>CAOKZL010001948.1:0-627322 GCA_948472985.1 Iguana delicatissima | reverse complement strand
GGGCCCCGTTTCTTTTCCCATCATTCCGTTGTCCTCGTCAACTTCATTTCTGTCTCTGTCTCTGTCGTCTCCAGCCCCGTCTCCGTCTCTGTCGCCCCCTTCGTCTCCTTTTTCCGTTCCTCTTTACTTCCCCGCCGCCTTTGTAAATTACACTGATCTTATTTTCCATTGTCCGCGTCGTCTCCGTCTCCGTCGTCTTCCTCTTGTCCTCTCTATTTTCCCTTTCTTGTCCCTTCTCACATTCACATTCACTCTTTTCCAATAACAATCCCAAATTAAGAATCCTTACAAATTAGCAAGAGTGCTTGTTTAAATTCAGATTTATATTTAAGCTCACCACTTTGCCACTTTTTAATATTTTTGTTTTCGTTCCAACTTTTCCAGCTCAAAAGTACCCAGGGCCCTTTTTTTTTCTTCTTTCTCAAACCTCCATTCCTTCAAGCTTCCTGTATCTCCGCACCCGCTGTATAATAGCTGTCCTTCTTTTGGCTTCTTTCCCCCCCTTATTTTCTTTCTTTTAATTCTTTTAAATTCCTTCTAATTCAGAACTTCAAAGTTATTAAGTCTTAAATAGGTTCGGGAGGTAAGCAATATTCCAAATTGTATTTAATAGTTACTTTGAGAGGCGTTTTTTTTTTTCAATTGCCTTGCTGCAAAGCCCGGGTTTTCGCTTACTGGACAGACCATATTCCCTTTTTTTTTCGCTTCTTGTGGACTAGTATTTACCACTGCCACCAATTTCCTCAATAAAGGAACGTCGTATCTACTTACCCAACTGGTAAAGATGTTATTTTACTATATTAATATTAATAATTATATTCTTGATCAGTGATACCGTGGTTAAAGCCTCTACGGCTGCCCAGGGAGGTAATGGCGACCGGGCCCCCGTCGTTTCTTGTCATCTGCAGCAACTCTTCTTCTCACTATTCCACTTACTTCACCTCTCATGGGCCCCCTTCGAGTCCCCCCCGCCCCCCTTACCTGGAGGTCACTATCTCCTTATTTTTGGTCACGTTGGAATTCCAACCTCCCCGGGACATCAGGATTCCGCAGCCCCGGGATTCCCGACTGGACACCACGTTTGCACCACCGGAAGTTCCTTTTCCCCCAAATTCTTTTAAATGTTCACTTATCAGCCCATTTTCTTTACTGGGTCTTAATTGTCAACAAGATGTCATCAGCAAATAAACTCATTTTGTTTTTTTCCTTGGTACCAATTCCTTCTAAATTTTCATCATTTCTAATAACATTTGCCAAAATTTCTATAACAACCACAAACAAATTGGAGATAAAGGACAGCCTTGTCTTGAATTTGTTTGAATTGTTTGAATTTGAATTTAATTATTTGAATTTGTTTTGTTAATCCATCATTCACCATTACCACAGCTGTATTATTTGAATATAGCTGGTCTATAATCCTCTAAATTTTTCACTCAATCCCAATATTTTTAAAGTTATTTTTAATGCTGGCCATTCCACACAGTCAAAGATCTTGTATATATCCAATGCTGTTATCCCTGCTTTTTGTTTATTCTTTTCAATTATATTTATTTTATTTAATACTCCACCAATTAAATTTGACATATGTCTTCCTTGCACATTATTCATCCTTTTTGCCATTACTGCTGTCAATATCTTAGCATCTTGATTTATTAATGATATAGATCTATATGATCCTGGATCCGTCAAACTTTATCTGGTTTCGGAATCAATATTATTAAAGACTGTTCCCATGATGGTGGGATCTTATCTCCATTTATTATTTTATTATATAATACTTTTAACTTACGTATTAATTTCTTTTTAAATGGTTTATAATATTCTGTTCCCAACACATCCATTCCCTATGATCTCTCTCTTTTTAGGTTATCTATGACTTCTTCTATTTCATTTTCCGAGACCAGTTATTCCATCAATCCCTTATCTTCCTCAGTTATTTTTATTTTCCAATTTTTTTCAATATATTCCTCAATATTCTTCACTGATATTTTCCTTGCTGAATATAATTCTTGATAAAATTCTTCAAATATTTTTTTAAGATCATTTTACTAAAAATTCACGAGTAAAACAATTAATTGTTATTGTTATTTCTCCTGACATATTCTTGATACTTCCAATCTGATCTGGATTTCATTTTCAATATCTCATATGCTAGCTTTATCATTGTACTGCATTTTACAGCTATTTTACATGTTAGAACTTGCATTACATTCTCCATATTCCAGCTTCATGATAACAACCGCAATCATCTCAATCTTTTAAACACAGTACCATGAATTACAGACTTCTATCAAACGTCACCCAGCAACTACCCACAATTTGCCATTCTTTCTGAATTTCGTCATCTGATTTCCCTTTTAATCTTTGAGAGACCATATCAGCATTTTTATTTTCAATGAAAGTTCCCCACCATTGCTCTATTGTAGGTATTTGCTGTGATTTCCATACCTTTGCATATTCAATGCGTGCTGTTGTAATCATATATAATAATATTCTCCAATATTTCTTGATATTAGTACCATCTACTATGTCTGTCATATTCAACAAATACATTTCAGGCAACATAGCAAACTGTAGCTTCAATATTTCACAAATTTTGTTATGTATTCCAACCCAATATTTCTTAACCTTTGAACATGTCCACCACATATGGTACTGCATATGGTACCTAGTACCCACCTCTTTCTGACATTTCCAACAAAGTCCAGTACCTGTATTATAAATCTTTTTTAGTTTATCTGGAATTAGATACCATCTGTATAACACTGTATAATAGTTCTCTTTCAGATTCTGGGCCACCGTGAATTTATTTGTCTTTTCCCAACTCTTTTCCCAGAAATCTAATTGAGTTGTATGTCCAATATTCTATGCCCATATAACCATAGCTTCTTTAACTGTTTCTTCATACTTCTCCTGCTGCAAAAGTTCTTGACTAATATGAGCTAAAAGATGAGGAGGATTTTCAAACAGCCATTTAATCACTCCGGTTTTTTCCTTTCTTTCTATGCCGCATGTCTTTAAATCCATCTGAAACCTTTCCGTTAATTGCCTGTATGGAAACCAATTTAAAACTATTCCTTCTTGCTCTAATTTTCCTCTTGTTTTAAGCTGAAGATTATTTGAAGCTGAATTCTCAATTATGTCATCATATCGAAGCCATTTCTCAGATTCAGTCCATCTACCAAAGAAAGCCTCCTGAGGAGAGACCCAGGTGGGGAGCTGCCTAATGTTTCTAGACTTATATTCATCCCAAATTTTCAGTAACGATTTCCTGATATAATGATTTGTGAAATCTTTATCTATTTTTGCTTTATCGTAAAACATATAGGCATGCCAACCCATCCTTAGATCTGCACCTTCAAGTGCCAACATTCTCATATCTTGTAAATCTATCCAATCTTTTATCCATGTAAAAACCGCTGACTTGTAATATACCTGAAAGTCAGATAGTCTCAAACCTCCTCGAATTTTCTGATCTGTCATAATGTTCCATTTGATCCTTGGCTTTTTCCCTTGCCATATAAATCTGGTTAATTCTCTCTTCCATTGTAAGAAAGGTTTCATGTTCGTTATTACAGGGAGGTTTTGAAACAGAAAATTCATTTTTGGTAAAACATTCATTTTTATTGCCGCAATCCTCCCCATCATTGACAGACTCATTGAAGTCCAGCTTTCCAAGTCTTTTGTTATTTCTTTCCACTTTTTCTCATAGTTATTGTGGTATAATTCATTATTTCTTTTAGCTATCCAGATACCAAGATACTTTACCTTTAGACCTCTGTTAAATCCTGTTTTTTGTATTATTTCCGTCTCTTCTCTCTTGGTCATATTTTTCGTTAAAAAAGTTGTTTTTTCCTTGTTCACTCTAAATCCCGAGTACTCTCCATATTCTAGAATTGTTTTAAGTAATTTTTCAATGCTTCTTTGTGAATCATCCAGAAAAACAACTAAATCATCAGCAAAGGCCTTTAATTTGTATTGGTATTTCTTGACTTGAACACCTTTAATCTCTTTGTCATCTCTTATAGCATTATTTAGTATTTCCAGTGTCATAATAAACAGCAGGGGGGACAATGGACAGCCTTGTCTAGTCCCTCTCTTCAATTCTATCAAATTTGTTCTTTCTCCATTTACTACCAATCTAGCTTGCTGTTGTTTATAAATTGCTTCAATCCATGAGACAAATTTCTCTCCAGCCAACATCTGTTTACAAGCCGTTATCATAAATGTCCAACGAATCATATCAAATGCCTTCTCAGCATCCAGAAATATCATAGCCATTTTCCTTTCATTGTGCTTTTCATAATACTCAATTATATTTAAAACTGTTCTGATATTATTTCTCTGCAATCTTCTTGGTAGAAAACCGTTCTGATCTTCATTAATAACATCAGACAGCACTTTTTTTAGTCTGACAGCAAGGATTGAAGCAAATATCTTGTAATCAACGTTCAAAAGTGATATTGGCCTGTAATTTTTTTACATCTGTCAGGTCTCTGCCTTCTTTTGGAATCAATGCTACATTAGCTTCTTTCCAAGTGTCTGGTATCCCTTCTTTTATTATTTCATTTATTGTATTTTGTAATGGTATTGAGATCTCATGTTCCAAAGTCTTGTAATATCTAGCAATAAATCCATCAGCTTCTGAAGCTTTATCATTCTTCATATCTCTAATAGCTTCAACAACTTCCATCATTGAAATGGACCTGTTCAATATTGACCTTTGCTCATCAGTAAATCGCATTTTGTTCATTTTCTCTAAATATACTTCAATTCTTTGTTGATTTATTGACTTTGGAGTCTTACCCATCAGCATCAAGTAGTATTTATAAAAAGCTTGTTTTATGTCCTCTTGCTTTGTAATCTTTTCTTTTCCTATTACAATCTCCAGAATGATATTTCTAGCCTTCCTTTTACGCAATAAAGAGGCCAGAAACTTTGAAGGTTTGTTTGCTTGTTCAAAAAAGTTATATTTTGCTCTTTGTATCTGTTGCTCTATTTCATCTGCATTTAATTGACTTAATTCAACTTGATGCAACTTCATCTGTAATCTAATTCGTTGATCAGCCGGGTTTTGCCTCATAAGTTTCTCAGTCTCTTTCATTTTTTCCAAAATTAAGTTCTCTGTTTTCCTCTTTTCTTTTCTAATCTCTGTGGACCATCTGATAAAATTTCCTCGCATAACAGCTTTGCTTGCATCCCAGATGGTTTTCATTGACAGCTCAGATGTCATATTTTCACTGAAATAGTCTATTATCTCTCTTTTAGCTTTCTCTATGTACTTCTCCTTATTCCAGATCTCATCATTCATTCTCCATGTTCTTTCTATATCCTTCATCTTCATCTTAATTTGTATTGGATTATGATCTGAGCACATATTCGGAAGAATGTCCATTTCTGCAATCTTCATCAGTAATTGTTTAAGTACCAACATCATATCAATTCCTGACATAGATTTGTGACAGTCAGAGTAAAATGTGTCCTGTCCAATTCCCCATTTTTATATCTCCAAGTATCATATAAATTGAGATTGTCCATCAAATTGAAAAAACTCTTTGGAAGTTTGCCATTATTTCGGGGATCATTTTCTGTACTGACCTATCTATTTGTGGATTAATGACTCCATTAAAATCCCCCAAAAGTGTCAGTGCGGGCTGAGGTCAAGCAGGGGCCGGGCCGGGGCGGCCACCAGCAGCATCCCAAAACAGTCACTCAGGAGCGCTGCAGCGAGCAAACGGCCTGGAACTGAGGTCTGCCTTCACAGCAGGCACCAACGGAAAATAACAATGGGTTGCCTCACCCTGAACACAAAATGATTACAGCACCTTAACGCAGGGAAGGGTCTTGGAGGAGCCGGGCAGCAGCACGCAGGCACGGGCTGGACTGGAACAAGGCACGGGCGACAGACGCACGGGAAGCCGACGGTTGTTGCTCCATGCCTACCCCAGCCCCGCGCCTGCTTAAAAAGGCCTGCAGACCAGCCAGCGGCCAATCCGGGCCGAGCACGTGGCTGGGCTCGCAGCTGTGCTACAGCTGGGAGCTCCCTGCCCGCCAGGAGCGGCGGCTGGCCTCCTTGAACCGCCGCCGCTGCAGGAACGTCGGCGGCAGGGCGGTAGCCTCAGCCTCTTCCGAGGCCACCTCGCAAGTAGGTGGTGCCCCGGGATCGGGCCCGGGGCCCGCCTCCTCCTGCGGATCCTCGTCCGCCACGCCCAGCGGCCTGGGAGCCGGGCCGGCGACCTCCACAGCAGCTGGACGATCCTCGGCACTGGCGGCGGCCTCCGTCCTGTGGGGAAGACCCTTGCCGGGATCGGCATCTGCCGCGGCGTCCCAGCGATCCCCCCGGCGGCGGAGCCCTCCTTGGCGGCCGCGTGGCCGCCGCAGCCGACCACGGCCTCCGATGGGCCCGGATCCCGCGTCCTCCTCCTCGGAGGAAACGGCGGCATCGGCCTCCGCGGCGCCCGCTGGCGCGGCCACGCCCAGAGCCCTGACATCATTCCCCTCCCCAGGGTCACCCCCCCTCGTGGGGGATGAGGCTTGGCTGGGTAGCGGCGATGGAAGGCCCGCACCAACCGCGGCGCATGGACGTCCGTTGCGTCCTCCCAGGTGCGCTCCTCCGGACCATACCCTCACCAGTCTACCAAGTACTGTAGGCGGCCATGCCGCCGGCAGGAGTCGAGGATCCCAGCCACCTCGGACTCCACCTCATCGCCGACGAGCACCGGAGCCGGCGGGACACCGGGGCCGGTGTCCGGACGCACCTCCGTGACTGGCTGGAGCAGCGACCTGTGAAACACCGGGTGGACCCGTAGGTTGCGCGGGAGTTGGAGCCGGAAGGCCACGGGGTTCACCTGGGCCCGAATGGCAAAGGACCTATGTACCGGGCATCCAGCTTGCAGCTAGGGCGCCCAGGCAGTAGGAAGCGTGTGGAGAGCCAGACACGGTCCCCGACCCGCAGAGGTGGCCCTGGCTGCCGGTGCCGGTCTGCTCCCTGCTTGTACGCCTCCTTAGCAAGCTCCAGCTGCTCCGCAGTAGCTCCTGGATGGCCCGCAGCTCCTGGAGCCATCGGTCCGCGGTGGGCACCGCAGACGGTGCCCCGACCGGCAGGAACCACCGCAAGTGGAAGCCGTAGTTGGCCAGGAACGGGGACTGCTGGGTGAAGGCATGGACGGCATTGTTGTACGCCAACTCAGCCACAGGCAGGAGGTCGACCCAGTCGTCCTGCTGGTAGCAGCTGTAGCACCGCAGGTTGGTGCGCTCGGTCTGGCCGTCGGTCTGCGGGTGGTGGGCCGACGACAATCGGGGTTCGATGTCCAGCTGCCAGAACAGACACTGCCAGAACCGGGCGGTGAACTGTACCCCTCAATCGATCACGATCCCCTCGGGGAGGCCGTGCAGCCGGAAGACATGCTCCAGGATGAGGCGAGCCGTCTCCATCGCGGAAGGTAGCGCCCGACACGGGACGAAGTGCGCAATCTTCGTAAGGAGGTCCACCACCACCAGTATGTCGGTGTGGCCCTTGGACGGCGGGAGCTCGGTGATGAAGTCCATGGAGATGGTCCGCCAGGGGCCTGCGGGGGTCGGCAGCGGCTGGAGCAGCCCCGAGGGCCTTTCCGTCGGGTCCTTGGCACGGTGGCACACGGGGCAGGAGCGGACGTAACGGTCAACATCCCCGCGCACTGTGGGCCACCAGAACTCCCAGGTCACGAGCTGCAGGGTCTTGTACCGGCTGAAGTGCCCCGCGTGCCTTCCGTCATGGCAGAGGTGCAGCACTTCCTCGCGACAGGGGCCGGAGGGCATGAAGAGCCGGTCGCGATGGTAGAGCAGCCCCCGCTCCTACCACGGGGAGGCGGCGTCCCCAGGCGCAGGGACTCCCGGGGCGGCTCCCGAGCCTGGGGCTCCCGGATCCGCTCCGCCAGGGTTGTTACATCCACGGTCACCGCGAATTTCCCTCAGGGCGCAGGATGGGCAAGCGGCTCTCCGGCTCTGGGGCGGCGGCGTACTCGGGCTTCCGAGACAGGGCGTCCGCGCGCCGGTTGTGGGCCCGAGGTACGTACTGCAGCTGGAAGTGGAACCAGGAGAAGAACTGGACCCATCGCATCTGCCGCAGCGTCAGCTTCTGGGCGGTCTGCAGGTACTCCAGGTTGCGGTGGTCAGTCCGCACCTGTACCGGATGCAGCGCGCCTTCCAGGAGGTGCCGCCAAGCCTCGAACGCCGTCTTGACCACCAGGAGCTCCTTCTCCCAGATGGTGTAGTTCCGCTCCGGAGGGGTCAGCTGCCGGGAGTGGTAGGCGCACGACCGGAACTCCCCTTCTGGACCTGAGCTCTGCAGCAGGACAGCCCCGACCGCGACGTTCAAGGCGTCGGTCTCCAGGATGAAGGGCCGCCGGGGATCGGGGTGCTGCAGGATGGGCTCCGTGATGAAGCGGGTCTTCAACCGATCGAACACCTGCTGGGCCTCGGGGGTCCACTGGAACGGCGCCTTGCCACGGAGCACTTGGGTGATGGGGGTGGCCAACGACGCGTAGTCGGCAATAAACTTCCGATCGAAGTTGGCGAACCCCAGGAACCGCTGCACATCCTTGCGGCTCTTCGGGGCCTGCCAGGACACAATGGCCTCCACCTTCGCCGGATCCATCTCTATTCCCCGATGAGACACGCGGTAGCCCAAGAAGTCGACTTCCGAGAGGTCGAAAGCACACTTCTCGAGCTTGGCGTAAAGGCGGTGCTCCCGCAGCCGCCGCATGTGCCTCATGGACTTGCTGATTCGGGGAGTAGATCAGGAAATCGTCGAGGTAGATGATGACGAAGCTGTCCAGGTAGTCCCGGAAGACGTCGTTCACGAAGTGCTGGAACACCGCCGGCGCGTTGCACAGGCCGAAGGGCATGACAGTGTGCTCATAGTGCCCGTACCGGGTCTGGAACGCCGTCTTCCACTCGTCACCGGCCCGGATCCGCACCAGGTTGTAGGCCCCGCAGAGGTCCAGCTTCGTGAAGACCGTCGCGTGGCGCAACCGCTCCAACAACTCCAGGATCAAGGGTAGCGGGTAGCAGTTGCGAATGGTAATCCGGTTGAGGGCGCGGTAGTCGTTGCAAAGTCGAAGCTCCCCGACTTCTTGCGAACGAACAGCACCGGCGCCCCGTCCGGGGAGGTCGAAGGCCACACGAAGCCCCGACGCAGGTTCTTCTCCAGCAAGGCTGCCAGCTCCGGTTCCGAGAGTGAGTAAATGCGGCCTGCCGGGATGGGGCCCCCGGGTACCAGGTCTATAGCACAGTCGTAGACCCGGTGCGGGGGTAGGCGGTCGGCCTCCTTCTGGTCGAACACGTCAGCAAATTCCCGGTACTTCTGCGGAAGTTCGACGGATGTCCCGGTCCCGGAGGTCTCTAAAGTAGCCATCAGCTTCTCAGACCAGCAGTGCTCTTGGCAGTACTCGGATGCAAACAGCACCTCGCGCCGCGCCCAGGAGATGTGCGGGTCGTGGTGCGAGAGCCAGGGCATCCCCAGCACCACGGGGAAACAGGGCACCGCGGCCACCAAGAAGCTCGTCCGCTCGAAGTGGCCCTGGATCTCGAAACCCACCTCGACCGTCCGGTGGGTAATGGGGCCGGACTTCAGCAACCGCCCATCAATGGTCTCCACCGGTCGTGGCTCTGGCAGCGGCAACAGCGGGATCTGGTGGTCTTGGGCAAACTGGAGGTCCAGGAAGTTATTGGACGCCCCTGAGTCGATCATGGCCCCTACGGGGATGGGCTGTCCCTCGCCATAGGCCACCGCTGCGGCCACCAGCAGCGGGTCTCGCCGTCGCGTCGAGGCATCTGCGTCTGTCCCGCCTTCAGGCTCCCCCAGGCCTCGCAGGCCCTCTAGACCTGGGGGTTGGCTTTCCCAGGAGCCCCTGGGATGGCGGACACATGTGGGCGAAGTGACCTCCCAGGCCGCAGTACAGGAACAGACCCTCCCACCGCCGCCTCTCCTTTTCCGGCGGTCAGGCGGGGCCGCGCCTCCGAGCTGCATGGGCTCTTCGCCACTGGCTCCGCTGGCGGAGGCACCTGCCCCTGGGCGGCTGGGCGGGGCCTCTCGGGGAGCCGGCGTCCAGGTTCGGGCGCTGGTGGAGCCTGCCCGACGGGCCTGCCTTCAGAGCTCCAGGCGCCCGTCTATCCGGAGGGCCTGCTAGATTAGCAGCTCCAACATCTCCGGCGGGGGACTGCGGGCCAATTATCCAAGATCTCGACCGAGAGGCCGGTCCGGTACTGATCTTGGAGGGCGGGGTCGTTGTAGGCCAGGTCTTGCGCCAGCAGGCGGAACGTGGTGGTATAGTCCCGTACCGAACCCCGGTCTTGCTGCAGCTGGCGCAGCTGGCGACTGGCCGTCTCAACCTGAACCGGGTCCCCCCACACCTCCCGGAAGGCCTGCAGGAACGTGGCCATGTCATCCAGGATGCCGCTATTCTGGCGGAGCAGAGGCGTGGCCCATTTGGCCGGCATCCCAGAGAGCAGGCTGATCATGAAGGCCACCTGGGCCCGCTCGTTGGGAAAGTCTTGGGCCCGGACCTGTATATACAGCCGGCAGCTGGCCACGAAAGTCTCCAGCTCGGAGGGTTCTCCCGTGAAGCGGGGCGGTACCGCCATGGGGATCTTTGGCGCTGACGGAGGCAAGGTGGCCTGCAGCTGGCCGACCTGGAACTGCAGGACCTGCAGGGCGTGGGAGAGCTGGTCCACTTGGGTACGCAGACCCTGGTCCTGGGCCTGGGCGGCCAGCTGGGCCTTCAGAGCTGCGTTCTCCCCTTCCATCCTGCTTGACCGGGTGATGGAGCAACAATCTGTCAGCGCGGACTGAGGTCAAGCAGGGACCGGGCCAGGGCGGCCACCAGCAGCGTCCCAAAACAGTCACTCAGGAGCGCTGCAGCGAGCAAACGGCCTGGAACTGAGGTCTGCCTTCACAGCAGGCACCAACGGAAAATAACAATGGGTTTCCTCACCCTGAACACAAAATGGTTACAGCACCTTAACGCAGGGAAGGGTCTTGGAGGAGCTGGGCAGCAGCACAGGCACGGGCTGGACTGGAACAAGGCACGGGCGACAGACGCACGGGAAGCCGACGATTGTTGCTCCGTGGCTACCCCAGCCCCGCGCCTGCTTAAAAAGGCCTGCAGACCGGCCAGCGGCCAATCCGGGCCGAGCACGTGGCTGGGCTCGCAGCTGTGCTACAGCTGGGAGCTCCCTGCCCCCAGGTGTTTCTCTTGCAGCCGCCGGGAGCACCGGCTGGCCTTGAACAGCCGCCGCTGCAGGAACGTCGGCGGCAGAGCGGCAGCCTCAGCCTCTTCCGAGGCCGCCTCGCGAGTAGGCGGTGCCCCAGGATCGGGCCCGGGGCCCGCCTCCTCCCCCGGATCCTCGTCCTTCACGTCCAGCGGCCTGGGAGCCAGGCCGGCGACCTCCACAGCGGCGGGACGATCCTCGACGGTGGCCTCCGTCCCGTGGGGAAGACCCTCGCCGGGATCGGCATCTGCCACGGCGTCCCAGTGATCCCCCCGGCGGCGGAGCCCTCCGCGGCGGTGGCCGCCGGCCGCGGCCTCTGACGGGCCTGGATCCACGTCCTCCTCCGCGGAGGTAACGGTGGCGTCAGCCTCCGCGGCTCCCGCCAGCGCGGCCACGCCCAGAGCCCTGACAAAAAGAATGATATTCGCATTTCCCGTTTCATTTAGATATCTTAATAACTGGTCCTGAATTTTGGGGGAAAAATCCCCTTTGGCCCCATTCGGTGCATATATTCCAACTATCAAAAGTTTGTCCTGTTTAAAAGTAACTTCGACTCCTATGTATCATCCGTTATTATCTTGGAAAATCTGATGCGCCACAAATTTTGAATTCACATATATTAAAATTCCTTTTTTCTTTTTGTCAATCACGGTTGCAGAACAGCTTCCTAATTTCGGATTTCTTGCATATTTCAAATCTTGGGTTTTAATTCTGACTTCTTGCAGACATATTATATCCAAATTCTGTTTCTCTAAGTGATGAAAAATTTGCCTTCTTTTATATTCGGAGTTAAACCCCTTAATATTACATGAATATATCTTCAAATCCATTTTTGTGTCTATATTACTATTTTTATATCTTAAAAGTCAGCTTAATCCTTCTGTTCAACTCCATCTAATTTGCCTTCTTCTTGTTCCACAATTTGTGCTGTAGCTGCAGCCTCTTCAGACGGTATCTGTTCATCTCCAAAATCACCATCCGCCTCCTGAAGTTGCAATCTTTCCTCTTCCAAAACTTGCTGCTCCTGTTCCTGTTTTTCCCCATCCTCAGGAATATATTTTTGGCAATCTTTCTTCAATCTTTCCATCATCTCTTTTGCTTTATGTACTGTGTTAATCCGATATCTCCGCTGTTTATATGTAAACGACAAGCCCTCAATTTTCTCCCATCGATAGCTAATTTGACACTTCACCAAAAGGTTTGCCAAAGGTTTATATTCTTGTCTCTTCTTTAGAATTTGAAAGGGAATATCTGTAAAAATTCTGACTTCTTTATCTTGAATTTTCAACAAACCGTCATAGCTTCGTTGCAGTACTTTGTCTTTTATCATTGTCCTTGTGAAAATTATAATAATGTCTCTTGGTAATTTCCTCTCTCTCGCAACATGAGAGGAGACTCTAAAGATTCTGTCAATGTAGCTCTCCATCTTCTCCTCCTCAATATCAATAAATTCTACCAAAGCCGGTACTATTGCCTCAATCAAATTTTCCACAGAAGACTCTGGTATGCCTCGCAAGCGTAAAGATCTTTTCCAATACCGCAACTCCTGTAGAGTAATTTGAGCTTCATTATTTTGTTGTATCTCCTTCACCTCCGTCATATCCCTTTCCACTTGTTTAACTTGTTGTTTTATCTCTTTAGTATCAGTTTTAACTTTGTCACATCCGTTGTTATGTTTTCCAGTTTCTTGCCAGTTTATCTATTTCTTGTTTCATGTCAGCTCTCATCTCCTTTCTTGTTTCTTTTTCATATCATGTCGTATGTCTTCTTTCATGCTTTTAAATTCTTCCATCATTTGTAACATGAAATCTTGTGACTTCTGGGGGTATCAACTGATGTCCTCCTAGATGACTGAGAAGTTTTGTTGTCATTGTGGTTGTTGCGTAGCAGCTGCTGCTCTGTTTCTTGTTCTTGAGTCCATATTACACTCCTTTTGAAATATCCAGTTTTAATAAGCACTGCTCCAAAACTTAAACTCCACAATTATTATATTATTATGTTATTTTGTTATCTGTACTTTGCAAAATTTAAGTTTCCAAACATTGGTAACCAAACCCTGAAAAAGATGGTTTCTTCAATTAACTTAATTAATTCAATTAATTCAATTAACTTAAATTCATATCTTATAAAATACAAAATCAGTTATAAAAAATTCAAAGTATTATGTTAGATTACAATCACCATCACAATCTCAAATTACATTTCATTAAATACAGAACTTTTAAAAACTATAATAAGTAAAATATATTTATATTTGCTATTATATATGAACTATTTAAAACTCTAAAACTCTATTTTCAATAAAAATCAGTAAAATGTCTAAAATCTATGAAATCTATGTGAAAGTTAGAATATTATGTTCTGTTCAATTCATATTCATATATTCATATATTCATGTTAACACCATCATTCAGTTCATGATCTAGACTATATACTATATTTAATACAAAGCAAAATTTATGTTCAGTTCATTCAGCAGTAACTGTCTGAGGCTATGCCTAGGCCCAGAACTCTCAGAACTTTCAGTTCCCCCTCCCGAATCGAAGGATTTTCTCTTTCCAAGCCGCTCCACTGCGTGGGGGTGAAAATTCTCAGCGTCCTGTGTCCTTTCAGCTCGCCACAACAAAATTCTCCAAGCGTATTTTTAGATCCACAGTAAATTCTCACAATCCAAAGATAATAGACTCAAAAAGACAAAAGTCAAAAAGTTCATTTAAAACACCATAATACTCTGCTCAAATCCAAAAGGAAACACCTCCCCAAGACACTTAGATATTCACAGTCTGTTTTCTTCAGAAAAACAAGAAAGGAAATGCCTTGTATTCGATATATATTCCCGAGATGTTCAAGTCCAAGTTGAGTTCCAAGTCCAATGAAGTCCAAGTCCAAGTGACTTCCACAACAAGATGCAGCAAGCGCTTGAGTGTCAGGAAACAGTCAAAATCCAACAGTTACTCTATGAAATTCAGAGGTTTCCAATTCTGTTCCTCTGTAACTGAAATAGACTGGCATCAGAGGGTCCAAATACCCTCCCCGATATTTTACAGTTCAAAAATTCCACAACACTTCTATCATGTGTCTTCCCAGGGCCAGTCGGTCATACTTTATTGTTGTATAGCCAATGGCCATCACAACCGTTACAACAGATAAAAATAGTATAGAAATTACAAGATACTTACAAATTGCGGTTTAAAATAATAAAACAGTGAATATATAGATAGACTATAAAATCAACAGAATTAGAAATTATTTATTGAAGCCGCTATGCTTCTGATAAAGAGGACAGATTTGAAGAGCAATTGCAAACTGGGCAACTGAGTAAGTGACCCTTGCTTTTTTGTCCTCAAGGAGCTCCATCACAATACTTTGAGGGGAACTGGCCCAGGAAGGATGGATCAATGGTATCACAAATCTTTGACGAGGTTCAGAAAGCCGGCAATATAGAGGTAGTAATGAATTATGTCCTCTATTTGGTTACAACGAAACCCACATTTCCTCCGCAATTGGGATATGTCTATATCTCCCTCCAAATATGCCGAGGGCATCTGCTGAAACCTTAACTCTGTAAATGCCCTTTGGAGCTGCACAAGTGGTCAGGTCTTCAAAGTAATGTGGCATTGCATGGTTGGTCTGATTGTAGGGGTACCAAATAGGAAAACCGTGCCCCAACTATCTCTGCTTGCTTTGGTTTGTATTTATAGTTGAAAATCCAACTTTTAGGTTCCTTTCGTCTAAGTTTTAAATAGGTCTCTTCATTAAGCTGATAACTCATTAGTTTGTTATGGTACTGTTTTGCCCAACCTCCAGCCCTTAACTCCTCCAACCAGCAGCATTTACTAAAAGAGCTATCCTCAAGCTCATTTAACCTGCGCCAGAACCTTAAAAAGGCCAAAATCTATCCTGGCTGCTAATGAAGGAATGCCAAGTTTTGCCCCTCAGTATGTGCTCTGTACCCCCAGGCCAAGGCCCAAAATTTGTCTCATAAATTGATTTTGTATCCTTTCAAGCACAACTTTAGCATTTTCTCCCCATATTTCAGCTCCTTGATAGTATTTGAGGGATAATTTTAGCTGTAAATACCTTTATTACAGGTTTTTATCAGTTTGCTCTCCTTTTTAAATAAAAAAACTTTTTCAATGACCCAAGAGCATCCAGCACCCATAAGTTTAGAAACTTCCAAGTGTCTGTTCCACTGCTAAGTCAGCCGGTCTGAACCTGTGCGTCCCCAGCGCTTTGTGGACTTCAGCTCCCAGAAGCCCCAGCCACTAGATGGGCCATGTTAGGGCTTCTGGCAGTCTAGTTCAGCAAACATCTGGTACTGAGAGGCCCATACACAAATTTATGAATGGGAAGTTTTGCATCAAAATAGAGCCCTAGGTACTTAAATGATTGTACTTGTTCTAGTGGATTGGCCATCCAAGGACCATATACTCTTCCTGTAACTTTCTGAAAAACTACAATTTTGGTTTTAGAATAATTAACTAACATTTTTCTTGGCACCACTTCCCAAATTTGACTTAGCATCCTTTTAAGGCCTATTTTATTTTGTGGTACAGAGGACAAGGTCATTGGCATATAACAAAATTGAAATCTTGTAAATGGCGATGGCCGGAGGAAAGAATGAGGAGCTAGTCATTTCTGGGATCAAATTGTTAATATAAAAATTGAATAGAAAGGGTGCCAGGATACACCCCTGTCTTACACCCTGGGTATATATTGACAGGTTGGGTAAACAGGCCATTTGAACCTGTTCTCACCTGTAAATAATTATCTTGATGCAATAGTTGGATAAGCCATAGCAGTCTTTTATCAATACTTGTTTTCTCCAGTTTATACCAAAGGCGCTGCTTATCTATTAAGTCAAATGCTGATGAAAAAATGATGAAGCTGCATAAATAAATCTATTTGAACCCCCAGAGTATTTGTGTATGAGAAGGTGTAGAGTGAAAGCCTGGTCCAAAGTGCTCTTTCCTCTCCTAAAGCCTGCTTGTTCTTCACAAATAATAGAGTGTTTATCATCCCAATCTAAGAGTTTATTTGAGAGGTACCGAGTATATAGTTTAGAGGCTACATCAAGAAGACTGATAGGTCTGTAGTTAGAAGGATTTGTTGTGTCCCCTTTCTTAAAAATAAACCACTGCAATATTCTATTTCCATCCTGTAGGAATATTGCCTGTGGTATTAATGTATGTAAATAGATTTGCAAGAAAGAGGAGACGACCAATCTGAGTCAATGATAAACACCTCAGGTGGAATCATATCTTCTCCAGGGGCCTTCGCAAATGTTCCAAATTGCAAAATCAATTCTTTTTATTTTAAGGCAGGGGTAACAGGGGGCCACTCAGGGTATTTATTGGGAGTATGAATTTCTATATGATAAATAGCTGGGCTTCTTCCAAAGATGTTTAAAGTGATTAACCCAGACCTCTGGAGGAATTGAGGAAGCAGACCCGTAGCTTTTCCTATTAAGACCTCTCTGTAATAAGTCCCAAAATTTGGTGTCATTACCTTCCATAAGGGCTAGGCTCAAGGCTTTCCAGTTGCTATCAATATAAGCCCTTTTTTTCCCCTTGAGCATAACCTTATACTCTTTCCGTTTTTATTTTAAATTAGACATGGTTTCAGTGTGATTATATTTCACCTTCTTAATCAATTTACACAATGCCCGTTTCATGGCCTTACATTCTTTGTCGTACCAGTTCTGGGGACCCACAGTGGAGGTTCTTTTAAATCATATTAACACATGGCTGAAGTGTAGCAGTTATATCCTGATAGATTTCACTGATAACCTGAGACTTCTCAAGGGCTTGTAAGCGTAGTCCTTGGAATTTCTCTGAGGCCAACATCTGCCTAATATTTGTATCAACTGTATACCAATGACTATTTGAGTTGTTTTTCGCCCTTCAAATGATTGATCATTTTAAGATCAGTCAGGACTCCAAAATGATCCTCTTGCAAATTTAAAGACAGTCTAAGAGGGAGATGGTCACTTTCAGCTCTATTCTCACTTGTAAAAAATTGAGTATAGGCAGTAACAGATGGTTGCTGCAACATGTTGACCACACTTGAATCAGATATACATGTGAGGAATCCTTTAGAGCTATCTAGATTAGTACCATTTAGGCAGGTAAGATGAAATTTGCAAGCTAGTAATATAAGAGTCTGTCCTTTTTTATTAATTTTCTTATCTTGTGAATATCTAGGTGCTTTTAATAGCCTCCAAATCAAATCCTAATACTTTCCCCATAATAGAGTAATCACTCCCTGTTTGGCATTAAAATCTCCACATACTAAGGCCAGATGATTATTGCAGAGAGAAAGATATCTGAATCCAATGCACTCCTCCAGATCATTTATCTGTGTAGTTTGGATGATCTTGGGGGAGATACACATTTATGCACAACAAGGGGTCAGGTTTGCACCCTTTTAGAATTATAGCCTGGCATAAATTTGTCTCTGAATCCAAGGCTACAATTTCACCCATCTCTATAGACAAGGAGATCAAAATGACCAGACCTCCACTACCATGGCCTGCAGTAGATGATTTCTGCGCAGGCAATTCCCATGAACGGAAACCCTGCAAGTTGAGAGAGTTTACCTCCATAAGCCACATTTCTTGGAGACAGATTATGTCAAACTTCTGAAGATATCGAATAAAGTCTGCATCTGCCATTTTATTCCTCCATCCAGCAATGTTCCAGGAGATTAGTTGGATAGGCGTATGCCTCCTATTTATTGTTAAGTCAGTTCTTTAATGGATTTGGTGCATAAAAAAAAAAACTGCAGCCTGTGTGAAGAATAGAATCTCTATCGAGTGGTTCAGACCTGGTTTTTGGTTGGCTATAGGAACCTTTCTGTCCTACCTACAATCTCTGATATCCTTGACCTCCATAATACTCCTCTACAGTGGTGAAGATTCTTTTTTGTGTGTTATTCTCAGTTTGCATTCTGACAAGATTGTGTTTGTTTCTAAAAATTCTTGGTTTTACAATTAAAATATTATTTGGATAAGTTACAAACTGGGGACATACTCACATTCTCCCACTGAAGTGTGGGTAATTGTATGAAGAACAGCTGTTATAACCCTTATGTTGTTTATCTATAAACTTGAGTCTCTCCTGGGAAGGGAAACCTCCCATACTTGCTTGTCTCAAAGATTTTATGGTATTGTGGTATATCACCTGTACTGTTGGATGTAACCCAATTGCTCACACATTCCTGAATTTGGTTGCAAAGAGTTGATGACGTGAATCCCAAGACCACAGTTCCAGTAAGACCGTCCCCTGGAATTATTTTGAGGATATCCATCTCCTCCCATTTGATGACTTCCAGAGGAGAGAGCAGAAGGTAAGCTGGGTCTGTGAAGACAACTTTGATAGGTGTTTTTGCAGGACTGTGGGGCTGAGTTTCTTTGCTTATTTCTCTGTGTGTGTGTTTTTTTTTGCTTGCGCTGGCCTTGCCTGTTCTCCCTGAGCTCACAGCCTATTGTCAGCTAATTGTTTGTTAGTTAGTCAGTTAACTGTCAATCAAACTAGGCAGAGTTAATCAAGCTAGGGGGAGGAGCCAGGAGGGGAAGGAAGATTTATTAGGAAGTCCCAGCGGCGCGGGCCATAGGCGTGCGCAATTTCATTCATCTACTTCAATCCTTCAAGTTCAACCATTCAAGTTTAGGAACAACCGATCCTTATAGCGACTGATCAAATTTAGGGAAGAGTTCAACTGAGCTTGGAGTGAGCCTGAAAGAGACATAGCTTATACAGCTCAATTTAAGTAAAGGAGGCCCAGTTTTTGTTTTTGTTTTCTTGTTCTATTCTTGCATCATCAAGTATGGAAGGTGAGGCAGTGGCTGCTGTCACCTGTAGCACTTGTGGCATGTTCCTTTTCTTGCCACAAGATGTGGTCGGGTACACCTGCAGCAAGTGCAAGCTGGTCACCTTCTTAGAGGTCAAGGTGCGGCAGCTGGAGGCACAGGTTTCTAATCTTCGTCTTATTAGGGAAGGTGAGGACTTCTTAGATAGGGCAGAGAGGACCTTCCTGAAGACCGGATATGAGGAGGAGCTGCCTGATGAGGAAATCAGTTCCATGAACCATTAAAGTGATGCTTGGAGAAATGTCACACGGAGAAGTAGAAGGGCCAGGAAGGAAACAGAGACTCTCAAACTACAGAATCGCTTCAACATTCTTGGTGCTGTGAATGATGAGGAACACCAGAAGGAGGGAACCCAACATCAGCAAGAAGGAATCCAACTTCGGCAACTGGAACTTGAACACCAACAGGACAGCATCCAACATTGGGAAGACCAGCACTCCTGGCCTCAACACAATGCCCAGGCTATCCTGGAAGAATCTGCTTGTCGAAGAACCCCGGACAGGCCTCAGAGGAGGCGAGTTCTGGTAGTTGGGGACTCCTTGCTCAGAGGAACCGAACCGGCAGTTTGCGAACCAGACAAGCTCAATCGAGAGGTCTGCTGTCTTTCTGGGGCCAGGATAAACCACGTAACAGAGAGGCTAGCCAGGTTGGTCAAGCCCACTGACCGTAAGCCCCTCGTTTTGGTTCACGTTGGAACCAATGACATGGTGAAGCGCAGCTTTCACCACATCACAAAGGACTACGAGCTTATGGGGAGAAAGCTTAAGGACCTTGGTGCGCAGGTGGTCATTTTATCAATCCTCCCTGTTCAAGGATATGATGCACGAAGGGAAAGGACAATAGTAGTGGTCAACAGCTGGCTCCGCACATTTTGCCACCGCCAACAGTTTGGCTTTTTGGATCATGGCTTGAAAGTCCAGGAACATGGGCTTCTGGCAAGGGATGGGCTGCACCTCACGAAACTTGGCAGGAACGTTTTTGCAAACAGTCTCACAAGGAGGATTAGGAGGGCTTTAAACTAAGTACAACTGGGGAGGGAGACAAGATTATTCGGGACAAGGACTCGGCAAGAGCAGGGGGAAAAGGCCCAAATGATATTGGCCAAGTAGGAATAGCATCCAATCGTGGGAGGGGTGGAAACAATGCTATGGGACTTGCAGGAAGGGCACAGGGACTTAAGTGTCTCTACACTAATGCAAGGAGTATGGGAAACAAACAAGATGAATTTGAACTCCTAGTACAGCAAAATAAATATGATTTGATAGGCATCACTGAGACCTGGTGGGATGAGTCTCACGATTGGAATGTAGGAATAGAGGGGTATAGCCTATTTTGTAGAAATAGACCAAATAAGAAAGGAGGAGGAGTAGCCTTATATGTCAAGGATGTTTTCACCTGTGAAGAGATCCATGACTTGAATACCGGAAGCCAGGTCGAGAGCATCTGGGTAAGAATTAAGGGAGCGAGAAACAATAGGGATATTATAGTGGGGGTTTACTACAGACCTCCAAGCCAGACTGAGGACCTCGATGGCGCTTTCATAGACCAAATGACTGCACATTCAAAAAGGAGAGATACAGTAATAATGGGAGATTTCAACTACCCGGATATATGTTGGCAGTCAAACTCTGCAAAGGCGGCAAGGTCCAGCAAGTTTCTTGCTTGTCTTGCAGACAATTTCATGGTCCAGAAGGTGGAAGAGGCGACAAGGGGATCAAATATTCTGGATCTGATCCTGACCAACAGGGAAGACCTTGTTAATGACGTAGAACTGGTTGGATCTTTAGGAGAGAGTGACCATGCCCTATTAGAATTTGGCATTCAGTGGGGAAGAGAAGGCAAGTGTAGCCAGGTATTCGTCTTAGATTTTAAAAAAGCAGACTTCTGTAAACTGAAGGAGCTGCTGGCTGAAATCCCATGGTCAAGAATAGTCAATGAGAAAGGAGTTCAGGATGCATGGGAGTTCTTTAAAAGGGAGGTACTGAAGACACAGGCTAAAACTGTGCCATTAAGGAGGAAAAATGGAAGGCATCTGAACAAACCGGAATGGTTGACTAAAGGGCTCTCAGCTGAGCTAAGTGTTAAGAAAAACATGTACAGGAAATGGAAGAAGGGGGAAATCACCAAAGAAGATTATAAGCAAGTAGCCAGGAGATGTAGGGAGAAGGTCAGAAAGGCTAAAGCACAGAACGAACTTAGGCTGGCCAGAGACATTAAAAACAATAAAAAGGGCTTTTTTTAAATACGTCCGCAGCAAAAGGAAAAAGAAGGAGACGATAGGGTCACTGCGCAAGGAAGATGGTGAATTAATAACAGGAGGAAGAAAAAAGGCAGAACTCCTCAACACCTTCTTCGCCTCAGTTTTTTCCCAAAAGGATAAAAACACTCAACCTGGCGGTTGGGGAGCAGGTGAGGAAGTGGGGGAAATACAGCACAGAATAGATAGAGAGGTAGTACAGGAATACCTGGCCACACTGGATGAATTCAAATCTCCAGGGCCAGATGAATTGCATCCTAGGATTTTAAAAGAACTAGCAGAGGTCATTGCGGAACCTCTTGCTATAATCTTTGAAAACTCTTGGTGGACCGGAGAAGTTCCGGCAGACTGGAGGAGGGCAAATGCTGTCCCCATCTTCAAGAAGGGAAAAAAGAGGACCCAAATAATTATCGCCCAGTCAGCCTGACATCAGTACCTGGAAAGATCCTGGAGCGGATCATCAAACAGTCAGTTTCTAATTACTTAGAAAACAATGCTGTAATTACGAAAAGTCAACATGGATTTCTCAAAAATAAGTCATGCCAGACTAATCGTATCTCTTTTTATAATAGAGTTACTTGCTTGATAGATGAAGGGAATGCTGTGGATGTAGTATATCTTGATTTCAGTAAGGCCTTTGACAAAGTTCCCCATGACATTCTTGCAAAGAAGCTAGTAAGATGTGGGCTGGACAGGGCTACTGTCAGGTGGATTTGTAACTGGTTGACTGACCGTACCCAAAGAGTGGTCACCAATGGCAGATTCTCATCCTGGAGAGAAGTGACTAGCGGGGTGCCACAGGGTTCTGTCCTGGGCCTGGTGCTGTTCAATATCTTCATTAATGACTTGGATGAAGGAATAGAGGGCACGCTGATCAAATTTGCAGATGACACCAAATTGGGAGGGGTTGCTAATACACCTGATGATAGGATCAAAATTCAAAAGGACCTGGACAGATTGGAGAGCTGGGCCAAGGCTAACAAAATGAATTTCAACAGAGAGAAATGTAAGGTCCTACACTTAGGCAGAAAAAATGGTATGCAGAAATATAGGATGGGGGACACGTGGCTGGCTAACAGTACATGTGAAAGGGATCTAGGAGTCTTCATAGACCACAAGCTGAACATGAGTCAGCAGTGTGATGCGGCAGCCAAGAAGGCCAACGCAATTCTTGGTTGCATCAATAGGAGTATGGTGTCTAGATCGAGGGAGGTATTGGTACCACTTTATTCTGCATTGGTTAGACCTCATCTTGAATACTGTGTCCAGTTCTGGGCACCCCAATTCAAGAAGGATATGGATAAGCTGGAGCAGGTCCAGAGGAGGGCAACCAAAATGGTGAGGGGCCTGGAAGCCATGCCCTATGAGGACAGACTTAGAGAGCTGGGTATGTTTAGTCTGCAGAAGAGAAGGTTGAGAGGGGACATGATAGCCATGTTTAAATATTTGAAGGGGTGTCATGTCGAGGAGGGAGAGGGCTTGTTTTCTCCTGCTCTTGAGACCAGGACAAGGAGCAATGGATGCAAGCTGCAGGAGGGGAGATTCCGCCTGAACCTCAGGAGGAATTTCCTGACAGTCAGGGCTGTCCGACAGTGGAATGTGCTGCCACAGAGTGTGGTGGAGTCTCCTTCTTTGGAGGTTTTTAAGCGGAGGCTGGATGGCCACTTGTCGGGAGTGCTTTGAGGGTTTTCCTGCATGGCAGGGGGTTGGACTGGATGGCCCTTGTGGTCTCTTCCAACTCTACATTTCTATGATTCTATGATTCTGTGATGCATATACCGGATCGATGTTCGAGTTCTTTCAAGATGGCCTTCTTTCCCAAGAAGGATCCATATCTACTTCTTATCGTATGAGTGTAGAGAGTTAAGATTGCTGGTCCTCCTGAGGTAGATGCTTCAGGGGTAATCTCCTCAAATTTATATCATAGTGAGGTACTTTGCCAGATCCTGATGGTTTGTTAGTATATCTATCCTTGTATGTGTTTTTAAAAATTGATTTTTCATGGCAGGCATCTCTGTCCTTTAAGCCAACCTTTCCAGTTGGGTACTGTGGCTTCCCTTGTCTAAAGTAGTGTGTCTTCGACAGAACCTTAGATTTAGGCATAGAAGGCTGTAACTTCAGACCCCACTTGTCCCCTCTATTATGTGTCTTCCCAGGGAAAAATAAGAACCCTCTGAAAAAATCAAAAGAAATCAGAAGAAAAACTGCTTAATGTATTCCAGCTGGCTGTAATCGTCTGCCATAAAATAGAAGCCATAAAAAGATAAAAGTAAACCACCACCTCGTACTTACTGTCAGCTGGGTGTCTTATTGTTACAATCCTGTCCATTGTTACTAGTCCAAAAATTTGTTGCAGTTCGAAAATGAAAAGAAATCCCAAATCAGGTTGCTTACTGGTAATTTTAGTGAGTCTTCTTCTTTAAAAGTCGTCGTTGGCGCTTGTGCCGCTTCTTTGCGGTGTCCCTGTTGGATCCGTCATGGCTCTTTGGCTCCCCTGACATCTCCCGCTCCCTCTTGACAGAAGGAGCTCGATGCCAGGTTAGGAGCCCCCTTCGAGCTTCTTCCACACCCCCTTTACCGGGGGGGTGTCTAGCTGCTTGATAGATACAAAAAAATGGCTGGATTCCAACCGGAGACAACATGGGGAAGCGGAGCTTCACTCCGTGCTGCTGCTCACGTGCGCCATGCAACCAAAAGTCCAAATTCTTCAAATATTTTTATTTTATCTTTCGTTATCCTACATAACTTCCCTGTTTTATCTTTAATTACCTCGATCATATTTCTTACCTTTTTAGACTGTGCAGGTCTGGCCAGCATTTTGGATTCTTATTGCTGTATTCAACAGACTCCCTCCTCAAATATATCAAATTCCTCTGAACCTCATCAATTTCTATTTTCTCCAGTTCATTCCTTTTTGCTTGTAATTCTATATAATTTTTTTTACTTCTATCTATTATATATTTATTCTCTATTTTTTTATTTCCATTTCTAATTTTAATTTCTTCTCTCCTTGTCGTTTTTTTAAATTATATGATTCCTTAATACAGAGCCTTCTTGCAACTGCTTTCATTGTGTCCCATGACACCACTTGAGAAACCTCCCTATTATTAATATCCCAAATCTCTTACCATTTCTTCTCAATCTTACTCACTATATCCTTATAATTAAGTATTCTAGTGTTTAGCCTCCATCTTTTCACTTCTTTGTAATCCTTCTTAATTGCCATATCCATATTTACCAAGGCA
The DNA here is from genome assembly GCA_948472985.1 of Iguana delicatissima. NCBI lineage: Eukaryota > Metazoa > Chordata > Lepidosauria > Squamata > Iguanidae > Iguana > Iguana delicatissima. The sequence goes on along the minus strand of CAOKZL010001948.1, from coordinate 602,700 downwards.
TGGTCTATGACTTTTATCACTCCTGTCTCTGTCTTTAATAACCTCAAGGCTATATTCTTTGAAACAAAAATGAAATCTATCCTAGAATAGTTTTTATGAACAGATGAGTAATAAGTGTACTTCTTTTCATCTCCCTTTATCAACCTCCAAACATCTTTTAACTCATGTCTGTAAAGTAATCTTTATTCAGAGCTGTGATGTTATTCAATCTATCTCTTATTGTTGGATCAGATTTATCTTTCCACTTATCCATAACCATATTGAAATTTCCTGCCATAATTATGAGGTCTCCCTGTATATCCTCCAACTCCTTAAATATTTTATTGTAAAATTCTTTTTGTTTCTCATTTGGCACATATACATTAGCCAATACATATGTTTCTTCCTCCATTTTCCCTTGTATAATTATAAATCTACCTTTTTCATCATTTTTAACTCTTAATACATTAAAATTGCATTTTCTAGATATTACAGGAGCTACTCCTCTTGCCTTGGAGGTACCATATGCTTTTTCGTAAGTAGCAGCCCAGTTCAGTTTAAGTTCGTTTGTTCATTCTCGTTTTTCATGTGTTTCTTGTAAAAAAATTATATCTGCTTTATCTTTTTTCAACAATGACTCTATCCATTTCCTTTTTATCACAGACCTCAAACCTTTAACATTCAATGTTGTTATCTTCAACTTGTTAGCCATATTACATATTTTAAAAGTCCTTCCCTAAATCTTAATTGGCTCTTTTGTGTAGTGCTCCCAATCCCATCCTCCCTTCCCCTCCCTCCCCGCTTCCCCTCTCTCCTCATCCCTCCACCTCCCCATACCTATATAAACAGCTTCCTTCCCCAAGGTATCGATACCCGAACCTCTCTCATGGCTTTAACAAGCCCTTGCAGGGGACAAGAGATAGCTACGTTCTATGGCACAGAAGCAGGTTCTTCCCCCATTTGTTTATTATACATATCCCTTCTAATGTAACCTTTTCCCCCATTGTTTTTGTTATTTTTTCTTCCCATTATATGTGTGTGTGCATACACACTTATATGTGTATACACACACATATGCATATTTCTTGTCAGTATTACTGTTCTTTCATCTTCCCTACATCTCCTTAGATCCTCCAGCCTCGATGATCTGCGTAGACCCTTCAACTACACTTGCTTTGTCCTTCTGTTCTTGCTGCATTAAATTCAGATCTTTCAGAAGCTCTATTCCCTGCTGGAGGGAATATATCCTGTATTGCTTGCCTGCCTTCTGGAATTTCAAAAAATAGGGTACCCTCAACTGTATTTTATTCCAGCTCTTTGCAAAACTGCAGTACAGAGTTTGACTCCTCTTCTCCAATCGACTGTCTCCCAGCAAAGATCATTAAAGATTTCAATCATAGTGTCACCATATTTTAATGGTCCTGGAAGTTTTCTAATTGGTTTCATAAAATTGTCCTTTTTATTAAAACTTGATATTCTCATGATTACATTTCTGGGACTGATGCCTCTCTTTATTATGTTGCTCCATGAATACTCTCCACATCCTGTTCATCCCAAGTAATCTGAGGAACAATACTTTGCAGCCATTTCAGGACTTCTTCCTTCAGACTTCTTGCAGTTTCATTTGAAGTCTCTGGAAAACTGCAGACGCAAATGTTATTCCTGCAGTTCCTGTCTTGTTGATCAATGATTCGCCGTTCCTACTGATCCAATCTAACTGTAAGTTCCAATATTGCCTTTTGTTGGGAGTTTTGCTTTTCTTGCAGGGTATCAACTTTCTTATTCACTTTTTTAATTTCTTTGGTTATCTCCTGAATGAATTCATTCATCTCATGCATTATTTTAGTGGTTATTGTATTTGTAAGAACTTCATTATTCTGATTCAGAGCCTGTAGAAACCAATGTTTCATGTCTCCATTTCCTGTTTGACTCTCTCTCTCTCTCTCTCTCCTGACTGTTTGCTTGTTTTAGGTCTTGCAGCCGTTTCTAATGCTTTGGTGGATTCTTTTTTTTTATTGTTAGACATGAAATTATCGTTTGATGTTGTTCGGGTTAGTCTTAGGTAGGTCTTGTCTGTAGGTTTTTGGGATTTTTGTCTCTCCCAAACTACAACAGGCTGTTTAGATTTTATTTTATGAGCCTTTTGTGTTTTGGACATCCGCCAACTTGCCGAGCCGCAAGCCGGCTGCCAAAATAAAATTACAGCCTATTTTCCTTTTTCCAAATCCAAACTCCAATTAAGCTTTAATTAGTCAGTTTTTATTCCTTCTCAAAACCTTCCAGTAGATGAATTCACAATTTAAAGTTTTACTTTGATGTTCCAAGACTTTTGGAATTCAGCCAGCTTTGTCTGATAGCAGACCGTCACAAAATCGAAAGTAAAGTATATTTATCTTTCTCTCAGTTTAAACTCCAATTAAACCACTCTGATTCAAGCCCCAGTCTTTTTGCTGTATATATTTGTAATTATTCACTGTCTTCTCTCCATTCTGATAGGACTATTCAACTCCTTTAGTCATTGGCTTGTAGGAGATACAGTTCCAGCCTTTTATGCCATCTCTGTGGCTCCTCCTCCCCTTTGTTCTTTTAAACTGTGAGCTGCTTTGAGCCCCAGCTTTGGGAGGAAGGCAAGATACAAATAGATATGACAACATGAGCATTCCAGTCCAAGAAAATAATGTCTCAAGATCTTCTTGTCCCATTAAATTCTCTTTTGTTTTCCTCTCTGTATTGAGTCATACTTTTATCTATTAAACACTAACCGTGTTTTGTTCTGGAACTCTCAGGATTCAATTTGACTAGTGATAATTACACAATCTGATTACATAATCTGAAAGAGAAAGCAGTGTTTTCACATACTGCTGCTACATTACATATTATGTAACCTGAACTGCTGATTAACCTTGTCCCCACTAGAAGGAAAACAATATGGCACCTCTTTATAGTTTCCTTTTGTTTGATATTGTATTTTTAAAATAGTACTTGTTTCCCTTTTGCTTTGTATGCCACACATAGAATTTTTGCTCATGAGTAACCATATAAATATAGTGATGTGAAATAAATTGCTGTTCTAATCTATCTGAAGAAAGAGTTCTAGAATGAATCTTGGTTAGAGTGGCACTCTGGGGAATTTCCTTGTAGTGGTGATTTCCTCAGCTTCAAAAGAAGGAGGCACACAGAGGTTTCCTGATAGCTTGCAGCCCACAATTTTGACTTATGTAGTATAAAAAAGCTATTATTTCTGAAAAGTTCTTTTAAATTTAAATGAGCACAAGCAAAGGGAGTGTTGGGAGTGACCAGAATGAGACTTGAGGAAGGGACCAGCTAGAATGTCACAAATGATGATGTCATAGGGATGTTGTGGTGAAGGTTCTATTCTGTATCCATCTGTGTCCAGTCCGAGACCAGTGGCAGAAGTTGGTGGCAACACTCTGGGGAAGAAATACATTGATATAGATACCAAGCAGGTAGCACCACTGCCCAGGAAGACTCCACTTTCTTATAGATTCATCCCACAGACTTAAAGAAAAGTGTGAAAAAGGTAATGAAACACAGCCCAACAGCAACAAAAACACCATTGTTTGTAATTAATGTTTCCCCTCTACTTCTAGACGGCTTTCATTATATCTGTAAAGCTGCAATATTATACAAATGTATCTGAGAATAGGTTTCATTGATTTAGGTGGTATTTATCCCTGAGTTGGCATGGATAGGGTTACAGTGTAAACTGGCAAATTTGGGAAGAGAAGATAAACCCACAGAACAGTTTTATCATTTGTGAGGTCAGTTGTTTTTTGATAAAGAAGACATAGAAGATGGCTATGCAAGTTTTCTCGTGGGGATATTTACTCTTTTATTTTACTAGAGATTTAACTTCACATTGTCCCATTTTCAATCATGCCATTGTACTTAAATGCTGTAATATAGTGTAAGTACTAGACCTATTCCCACATCCTATTTTGTTGTATTATTACCTCAATAGTAACACCTATCTTACTTCATAGAATCATATAAGTGGAAAGGATCACAAGACCCATCTAGTTCAGCCCCCTACCATGTAGGGATACACAACTAAAGTGAAGGAGAGTTCATCATCCTCAGAAGCAATCTGTTCCACTGTCAACAGTGATTACAGTTAAAAAAAGTTCTTCCTAATGCTCAGGTGGAATTACTTTTCTTGTAATTTGGATCACTTGGTTTGTGTCTCTGGATCCGCCAAAAACAAGCTTGCTTCATCTTCCTTATGACATATGACTTAGGGAGCTGGGTATGTTTAGCTTGGAGAAGAGGAGGTTAAGAGGAGACATGATAGCTATATTTAAATATTTGAAGGGATGTCATATTGGGGATATTGCAAGTTTGTTTTCTGCTGGGGAACACACTGCCTCAGAATGTTGTGGAGTTTCTTTCTTTGGAGGTTCTTAAACAGAGGCTGGATGGCCATCTGTCAGGAATGCTTTGATGGTTTATTCCTGCATAGCAGGGGCCCTTGTGGTCTCTATGATCCATTCAAATATTTAAACATGGCTATCATGTCACTTCTTAACCTCTTTTCCAGGCAAAATATGTCCAGCTCCCTATGCAACTCCTTCTGGGGCATGGTTTTTAAGGCCTTTTATAATTTTGATCACTCTCCTCTGGACTTGTTCCAGTTTGTCAATATCCTTCTTGAATTCTGGTGTCACAGAACTGGATACAGTATTCCAGTTGAGGTCTGACCAAAGTATAATAGAGGTACACTATTATTTCCTTTGACCTAGACACTATACTCTTACTGATGCAGTCTAGAATCACATTTTTAGCTGCCAAATCACACTGTTGACTTATGTTCAGCTTGTGGACTATCAAGACCCTACATGTAAAGCCAAATGTCACTCATCCTATGACCCTTTCCACAGAGCCTCCCATCTCGGCATGAGGATGGGAGAGGAGCAGGACCACGACAATGCTTCTGCTTGATGTGGTTGCAGTCCTGTCTTCTCCAATTGCCAGGTGACATGATCACAGATTAAATCATAGACAAGTTTTCCCTGTCAATGACCTGCGATCATGTGACCATCCCACACTTACCTGTTCTGCAGAAGAACCAGAAGTGCAATGGAGGCACTTCCTGCCCCAGCGCAGCCTGGGAAAGTGCCCAGCTGCACTGGGAAAGGAAGAGCCGTGTCCATCATGCTTCCTTCAGCAGAGAGAACATTTGCATCCGCACTTTCATCCTAGTAAAGCCTCTGCCAGAACAATACCAGAGACAGGTAAGATGCGGAAAGGGCCTATGTCTATGCATTTCATTTTTGAATGGCACATTTGAATAACACTATGCCCAGAACAGAACCCTGTGGCACAGCACTAGTCCCCCTTTGGGTTTGTTTGGTCAGGAAGTTGTAAATCCACCTAACATTAGCATTGTCTAGCTCACATTTTACTAGCTTTTTTTGCAAGATGATCATGTGGAATCTTGTCAAAGGTTTTAATGAAATCAAGATATGCTATATCCACAGTATTCCCTTCATCTACTAAGCTTGTAAGTCTATCAAAAAAGAGATCAGATTAGTCTGGCATGAGTTGTTTCTGAGAAACACATGTGCATTTTTAGTAATCACAGCAGTTCTTTCTGAGTGCTTACAGACTGTCTGTTAAATACTCTAGAATTTTTCCTGGTTTTAATATAAGACTGACTAGGCATTACATGTTGGGGCCCTCCTTTTTACCATGTTTGAAGATGGGGACAACATTTGGTCTCCTCCACTCTGCTGGGGTTTCTCCTGTTCCCCAGGAATTCTCAAAGATTCTTGCCAGTGGTTCTGAGATTACTTCTGTCAGTTCTTTTAATATGTTTGGATGTAGTTCATCAAGCCCTAAAGAACTGAATTCATTTGGAGTATCCAAATGTTCCTGTATTACCTCTTTATCTATACTGTGCAGCGTTTCCCCTGCTATATCATCTGCTCCATTTTCTCCTGGTTATGCTGTAACTGGGCTGTGCAATGGTTTAATTGACAAAATATATTAATTGGCAGATTTGTTTAATTGGCATAAAGCATAAATTATATACACTATGACTGTAAGTGCCATGTGGAAGAGGAAAAAACCTTAACATGACCCAGGTTGTAGGTTCACAGAGAATTAGCCAGAAAGGCCTGACTTGATGACTCTGAGATAATACTTTCAATCAGAACAATAGCCTAGCTGGAAGCAGGCAAAATCCCACTGCTGTATGTATTTCCTATGGAAACACAAACAAGGCAGAGCAATCAAGCCAGCTATTAACTCTCTCTGGCACGTACATACCAAGAGTATTTGTTGCAAACTCCAAAACACAAAGAGTCTTGTGTTTTTGACAAGTGCTGACTCACAAAAATAGGAAGATTCCCACCAAATTGATAACTGTCTCATCCTCCCACTTGTGACTTCTTCCTGGTCCCTGATCATAAAGCCATCAAATCAGAGATGAACTCTGTCACCTGTATGCTAAGAGTATTTGTTACAAACTGAATTGCTTTCTGACCAGAGTGCCATTTGCATCCAAGCTCTCACATCAAAAGGAGAGACACAAGGTATCTACAACTAGAGACCATCAGCCTCTGGATTCCCACACAAATGCAATTTGAATTCCAAAAGTTCACATTTTTGTCAAAACAATCTCCCTGTCAGTTAGTTCCTTGGGATCATGTTTGAACAGAACCAGAATCCTCCATTTCAAAGCACAGAAAGGTGATAAAAACCCTGAAGTTTTCCAGCTTTGCACCAGCATCTTCACTTGCTGGACACCACTATGTCGCTATGCTGTCCTAAGTGCAAGCCTAAGCTTCATCACTGTTTCTTCACTTTTTTCTGGATAGTAATTATAACCCACTTCCTTCTACCTCTGCTATCCATTTTTCCTCCCTTTCTTTTCGGTTAGCCCTGTGTGATTGCTTGTGTGTGTGCATGTGTATTTTCCTCCAATAAAACACATTTAAATTGTACTATAAGTCTTCTGGTTGATCTCTTTGGCAGTGACCCCATAGAACATTGGTGGAAAGGTCCTGCAATTACCCCTCTATTTGCAGTATTTTTAATTTGAGCTAATTAATTCCTTATTTTTTACATTTGATCATGAGTTCAGATAGAGGACCTCACGGGATCCCATGCTTTTGGGGTAACAAAGCATTGTATTCCTTTTGGGAGAAGACAGAGGCAAAGAAGGTGTTGAGTAGTTCTGCCTTTTGTCTGTCCCCTGTTAGCAGTAACCCTACTAATTCTTTGTTCTTGTACAGCGGGCATTACCAAAACCTCCTTTTTATTGTTTTTAATATCTCTAACAAACCTGAGCTTTTTTTTTTTTTTTTTTGCACTTTAGGTTTTCTGACTCTTTCCCTACATTTACTAGCAATTTGTTTGAATTTCTGTTTTCCCTTTTCTCCCATTTTTGTACATGTCCCTTTTAAATCTTAGCTCCACTGAAAGTCTCTTAGACATGATACTTCCTCACTGGAGTTGTTAGATACTGTGTTGTCAGTATCTCACTTTTAAGAAATTCACTGGGATTATTGGAAGTCTAGAATGCATGACTGAATATACTATCTTCCCCTTTCCAGTGTATAATAAACTCCAGCAGAACATAGTTCTTCCACATAAGAATCCCATCTCTTCCACCCTTGTTCCCTCTTCCACCTTCTGGACAATCAAATTGTCTGCAAGGTAAGAAAGGAATTTGTGGACCTGATACACCTTCCATTTTTCCACCTCATTGGAATTGTTTGAAATTGTGATATCATTTTTAAGTATTTCTCCATGTTTAATGATATCAGTTTCATTAAAGTCTAGAATGCATGTCTGATTACACTTGGCTTTCTCTTTCTGCTATAACAAATGCCAGGAGAAAATGGTCACACCCATCTAAGTATCCTGCCACATCCATCCCATTAACCAGCTTATCGTTTTTGCTTAGTATGACATCCAAAAGAGCTGTTCCTCTTGTTGCCTCTTCTGTCTTCTAGACAATGAAGTTTGCAATGCTAGTGAGGAATTTGTTGAACCTTATATTCTTGGCAGAATTTGATTTCCAACAAATATCAGGATAATTGAAATCTCCCATTACTACTACATCTCTCCTTTCTGAGTGCTTGGTAATCTGTTCCAGGAAGGCATCATCCAAGTCTTTAGTCTGGCTTGAGAATCTATAGTAGGCCCCCATAATGACATCAGTGTTTTTTCTCTTCCCCTTAATTTTTATTCAGATGCTTCTGAACCTGGCTTCCTGGCTTCCAAGATTTAAGTCGTGGATCTCTTTCACAAATGTAAACGTCTTTGATGTATAAGGCTAGTCTTTCTCCTTTCCGTTTTGGTCTATTTCTCTGAAATAGGTTATGACCCTCTATTACATTCCAATCATGAGACTCCTCCCACTGGGTTTCAGTGATGCCTTTTTCCTTTGCTGTGTTAAGTGTTCCATACTGTTTATTTCCCATGCTTTGTGCATTTGTGTATTGCAGAGAAATCCAAACCATGGATAATTTTGCCTCCCACTGTTGGGTTCTCGTACTATTCCCCCTATTACATTTGGGCTATTATCTCCAGCAGTTGATGAACTCCTGCTCTCACAAATTCCCTCTCCCACATAATTCCTTCTGATCAGGTTTGTGAGACACCTAGCAAAAACATTCCCGCCAACTGCTGCAAGGTGCAACCTATCGCTTGCCAGAAGTCCATCTTCATGAAATGTCAGACCATGGTACAGGAAACCAAATTGTTTCTGGTGGCAGATTCAGTTGTTCACCTCCACTATTGTTCTTTCCCTTCTTGGGCCACGTCCTTTAACTGGGAAGATAGATGAAATGACAACCTGTGCATCAACTTCCTTCAGCTTCCTACCCAGAGCCTCGTAATCCCTTGTGATATGGTGCAAACTACATCTTGCCATGTCATTGTTTCCCACATGGACCAAAAGAAAAGGGTAATGGTCAGTGGGCTTCACAAGTCTTGTCAGCCTCTCTTTACATCACAGTTTTTTGATCCAGGGAGGCAGCACAACTCTCAATACTATTTATACATTTACATCTATATATTTAAATACAATCTATACCATCTATCTCTAAGATCATAAAATAATGTAAACTTTAACTCTCTTGTCCACATCCTTTCCCATTGTCCTATCTGAATATGATGTCCCACATTTTGTGCCCAATTTAATTATGCAATCTTTTATTTGCTCATCTTCTCAATTTTCAACAATAACATGCATTTTGGTATGTTCATCCTTGATACCCAATTGTTCTTCAAACTCAGATTTAGGCATCTCAAAACCAAATAAATTCTTACCCATTTTGAAATGTTCAGTCAGTTGTTTATAAGAGAACCAACATATATCATTACCCCCTTGAATTAATTCTTCATTTGATTTCATTCTAAATTGCCCCTTTCCCATATCTAATAAATCTCAGTATGTTAACTAATTATCTAAGAGTCATTTCTCTCTTAAACAAAGCTTCATTTGGTGAAACCAGTAAAGGAATTTTAGGACATATTCTTGTCTTATATTTATTTCAAATTCTTAACATAGCACGTCTAACATAATGATTTTTAAAATCCACATTTGCTTTAAGTTCGTCATAGAAGAGAAAGCATGCAACCAAACCTCAAGTTAAACCCAATCTATGAGTCAAACCAAACAACAAGCATGAAAATAGAATTTCAAATCTTGCTGATCAACTACTTCTCTTTGTTTTGCATCCTGCAAAACCTTAAATCTTATTCTCTGTTTCTTCCCTTGGCAGAGGAATTAAGAATATCTTTGTGTCATTGTGTAAGTGGCATATCATTATTCAAAATATGAATTGTCTGAAATAAAAACAGCATCTTTGGTAAACATTCATTTTGATAGCTGAAATCGTACTTAATAAGAAAAGTTTCAACTTAGACCATATTTGTAAATCTTGCTTGATCTCATTCCCTGTTATGACATTCTGAAACAACTTGGAATTTTGTTTTCCAAAAATAACACCTAAGTATTTTATTTTCTTAACAATCTTAAATCCTGGGAGATTTTTTCATCAAAAATTTTTGGTCTTCTTTTGACATATTTTAAGGCAGCATAACTGTCTTATCTTTGGCCCTTTCCTCACGGGGGGGCCGAAACAGGACCGCGCACACAGGGGCGGAGCTTACCCACGAGCGGGTTGCTCTGTCCCTCCGAAGAGCATGGATCTGCCGTTCCAAACACCGCTGAATGTCAGCGGCGCTCGGTGGCGCCCAAAACGGCGGATGGCGGCTTCCGGCGGTGCTCCGCCAATTAGGACAGCGCACCAGCCGGAAGCCCGCCCCCAGGCAGATCTGCAGGGATGCGCTACCGTGTCTCTGCAGTTCTTGACTGGGGGCTGCTACAGGGCAGCGCGGGTAAGTTTTATAAAAACCACTTTTGAAGGTGGTTTTTATAAAACTCACAGCGCCACCCCCGGGGCTGCACTAGAGCAGTTTGAGGTCTAGAACCTCACTTTTTTAAACTGCTCTAGCACAGACCCCGGTGAAGAAGACCTCCTGGAGAGGTCGCTCTAGCGTGGGCAATATGCCCGTGTGGAAATGGCCTTTGTTTATTTTAAATCCAGCTAAATTCTCAAAATCATTTAAAATCTTGAGCAATATATTTACAGCATCTAGTAGTTCCTGTAGAAAATCACTATATTATCAGAAAATGCCCTTAATTTAAACATTTGCTTCTTTATCACCACACCTTTTACTTTCTCTTCTTTGTAATTGCTCTGTTCAAGTCAATATGTAAAGTAATGATGAGAGGGGAAAATTTTATCTAGTCCTTCCTTGTGTATCAGAACTTTTTATTGTCTCACAATTAATAAAAATCTTTGCCATCTGAGATGAGTATATTGCTGTAATCCATGTAATAAAATTGTGTCTAAAATTCATCTTTTAAAACATCTCAATCATAAATGGCCAGTTCATGTTGTCAAAGGCCTTCTCCACATCAAAATATAGTAAAGCCTCTTGCTTCTTGTTATGGGTCTCACTCACACCTAATTTCTATCTTTCCAAAGAGTGAGCATTTTTTCTCCTTTTACCAGCTGAATTAGATAATTTAAATTAGAAAATTTAAAGCCATTTTTAGGCCTCATCATCACCAGAGTTCATATCCACACTGTAAAATCTGCCAAGGTCATTTTAAATTCTGTTTCTTTTTTCTAGAGTATTAGCCACCTCCCCATATGGTGCTATCTACAAATCTGATAAGCATGCCTTCTTCTAAGTAATTTAAAAAGCTTTGAATCCCTATTTCTGGATTGTGATGTACAGGATAGCTTCATGTTCAAGCACTTAGACTTATTGTTACAAAAGTCCACTTCCAGCCTCAGCCCATCCCGGAAACTCTGGAATTGTTCACCTCCTCAGCCAACTGCTGAAACTCTCTTGCTTGAGCAATTTTCACACTAGACTGTCATAGTGCTATTATTCCACTTTCAACATTCTATGGAATCTTGGAGCTTGCAATTTAGGGCCCTCAAAGGCCCCTCCCTAAACTGCAAACCACAGGATTCCATAGGATGTTGAAAGTGGAATAATAACATTATAACAGTCTAGTGCAGAAATAGCCTTAGTTAGTCACTGGCAGACTGTGCAGCAACTTTGTGCACACTTTCTCTTGGCAAAACAAGTCTTCAAAATATGCCTCATTTTGAAAATATAGCCTTAATGCCCAATAGTGTTTGCTTTAAGCTTTTAATAAATCAAAACAGCCAGTTTCCCAGGCTTTGCCACTTGCTTCTCACCCAGCCTGCTAGCAGAGTGACCTTTAAGCCATGTCTTGCCAGTCTTATCACAGATCATTACAGTAACATTCCCTCTTTCCCAGCACACTGTTTTTCAGCTGATTCCATTATGCCCTCACAGCACAGTAAAGCCCATCAAACCAAGGCAACTACCTAAAAGCATGACAGGGAGATCAAAGTCAACCTGTCATGGACCCACAATTAAAATGATCAAGAACGTCTCTTGTCTTATCTGGATTAAGCTTCAGAACCTTGAGGCTCTCCAGTACTCACTTCTCTCCAAGATGGAGCAATAATATGTTGTCCTTCTTTTAAGCCAGCAATGAAACCATCTTGTGTAACATAAATACACTTGTAATTCAAGATATCTTCAGTTCACCAAGCTTGTGAGTCTCAGAGCTTTCACAAAGCTCTGTCATACAGATGTTTTAAAATGTTCATGTAATAACTATCATCATCTTTCACATATTAAAAGATGTTCATATAAAGTAGCTCAGCTACATGGTTTAGGTGTTTGCTTGTTTGTTTTGCCATTGTCATTTCATATGGCAGCATTTTGTTCATTAACGAGACGACTGGCTCCACTCTGTGGTAACAGGCATGACAAAGCATAGTTTAAAGCTAATTTAAATTTGATTCATTTTAATAGCTATAAAATGCAAGCAGACCCTCAGAAGCAAAAGAGAAAAAAAACTGCTCTTGGCAAAGCAAAACATGTGTCAGAAGTAATGTCTTTATTCCCCTTTTAAAAGCCAGTATCAACACAAAATATTATGGTAGACAGAGCCAGTCTTTCTGCAAGATTCAGAGAGCAGAAATGCAGTCTGCAGTTCACAGTAAAGGGATAGCAACATGAGCCAGATAAAACACTGTAACAACTTTAGGTATCATACAATCTTCTGAGTTTCAAGTTTTCCATTAACTGTGTTGACTTCTAGCTTTGCCACAACAATATACGTCAGTCACTTTACCATCAAATGTACAGCCTCAGTTTGGATATTTGTACCCCATCAAAGCTGCAGATGATAATCATCAAAATGTTGGAACCAATTTGTCAAAATATTAGCATATCCAGACTGAAGGACAGGTATGGGAAGAGATAGTCGTTCACACAGGGTCAGCCCTGAATACTTTGCAGAGGACAAAATGGCAAGACCACATGGCCATTTTCACATACATAAGCCTCATAAGCCAATTGGACTCATAGTTCAATAACTAGTGCAATGCACCAACAAAGAAACCCACATGCATCACATATACAATGGATGTCTAATCCTAATAATACTAATATTACACACAATATGTTCTGGAGAATATTCCCAAGTGGCAATATCTGTGATGAAGTGGGAAAAGGAAAATTAAATGATATAGATATCTCCAATCAGTAACTAGCAAGTACTGCTACTTCTAGGGCATTGGGAAGATGGGAACAGCTAGAGGATTGCCATCACTGTCATCCTACCCATATCTGCTACCTATGCAGCTTTCTTCTTCTGGATAATGACAGGCCTGGACCTGAAGAATGCTTTACAATGCAACACTAGAGCCATGGCATTACCTATTCATGATAGCAGGTCCTGTAAGGCATTACCTATTCATGATAGCAGTTCCTGTAAGGCAAGAGGCTATGCTTGAGCACTGCTGCTGGTCGGGTCTCTCACACCAGACAGGCCAAAGAACTACTGGGTAGCAGCTGTAATGGGGAATGACTCTTGTGGATCTCTCAGAGACAAAGGCAGCGGCACTTTAGTTAACTGTAAAGGAGTTAGTACTGCACAAAAAGAGGCACTGATAAAACATTTCTGAATGTCCTTTACCATAAAAACCCTATGATGAGACAATCCAAAAGCAAATAAGATAGTGCCAAAAGATGAGACTTCCAGGCCAGAAAGCACTCGGCCAGCTACTGGAGAAGAGCAAAAGACAAGTATAAGTTGTGCTGTGTCTAATGATGCAACTGGGCTCAGACCAATGGGGCATTCAGCTGCTGATATTCTCAGATGTAACAGGGAAGTCCAAAGTTGCACAACAGAACAGGAACAGAGAATGTGAGAAGCATGTTGCATGATCAGAGGCAACATCCACTCCAAAGAAAAGCAATGAACACCAGATTGGAAGGAGAAAAGGCCACAACTTTTATTGGCTACAGATACAGATAGAGTATGCACGGATATGGATCTAGGCATCGATCCACCCCCGTGTTGACTAATGAACCCAAACCTCCAGCCAGTAGCTGGGTGACATGAATGACTGGAGGGAACCTCCAGACGTACCACTCCTTCCTCCAGGGGGGTGCATGTTGCATGCCCTCCTGAGCTGGGCATGTTTGCCACTCCAATGAACCCCCTGAAAAAGATGTCCCCTGCTATGTGGCATTTGGTACCTGCTGTCCTGGATCCAATACCCACGTGACCACCTAAGAAATTGTGACAAGAATAACAAGAGATGAGGAAGAGGTGGCCACTAAAGACCCAGCAAGCTGAAAAGGCTGTCTGCCATGTGTTCATGCTCTGATCCGCAACAGTGCTGGTGCAGTCACAATCAGAGGAAAGTAGGCACTATGAAACAAGAAATGAATGTATAAACATTGCAGGACTTGGGATGAGTGAGCCAAAGTGGACAAGAATGGGACTTTTTCAACCAGATAATTACACAGATTTACTCAGGCAATGAAAATCTAACATGAAATGAGGGTGGTATTAATAGCAAAATCTGTGAGGGGTTAGCATGCAAACTCTGATTTAATAATGTCAATAAGATTCCCTGGGAAACCTCTCAGTATAACATTACTGCAAATCTGTGCTCCAGCAGCAGACAAAAGAGGAAGTAATTGAAAGAATCTATGCAGAAGTCCAGGAAGAAACTGATCATACAGCAAATCAGGATGTATTGGTAATCATAGGCAGCTAGTATACCAAACTAGGAAACAAAGTGGAACCAAATGTTGTCAGAAAAGTTGGTCTACAGTCAGGAAAAGGAGAGTGACTTACCAAATGCTATGAGGCCAACAGTGTGTTTAATGAAAACACAAGTTTCAGGCAACCACAGAGATGACTTTATATGTGGACATCACGCCATACAGAAATCAAAGAGCCTACATAATTGGAAGCAAAAGATGGACAAGTTCCGAAGGAATAGAGGGCATGCTCATCATATTTGCAGTTGATACCAAATTGGGAAGGGTTGCTAATACACCAGAGGACAGGATCAAAATTCAAAATGACCTTGACAGATTGGAGAGCTGGGCCAACGCTAACAAAACGAATTTCAGCAGAGAGAAATGTAAGGTCTTGCACTTAGGCAGAAAAAATGGAAGGCACAAATATATGATGGGGGACGCGTGGCTGGATAGCAGCACGTGTGAAAGGGATCTAGGAGTCTTGGTAGATCACAAGCTGAACATGAGTCAGTAGTGTGACGCGGCAGCCAAGAAAACCAACATAATTCTTGGTTGCATCAATTCCTATCTAGTGTGGTATCTAGATCAAGGGAGATAATAGTACCACTCTATTCTGCATTGGTTAGGCCTCATTTGAATTACTGTGTCCAGTTCTGGGCACCTCAATTCAAGAAGGATATCGACAAGCTGGAACGTGTCCAGAGGAGGGCAACCAAAACGGTGAAGGGTCTGGAAGCCATGTCCTATGAGGAATGGCTTAGGGAGCTGGGTATGTTTAGTCTGCAGAAGAGAAGGTTAAAAGGGGACATGATAGCCATGTTTAAATATTTGAAGGGATGTCATGTCGAGGAGGGAGTAGGCTTGTTTTCTTCTGCTCCAGAGACTAGGACAAGGAGCAATGGATTCAAGCTACAGGAAAGGAGATTCCACTTGAACCTCAGGAAGAACTTCCTGAAGGTCAAAGCTGTCTGGCAATGGAATATGCTACCTCAGAGTGTGGTAGAGTTTCCTTCTTTGGAGGTTTTTAAGCAAAGGCTGGATGGCCATCTGTTGGGAATGCTTTGATGGGTGCTCCTGCATAGCAGGGAGTTGAAGTCTCTTCCAACTCTATGATTCTATGAAATTTATCTGTAAAACAAGAACAGAGCAGATTATGGCACAGAGAATGAGCTGCCAATATCAAGAGTTGGAGTCAAATTTTAAAAGTACACTAAATAAATCTTTGTGCCAAAGAACCAATCTGAAGAACATCCTTCCTGGAGCAGGTGACCACACATTCAAAAAGGAGAGATACAGTAGTAATGGGAGACTTCAATTATCCTGGTATAAGTTGGAAGTCAAACTCTGCCAAGAGCATAAAGTCCAACGAATTCCTCACTTGCCTCGCAGACAATTTCATTTTCCAGAAGGTGGAAGAGGCAACAAGTGGATCAACTATTTTAGATTTGATCCTAACCAACAAGGATGACATAGTTAATGGGGTGGAAGTAGTGGGATCCTTAGGTGGGAGTGACCATGCTCTATTGGAATTTCTTATTCAGTGGGAAAGGGAAGCCAGGTGTAGCCAGACACGCATTCTAGATTTCAAGAAAGCTGACTTCTTATGCTAACTGAAATTCTGTGGTCAAGAATACTGAAAGAGAAGAGAGTTCATAAAGGATAGGAGTTTCTAAACAGTGAGATACTGAAGGCACAATTTAAAACTGTTCCAATAAGGAGAAAAAATGGAAAGTGTCTAAAGAAACCAGAATGGTTGACTAAAGAACTCTCAACTGAGCTATGTGTTAAAAGAAACATGTACAAGAAATGGAAGAATTGGGAAATCACCAAAGAGGAATTCAAACAAAAAGCCAAGATGTGTAAGGGGAAGGTCAGAAAAGCTAAAGCATAAAATGAACTCAGGCTTGCCAGAGAAATTAAATATAATAAAAAGGACTTTTTAAGATATGTCCTCAGGAAAAGGAAAAACAAGGCAATGATAGGGTAGCGACCTGGAGAAGGTGGCCAAGTACTAACAGGGGGCAGAGAAAAGGCAGAACTACTCAACATCTTCTTCACCACAGTTTTCTCCGAAAAGGGGAAAAAAAGTACTCAACCTAGGGGGTGGGGAACAGGTGGGAAAGTGAGGGAAATGCAGCACAGAATAGGTAGAAAAGTAGTACAGGAATACATGGCTACTCTAAATGAATTCAAGTCTCCAGGGCCAGATGAACTACCTCCAAGGATATCAAAAGAACTGGCAGAAATAATTTCAGAACCAGTGGCAATAATCTTGGAGAATTCTTGGAGAACAGGAGAAGTCCCAGCAGACTGGAGGAGGGAAAATGTTTTCCTCATCTTCAGAAAGGAAAAAAAAGAGGACCCAAATAATTATCACACATTCAGCCTGATGTCAATACTCAGAAAGATTCTAGAGCAGATTATTAAACAGACATTTTGTAATTACTTAGAAAGCAATGCCTTGATCACTAAAAGCCAACCTGGGTTTCTCAAAAGCAAGTCAGACTAATCAGACTAATCTTATGTCTTTTTATGATAGAGTTACAAGCTTGTTAGATGAAGGGACTGTTGTGGAGGTAGCATTTCTTGGCTTCAATAAGGCCTTTGACAAAATTCCCATGATATTCTTGAAAAGAAACTAGTGAAATGTGAGCTAGACAGTGTTACTGTTAGGTGGATTTGTAATTGCTTGACTAAACAAACCCAAAGGGTGCTCACCAATGGCTTCTCATCATCCTGGAGAGAAGTTACTAGTGGAGTGCCACAGGGTTCTGTCCTGGGCCCAGTTCTATTCAACATCTTTATCAATGACTTGGATGAAGGAATAGAGAGCATGCTGATAAAATTGCAGATTATATCAAATTGGGAGGAGTTGTTAATCCACTAGAGGACAGGTTCAAAATTCAAAATGACCTTAACAGATTGGAGAGCTGGGCCAAAACTATGAATTTCAACAGAGAGAACTGTAAGGTCCTACACTTAGGCAGAAAAAATGAAATGCACAAATATAGGATGGTAGACACCTGGCTGGATAACAGTACATGTGAAAGGGATCTAGGAGTCTCAGTACACCACAAGCTGAATATGAATCAGTAGTGTGATGTCATAGCCAAGAAAGCCAATTCAATTCTTGGTTGAATCAATAGGAGTATGGTGTCTGGATCGAGGAAAGTACTAATACCACTCTATTCTGCTTTGGTCAGACCTCATCTGGAATACTGTATCCAGTTCTGGGCACCTCATTTCAAAAAGGAAATTGACAAGCTGGAGTGTGTCCAAAATGGTGAAGGGTCTGGAAGCCATGATATATGAGGAGCGGCTTAAGGAGCTGGGTATGTTTAGTGTGCAGAAGAGAAGGTTAAGACGGGACATGACAGCCATGTTTAAATATCTGAAAAGGTGTCATATTGAAGAGGGAACAGGTTTGTTTTCCATTACTCCAGAAACTAGGACAAAGAGCAATGGATTCAAACTACAGGAAAAGAGCTTCCACCTAAACCTCATGAAGAAGTTCCTGATGATCAGAGTTGTTTGGAAGAGGAATATGCTGCCTTGGAGTATCGTGGAGTTTCTTTCTTTGGAGGTTTTTAAACAGAGGTTGGATGCCATCTGTTGGCCATCTGTCCTGAATGGAACTATTCAGTGACTTGTTCGTAGGGACAAAGAGAACTGTTATTGCAATAATCCAAAGAAATAGAGAAATACAATAAAAAGGTAAAACAAAAGACATCTTCCACAGGACCTTAGACATCAAAAGGAAGTTCAAACCAAAAGAGGAGATGCTATATGACCAACAGGGAAGACACTATGGCCCTTTTTGCATGCTGTTTTTGAAGCGAGAGGGCCCCTTGAGGAGCAGTCTGCATGACACATTCACATTTATGCCATGCTCAAGGGCCTGACGCGGACTGCGCACACATCTCATCATTTTTGGCTCAAAGCCGAAAATGCTGCGCCGTCGTGCAGTGCTCCGGGGCCCTGCATGCACTTACCTGGTGTGCGGTGCCTCAGGAGCCGGGCCGGTCGCACGTCCTCTCCTCAGTGCAGCCTGCGAGGTCCCAGGCTGCACTGTGAACGGAAGATACAGGGCGCTTGTGTGATGAGGAAGGAGCTGCGGAGCTGAAGCAGGAGGCTTGCAAGAGCATTCCTGCTAAGCCTTCTCACGCTAAAACCCCACCCCAGCAACGCGAAAAGGTAACATGCGAAAAGGGCCTATATGTTCAAGTTTTGTACAGAAATTTACACAGAAATAAGTAATTAATTAATAAGTAATTAATTAAGCTTATTGCAAGGATGGTCTGACTGTTTGGGCAGATAGGACACTATCTACTTAACAGCAGCACTCCTCCAAAAGAGCAGGGTGAAACAAACTGTGCTCAGATTTTACAAAGGAGGGAGCTAAATAGTAAACTAGATGTTAGATACCTCTGGCAATCTCTTGGATTAATCTGTTATTAATTTCACTAGCCTAAATTGATAAGAGCTGCCACTGACTTACAGAATAGTAGAATCAGAGAGTTGGAAGAGACCACAAGGGCCATCAAGTCCAATCCCCTGACTTACTCTTGAGTGTTGTGGGTTCTAGGTTGTAATTTGTGATATCTATGTTCTTCAATATAAAAGCAAGTAAAATAAAGACTTCAAACAAACGTGCCCCCGCCCAAAATACACCTTCCAAGAGAAATGAATTATCTTTATTTGGATAAACATCATAAAAATAATATATACATAGATTTAAAAATTGTCTTCTTATTATATCTTTCTGGCTTTTCCCCCTAAGGCAATACCAGGCTGAGTACTAACTGGACCAGCATGAGGTTCTTTTACATTTTCCTACTTGTCTTTTTACTGTTCCACCAGGTCCACCTGGACAAATCAGGTAAGAATTTCAAAAGAGTAGGGAACAGTTACTGTTTCCTAAGTGGAAATGCTTGTTTTCTTCTTTCTGTATTGCTTCCATGAAAATAATGTCAATATACTGTTGTAAAATCATGGAATCATAGAGTTGGAAGGGACTTCATAGGCCATTAAGTATTCCCTCTTGGCTTTTTCCCTTAGAACGTCTTGAGTGAATCATTTGGATAAACATTACCAAAATATATACATTGAAGTGAATGTTGTCCATTTTTTTAATCTTAAAAATCTGTATATTTAGTAAGGAGTTTTAAACAGGTATATGAGGGCAAGTTACTGTACACAAAGCAACCAAGCTGCATAAAAAGTGCATGTGGACCAGAGGCCCAAATTGTGTAGCTTTACAGACACTGTTGAATGGCAACTCTCAACACACTACAGCACTGGCTATGTTGCCTAGGGCTACCAGCAGTTACAGTCCAATAGCACCTAGAGCACTACTCTCTCCGCAGTGTAGATTGTCGTATGATGATGTATCTGCCAATTTTACAGTATTGTACATCAATGGGGAAGCCATTACCAGTCATCACATTTGAGATATATGTATGCAGAGCTCACATTTTCTCCTATGCAGAAGTGCTTTTCATGTTGGAAATGGATTAATTAGGAACAGGCTTAAGAAGAGATTATTAAATCTATCAGATCTCATTTCTTCCACTTTTTATTTTTCCACTCTTATGTTTATTCTGTGCTGTTTCTATATTAATCTAGCTTTTTTTTACATTACAGTACACATAGTCCATATGTTTTCATGTGCATCTCTCTAACACACATATCTTTGCGCACAAGTTTTGTAATATGCATACTTTGTAGAAGAGAAAAATTGTAGATTAGATTTAGTTATGTAAAGCACCATATAGTATTGTTTGGTAACTGATGACAATGATATTACTTAAAGTACTCTTAAGGGAAAATGTAGTAAGTTCAAAAATAACTTATACAACGTTTGAAGTTAGCTCAGATATAAATGTCCATTACTTGATCTCTCAAAATGCACTGGTATTCAGTAGAATATTTGAGCTATCTATTTGTTGCTGTGTGCCTTCAAGTCGTTTCTGACTTATGGTGACACTAATGTGAACATATCAAGGGGTTTTCTGGGGCTGAGAGTGTGTGATGCACCCCAGGTCACCCAGTGGATTTCCATGGCTGAGCAGGGAAATGAACCCTAGTGTCCAGAATTGTAGTCAAATTCTCAGACCACTACACCATGCTGTCTCCCTGTCTACATCGAAAACTATTTTTGAGCTGGTAGTAAGGTGACAGGCAAAATACTGGTGATTTTTCTGTAAAGGCTCAGCTAGACATGCAGATCATCACTTTCAGTTATAGTCAAGACATAGCAAGCATGCATGAGCAAGCCATTTCTTTGCATGTGTTCAATATCAATTCTAAACAACTACTGAACATCAAGGTTTGGATGAGATGGTTGTCCATATAGAAAATGGAGAAAATCACAGATTTTAGAGTCCTGCAGTAATATTAAACTATGTGGATAAGCCAAAAAAGTATGTTAAGCAATGGTTGATACAAACAATTGCTGATCAATTTCTACAAGTCAGTAGAATAAGGTGGCAAGGATATTGCCAGCTCATTTCTGTCCTAGTCTCTTTTCCTATTAGAAAATTTTTGTAGCCTTTCTGACCTTTAGCACTCCCCCACCTTGTTAACATTCTTAGACAGTGTACATGCATGCATCGGTTTCCTCAGGTTTCATGCAAAGTCTTCTGTATAAGAGTAAACAGAAATACAAATAAGGATCACAACTCTCCTATTGTCTTTGAAGGCACAGGACGATGTAGGAGACTAAAGGGAGTTTGTCGACATACACTTTGTCATCCTGTGGAAGTCTATGTTGGTCGATGCAACAATGGAATGGGAAATTGCTGTGTTGATGATGCTGAAGACATTCGGAAACACAAACAGTAAAAGCCCTGTTGGTAATGGCAGTGAAGAAATGGGGATAAGCAGTCCAAAACAATGCTTATGAACTTCAGTGATCAGGATAGAAAACAAATATTGGATTGTATGTTGTCATAATAAATACTATTCATTGTTATGAACTTTGTACTGATATGGTTTTGTCCAGTACTTTTTCAAATCAAGAAAAAAAGGGTAAAAAGTAGCCTATTAAAACCCCTGAAATCTTATACTGTCTGGAGGAAAGTTACTGTAAGAAATAAATTATAATGAAATAGGTAGCATTTTTTAAGAGTTGAACATAGAATCATAGAATCATAGAATCTTACAGTTTGAAACAGCCACAAGAGCATCTATTTCCACCCCCTGCCATGCAGGAATACACAACTAAAGCACTCCTGAAAGATGCCCATTCAGCCTCTGTTTAAAGACCTCCAAAGATGGAGATTTCACCACCTTCTGAGGCAATCTATTCCACTGCCAAACATCTCTTAGTAAAAAAATTCTTCATAATGTTTAGGTGGAATCTATCTCCTTGTAATTTGAATCAATTGTCTTTGGAGCAGGAGAAAATGAGTTTGCTCAATTTTCTACATACTTAAGGTATTTAAAGATCACATCATCTGTTAATCTTCTCTTCTCCAAGCTAAATATACCCAGCTTCCTAAGGTATTCCTCAGATGCTTGGTTTCCAGATCTTTTGCTATCCTCCTCTGGACATGTGTTACCCTGATTTCTGGGGGTCCTGGGAGCGACACCTCAATGTGCTCAAAATATGGGGAATTAGGAATTAGCTTAGAGCACTGGCTGGCATTGTTAAAGGCAGGGTAACTTAACAGGATCTTGGAACCCTAAGTATACGGGGTTGGGCCGTGCCAAGAACTAGGCAAGTTGTTCAATTTAAAGATTTTATTAAACTTTAAACTTTAGCAGTGAATGATCTAACTTGGGTCTATCGTGGGCTGGGATCCGAAGTCTTAGGTGCTAGCATGGTAGGAACAGTCTACACCCTTCCAACACCTTAGTAGCAAGGCACAAAAGGCACTTAGGAAAGGAGTCCCTCCTCCTTTCTCTCTCCCCCAGAGTTGAGAACACGAGCGCGTCCCATTCCTTGAAATTTTTGTTGGTTTAGTGAAAGTGCGGGTGCGTCCCACTGTGTAATTTTCGGGTGTGTCCCAATTTGCTAGCTTACTAGCTGCGGGTGGTGATTCCCAACCTAGGTTAGAGTTTAGCCCGAGGTGGAGGAAGGGCCCCCTCACCTGAAAAATTGCCAGGGATGGTTCGGTTTTGGTTCCTTGCCCCTTTCCCCCGATGCTTGGCCAGGTGGCATAGTAAGTTCCACCGGGTTCATGTCCCCCCTTCAGGCAGGTGGAGTACTGCTTACAGTTCCTTGGGTCCAGGTGACCTCCCTGTCCCTGAACTGTTTCCTTGTCCTTTTGTCCCCAATGCTGTCAAGGTAGAAAACAGGGCTTGGGTGTACAAAAGTGAGTTTGTTTGGGCAGGCTGGAGATAGATTCCCATCCCTCTTTCCTAGAGTAGTTTGGCTGTGTTCATTTCCCTTTAGCTCCCCCAGGGGTCTAGGTGATCCTTCCCATCACTCCAGGTCCTGGTCCCTCTTTCATGTTACAGAATTAGGCAGAATAGCTGTAGTCTGTGTGAAATGGTTGAGAGCAGTAAGGTCACCATCAAGGACCTCATGTTGGAGGAAGAGGCAAGTTAGAAAGGTGGGTATTGAGTAAGGGGAAATGCTCCCGGAAGGACTTCATCTTCCAGACAGTCCATGAAGCATACACCTTGGCATGTAAATCGAAGAACCCATTTGGGCCATCAAAGGATGCTTTGGCCGCTTGGGGATTTTGGCTTATGACCAGAGACGCTAGTAGTGCCCTTGTAGAGACCCGAGGGAAGCTTGCTGAAACTGAAAAAGAGAATGCCCAGCTTCATGCCGAGATCGAGGCATTGCGCACGGACATGGTAAATTTCGCGTCTGTAGCACAGGCCTCTGCACAGAAGCTTAGTGACATCAAATTAGTGGCACAAACTTGGGAAGAGAAGGCCCACGCCTTAGAGGCTGAGCTGGATCATGCCCAGTCTGGGCCAAATTCATGGGGGGGGAAAGTGAAGGAACAGCAAGAGGCTGTTAGTTATGCAGCTTGCCTTAAGCAGATTGCTGTGCGGGGGAGAGCCAGCTCCAAACACACAAGGCTTTGTTTTCGGCTGTGTGCCCGGAGCTGCTCCCAACTCAGGATTTTTCCAGGGAGCCCTTGCTGGAAGATGCTCGGGGAACTCTTCCCCGAAACCCAAATTTTTGGAAATGACCCTAAAAGATTTCCAGTGGTGTAAGGGTGGTAAACAGTCGGGAATCCTCAGAGCTCTGGAATCCCACAGTCCCGGAGAATTTGGGAAATTTTCCCCAAATTTCAGAACTTAAAAAAGGAGACAGAGACCTCCGTGTAAGGGGGAACACGGAGGCGATTGAAGGGGACCCAAAAAGCAGCGAGAAGTAAGTGGAGGAGAAAAAAAGAAAAGGCGATCTGCTGCTGGAGGCAAGAAAACGACAAGGTCGCAGAGTCACCATTACCCCCCCGGGGGCAGCCGCAGAGGCTTTAATCACAACACCACTGACTGAGGAATCTAATCATAAATAACATCTTTACCGGTTGGGGTAAGTGGATCTGATGTTCCTTTATTGAGGAAAACTGTTTGATAGTTTCTAATCCATGAAAAGTGACAGATCTGGGGGCTGGGACTCCCAGAAAAAAAAAAAGAAAGTATGTGGAGATGCGACACTGACTGTGTCTGGTGTTTTTTGGAGCTTGGGACAATAAAAAATAAAAAACCCTTTTAATTCTGCCTTTAAGCATAACCGGAAGAATCTCCTGCCTTTCCATAAGAATCAAGAACATTAGAAATTAAAAAACAGAAACCAAGAAGTGGTGAAAAGTGGATTTGAGAATACGAAGGTCCAGAGGGATGGAAGAATGGAGGTTTGGGGGAAGTAAAGCTGGCGGTTTTGTGAGAGAATAAACCGGCATCTTTGGGCACTTGTATGAGAGAAGAGCTGGGGGAAAAAAATAAAGAGAAGCGGTTAATTGGGACAGGATTGTGTTAAATTAAAAGGAAAAAGCATAAATTTTAAAAGGTATAAAGGAGAAGGAGATGACGGAGACGACAGAGAACGAGAACAAAGAAGATCAGCAAAGCAGAAAGACGGAAGACGGAAGGTGGCAAAACGTGGAAGGGCAGAGTTTGAAAAAACATCGGAAGGTCCGGAGCGGAACAAAGAGTGAAGAGCGGGGAGGAGGAAGCACAAATATAAATACAAAAAAGGGAAAAAGGAGTCAGTTTGGTATTGTGAAGAGTTTAAAAAAGTGTTAAAGTTAAAAGTTAAAAATTGTTGTATGGTTGTATGAATAGTACTGATTGACTGTGGTATAGTAGCATAATACTGGGTTTGGAGAAATAAGACTTTTCAATTAAGATTAAGACCAACCCCCAAAGGAGCAAAGTGGGGGAAAGGGGGAACTGTTTGAAAATTGGAAACCTGATTGTGGAAACTTGATTTGATAATTCATATATTATTATTTTTCTGATCCTAGAGTAAGAGATTTGGAGTTTGTAAACAGATAGATACATAGAGGGGGAGAGGAAGAGAGAGGGAGAAGGAGGGGAAGGAAGGAAGGAAAGAAGAGGAAAGAAGAAGGGAAGGGAAGAAAAAAAAAAAACAACAACAACATAAGCTTTAAAAAGCTAACACCCAGAGGGATAAGAGCAGACATATAACAGTTTGGTGGATTGACAGTGGGCTCAGAGTAGGCTAAGTACCCCCCAAAAATAAAGCAGGATATAAAGGAGGAATTCATTTCGTATTTAGAAGATTAAGTGTGAAAGATTAATTGTTAATTAATTTTTTACAGTTTAAAGGGAAAAAAAAGTAAAGAGAACAGAAAAAAAAAATTTAAAAGTTTGATGGAGCGGGGAAAGAGAAAGGCGGCTACAGGAGGCCAAACACAAATACAAACTCTGCTACAGAGGAGAGCCTCCAGCAGTGGTTCTAACCTGTGGGTCCCCAGATGTTTGTGGACTTCAGCTCCCAGAAGCCCTAGCATTGACCATAGTGGCTGGGGCTTCGGGGAGCTCAAGTCCACAAACATCTGGGGGACCCACAGGTTGAGAACCACTGCTCTACAGAGATCAAGTTACCCGGTACCGAGACAAGAACGATACTGACAGAAAACTCAAACACGGTACAAGGGTGGATCGGATATTACAGAAGAAATAAGAAAACTGACAATGACGTTCAAGAACGAAATGCAAGAAACAA
The DNA here is from genome assembly GCA_948472985.1 of Iguana delicatissima. Classification (NCBI taxonomy): domain Eukaryota; kingdom Metazoa; phylum Chordata; class Lepidosauria; order Squamata; family Iguanidae; genus Iguana; species Iguana delicatissima. The sequence goes on along the minus strand of CAOKZL010001948.1, from coordinate 576,908 downwards.
GAATAGAAATGAAGCAAATGAGAGCGGAGATGAAAACAGATCTCAAGAAGGAATTAGAAGTGTTCAGTAACAAATTAGACAATATTACAAAAGAACTGAAGCAAGTGAATGAAAAGGTCGAAGAAATGGAGGAGAAAACTTTGAGAATGGAATTACAGACAAGGAAAGTGGAAGAAAGGACTATTGTTTAGGAAAGACTACACTGACATTAAATAGGGAAAAAAACAGAAGCAAGTCATTTAAAATAAGAGGTTTATGAAATTTTCCCACAGGAAGATCTGTTTTTAAAGGATAAAAAAAAGTCCTGGCTAAATTTATAACTAACTTAAGCAACTGGATCTTGAAATAAACAAAAATTTTTAAAGTAAATTCGGTGGTAGAAAAAAAAAGGAACATACCACGGGACATTGTCGTGTATTTTTTAAAGGGGAAAAGGGGTGAAGGACCTGGTATTGCAGAAAAAAGTTATTTAAAAAGATTGGTGGTGGAAGGAGATGAATTAAAAATTTTTAAAAAGATGTACACCCAATGGCTATGAAGAGGAGAAGAGAATATAGCTTTTTAAAAGCAAGCTTTAAGAAACCAAGGAATAAGATATGCATGGGAGAAAACAGAAGAAATTTCCTTCATGTGGAGGCAAAAAAGCTGATATTAAATTTACAGTGACAAAAGCAAGAGATTTTTGGAAGAAGTAAAAGAAGAGCTGACAAAGACAGATGAAAAAATAGTGATCAGGAAGGAAAAACCGGTAAGGAAGGTATACAACAGAAGCAGGAAACAGAGAAAACTCAAGGGAAACAAAAAGGGGAAAAAAGGAAGAACTACAGATCAAAAAAGAAAAAGAAGAGGAAAAAGAACAAGAAGAAGAGATTTGGGAAAAGAGGAGGACAAAGAAGGGGAGGAACCCAATTCAATTTTTTTTAGAATTAGGGAGAGACGAAGAGGTAGAGGAGACCGAGGAATAAAACTTGAAGTTAAATTAAAGAGGTAAATTACAATATGAAATTGAAAATAACATCTTGGAATGTCCGAGGTATAAATTCTCCATACAAGAGAAAATGTGTATTCCATCAATTAAAAAAGCTTAATCTGGACATAATTGCTTTACAAGAGACACATATAAAAGAAGAGGATTTAAAATATTTTGAAACTCCAAATTAGGACAATTATTTGCATCATCAATAGGAAAAAAAAAAAAGGGGTAGCCATATATGTAAATAATGAGTGGGAAGCAAAACAAATATTAGGAGATGAAATGGGCCAAGTGATAGGAATAGAAATAAAAATAAGGAAATATAAAATTTATAGTGATAACAGTGTATGGTCCCCTGGAAAATAAAAGTAATTTTTTCTCAAAGTTATTAGATAGACTATTAGATTTTGAGGGTAAAGGATCACAAGATGATCTTAATGGGGGACTGGAATGGGGGATTTAAAACCACTGCGGGATAGAAATATAGTAAAAAAAATAAAAATAAAGAATAGAAAAAATCAAGGAAAACTCTCAAAAATGTTTTTTGTCATGATGGAACATTTGCAGTTAGTGGATGTCTGGAGATAGTTGCATGCAGAGAAGGGGGGAATACATTTACCTTTTTCCCGGGAAAAATATAAATCATGGTCCAGGATCGATATGTTTTCCTATCAACAGATGTGTTAAAAAATGTTTGGGAAAAATAGAGGTCCTCCCTAAAAACATCCTCAGATCATAGTCTTATATTATTAACATTATATCAAGGAAAAAAAAGAGGAAATGGAAATTAAATGACAATATATTAAGAAATGAATTAATAGTAAAGAAAGCAAGAAAAAAAGTTGAGAAATTTCTTTGAAAAAAATTTAGAGAAAGGCCAGATGGAACAGAAAAGTATGGGGGAGAGTAAAAAAGTCATAGAGGATTTTTTATTAGTCAACAGGCTTGGTTAATAAAAAGTAGAAAGGAAAAAGAATCAAAATCTTTGCACTGTTACAGGATAAAGAAACCAAACCAAAAAAAATCCCACAAGACTCTGAAAGCCTAAAAAAAAATACAAATGTTAAAGAAACAATTGTCTTTACTAATGACAAATGAAATTGAAAATAAACTGAGGTATGTAAAACAAAAACAATTTGAACACGCGTACAAGATAGGGAAGTGGCTCTCTTATAAATTAAGAAAAAAAAAAGATAAAAGGTGGGGTCCCCAGGAATCAGAGAGGAGCAAGAAATTTATTACCAACAAGCAATGATTAAAAACATATTTGTTAATTATTTCGAGGCATTATTCAAAAAAAGGGTATTATCACAAGATCAGATAGATAAGATAAGAAAATGTTTAGGGCAAAGAAGAAAAAAGATCTCAGATAATCAGAGGGAAGAATTAGATAAGCCAATTACAATACAAGAAGTTATGAATATGATTAAAGAACTGAAAACAAAAAAAAGCCCCCCGGCCCAGATGGCATCTTATTATAAAACTTTCCAGGAAGAATTAAGTCCGATATTGGTGAGACTATTAAATTCGATTAACCAGAAAGCATTTCCAAATACATGGAAAGAATCTAATATTGCTCTAATTCGGAAAAAGGGGGAAAAATCCATTGGACAGAAAAAATTATAGACTCATTTCCTTGCTGAACATCGATTATAAACTCTACACAAAGATATTAGCAGAACGTTTAAAAAAAAAAATTAGTAACATGGGTACATGAAAATTAAATGGCTTCCTTCCAGGAAACAGTTTTTAAAAAAAACCTAAGAACTATAATAGACATGATTGAATACTATCAGAAAAACAATCAAAAAAATTAGGGTTATTATTTCTAGACACTGAAAAATGTTTGAAATGTAGATTAAATTTTTTGCTGGAGACTTTGGAAAGGATAGGGCTGGGAGAAAGATATATAGAATGGATAAAGGCAATTTACAGTGAACAAAAGACATGTCTAATCATAAATGGGGAAATCACAAAACATTTCAGAATAAAAAGGGGAACACGAAAGGGTTGTCCCCCTTTCACCTTTATTGTTCATAATATGTTTGGAAATATTGAATAACAATATAAGGAACGAAAATATTATAAGAGGAATTAGAATAAGAGCACACGAATATAAAATACAGGCCTACGCAGACGATTTAGTCATAATATTGGAGGAAACCTTAAACAGCATTGAGAGGGTTATGAAGTTATTATACCAATTTGGGGAAGTTGCAGGATTCAAGGTCAATAAAGATAAATCTTTGTTGATGACAAAAAACATGACAACTGAACAAGAAAATGAACTAACAAGAATATCAAAGGGTTTTAGAACAACGAAAAAAAAAAGATATTTAGAGATAATAATAACTAAGAATAACTCAGAGTTATACGAAAATAATTACAAAAAGACATGGGGGAAATAAAAAAGGGGGTTAAAAAAGATGGAAAGGTTGCAACTGTCCATAATAGGTAGAATCTCCAAATTGAAATGAACGTACTACCAAAAATGATTTTTTTTTTTTTCCAGAACTTCCCATAATAATTAATGAGAAACCTTTCAAAAATTGGGAAAAAGGAGCTGAGTAGATTTATATGGAATGGGAGAAAACCAAGGATAAATACAAAATATTTAAAAACTCGAAAAAGAAAGGGGGGGTTAAAATTTCCAGATCTAAAAATTTGCTATGAAGCTTCGGTAATATGTTGGGTCAGAGATTGGATTCAATAGGAAAACGTAAGATTATTGAGTTTGGAGAGGTTTAACATATATTTCGGTTGGCATGCATACTTCTGGTATGATAAACATAAAATAAATACAGATTTTATGGACCATTATATAAGGAAGGCTATTCTTCAAATTTGGTTAAGAATTAGAAAAAAAATATATTTAAAACTACCATATTGGGTTTCACCACATGAAGCTTTTTATAGATTGGAAAAGATAAAAATGAAAGAATGGTTGACATACAAAGACATATTAAAAGAAAAAAGGGAATACTATAAAATTTAAGAGTAGGGAAGAGTTAATTGAGGAAGGATACAATTTCATTGGTTATCATATGGACAAATGTTGGAAAAATTTAAAATAGATAATAAAATGAGGGGAATTTTTTGGATATAAGGAGTTGGAAAGGTGATAAAAACAGGTGGGAAAGGTCTTTTAAGTAAAGTATACAAATTACTATTAAATTTAGAACTGGAAAAAGGGAAAAAGTCAAAGATAAGATGTTACGGTGGGCGCAAGACTTAAAGGGAAACCTTTACCCTTACAACAATGGGAGAAAGCATGGAAGCCAAATCAGAAGTTTACAAAAAGAAAAAAATTTAAAGAATTTTTTTTCAAAATTTATTACAGATGGTATTTGACACCAGTCCAAATTGCAAAAATTTCTTAATACCCTCCCTGATCTCTTCTAAAGTAATTTCTTTATTTAAAACATCTTTAATCTTATTTGGGACTTTTGGAATTTTCCTCTCACTTAAGTATCCTTCTATTTGGCTTTGATAATAACTGTTTTTTATTTAAAGTATTAAAATAATTATAAAAAACAAATCACTTATTTCTTTTTCTTTTGTCACAGTTTTTCTCCTCTACCTTCAATTCTGTTATCATTCTTTTAGATTTCCCCTTCCTTACTCTATATGCTAACCATCTCCCTTGTTTATTTGCCTGTTCAAAATTCCTGTTTCTTATAGTCTAATTTTTGTTTAGTATCATCTAATAACACCATATTGGCTTATCCTCTCAATATATGTAATTATTTCAAAATTTTACCATTAGTGGAGACTTTTCTAACTCTATTTCTTTCAACCTTATTTCCTCAGTAATTTTTTTCCAATTTCTCTTTCTTTTTCCTAATCTTTTTCCTAATCTTTTCTTTTTCCTAATCTTTTCTGCATTTTTTTTTGTAGTTTACTAAAGGCCTTACTGGCATCCCACAGTATTCCATTATCCTTTATCTAAGTTTAATTCAAATATTCTTTAATTTTCTCCTTACATTCTTTCACCACCTCTTCATTTGTAACAATAATTCATTCAATCTCCAATTAATTTTTTTCTGCCCCTGTTTCAATCTCATTTGTATGGGATTATGGTTTGACAGAACATCAACTTTCCCCAATCTAGTTACTAAAGATTTTGAAATCTAAATCATATCTATTATTTAAAATGAATGGTGTATATCTGAAAAGAACGTATATCCTTTTCTGTTACCCTCCATAATTCTCCACACATCCACTAATTGCAATAATTCAACTATATCAAAAAATTCCTTCGTCAATTTCCTCTGATTCTTTAAAACTATTTTATTTGAATGCCTATCAATCAACAGATTTACTATTCCATTAAAATCACCTAGAACACACTATCTATAATTTTGTCTTTTAACTCTCTAAAGTATGTATATTTTTCCTGTATTGGTGCATAAATTCCCAAAATCAGTAAACACTCATCATTTACAACAATTTCTACTGCCACAAATTTTCCTTTGTATGTTACTATTTTTGCTTGTTGAAATTTAATAATATTTTTAAAAAGAGGGAAAAAAGAAAGAAAGAAAGAAAGAAAGAAAGAAAGAAAGAAAGAAAGAAAGAAAGAAAGAAAGGTCTCCACCTTTGCTGATCCATCCTTCAATATTCTCGAAGATTACTCTGAGGTTGAGATTCTCCTGCAGATTCTCCCTGTCAGACTTCTAGCCTAGCCAATTCAATGGAATTGTTGGTCTTAGATGCAATGCAGCTATTTACAGAAGGTTTTAGACACATGAGGTTTTGCATATTGCTAGAGTCAGATAAATCGATTAAGTCAGAAACAAATGAAGATGGATTTCTATTAGAGATGGGATATATCTCAGCTTCAACCACAGGCTGTCTAGAGTGAGGAGAGTGCAGAAGTTCTGTCTGGTTTACAGAGGCCAAAGCTGGGGTGTTAAGTGACTTGAGCTCCAAACAATTGATTTCTACAGTAGAATTATTTTTAGGTTGTAGGGATGGCTTAGGAGTCACTGAATTTCTTAACTGTTTAGCTGGATTTGGCGATATAGGAATTGACCTTTTCTGGACATTGAGCTGTGGTTCATCTGTTGGTTCAAGGAAGCTTTTAAGAAAGGCCTCAAGAGCTGACTCTGCACTGGCTTTATTCTGTCTTCTCTGTGGTATGAGAGATGTAATTAATAAATTTTTAAAGTAATGCCTGGGAAAAAATACCAAAGCCATGTAAGATCTGTTGTTTTTTCATAATCATATTAGGAATAAAAGAATTTGTAAAATGAAGCAAAAATCTTGAAGAGTGTGGAAACAGTTTGACTGATTCACCTGTCTTAATCTTAAAAGTCGTTTGAAGTGCATGTTGGCACAGGAGGTTGAATTCCAGAAGGGATGCAGCCCATTGAAAGAATAGACATCTAATGACACTTTAGAGGTTTGGAGAGATAAACAGCAGTCATTATCCTTGTTTGCAACCTTGAAAGGAGATGGAGACTTAAAACATTCCTCCAGTAAGCTACCATCTCTAAAATTCATCTCAGTTTGGCTGGCCATGTCATGTTTGCCTACATTGCTAAAATCAGGATGCCTTCTTGCAAACAACACAGTTAATTAAAATAATGAGTCAAGGACCTCTGCTAACTTGGTGCCAATAAATTTCAAAGTCTGAGCTGTTAACATGCATTGCTCTGAGACTAATTTTACATGGGACAAAGGTGAACTGACACTTACTGTGGGAGAGCTGAGGAAACTTCTTACTGGAAATCAACAAGCCAATTACCTGTCACCTCCTCTTTACTTCCCAGTCCTTCCAAAGGTGCAAATCTGTTCTGTGTTGAGGTTTTTGACAAAAAAGGTGTGTGTATGGTAAATAAATTCTCTATTCTGGATTGTTTTGTGTTGGTTAAGTTTCCTTTAGTGGTAGAAGGGATGAGTTTTTTTCCTCTTGTTGGTCAAGTTAAGGTAAGCTTGACTGCTTGAAGGAGGTGAGGGTGCCTGTCAGGGCCCCAGGTGTGGCCGCGCCGGCGGGCGCTGCGGAGGCCGATGCCGGTCTTACCTCCGAGGAGGAGGACGCGGATCCGGGCCCGTCGGGGGCTGCGATCGGCGGCAGCGGCCCCACGGCCGTCGCGGAGGGCTCCGCTGCGGGGGGGCCCACTGGGATGCCGCGGCAGACGACGATCCCGGCGAGGGCCCGTCCCGCCAGACGGAGGCTGCTGCTGACGTCCCGGGAGGGCCCGCCACTGCAGAGGCTGCCGGCCCGGCTCCCGGGCCGCAGGGCGTGGCGGACGCGGCGCCGCGGGAGGAGGCGGGTCCCGGGCCTGATCCCGGAGCTCCGCCTACTCGCGAGGAGGCCTCGGCCGAGGCAACCGCCCCGCCGCCGATGTTTCTGCAGCGGCGGTGAGCCAAGGAGGCCAGCCGCCACTCCCGGCGTCTCCAGGAGAAACACCTGGAGGCGGGGAGCTCCCAGCTGTAGCTCAGCTGCGAGCCCGGCCACGCGCTCCGCCCGGATTGGCTGCGGGCCGAGCCGCAGGCCTTTTAGGCAGGCGCGGGGATGGGCAAGGCACGGAGCAACAACCGTCGGCTACCCGTGCGTCTGTCGCCCGTGCCTTGACCCCGTCCGGTCCGTGCCTGTGAGCTGCTGTCTGGTTCCCCGCAACTCTTCCCTGCGTTCTGGTGCTGCAACCGCTTTGTGTTTGGGGTGAGGCAACCCGTCATTCTTTTCTGTTGAGTGCCTGCTGTTAAGGCGATCCTTAGTTCCTGGCCGCTTGCCTGTGGCCGCCCTCCCGGAGGACTGTTTGGGACGCGGCTGCCGGCTGCCTTGGCCCGGCCCCTGCTTGATCTCAGCTCGCGCTGACAGTGCCACTCTTTTCTTCCTCTTGGTCATGATTAATTTTACTTAAATCATTTCCTTACCCTTTCTGCCTTAAGTATTTTGCCTTAAATATTCAGTCTGCTGTAATTTATCAGCTATAACTGACTTCAGCAGCAAACGACAAGACAGAGATAAAATGAGAGAAAAGTTATGGGAGTTAAACAGACATGTCAAGTAGCTCCGACACCATCTTGGATCCCTCAAGTTTGCTGTCCATAGTGGGGTGTTACCCCAGTGGCATACCCTATCTCAGGGATATAAAATTGATATTAAATATGCCTGCCATACCAGAGAGGTTGCCCAAATGGGGGCGTAGACAAGGAGGTGTAACAACCAAAAATAGGTCAGGCCAGTGTTACCCTGTTCTCTGGGGGTCCCAGGAGGGACACCTAAATAACAAACAATAAAACACAACTTTGGAGAAAATTAGCTGGAGCACTCGCTTAAGCTAGCGAGAGGCAGGGTAACTTAGCAGGATCTTCCAACCCAGCGTCTATGGGGTCAGGTCAGTCAAGCAGCCAGACAGGTTTAAAGTAATCAAATGATGTTTTATTGCATACAAACAAATATTAAGGACACCACAGTCACACTGCTAACTAAGAGATTAGAGATTGAATTAAGGATAAAGATTTTCAGGGAAAATGGGTGCTACGACACCTGTCTCATCGTCCTGGACCTCGGGAGAGAAGCCGGGGGTGGAGAGAAGAAGCTCAGCTCGATTAGCTGAGGAGAGCTCGCCAAGCTCAGCAGCAGCAAGACAGAATGAAATTCAGGAGCGATCTGAGGAAGGTCTCAGAATCAGGGGTTTTTATAGGGTGAATTAGGACTGCAGGCTCTGCCTTACTCGGGGAGAACAATGAGTTTTGGGTGCGAGACAATGTCTCGGAAAGGTCACAACTTTGTATGATGGAATTAGAGCCGAATTAACAATAGTGTGGCCAATATGCAAATGTTCAGTGCTTACCAGTGGACAGCACAACCTTTGTCCAGTAGCCTGCTCGAGGCAGGAAGCCTTTGTTAGTATTGCGCATATGTAATGAGGTGTTTGCCGGAGAGGTCCCTGAAGTGACGAACCGGCTGTGTCTGGCCTGTCTAGGTGGAGAATGGAATGTCCAGCAATTATTGGCCATGCCTGTTTGTGTGCTTGTCTGGTGGCCTCGCAAACACGTGGAGCGGGGTGGCAGGGGAAAGCCGAATGGTTTGATATCAAAATGATATTGGGTGCTCTCTCCAGGTAGGCCTAGACTGCAGTAACACCAGGAAAATCCCCAGTCACATTCCCCTAGGGGATTTCAGGCTAAACACATCTGCACAAACAAAAGGTTTTCAGCCAACCTGAGTGGATTATTGGGTTTTCCCCAGGTTGAACATGTTACTCTAATTTCTTGGGGTCCCTCAGAGGACACATAGACTGACCCCGATTTTAAGGGGGTTTCGAATTGCACCAAGCACGCACTTAGCACCACACGAGAGGTAGGGTAACCTTGCAAGACCTTATACTCAACTTTTATGGGGTCAGGCTGAGTCAAAAACCAGACCAAATTAATGTATAATTATTTTATTTATTTAAACCCTAAGTCACTATGCACATACACGCTAGCACTCACGCAGACCTAAGAAAAATAAAGAGAGGAAAATTGATAGGGGATTTAAAGAAGAGAGTCACGGGAATACTACACCTGATCCTGATGTCAGGGAGTCCGAAATAGCAGAGGATAGACGGAGGCGTGGAAACTCAGCACGTGGAAGGCTGAGGTGATTGTTCAAACGGACAGAGTGATGGCCCGCGAAAAAAGCAGGAAGCGCTAGGAAAGTGGGGGTAGTTATAGGGGAAATGTGCCTGGAGGGTAGACAGTTCCCGGGGAGAACAATAGGTGCTAAGGTGGAGACAAAGCCTCTGAAAGGTAGCTTGACTTAATGGGTTTCAGTCAGGATTGTCAATAGCCCTGACAGTATGCAAATAGGAAGCACTTGACAGCTGAATAGTCAGACGTGCTAATCCTGTCAAGCTGACGGTTCAGGGCGGAGAACCTTTTGTGTGCTTGGTGTATACTTAATTGGGTTTTGATGTGTGCTTGCCTGGAGGTCTCCTGAAGCGGCGCAATGGAAAGTTCCTGGCCTGACCAGGATTTTTCCTTGTATTTTTCAGCCGTTCGGCTGTGCCCATATGCGTGCTCATCCAGGGGCCTCTCAAGCACGTGGAGGGGTATATTTTTAATAGCCAATTTATATTAAATTGTAGACCCTGGGTTCAGGCTTATCCATCACAGTAACAAACAACTCCAACGTTAGTAAACCCTGCACTGTATCTGCATAAGCCAATCATGCAAACTACCGAGTTGCTATTGGGTGGCATTTCTCCCTTTGTTTTGGCCATTGTTCTTCCCAGTAGAGGGCCTGCCCTCGGGGTATGTTCTGCCCTATAAGTAGTCTTAGTTTTTGCGGGTCTCTTCAGAAAACTCCCCGACACGCTAGCAGACCAGCACTCTGTTAGTCAAGTGATCCCCTCAGCTGCTTCTCTTTGCTGAGCTCCATTCTTCTTGTAGCTTTCCAGACTGAAGACTTCTGGATAGGTGCAATATTATCACTTTACACCCTCTACGCTGAATCCCTTATCAAGTTTTAGCTCTTTCCTTTCTCTATAGGCCTTGTGTGCATGAGTGAGTGAGTACGTTGGTGCATGAGAACACATTTGTTAATGAAATCCAGTTATGGGTATGTTTGTCTGGCTTTTGCTTGGTCTGATCCCATAAAAATTGGGTAAAAGATTATGCTGGGTTACCTTGCCCCTCATTTGGCTACCACCAGTGTTCTGCTAATTTCCTCAATCTTTTCATTTTTAGAGCCAATCAAGGTGTCCCCCAGGGGACCCTCAGAAGTCAGGGTAACAGACAAACCCTATGCTCACTTTCTTTCTTCCAAATTAACCCTCTTTCTATAGCAGAATAGTATTCTTTCTGAGGCTCAAGCAGCCTTTAGAGAAAATCATTCTACCAATGACCACTGTTTAGTATTAGCCCATCTTGCAGAGAAGTATTCAAGACCTATGTACGGCAAGCTCTTTGTAGCATATATGTATCTAAAGGCTGCCATTTGATTCTGTCCCAAGGCATAAGTTATAGGATAAACTGGAGTCTTTATCAATGGATACCAGACTCCTTGTCCTAATTAAGCCAGCTATGTTTTAGATATGGTCCTCAGGGACATCTCTCTGAACCCACGTCTATGTTGAAGGCGGTGAGAAACAGGTATATCCTTGGGCCAGCCTTATTCAATCCATACCTGAATGACCTCGAGGCAGAACTGATGGACAAAAGTGGTCATCTACCCAGATTAGGCAACAGGAAAATCCCAGTTCTGCTTTACACAGATGACACAGTGATCCTTTCTAGATCTAGATTAGGGCTTAAATGCCTGTTAGGAAAATAGTCAAATTACTGCTCCAGGAATGAACCTGAAATCAATGCTGCAAAGTCAAAAATGTTGGTCTTTGAGCACAAATACCATCAGTACAGTTGCAGTATAAATGATTGTCCCTCGGAACAAGTTAAAAGCTTCAAATATCTGAGGCTTGTATTCCATCACAATGTTTCCGGGAGCCCACACAGATTGCTAGCACTGAGTGGCTCTTTAGGCTGCAAAACAGTTATTCTAAGGTTTTTCCCTATAACGATATTTAATGCAAAGATTACATCCAAATTGCTCTATGCCAGTGGTTCTCAACCTGTGGGTCCCCAGATGTTTGTGGACTTCAGCTTCCAGAAGCCTCAGCCACTATGGTCAATGCTCAGGGCTTCTGGGAGCTGAAGTTCACAAACATCTGGGGACCCACAGGTTGAGAACCACTGCTCTATGCCATAGCCATCTGGTTTGAAGCTATTAACTCTGAACTAGATAACTTTCAAGAAAAATTCCTCAGGGAACTCTATGCTCCTAGATGTGTCCCCAATTCAGTTTTATTACTGGAAACAGGAGAAAGCGCTCTCACTACAAGGGCCTGGATGCTAGTGTTCAAGCAATGTCTTAAGGTTCTTGTCTTTAAGTGTGGCAAAGGTCTAGTAGCCCATTTCTGATTAGGTAACTATGTTAGCAGGTTGTCTAAATACATAGCCCACTATCAGCCTCTCTCCCTCCTTGCTCCTTAACTTGGGTCATAAGACAGCACTCAAATCTATTAAGCAAAGACTATGGGATATTGCTTTCTGCAATCTTCAGCCAAATTCCATCTCATTCTACTCACCCAATGCTTTAAATATTCAGTATGTGGGATCCTTCCGTCAGGCTACCTACTTAAATAACTTGACTGTGCCAAACTATCTCATATTATTCACTAAGGTCAGATGCAATGTTTTCCCTCAGAATTACTTTTTGGCAGATTTGCTGGTTTGCCCACTTCCTCAAGGTTTTGTTCTCGCAGGTCACAAGATGTTGAATCAATTTTGCATATTTTGCTATCTTGTATTTTCTGTCATCAGAGTCGCCATTAGTTGATCTCTCCCTTATTGAGCAGTATGTCAGGCCATTCAGAAAAATTCTATGTAAAAGTCCTGTTGGAGGAAATATGTCCAAACATAATCCTATCAGTTGCTTAATTTCTGTCATCAGCTATTAAGATCAGAGAGAGAGAAAATCAAATGCACTTTAAGATCAATCCAATTCTATTGTTTTAATGAGATGGAATTAATGAAAACCTGTTTATATTTTACCTAATAATCCATATTATCTATTGATTTTAATTTCCTTCATGTACTTTTTATACTATTTCATGCATTTATGTCCTATTTTACACTTTTATATATTGTCTATAGTCTATCCTATTTTTATATTTATATCCTATTTTTAGTAGGTGTATTTTCTCTATAACGTATCATTGGATGGTTCGCTATATTGGGTCTATGGACTGTAAAATAAGGTTTGACTTTGACTTTGGCCACTAATGCAGCTTTGAAGATCAGGAAGTACTGTGTTCCTAGTCAAATTTCTCAACGAGCTCAGCGACAATGTCCTCACGAGCTCAAGCTATGTGTTACCTTGTTTTCTGGGGGTCCCGGGAGGGACTCCAAAATGTGCTGTACTATAGGTGGGGAAAATTAGCTCAGAGCATTGCTTTAGCGTTATGAGAGGCAGGGTAACCTAGCAGGATCTTGAAACCCAGTGTTTAGGGGGTCAGGCCAAGTCAAGGAGAAGACCAGTTTGAAAATAATGAATGATCTTTATTAAATACAGGCACACAATGTAAGCAACACACACACACAGATAACTAAGGAAAATAAAGGTGTGAGTAAGATATCGAGATTTTCAGAGGGATAGTTGATTTGGGTGATATGACACCTGTTCCTGAAGCCTGGAAGAAGATGAGAGAGATGCTGGGGTTCAGTGTATCTCAGCACGTAGAGCTGAGGGGAAGCTCACCAAGCAAAGCGGCAGCAAGGCGGTCTGGAACTCGGGAGCAATCCGAGGAAGGTCTCAGAATCAGGGGTTTTTATAGGGAGAAATGTGACTGCAGGCTATGCCTTATTCAGGGACAACAATGAGTTTGGGTGTGAGACAATGTCTCCAAAAGGTCACAATTTATGTCAGCGGCGGCTAGGGTCAAGCAGGAGCCGGACCGGAGTCGGGAAAAAGCAGTGTTTAATGCAGGCCGTAACCAAAGGTTCTGCAGTACACAAACTGTCCGTAACTGAAAGTATGCCTTGGCAGCAGGCTCCAACAGAAAATAATGAAGGGTTACCTCACCCAGAACACAAAGAGGTTACTTCACCCAAAGCGCAGGGGGTTGGTCTCGGAAGGGCCGAGCGGCAGGACGCGGACACAAGCTGGGCTGGAACAGCGCACGGGCAACAGACGCACGGTAGGCCGACGGTTGTTGCTCCGTGCCCTTCCCAGCCCAGCGCCTGCCCTAAAAAGACCCCTTGAGCCGCCGCCGGCCAATCTGGCTCGAGCACGCAGCTGAGGGCTCTCAGCTGTGTTACAGCTGGGAGCTCTCAGCCCCCAGGTGTTTCTCGTGCAGCCGCCGGGACCGGCGGCTTGCTTCCTTGAGCCGCTGCTGGAACATGGGCGGTGGGGCGGAGGCTTCAGCCTCCTCAGGGTCGGTATCACGAGTAAGTGGCGCCCCGGGATCGGGCCCGGGGCCCGCCTCCTCTGGCGAGTCACCGCTCGTCATGCCCACTGGCATGGGAGCCGGGCCGGCGGCCTCCGCAATGCTGGGACGATCCCCTTCGGCGGCAGCAGCCACCGTCACGCCGGGGAGACCCCTGTTGGCGACGGCAGCCTCCGTGGCGTCTGGGCGATCCCTGTCAGCGGCGGTGCCCTCCGAGGCGACCGGGCAATCCCTGCCATCGGCAGCGGCCTCCGGAGTGCCCGAGCCCCCCTCCTCCTCATCGGAGGTGGCCGCTGCATCGGCCCCGGGGATGCCCGCTGGCGCGGCCACGCCCGAGCCCCTGACATCACTCCCCTCCCCAGGGTCACCTCCCCTACTCCGCGGAGGATGCAGCTTGGCCGAGTATTGCCGATGGAAGGCTCGCACCAGCTGCGGCGCATGGACGTCAGTCGCGTCCTCCCAGGAACGCTCCTTTGGCCCATAGCCCCACCAGTCCACCAAGTACTGCAAGCGGCTGCGCCGCTGACAGGAGTCGAGGATTCTGGCCACCTCAGACTCCTCCTCACCATCTGCGAAAACCGGTGCTGGCAGGGACACCTGGGCCGCCGTCTGGTCGCACCCCCGTGGCTGGCAGGAGCAGCGACCTGTGGAACACTGGGTGTATCCGCAGGGTGCGCGGGAGCTGCAACCGGTAGGCCACGGGGTTCACCTGAGCCAGGATGGCAAAAGGGCCTATATACCAGGCATCCAGCTTGCGGCTGGGGCGGCCGGGCGGGAGGAAGCGCGTAGAGAGCCAGGCACGGTCCCCAACCTGCAGTGGTGCCCCTGGCTGCCGGTGCCGATCCGCCCCCCACTTGTACGCTTCCTTGGCGAGCTCCAGCTGCTCCCACAGCAGCTCCTGGATGGCCCGCAATTCCTGAAGCCATCGGTCTGTGGCGGGCACCACGGACAGCGCACCGACCGGCGGAAACCATCGCGGGTGAAAACCGTAGTTGGTCAGGAACGGGGACTGCTGGGTGGAGGCGTGGATGGCGTCGTTGTACGCGAACTCGGCCAAGGACAGGAGATTGGCCCAGTCATCCTGCTGGTAGCAGCTGCAGGTACCGCTGGAACGTGGGCGGCGGGGCGTGGGCTTCAGCCTCCTCAGGGTCAGTATCGCGAGTAAGCGGCGCCCCGGGATCGGGCCCGGGGCCCGCCTCCTCTGGTGAGTCACCGCCCGTCACGCCCACTGGCATGGGAGCCGGGCCGGTGGCCTCCGCAACGCCAGGACAATCCCCTTCGGCAGCAGCGGCCTCCGTCACACCGGGGAGACCCCCGTCGGTGACGGCGGCCTTCGCGGCGTCTGGGTGATCCCCGTTGGCAGCGGTGCCCTCCGAGGAGACCGGACGATCCTCGCCAACAGCAGTGGCCTCTGGAGTGCCCAAGTCCCCCTCCTCCTCATCAGAGGAGGCCACTGCATCGGCCCCAGGGACGCCCACAGGCGCAGCCACACCCGAGCCCCTGACAATTTAGCATGATTGAGTTAAGTCCGAATTGACAAAGAGGTAGACTGTATGCAAATGTTCAGTGCTTGGCTTTTAAGCTTCTAGCTTGCCAATTTACCTGCTCAGGGCAGGGAGTCCTTTGTAAACAGCGTGCATACCTAATGAGGGTGTTTGCAGAGAGGTCTCATATAGTGGTGATCTGGCTATTTCTGGCTTGCCTTATTGTCTTGGGATATTGCAGCGATTGATGGCAGAGCCTAGTTCTGGGCTTGTCTGGGGGCCTCACAAACACGTGGAGAGGTGTGGTAGAATAAAGCCGAATTATGATATCAAAGTGATATCTTGTGCTATCGCCAGGTAGGCCTAAACTGCAGTAACATATGTTTCCCAATATGTCTGCAGTATAGTCTTTTACTTACCTTGCCTATTGATCAGCAGATCTTCCATAGAGAGGAGATCAGAACCCTCCAAATGTCAGCTTTGCTTATTGTTGTATCTAATTGTATTCTATAAATTTGAAAACAGGTGATTGGTGGTGCTTATGCTGGTTGGAGATTGAAGGCCAATTCAGCGTGGTTGTGATGCTCTTTGACCTTTTACTCTCACAAGTCCATTACCGATCAGGAGACAAAAACTTCTGGTCTGATGGACTACAAAGCAGACTTGGGTCCCCAATGAGCCCGTCTGAACCCCATTTCCTGGGGGGGGGGTGTTATTGGCCAGCAAATTTGATCTCAATCCACTGGCTAAACTGAATTGGGCTACAGATCATGCTGGGACTATCAGTATTGACCTGTGAGTTGCGATGCCATCAAAGTGGAAGTCCCCTTGGGTGTTGGCTTTTTCACTATATGCAGGTATGCAACTAAGGCCAGGAAGAATGTAGTGCCAGTTTGCATGTGCTCCAAGAATTCATGCCTGTCCCCCATGTTTGCTGTAGTGTCCTCTCTGAAGGCACCAGTCACTTCACGGAATATCTCAAATTCCCTGTCCATTCTCACCAGGATATTTCCTTCTGTTCCTCCCTGTGCATAACACAAGAGAGGTGAGCTTCCTCATGTATTTGTTCCATGATAGTGAGAGCAATGCCCTTGTCTCAGTGACCCCTTTTATTTCATTTATTTCATTTATTATTTCATTTCCATTCAAATTTCAGTCTGGTATGTGGAGAAAGCAGGAATGTACTCTGTGGAAAGCTCTGCAAACAAAGACAGCATGTAAAGACACAAGTACAAAGAATACCATAGCAGCTGAATAACCTTTATTTGATTGTTATTACATACAGCAGCAGAGCAGGGGGGCCATGCTGTAGGGGGTATGGCTACAGTGCATGGGGGAGGGGCTGCAGTGTGGAGGGGTGTGGCTATGAGCTGTGATGCCCCAGAAACATTGCCGCTTGGGCAAACTGCCCCCATTAAACCCCCAATTGTTATTACCATTTACTAGCCTTACTTTGGAAGATATTAGATATCATTTTGATATCACAATTCAGCCCCATTATGCCACCCTCGGCCAAGTGTTTGTGAAGCCCCCGAACTAGGCATGGCCATTAATTGCTGAACATTCCTTTCTCCACCCAGGCAGACCAGACTCAGCCAGATCTCGCTTTAGGAGACCTCCCTAGACAAACACCTCACTAAAGATGCACGCTAATACAAAGAACTCCCTGCCTCGAGCAGGCAACTTGACGAGTAAGACGTTTAACTGTCAAGTATGCTGCATCTGCATACTGGCCATTCCATTGTCGATTCGGAACTAACTCAATCATGCTAAATTCTGACCTTTTGGAGACATTGTCTCACGCCCAAACCTCATTGTTCTCTCCCAAATACAGACTAACCTATGGTCATACTTTCCCTATAAAAACCCCTGATTCCGAGACCTTCCTAGGATAGCTCTGAACTTCCATCCCACCTTGCCACCGGTTCTTCCGCCGAGCTTTCCCCTCAGTCTCAGTCCGAGACTGCGCACTTACGGACCTCCGCAATGATCTACCCCGGGCTTCAGACAGATGTAGTATCACCCAATTCAACAATCCCTCTTAAAAATCCCCCATACCACTACCACCTTTATTTTCTATAGTTACTTGTGTGAGTGTGTTGCATACACTGTCTGCTTGTATTTAATAAAACCACAGTTGTTATTTCATATTTGGTGTGCTTCTTGACTTGGCCTGACCCTGTAGACATTGGGTTTAAAGATTCCGCTGCATTGCCCTGCCTCTCGTTTTGCTAACTTGTGCTCTGAGCTAATTTTCCCCACCAATATTTGAGCACATTTGGAGTCCCTTGCGGGACCCCCAGTACACAGAGTAACACAGTGGTGGAGGAACGCAGGCAACCCCGGCACCCCTAATTTGAGAACAAGTCACGAACCTCCTCAAATCAGGCTGGTACTGACCTAGGGAACAGCCAGGCAAGAGATTCCATCAGGCAGGAGCACATGTGTGTATGAGAATTCTGTCTGTGTAAGTTCTAGGAGCTACTCTATCGGGTTGGAATCTATCCCCCTTCTTGCTTGGTTTGTGTATGTCAGCCGCCCCGGTGCTGCCGATCGCAAGGGGTGTGCAGAAGCTGACCCGGGAATCATATCCCTAACTTGGGGTCTATAACTTGGGATCCGAAGTGTTAGGATGCTAGCACGTTAGGAACAGTCCACATGCATACAACACTGTAATGGCAAGGCACGCAAAAGGCAATTAGGAAAAGGAGTCTCCCCTCCTTCCCCCCATCAGAGTTGAGACACGGGTGCATCCCATCAGTTGTTACTACCTAGCTTTGACAGCGCAGTTGTGTCCCGGCTGTGTAATTTTTGGATGTGTCCCGATTTACTGGCATAGTAGGTGCGGGTAGTGAACATCGACCTTGCCCGAGGTAGAGGAAGGCGCCTCTCACCCAGAAAACCAGTCAGGGATGGTTCAGTCTTTGTTCCTTCCCCTTTTCCCCTGCTGCTCGGCCAGGTGGTGCTGTAAGTTTCACCGGGTTCATTTTCCCCCTTCAGGTTGGAGGAGTACTCCTGAGGGTTCCCTGGGTCTAGGTGACCTCCCAGTCCCTGAACCGTTTCCTCGTCCTTTTGTCCCCAGTGCTGTCGAGGTGGAAAACCGGGCTTGGGTGTACAAAAGTGACTTTGTTTGGGCAGGCTGGAGATAGGTTCTCCTCCCTCTTTCGTAGAATAGTTCCATTGTGTTCATTTTCCTTCAGCTCCCCCAGGGGTCTAGGTTGCCCTTTCCATCCCTCCCGATCTTTGTCCCTTTGTTGTTAGGAAGTTTTAGTTATAGTCATGGAAATGGCCAAGGAGAGCCAAGCCACAGTGAAGGAGTTCATGTTGGAGGAGAAAGTTAAGGGAAAGCTAGAGAGATGAGTGCTGAGTAAGGGGAAATGCCCCTGGAAGAATTCTAGCTTCCAAATGGTGGATCCCTTTGCCACACTCCAGGAGATATACATCTTGGCACGTAAGACAAAGAACCCATTTGTGCCATCAAAGGATGCCTTGGCTGCTTGGGGACTTTGGCTTATGGCCAGAGATGCCAGTGTTGCCCTGGTAGAGACCAGAGAAAAGCTAGTGAGTCTTGAAAAAGAGATTACCCAGCTTCAGGTCGAGAGGGAGGCACTGCGCGCGGACAAAGTAACGTTTGCGTCTCTCACGCAGGCCTCTGTACAGAAGCTAAATGATGCCACTTTGTTGGCCCAGGCTTGGGAGGAGTGAGCTCGTGCCTGATAGGCTGAAAGGTTGCCTTATAGGCAGAAAGATTCATGGTGGGGCAAGTCAGGGAGCAGCAAGAGGCTGTGAGCCATGCCACTTGCCACCAGCAGATCGCAGCACTGGAGAACCAGCTCCACACACGCAGAGCCCTAGTTCCGGCTGTGTGCCCAGAGCTGTTCCCATCATTCGCAGAGGACTTTTCTGGGGAGCCCTTGCTGGTGGATGCTCTGACCTCCTCTCCTCTGAACCTGGACTGGAGTGACCCTAAGGTCCCAGTCAACCCAGTCGAGATACAGTCCACGACCCGACGGACCACCCCAATAGGTGAGGGACAGACAGACAGGCCAGAGATGCAAGAAACTCAGGTCACTGAAACCAGCATCCCCTGGAGAGCTACGGACGCCAAGGCAATAGCGGATCAACTAGGTCCATTGAATAACAGCACGGGAATCGTGTGGCTGAACGCAGTCATATATTCCCATCCCACTGCTAATGGCCAAGATCTGACCCAGTTGGCTCGACTTTGCATGGCACTCTCTGAGCTCCCAACTCTCGAATTGGCCGTGGCAACTCGAGGCCTGGCTAGGCTCGAGGCCCATGACTGGATGAGAGAGATCATCCAAATCTTGTGGCCCAGACAGAGTGCGAGTGTGCTCTACGTCATGGAGCAGCAGGGTCCTCATGAGAACCCTGAAGCTTACATGGCGCGCAAGGAGCTCCTCGCCATTCTGGGCGAGAAGGTCCCCTTAACCCCTGCAGGGCACAATTTTAATCATGTTGAGTTTAAGACTCTTCTGTACGGAAGTCTTAACCATGAAACAAAAGTGGCCCTGGGTTTAGTGGATCCTACCACAACTGGCTCAGAGGAGTTTGGCAACAACCTCCGGTGGGTCTCTGACCTGCTGTGCTCAAACTCCCCACCAAACCCCACAGGAAGGACGCTGGGAACTGGGAGCCCACAGCCGAGGTCACATACTCGAACTATGAACCCCACTCCCAGCACCTCAAGACAGCATCAAGCTCCGTCCCAAAAGGGAATTGGAATTTGCACCCACACCCCAGACAGGACAATAGGCAGTGGAAGGTAGGGACTCCCGAGGCCAGCCCGGCAAGGCAGGGAATTCCGCGCCCCCACCGGCTGTCCCAAAATAGTCCCCAGACTTGACCGCTCCCAGGGAGACATCTGGAGGGTATGATCCAACAGCCCAGACGTACTCCTCTGACCATGTGCGACTCTGGAGCGTGCCCCATAATTTCCGACTGGACATGAGCCAGTTCGACAAGAGGTCAACCTCCGAACTTTCGGAGGCTCTGGATAAGCAGCTCCAGGACGGCGGTAAACAGCCGGTCCAGGCTGTGACCAATGGCCCCCCTCCGGCTGGATACTACCCTAACTTGGATCTGCAAGACTAGGGGTGCCCTCAGTCCCCGGATCTCCGCCAAAGAGTTGCGGTTCGACTGAAGCCCAACACGTGGGATAGATCTAAGGGTGACGGCAGATATTGGGACCGAGAGGGACAGACTCCTGCCACCCACCTGTCTTGCAGACTCCAGAGCAGCGCCAAAAGTGCTGCTCCCTAACTTGACAAGACAGGGTGAGGCACCCCCCCCGACACTATCCGTTTGCCCGGATATGACGGGGGGAGTCCCAAACTATGACCTCCAGAGAACACAAGTGCCTAGGGCACACTGAAATAGGCAGATTGCACCTCCTCCTGACTCAGCCCCATATGCGAATCCAGACACCTTGGAGATAATCGTGCCTTCAGAGCACCAAGAAAGATCGCACCAGGCTAAGTTTCAGGAAGATGCCCCCACCAAGTTTGATAAGGCACAGAACAGCGCCAGCCTGTGTGAGAGCCAGGAAAAGGAGAGCACACTGCCAGAGGATGCCAGCCCCACGCTTCCAAAGCTCTCCATTGTCCCTGCTCTGAGCCCCCAGCTAGGAACCAGCAGTTTCCCCTGGGATTTCCTCGAAGTGTGGCCAGAAGAGTTCTTCCTCTTCATGCCATTTTCAAGGGAATCTCACATGGGACTGGGGACTCCATCAGCACGATGCTCCTGTCCAGCCAGAGCACAGGAAAGCAACGGCTCTTGCCCTGACACTACCTGTGGTGACACCCCACACCCCGCTGCGGCATTCCAGTAGGAGAGATTTCGGCCAGTGTGAGACCCAACTGCCCCACAGAGGTGAATTTGGCTACTGCCTTCCCCTCCACAAAACTGTATCTGTACCAGCTGACTTCCATGTACAGTGGCACCCACGTTATTGTCCCTCTGGTGATCCTGAGAGGGGCCAAGGCAGTTCTTGGTTCTGTCTTGATCACCATCCGGACACGATTTCAGGAGGCACTTGGGTTAGATACCAGCCTCCACCTTAATTCGGAATGGAAGGGTCAGCTGGTTGATCCTGCATTGGTGGTCACCCCTGAGCAAGAAGATCCCAGTGTCCAAAGACCCAACATAAATTCCCTGCTCTGGCAGACTTCCTTGAATCACACAGAAGTGCCTGCCATAAATTTTCGGAGACATTTGTTTCCATATACAAGGCTTTCGATAATGGTTAAATTGGCTTTGTCTGAATGGGACAGAGAGGAGTGGCACCCTCTCTGACTCCCTACTGATGTAAATAGTTCCTGTTTGAATGTATGTTTAGTATAAGTTTAGATGTAGTAGTGACGGACTCCCGTATATGTGTTCCCTACAGGGAGATGGAATGGGGCCGCTCACATGGACTGTAGCCTTGTTTTTCTTAATTGGGAAAGCCCTGGAGCCTCACCAGAATACACCCAGGTGTACACAGATAGACAGTTTAACACACAAGAAGTGTGCCATTGGAACCCATACCCTGAGGTAGAAACACTGTTAAAAGGAACACAGTTGTTCCCTTGGTTTCAGAAAAGATACCCCTTCAAACTGTCCACCCATTTTCAGATCCACTCCAGCAAGAGGCTGAGCACAGAGTTAAAAATGGCCCTTGCTGGTGAAGAAGTTAAATTTGACCCCAGTATGGCCATCTCCGTCGCTCCCATGACCACCGCAGTGGTCCAGAGTGATCATTGCCAAGACGCGCTAATTATACTTAGCTTCACTTTTGAAAACTGCCGCCCTACATGGGTATGGAAGACATATATGTTTCATTGCCAAAATGTCACCCAGATCCCGACAGGATATAAGTTCTCCTGTGGGAAGATGTGGTGCCCTGACTCCGACATCTACAACCCCCCTCCTCCTGAACACCACCTGGCTATGTAGGTAGGTAGCTCAGTAGTCCACAAGGACATAGAAATGGTCTCTTACTCGGACGTCCAAACCATAACCACCAAGATAATATTAAATTTCACAGTTGTTAATATCTCCAGAGTTATTCTGGCATGCCAGCCTTATCTGAAACTGGCATGGCGCAGTGGGAACACTGGGAGAAGCGATGGCTATCATTCTCCCACCCACACACTCGCCCTAAGCGAAATATCCTAGGGACCGCACTAGGAGGAATTGGAACTGGCAGCGCAATTATTAATGCTATAGACAATGAGGTCCTAGCCAACAAATTAGGCGCGATTGGCACAAAAATAAAAGACATTGGTATATCCTCCGCTGCTAGTTTAAGTAACCTAGCAAGAGGAATGGATTTGATAAGTCAATTCCTTCCACAGTCGGTTGGCGTTGAGTGAGACATAACATCCAACCTTGGCCTTGTTCTACAGAACATGACCCACGATCAGTCAGCTGCAATACAATGCACGCAAGTACAGAGCAATGTGATCACCTTTGCCGCTCAGGTGATCCAGGCCAGCCTCATGGGATTAATACACCCTGAGATCCTGAGCCTGCTAAAAGAGCGATATCCAGAATCTCTGGAACATCCTTCCGCTTTGGCACAGATATGGCACGCTACATGGCAGAGCCTAACTCTCACAGTGGACATTGACCATGAGCAGATTCTGGATACAGTAACCTTACATCCGGTATCCCACTTAGGACTCCCCCTCATAGCCGCCAGTGCCACCCTCTTACCCCCATAGCTGTACCATTGGTCCAATGGTACACACTTCTTCGATCTTTCAGGCTGTTTATTTCACCGCCATTGGGTGCAGTGTTTCTGAAATATTGATACTTTTAGCCACAGCAACAGTTCAGATTATATATTGGTACCTGTCAATACCACAGTCATGGCCCAAATTAATAGTGAGTGCTTTTGTCTGCGGACTCCATGCACAAATTTAACGGTACTGCCTAGTGGTGCGACTGTAAGGGTAAACCGCACCTCTGGGAATCCTTGCTTCTGCTCACAACTGGTTCAAGATTGTTTCGGCCAGGATTTCTATCTCCAAAGGGAGATACAAGATTATGTTTTGGAAACAGCATACATACCCACGGAATCCAAGCTAGTCAGATTCCACCTGGAAAACAAGATTCCTGTGTCTTTAGGGCTAAGGAACCTCACCAGCCTAGCACAAAGGGTCAAGGAGGTTTCGCACACCCTCCAGCAAATCACCGTAACAGTTAATCATTCAGCTCAGGTGATTGTCAAAACATCTGAGGAACTGGAAGCCGCCAATAAACACTCGTGATGGGACACCATCACGTGGTCTTCCACAGGGCAAGTACTGTCCGGATTGGTTTCAAAAGCCTATCCGAGGGCAACCAATCTTTAGGTCTCCCCTCGGAGTCCAGCTTATATTTGTGACGTAGTGATATTGCCGATTCAGAGCCAGCATCGAGCCATCAGCACTGTGTTGGCAAGCTAACCCTTAGCCCTCGGTAGTATATCATCAGGCTTGGATTGTCGATCTTGCTCCTCAGCAGGAGGGGAACGCAGCGAACTGCTGCCCTGTGGGAACTCATCCTGTAGAAGGAGGGAGGCAGACATAACTTTGGTTATTTGTCTGCTAACAGGAGGCCTATCTTTGTCCTGGAATGACTTTGGATATGTGATACCCGCCTCAGGACCAATGGATTATTGCAGGCACCAAATTTGCAATCTCACTCCCATATCGGCCTTCCTATGGCCAATACAGCTTCAGACTGGGAAGCTATTTAAGTCCTTGCTCCCACAAAGTCCTTTTGGTTACAGTGAGCCAAAATTTTGAATTCGAACCCAGGTCCCGGTAGGCTTTGAGCCAGCAATTTGCATCTGTTGTATACAATGGCTGCTAACTATGTCAGTCTTCTGCAAAATAGCTACAGGTCGACGGCTCCAAAGAACCCAGACGACCCCCAGACCAGACCATCACCCTCGGAGACCGTGTGGGGGGGTGATCTCCAAACTACTGCAGTTCCAGATGGGATCCCATCCAAAGAGGTGGCCCGAGCTCTCCGATGCAGCTGTGGGACCCGGGGGGGTGATCCAGACAACCTCCAACGGACTTTAAAGAACCGTTTGCTGATACCCCTGCTTTAAAGGACTTTTGCCTTTCAATGTGGAATTTTCCTTCTACCATGCCCTGCAAACTGCTCACTGCACGAGCTAGCTACCCCAGCTAGCTGACCTGCAAGATGGATACATTTTAACTTTCACTGCTCTGCTCCTGCAAAGCCTCATTGAGAGGCACGCTCCTTCTCCCAACTTCAAAGGACTTTTGCATTGTATTATTTACTACCATTGTTCATTGTCTAACAGGAATCTATTGACGGGACATTTTGACATTTATTGCTGCTTAATTGACATTTGTGTGAATGTGTTTAGGTTTAGGTGTTTAGATAGGAATGTTTTTATGAGATAGAAACACTTTGTGCTCCCTGCGAAATCCTCATGGCTCGTGGTATGATGCTACATCTGTGCCGGTAGACCCCTATTCGGCCCTAAATTTACTTTGAAATATTGAATTGGAAAATGTTCAATTTGTTCCACGTTGCCCATTTTCAGGGGGGATTGTTATTACCATTTACTAGCTTTACTTTGGAAGATATTAGATATCATTTTGATATCACAATTTGGCCCCATTATACCACACTCGGCCAAGTGTTTGTGAGGCCATCAGACAAGCATTGCTGAACATTCCACACTCCACCCAGGCAGGCCATACCCAGCCAGATCTTACTTTAGGAGACCTCCCTAGACAAACACCTCATTAAAGATGCACGCTAATACAAAGAACTCCCTGCCTCGAGCAGGCAACTTGATGAGCTAGACGCTTAACTGTCAGGTACGCTGCATCTGCATACTGGCCATTCCATTGTTGATTCGGAACTAACTCAATCATGCTAAATTCAGAGACATTGTCTTGCTCCCAAACCTCATTGTTCTCTCCCAAGTACAGACTAGCCTACGGTCACACTTCCCCTATAAAAACCCCTGATTATGAGACCCTCCTCGGATAGCTCTGAACTTCCATCCAGCCTTGCCGCCAGTTCATCCACCAAGCTTTCCCCTCAGTCTCAGTCCGAGACTGCGCACTTACGGACCTCCGTAGTGATCTACCCCGGGCTTCAGATAGGTGTAGTATCACCCAATTCAACAATCTCTCTTAAAAATCCATTATACCACTACCACCTTTATTTTCTATAGTTACTTGTGTGAGTGTGTTGCATACACTGTCTGCTTGTATTTAATAAAATCACAGTTATTATTTCATATTTGGTGTGCTTCTTGACTTGGTCTGACCCTGTAGATATTGGGTTTAAAGATTCCGCTGCATTGCCCTGCCTGTTGTTTTGCTAACTTGTGCTCTGAGCTAATTTTCCCCACCAATATTAAAGCACGTTTGGAGTCTCTCGTGGGACTCCCAGTACACAGGGTAACACCGTCCCTGTGAGACCGATTAGATATGAATAGAGTAGATGCAAAGCTCAGCTTGACACATTTGCCACAATCCACAAGTGTGGATATGCTCAAGAGACTTTAGGTAGTATTCATCATATTTATAAATATTTTATAGACATACTACCTATGGCTGAAAGTATGTGGAGGACACTGGCATATGGTAGAATTCTAGATTCAGAGATTTCTAACACGGCCCAAACACTGTCTTCTATTAATAATAGCAAAATACCAGTGTGTTTTGGAGATTCCAACACTGGAAGATAGCCAGTTGTTATGCTGACTTTTTCTTCAAGCAGTAGATTTGGGAATAAATATTTCATTAGTAGTTACACTTGCTGTACATTAGCATTTCATTAATATTTCATAAATATGTTCTTCAGTTTCTTCTGCAGGCGACACATCATTGAGGCCTTTGCAGGCACTTACTGCCACCCCTCAAGTTATTTGATATTCTGCCTACTTACCAAACCAGTATCTGCTTGCAGCTAGAGCAGACTCATTGGCACAGACCTAGCAATGCAACAGAAAAGGGAATCCAATTTCTAAGCGCTTATTGACATGCATTCTAAAATAGTGGGAAAAAGGATAGATGGACATTATTGTTATTCTTCCACCAATCATGGCCTTCCTCAAAGAATGTCAGTTCACTCCCTCATGTGCAGCTGAGGCTGTTTCAGTTACTAAAGATTAACATTAAAATAACGAATTCCTGAAAAACGTGATAGACTATCATGCATTTAAACTGTGTTTCCTAAACAAGAATATTCAAAATGAGCTGTACCACATCTCCCAGGTGCAAACTCACCCTCATCCAACTCTGAACAGCTTGGGCCACCTTCCTCCTTATCCTTTGCTTCCTGTTGTTCCTAACCACTCTCATTATGGTGGCCTGGCAAGAAAAGAAAAAGAAATAGTAAGCATTTGTGTGGTTGTGTTACCATGGCATTCTGGTCTGGTTTTTTGGTGAACTAAGATATCATTTTGATATCGTAATTCGGCCCTTTCCTGCCATCAGCTGAGTGTTTGTTGGGCGCAGCCGGACAAGCACTACGCTAGGCATGGGTGATAGTTGTAAAGTACCAGATATAGCCAGTTCTGCTTCTGGGGATAGCCACCCGAAACAAACACCTTGATTGGTAGACAAAGAGGACTCTTCGCCTGTAAAAGCACCTTGGCAAGCCAGGCACTTAACGGCCGAGCTAGCCACATCTGCATCTCAGCCATACCATTGTCAATTCGGTTCATAACTCAATCATGCAAATTCCGACCTTTCGGAGCCTTTGTCCTTAGACCAAAACTCATTGTTCTCTTGCAAAAGCCAGACTAGCCTGTGGTCGTTCTGTCCCTATAAAAGATGTCCCACTTTGAGAGCTCTTCGGAACTCTCACTGGACTGAACTGAAATCACTTAAACTCTTGCTGAAATCACTGGAAGCTCCCCTTGGATCTTCGCCCTCACCTCGCTGCCGCTCGGCTCCACAGATTCCTCTCGGTCTCCACACCAGGTTTCCTTCCTTTTCCCCTATTGGTGTCTTCAGGACTTCGGACAGGTGGCGTATTGCTTATTTTCTCTAAAACTCTCTTTCCTTCCTCTCTGGTTAGGTGTGTTTGAATTTTATTATTTTTCTTGCTTAATAAAAACTGTTAGTATTTTAAACTGCTTGACTCCTCACTGACCTGAACTGGTATACATAGGACAAAAGATCTCACTGCGTTGCCCTACCTCTCGTTAGCCAAGAGAGTGCTCCAGCTAATTTTCCCCATTTTTGCTTGTTTGGTTTGGTTATCTGGGTGCCCCTCTGGGACCCCAGTTTACAGGGTAACATTTGGGAGTATTTCCTCCCTTTACCAGTACTTCTGGATGGGCCATGATGCTCACCACAGATGACATGAGGGTGCCTACTGATGCATGCCATAATCCACAATGCTGGAGACTCCTGCTCTCTCCTTACACCTCCATACTACCACTGTGTGCCATGGATCTTACAAAGGGGACAAACAAACAAAATTTATGGTTTTGTTACTGCAGTTTTCTATCCTGGACTTGTGGGATACCAGATATCATTTTGATATCAATAATTTGGCCTTCCTCACCTATTCCTTCCCACATGCTTGTGAGGCCCCCGGGCAAGCACACAAACAGGCTCGGTCGCTAATCACTATAATATTCCACACAAATACAGGCAGGCCAGAAATAGCCAGACTGCCGCTTCAGGAGACCTCAAGGCAAGTACCATATTATGTATGCACGCTGCTTACAAAGAACTCACTGCCCTGAGCAGGCAGCTTAACGAGCCAAATACTCCACTGTCAAGCACTCTGCATTTGCATACTGGCTACCCTATTGACAATTCGGACTTGAATTCTGACCTTTCAGAGGCTTTGTCTACAGCCTGAAACTCATTGTTTTCCCCAAGTACGGACTAGCCTACAGCCACATTTTCCCCTATAAGAACCCGACTTTGAGAGCTTCCTCAGATTGCTCCCAACTTCCATACCACCTTGCTGCTGCTTTGCTTGGCAAGCCTTTCCCTCAGTCCCATGTACTGAGAACCTTCATATCCACAAACTCTATCTTCAGACTACCTGGGCCTCAGGACAGGTGCAATTTTCCCATATGAAAAACCTCCTCTTAAAATCCCTCTATCCAACTCCAACCTTTATTTCTCTAGTTATCTGTGTGAGTGTGCTGCATACATTTGTTTGATTGTATTTTAATAAAAACAACAATTATTATTTCACTTCTGTTTGCTCCTTGACTTGGCCTGACCCTGTAGACGCTGGGTAAAAGATCTCACTATGTTACCTTGCCTCTCGTAGTGCTAGCTTGTGCTCTTTGACTAATCCCCAATTTGTACAATTTAGAGAGCATTTAGGTGTCCCTCATGGGACCTCCAGAAATCAGGGTAACAGTTTACTGCCATGGTTCCTGCAAAGGATAAAAAAAAAAACCTTTTAAAAAAAACCTTGTTGGGGGCCATGATACTATATAACTCCTACATTACATTTTAGGGAAAATATGCATTTGGCATTAGGAGGGAGCAAAAGGAGAAAGCAAGGCCTCAGGAGGAAGATGTGTGCAAGCTGGCTGTTAGAGATGAACTGTGCATGATGCCATCCTCCACATGCAGGATCAACCCCTCTCTATTATGTGCTGAATTTTTTCTCCCCTTCTCCCCTTCTCCCCTTCCTGGGCACTCCTCCTACGTGGCCATATCTATCTTTGAGACCTAAATAGACTTCACCTGGATTTCTGATACATCAAAAGTTGTTAGATTGGACATTCAATGACCTGCCTCCCTTCACTCATTTTTTTCTGTGACTGTTTTCAGGCTGCAGCAGACACATTTAGGGCAACAATGAGTTTTGGGCATGAGACAATGTCTCAGAAAGGTCACAACTTTGCATGATTGAGTCAAAGCTGAATTAACAATAGTGTAGCCAGTATGCAAATGCACGGCACTTACCAGTGGATAGCACAACCTTTGTCCAGTAGCCTGCTTGGGGCAGGTAGCCTTTGTTAGTACCGTGCATACTTAATGAGGTGTTTGTCGGAGAGGTGCCTGAACGAACTGGCTATGTCTGGCCTACCTAGGTGGAGAAAGGAATGTCTTGGCAATTATCGTCCGTGCCTGTTTGCGTGCTTGTTCGGTGGCCTCACAAACACGTGGAGTGGGGTGGTAGGGGAAAGCCGAATGGTTTGATATCAAAAACGATATTGGGTGCTATCTCCGGGTAGGTCTAGGCTGCAGTAACAATAACACTAACATCATCAAGTAGGATCCAGTGAAGTGCTTTATGATATGGATAGGTAACTCTGTCCTTCCCACTCATACTGTTGTATGAAACAACCCTCTTGTATTTGAGTTACATCACCTTGGATTTCAAGCAGCATTCCAAAGTAGTATGGCTATGGCCATGTTTTCTCATTGCTTAGCCACCATTTCAAAAATGACAGTGTTGCAATGACTCACATGTGGTTCACCAGCACGCATCCCAGATAACTAGAAGATCACTGACATCAGCATACTGCTAGGCCATCCCTCTACCTTGCAGTTTTGGGGTGGGAGGGATAGGGTACTGTCTTCAATTCTTCTATCCATCTAACATACAAAAAAGAAGAAACTAAAAAAAAAGAAGAAAAACACAAGCACAATTATTCCAGCATTATAGGGTTGTAGTGAAATAGTGGGAACAAAGAAAGTGTCCTGTAATGGTTTCTCACACTCTTGCATTATTATGAAATAATGTAGGGCAAGTGGGTGTTTTTATGCACAGACTGGTGTGAAATGTAACTGTGTCAGCACATCATGGCATATTGCAGCCCATGGTCATCCAGAATTTCTGATGTCGAAGCAATTGTGAGAGTGAGAAAGCAATTGAGAGAGGGTGAGAGAGCAGGCAAAAGAGCTATCAGGTTAGACAGAGAGAGAAAAAAAATACAATGAGATAGAGACAAAAGAAGAGAGGTGGGGGAGAGAGAATGAGTGGAGAAGAAAATGTGTGTGAGAAAGGGAGTGAGTGAGAGAAGAAGCATCAGAGATGCCAAGGGAGGGGACACTTTGGGCCAGAAAAGAGGTGAAAGCCATATTGTTTCTGGTATAAAGGAGCACTGGTCTCTGCGTGTTTATGAGGAACACCTCTTTCCTCAACTACAGGCACTATGAGAAAGTGATCAGGCGTCTGCACAGGAAGGAGTTTGTCCACACTGTGCTCTAAGTAAATTCAAAGGTTAAATCACCAAAGTGTCAGTTTTTCAATGCTATGGAGGCTTTTTTTTTAATTTTTATAAATTTTATTATTTTTAAAAAAGAAAACAATAATTACACATATTACACAAAACTTACTCAAATATTAACACATAAAAAAAAAGAAAAGAAAAAAAACCACAACGCACAAAGGAAAAAAAAAGGAAAGAACAAAAAAACAACAACAATCATATCTCATCCACATACCTTCACAACAAAAAGTACAACACATATTTACCAAACTCAAACACACTGTTTAACTTATTATTTAACTCCTGGCTAAATCCCCAACTTCCATCTTTGACTTTTGAGTCAGTTAATCATCCTTCTATCTCAAATTGGTATCCCTCTTTCCAAATCCAATTTAAATATCCCTAACAAGATTTCAACCAAAAATTTAACCCATTCTCTTTCTCCTCATGAATTTTTGATATATTGTAGTACTTCCTCCCATTGTCTTGCGATCATATTCTTACTTTCTCCTCTTAATATACCTGTTAGTTTATCCATTTGAATCACCTCTATTAATTTCAACTCCCATTCCTCTATCGACGGTGCAACCCTTTCTTTCCATCTACGCGCTATAACTAGCCTTGCCGCTGCTGTCATATAAAATAATTGTTTCCCCGCTATCTTATCAAGATCCTTCCCCCACATCGATAACAAATATACTTCAGCTGTCATTTCAAATTGGATATTCAGTATCGATTCTATCTGCCTATGTACCTGTTTCCAATATTTTTTCATTATTTTACATGACCACCATGCGTGAAAAAATGATCCTACGTCTTCTTCACATTTCCAGTATTTGTTAGAATATCTATTTGTCATTATTGCCAATCTCTGTGGGGTTAAATACCACCGAAGATACATCTTATATATATTCTCCTTAATATCCTGACAAAGTGTGTATTTCATCGTTTTAGTCCATAGCCGCTCCCACTGTTCCATCATAACTGAGTGATTGAGATTTTGGGCCCATTAAATCATAGAAGGCTTTACAACTTCATCCTCAGTATACCACTTTAATAAAATCCTATAGATACTAGAAATTACTTTACAATCTTTTTCATATAACACTCCATTTAACTCTTCCTCTACTAATTGGTAATCCCTAATTTTTATATCAATTTTTAATTTTTCACGTATCTGCCTATATAATAACCAGTGGCATTTAACTCCTAAATTATTCATCTCTTGTTGGGATTTAATTCTAATTTGTTTTTGTTGTATTGATATCATGTCTTCATATTTTATCAACTTATCTAATAAAATATTTTCCCTCTTATAGAAAGCCTCATGTGGAGAGATCCATTTTGGGGTAAACCTACAAGCTCGTACTACATATTTTTTCCAAACTTTAAAAAGAGCTTTCCTAAGATAATGCCTATCGAATTCCTTATTATTTCTCTCTTTATTAAACCAAATATAGTAATGCCAACCCTGTCCTAATCCATCACCCTCTATCTTTAATAATTTAATATCTTCCAATTTAATCCAATCACGAATCCAATTTAAGGCACAGGCGTGATAATAGAGGGTCAAGTTAGGTAAAGCCAAACCCCCTCTATCTTTCTCATCTTGTATTATCTTCATTTTAACCCTAGGTTTCTTTCCACTATGGAGGCTTTTGATTAGCATTCATCTGTCAATGTCTGGCCCAAGTACTTCCAGGCATTCCTCTAGCTCTGGAAGGATGCATTCTGGTCTATTTGGTATGATGCAGAATGTGAGTGTGGTTATCATATTTAAGCAGGGCAGTGTTATAAGTGATTCTTTTAATGGCACATATATACTATTCCACCCAGCAATATACCAGGGCCTGGTTGCATCCTGGCCTGGAAATACATTCCCCCCCAGCTGGAGGGTGAGCCTTACAGTTGAGGGGGGATGTCAGAGGACTGAAGCAAGAATGCATTTGCCTCAAACTGCTTAGTGCCTCTCAGTCCCTCAGACACCCATCTGAAAAGGAGAGTTGGCACTGAGGAAAGCTGCCCTGCCATGGAAAGCCCTGTAAGGTGTGCTGCAAGGCTGGAGTGTGGTATGTAGAGGGAATAGGATATGAAGGTGTAGTGCTAGTTTCTGTACCTCTGTAAACTGTCCTGAATTCTAGAAAACTTCTGAATGGTTTTAGTTTATTCTTCTGAAAATCATGCATATGAAATCTAACTTGCATCCTGATCATCATGCATATCATACAATAGGATCCAGCTATACAATTGCCTGTCACAATATGTTAAACTCTTCATAGGGCTTCTTACAGAAATTGTTTGAATTTCTTATTGTTTTTTATATGCACTTTATATTAAGATGCATTATTTTTATCATAAGCTTCTTTTTAGCATGGAGTTTGGCAAGTAACAGGTAGCTGCAGAAACTGGGAATAATTGTAGGAGGAGCTGTCATGGAAAGGAGATGTTTTTACTTTCACTTGAGGAATAAGGAAAGTGTTTGATGCCTTGGCAGAAAACCAAGGCTGAAGGGTTGTCACAGAAAGAAAAGAGAGCTATGAGATAATTTTCATAACAGCAGACGGAATACTTTTCTGGGCAAAATTGAGCTCATCTCCTAAAGCTTATAAAGCATGGCAGATATAACCATTTTCAGGGCCTTTCTGCACTATACTGTTATAGTGCTATTATTCTACTTTCAATATCCTATAGAAACTGGGGCTTTGCAGTTTAGGGAGGGGCCTTTAGGATTCTGTCCTCAGTAAACTATAAACCCCAACGATGTTGAGAGTACAATAATAGCACTATAACAGTGTAGGGCAGAAAGGCTCTTTGTCTCAGCAATGTGGCCATATATGCAGTTGCTTTGCTATGATCCTCAGTAAAGTTACTGGATCTTCTGAACTTTGTTGCTGTGGTCTGAAGTCTAGCAGTTTATATCACAGGAGGTCATTGGGATGCTCACCAGCCCCAGGAGGATGCAACAGCCAACAGCTCCAACTGTGATTGGGGAGCTCTGTGTTCCCTCATCCCTCACACTCTGCTAGGATGATTAGGAATGCACAAAGGTCAACTTGAAGACTTGACTTTCTGAAAGTGACATTGATGTGTCCATGCAGGCAGTGCTCATTGCAGATACTGGTGGCAACATGGAGTTGGGGCCTTGGAGAATGCAACTGCAAGGCAAAGGGCATTTGGTAGGTTTGCAGGGGGCACACCACCCCAAGTGTTTTCCCCACACTGCCCGAGCTTTATCTTGCCTGGTGTGCAAAAGTGCTGTAGTTAACTTCAACACAAATGTGGCTCTCTGGTAATCAATTATTGAGAAAGAGCTTTTAACACACAACACTTTCCAATAAGCTTCCCACCATATTAGAATCCCATCCAACAGTGATTATGTCCCCTCCCTCCATAGTGCAGCAAAGTACAAAGGTCAGGGGTCAGCAGTAGGAGGGTGAGGATCAACAGCCAGTTTATATCTGTTTGATCAAGGGATAGATAGAAAGAAGACATCCTTGTGGTGGTATCCATATGACCAGGCAGGCGGCACCATGGACATCAGCACTGGAGTGACAGCAAGTTCAAAGAGGAAAGTATGCCCTGCAGGACATGATTGCAAATGCTCATTATTCCAACTAATTCTACCTGATATTTCTGGATCTCATTTACAAATTGGATAAATTTGCTGGTGGCCAAACTGGATTTAAAGTGACATCTACTTCCTGTCCAGTTATTCAGGGAGTAGGTGTATGCTGTCCACACTTCCTCTTGTGATGGCATGGATGACATGCCCTTTCTTTGCAGTATCCCTTGCAACAGCAACAAGGACAATAGGTCATTAAACTGAATTAAACCCCAGAGAAAACTGATAGCATCAGGTGCTAGAGATTGTTCAAAAGCCCCCTATATACTTGGCTGCAGGTAAATGAGGAAGGAGTTAGGCTGCCCTTCACAGCCTTCCAGCTAGCTATAGACTGTGCCTAGAAGTTTAAACTGGGAACAGAAGGGCACACATATTTTATGGTATCTTATTGGATGCCTAATCAACACATTCCTTTCTACAAATGAGCAAATATTCCCTCCTATACATGTTGGTGAACCCTGTGTGGAGAAATAACCAGAACACAACTTGCGAGCAGTAGAGAAGGTTGTGAAGGAGACACTTAAAAAATATTACCCAATTTGTGCAGAAGTTTGGGGAATACATAGAATCATAGAATCACAGAGTTGGAAGAGACCACAGGGGCCACTGAGTCCAACCCTCTTCTACACAGGAACACACATAAAAGCACTCCCAACAGAGTGCCATCCAGCCTCTGCTTAAAAACCTCCAAAGAAGGAGACTCCACCACACTCTGAGGCAGTATATTCCACTGCTTATCAGCTCTGACTGTCAGGAAGTTCTTCCTGAGGTTCAGCTGGAATCTCTTTTCCTGTAGCTTGAATCCATTACTCCTTGTCCTAGTTTCTGGAGTAGTGGAAACAGGCCCGTTCCCTGTTTGTTATGGTAGCCTTTCGAATATTTGAACATGGCTATCATGCCCCTTCTTAACCTTCTTTTCTGCAGACTAAAAATACCCAGCTCCCTAAGATACTTCTTATAGGGCATGGCTTCCAGACCCTCCACCATTTTGGTCACCCTCCTCGGGACACATTCCAGTTTGTCAATATCCTTCTTGAAATGAGGTGCCCAAAACTGGACACAGTATTCCAGATGAGGTCTGACCAAAGCAGAATACAGTGGTATTATTACTTTCCTCTACCTAGATACCATACTCTTATTGATACAATCAAGAATTGTGTTGGCCTTCTTGACTGCTGCATCACACTGCTGACTCAAGTTCAGTTTGTAGTCTACTAGGCATCCTTGATCACTTTCACATGTACTGTTGTCCAGCGAGATGTCTCCCATCCTATATTTGTGCACTCCATTTTTTCTGCCTAAATGTAGGACCTTACATTTCTCTTTGTTGAAACTCATTTGTTAGCTTTGGCCCAGCTCTCCCATCTGTTAAGGTCATTTTGAAATTTGATCCTGTCCTCTAGGGTATCAGCAACTGTTACTGTAGTCCATAGTCCGAGCCCAGGGCTTGCCAAATATAATTTGATATAAAAAGATTGGCCATTCCAAACTGTTCCTCTCCACGTGCTTGTGAGACCCCCAGATAAGCACGCACATGGACATGGCCAAATGGCTGAAAAATACAAGAAAAATCCCAGGCAGGGCAGTAATTTTCTGGCATGCAGCTTCAGGAGACCTCCAGGCAAAGTACACTTTAAAACTAAATTAAGTATGCATCATACATGCAAAAGTTTCTCTGCCCCGAACCGTCATCTTGACAAGATTAGCGCTTCTGACTACCCAACTGTCAAGCACTCCCCATTTGCATACTGTCTGCGCTATTGACAACTCCATCAAAATCCAATCATCTTAAGCGCTGACCTTTCGGAGGCTTTGTCTCCAATCTGAAACCCATTGTTTTCCCCGGGAATGGACTACCCTACAGGCACAATTCTCCCTATAACAACTCCTGATTTTGAGCGCTTCTTCGGATTGCTCACAGCTGTCATCCTGCCTTGCTGCCACTCCATTTGCTGAGCCTTCCCCTCAGCTTTCACATGCTGAGAATCTCCGCTCCAGACTCACTGAATTTCTTCTGGCTACCCGGGCTGTAGTATCAGGTGTAGTATTTCCCCTGAAAATTCTTTTTGAAATCCCCTATTGAATTTCCTCCCTTTATTTTCTTAGGTCTGTGTGAGTGAGTATGTAAGTGTGTAGTGACTGTCTTTTAAATAAAGAAAACAATTATAACTTAATTCTGCTTGGTTTTTGACTTGGCCTGACCCCATAAACATTGCGTTTAAGATCTCACTAGGTTACCCTGCCTCTCGTAGTGCTACAGCTCATACTCTGGCTAATTTCCATTCCCCATTATTTGGAGCACATTGAGGTGTCCCCCAAGGGACCCCAGAAATCAGGGAACACAACCCCTCCCAATTTGACATCATCTTCAAATTTGATCAGCATGCTCTTTATTCCTCTATCCAAGTCATTAATAAAGATATTGAATAGTATTGGGCCAAGGAAAGAACCCTGTGGCACCCCACTAGTCACTTCTCTCCAGGATGAAGGGAAGCCATTGGTGAGCACACTTTGGATATGGTCAGTCAACCAATTACGAATCCACCTGACAGTAGCCCTGTCTAGCCCACATTTTACTAGCTTCTTTGCAAGAATATCATGGGGAATTTTGTCAAAGGACTTACTGAAGAAATGCTATATCCACAGCATTCCCTTCCTCTAACAAGCTTGTCTATCATAAAAAAGAGATAAGATTAATCTGGAATGACTTGTTTTCAAGAAACCAGTGTTGACTTTTAGTAATCACAGCATTGCTCAAAGCAAATACAAACTGTCTGCTTAACGATCTGCTCTAGAATCTTTCCGAGTATTGACATCAGGTTGACTGAGCGATGATAATTTGGGTCCGCTTTTCTTCCTTTCTTTAAAATGATGACAATATTTGCTCTTCTCCAGTCTGTTGGGACTTTTTCTATTCTCCAAGACTTCTCAAATATTAATGCCAGTGGTTCTGAAACTACTTCTGCCAGTTATTTTAATATCTTTGGAGGTAGTTTATCTGGCCCTGGAGACATGAATTCATTTAGAGTAGACAGGTATTCCTGTACTATGTCTCTACTCATACTGTACTGAGTTTCTGCCACTTCCCCATCTGTTCCCCACCTCCTAGGGCCCTTTCTGCACCTTACCTTTTTCCTGCACTGGGGTGTGGGGATCACGTGAGCAGCCTCTGGCAAGAGGCTCTTATGTCCCTGCTGGATCAGCTCCACATGAGCTGCCTGCTCATGCGAGAGACCCACCTTTTCCTTCCACAGCGCAGCCTGGAAGTTTCCCAGGCTGTGCTGGGGCAGGAAGCGTGACTGGCGTAGCTTCAGAGGCTCCACACACCAGGTAAGTGCACACGGGGCCTGGGAGCATTGCACGATCACACGTCTTTTTCAGTTTCCAGCCAAAAATGACAAAGTGCACAATCAGCCCCTGCCAGCCCCTGGAACATCATGCGATTGTGAGTGCGCAGTGCAGATCACTCCTCACAATCATGCAATGCTCCAGGCACCCTTTCGCATGGCAAATGCCATGCAGAAAGGGCCTAGGTTTAAGTGCTTCTTTCTTTTTGGGAGAAAACTGAGACAAAGAAGGTGTTGAGTAGTTTTGCTTTGTCTCTGCCCATGTTAGTATGTGGCCATCTTCTCCATGCAGCCACCCTATGATTTTCTTGTCTTTTCTTTTGCTGGGGGCATGTCTATAAAAGTCCATTTTATTGTTTTTTATTTCTCTGGCAAGCCTTAGGTCATTCTGTGCCTTAAATTTTCTGACCTTCTCCCTACATCTCCTGGCTATTTGTTTAAATTCCTCTTTGGTGATTTCCCCATTTTTCCATTTCTTGTACATGTTTCTGGTAACATTTATCTCAGGACCTTTCCACACCTTACCTTTTTCTGGCACTGGGGTGCAGGAATCACGCGAGCGGCCTCCGGTGAGAGGCTCTCGCATCCCTGTTACTTCAGCTCCTCACAAGCTGCCTGCTCATGCTAGAGCCTCACCTCTTCCTTCTGCAGTGCAGCCTGGGAGTTTCCCAGGCTGTGCTGGGGCAGGAAGCACAACCAGCATGGCTCCGGAGGCTCCGCACACCAGATAAGTGTGTGCAGGGCCTGGGAGCAATGCATGATCGTGCATCATTTTCGGCTTCCACCAAAAATGAAAAGGAGCACGAACAACGCCTGCCGGCCCCTGGAATGTCACATGATTGTGAGTGTGTCGTGCAGATCGCTCCTCACAATCACACAATGCTCCAGGCACACTTTCACTTGGCAAATGCTGTGTGGAAAGGGCCTCAATTGATATTTCATTAGTCATCCATTCCGGTTTCTTCAGACACCTCTCATTTTTCCTTCTTAATGGTTAATGAATCTTAATGAAGATTGTGTCTTCAGTATCTTACTTTTAAGAAACTCCCATCCATTATGAACTCCTTTCTCTTTCAATATTCTTGACCATGGAATTTCAGCCAGTAATTCCCTAAGGTAACAGAAATCAGCTTTTTTAAAGTCTAGAATGTGTGCCTGGCTACACTTGGCTCTCCCTTCCCGCTGAATGACAAATTCCAATAGGAGTCTTAGTAGGCCACAAGCTGAACATGAGTCCACAGTGTGATGCAGCAGTTAAGAAAGCCAATGCGATGCTGGGTGACATCAATAGGATCGTAGTGTGTAGGTCAAGGGAAGTGATAGTACCACCCTATTCTGCTTTGGTCAGGCTCCACCTGGAGGACTGTGTCCTGTTCTGGGCACCACAAAAAGGATATTGACAAGCTGGAATGTGTCCAGATCGAAATGGTTAGAAGGCCTGGAAACCATGCTCTCTGAGGAATGGCTTAGCGAGCTGGATACGTTTAGCCTGAAGAAGAGTAAGTTAAGAGGTGACATGATAGCCATGTTTAAAAATGTAAAGAGATGTCGTATGGAGGATGAAGGAAGCCTGTTTTCTGCTGCTCCAGAGACTATGACCATTTCCGAACTATACAGTTATAATGCTATTATTCCACTTTCAACATCCTACACAGTTATAATGCTATTATTCCACATTCCATCCTGTGGAATCCTGGGGTTGGAGTTTACTTAGGCTCAAGAGCTCTCTGGATAAGAATTCTAAATGCCCCTCCCTAAACTGGAGTAGAAGTGGAATAATAGCACTATAACAGCATAGTGCGAAAATGACCTAGGACACAGAGAAATGACTTCAAACTTCAAGAAGAACTTCTTGACAGTAAGAGCAGTTAGACAGTAGAATGCACTGCTTGGAAGTGTTGTGGAGCCTCCTTCTTTGGAGGTTTTTAAACAGAGGCTAGATGGCCATCTGTTGGGAATGCTTTGATGGTATCTTTCTGTATAGCAGGAGGTTTGACTTGATGGACCTTGTGGTCTCTTCCAACTGAATGATTCTATGATTCCCCTTTTAGTCTCATGATAGTGATTGCTGTCTCCATGGAACATGCATCCTTTCTTTCTCAGGACAATGTCTGGACCAGGACTTCAGCACATATGAAAGGGAGGCATTTTTTTCCTTCTGCTATGATCCTGGGAAAACGTGTTATTTAGAAATTTGTCCCACCTTTCTCCCAATATGGACCCAAGATGGCTGATAATTTAAACAAAATATAGTTAAAATAATGGATGGTACAAAAGTATAAGAAACATTGATTTTAAAAAGTTTTTAATAGATAGTCAAAACAAGAACAACAACAATAATTATTGTATGCTTTCAAGTCATTTCTGATTTATGGTGAACTATCATGGATTCTGTTGGCAGAATTTGTGCAGAGGAAGTTTGTCTTTACCTTCCTTTGAGGTTGAGAGAGTATGACTTCCCCAAACGGTCACCTAGTGGGTTTTCATGCCTGACTGGGTATTTGAACTTTGGTCTCCATGTGTCCTAGTCCAGCTTCCAAACCTTTACATCATATTGGCTCATAACAACAAAAACAAGCTCAAATGAAAATGCCTTCCAAAATGGAGAGTTAACATTCAAAGGCCTGAGTAAACAGAGAGATCTTCAACTGCTAGCCCTGTGGGAAGCGGTTCCACATTCTAGGAGCAATCACTGAGAAGGCTTTTTCCTATATCCTCACTAAGTGCTACCTCTAGCTTGCAGCCATGGAGAAGAAGCCAGACAGGAGAGGTCAACCTCCATACCTGACTATTCTGATCCAAATTGGAGTGTGGTGTGGTGGGGAGGCACCACTGCAATTGTTTAACACTACACTTCTGTTCAATGCTGTTAAGTATTTACTGTACTATATAATTTGGCCATAACGAGCCTGGCAGAGGGATGATCCACTGCTGCTGTTGACAATAGCCCTCTTCCTACTTCTTCATAGAGAAACTCCAACAAGTGGAAAAGCATGTTTCCCCATGGACATTGCAATGCAGGCTACATGCAAGGCCCATGCCAAGATTCATAACAGTGTCTACTATGCATGTCTTTTTATTCTTGTGGCTAGAATTCTTCTTGTCATAATAGTTGGCATGCATTTTTGACAAATAGTTCACTGTTATTGTTCAGCATGACCCTCTGATAGTGGAAGACCAGGTCATATCAAAGCAGGACTATGACCAATTGACCCAGTCATATGCGGTGCTGGTAAGCATTTACGTTGGTCTCCCTAGAAGTGCTGCTGTGGCCCTGGGCCTGATGACTCACTCAGTGGTGAGGTAGATCAACATATCATCATGATGGTTGACTGCAGAGCACTCCTGGCTAAGAACAACAGTGCCTCCTAGCCTTCAGACATTCAGAGCTCATGTACTCCTGCCATCTTCGTGCAGTGCCAGCCACAGATGGCATTTGCGAAGGGGTGCTCCTGTCCTATGCAGTCTGTGTCTACATAGGCATAGTTTCTCTGAGTCACTGTATCAGTTCAAGATGCCTTTCTCTCTCCTTTTTTTCTCTTTGAAGGGCTGCCAGGCTACATCCACCATGAGTTCCCACTTCTGCCTGCCCACAACCAGCACCATCGTGGAGCATATGTAAATCTTCCATCCTTCAGTGTGTTCCTTTACAGTATCCCTCTGTTCATGTAACACTTCCTCCCACAGGTTCCATATGTAATGTGGTCACACCAACCTACTTTATGGCTGTATGCATGACAATGAGCCATGAGGGTTTTCCTGGGCATCTGTTGGATGCATTACATCAGTTAGCACAGACCTATGGTGTGGCTTTTCATACGTAGTAAACAGATCCCTATTCTTGGTTTCAATTTCTTTTTAATTTCTTCAGTCCTATGGAAGAAGCCCTTGAGCACTTTTTTTGTCTTGTTCTATTTCTTTGCATTCATTATGATAAAAGTTCTTTTATCGCTATTCAATTGCATTCAGGATTGTGATGTTATTTCTGTCACCCTTTAGTTTTGCTTCTCACTTCTTACTCTTTGAAGAGTTTAATTTGTCATCCAATGAGACTTTTTTTTCTTTGTGCCTCACATAATGTCTTTTATGTTCTTCCCTGACAAGTCCCTGTTTTTGGTGTAGAGTTCTTCTGGATTCTGGTATATTGGGCTTTATAGCGCATATTTATATAATTGTCTTTAAATTCTACAGCATATTTTTCATGTTGTATCTTTGGCACAACAATAGATTTGGTGTGCTTCATTAATATTATATTATACTATATTATATTGTCCCATAGTGTGCTCCCAGTGTTGTTTTTGTAGACACAATGGAGCTTCTCCATCTTGTACTTTAAATTACATATATATATCTGGTGTACTGTCCCCTCTTCAAATGGTTCTAAACTAGACATTTTGACAATAATAAGCATAATAAATATGTAGTACTGGTTGATTTTATTTTACACTGCCCTGAGGTCTTTAGAGAGCAGGAGTTAAATAAATAAGTAAAGAGTTACCCCTCCCAACATTAACATTTTTTTTAATTTTTTTAATTTTAAAAACAAAACAGCATTGTACAAAACACAACAAACAAAAAATAATAATCTTCAAATGAAAGGAATGGAATACTACAGGGTTATCAAACAGTAGCAAAATAGTAGCAAAATATGTAAATAATAAAATAACCACAGCAAAATATGAAAAATCTTAGCAATAGATATAAATATAATAATTGGACTTTTAGCCAAAGATCAGTCCATACCCTGTGACATTTAATGTCCTCATTACCATAGTATTTCATACTTTATCAGAATTCCCTTACCATTTCCTTTCACTAACCCTCCCCCCACCCCATTTTCCAGACCTCAAGAAGAAAGTGCCTACTTATCTATACCTCACCTTCTAATAAAGAAAAAGATTATTATCACATTGATGTCATTTATTTTATATTTTAACCATCTTCTTCTAGCCTCAGAGTTGGATTTAACCTTATTACAGTTGATGTTACCTTAAAAATCTCTTATGCTAATATTTAACATTTCAATATCAGAGTTGGTTCCTGTGTCTCCTAACCTTTATCACTTCTATTTTAGTGGCATACAAAAAGTAAAAAGAAGACAGACAATGAAAGAATAAAGAAAAGGTTGATAAAATTTTTATACATAGCTAACTTCCACTGTCCTTTCCTATCCAACTTAAAGTAGCATTCTTGCCCCAATATGATTCCCATAATGGGAATACCATATTCCAATCTTAAATAAAACTCTTCTTTGTCTTATCTTTTAATGAATTCATAATTATATCAGCTTCTGCTATGTTATACAATTTTAAAAGCCAATCCTCTATCCTGGGAGTTGCTTTCAGTTTCCATACTTGGGCAAAACATAGACCCTTTCCGCACCTTACCTTTTTCTGGCACTGGGGTGTGAGGATCACGCGATTGTGAGTGCATTGTGCAGATTGCTCCTCACAATTGCATGATGCTCCAGGCGCCCTTTTGCTTGCCAAATGCCATGCAGAATGGGCCATACTCTGGCCACTGTAATCATGTACAAGAAGAATTTTTTTTTGAGACTTATTTAACTGTTGTAAATAGTCAGCCATGTTAAGTAGATAAAGTTCTGGTAGCAGTGGAAATTTTATCTTCATTGTTTCTTGTATTTTATCATGTAAAATTTTCCAGAACTTCTTTGCTTCTGTACAGCAGCACCAGATATGAAAAAATGTGCCCTTTTGATCACATTCCCAACAAGTGTCTTTTGCATTACCTTGGATCTGTGAAATCTGGGATGGTGTTAAATACCATCTGTGGAGCATTTTATGCTGGTTTTATCAAGGTCCACGTGGTATTTCATGATTTCTCCCATTGATCCAACAAAATTGTATGATTAAAAGTTTTGGGCCCATTTTATCATACGCCCTTTCCTTACCTGTTCTTGGTGCTGGGGTGCAGGGATCACGCGAGCAGGCTCTTATGAGAGGCTCTTGCATCCCCGTTGCTTCAGCAACACAGAGCAGGCAGTGTGAGAGCCCCTACTCTTACTGCTGCAGAAC
Source organism: Iguana delicatissima (assembly GCA_948472985.1). Taxonomy (NCBI): domain Eukaryota; kingdom Metazoa; phylum Chordata; class Lepidosauria; order Squamata; family Iguanidae; genus Iguana; species Iguana delicatissima. Next base: position 533,319 of record CAOKZL010001948.1, on the reverse strand, counting down.
AGCCTGGGATTTTCCCAGGTTGCGCTGGGGCAGGAAGCGTGAGCACTGTGGTTCTGGAGCTCCGCACACATGGTAAGTGTGTGCGGGGCCCTGGAGTGATGCACGATTGTGCACCATTTTCAGCTCAAAGCCAAAAATGAAATAGTGTGCGATCGGCGCCTGCTGGCCCCAGCAGCATCGTGTGATTGTGAGTGCATTGTGTGGATTGCTCCTTGCAATTGCGTGACGCTCCAGGGCCCCTTTCGCATGGGAAATGCAGTGCGAAAAGGGCCATAGTCTGTTTAACCACTTCTTGTTCATTTTCTAAATTCAGCAGGATTTTATATATTTTGCTAACTCTATGTTCTAATTCCACTTTAAGTATTCTGTCAAATTCTTTCTCCTCTATCTCAAAATCTTCTGTTTTTTTTATCTATCTTTTATCTCTCTGCTAACTGAATTTGTAGAAACCAATGAGCTGTTAAACTCTGGGTCTTAGTTCTTCTTATGATTTAAAATAGTAGTATTTCTTATATCTTTGTATGTAATCCATTTATCTATTATGGGGATCTCTCTTTTATAGAAAGCCTCATGGACTGACACCCAAAATGGGATTTTTAAGTATAATTGTTTTTTCATATTTTAACCAGACAGCTAAAAGGGCCTTCCATAAAAAATATGTTTTAAAGTCCTTATCTATTGATGCTTTCCCATACCATACGTATGCATGTTAACCAAAATAGAATCCTTCCCCTTTTAAATATAATAACCTTGAATTTCGTAATGTTATCCAATCAGTTATCCAGTCTAAACAGTTAGCATGATAATATAATTTTAAATTGGGTAGCCCCATACCTCCTCTCTCGTTAGTATCCTTCATAACCCTTAATTTTATTCTTGGTTTCTTACTTTTCCATATAAATTTTCTCAGATGCTTATTCCATTCTCTAAATGGTTTGTTGTTCAAAATTATGGGCAAATTTTGGAACAGAAAATTTATGTTAGGTAAAATGTTCATTTTAATAGCTGCAATTCATCCTAGAAGTGATAGATCTAACTTTTCCCATTTTTTAAAATCTTCCTTTATCTCTTGCCAAATTTTTCTATAATTATTATCAAATAGGTCAAAGTTATTTTTTGTAATATTTATACCTAAATATTTTACTTTTTTTACTACCGTGAAACCTGAGTAATCTATTAATTCTTGTTCCGCACATTCAGACATATTTTTTGTAATTATTTTTATTTTATCTTTATTTATTTTATATCCTGAAAGCATTCCAAATTTAAGTAATATTTCCAATAGATTCTCCATACTTGTTTGGAGGTCTTCCAGAATAATAACTAGGGTGTCCGTGAATGCACTAATCTTTTGGCGTGATTCCTAATTTTAACCCCTTGTATTTGAGTTTCCTGTCTGATTCAGTTATTAAGTACTTCCAAAATTACTATAAACAAAAGGGGTGATAAGGGACAACCCAGTCTAACACCCCTATATACAGGTACTCTTTCAGTTTTTTCACCATTTACGATTGTCTGGGCTTTTTGTTCCTTGTATATTGAGGTGATCCATTCTATAAATTTAGGTCATAAATTTATTTTTCTTATGGTTTCTTTCAAAAACACCCGGTTCACGCTATCAAAAGCTTTTTCAGCAAGTAGGAAAAGTAAGGCCATTTTCTTTTGTTTCTGTGAAAATACTCAACAATATTTAACACTGTCCTTATATTATTTTTTAATGATCTTCTAGGCAGAAATCCATTTTGATCTGTGTGTATCACCACTTGCAAAATCTTTTTTAATATATCTGCTAATATTGTGGCAAATATTTTGTAGTCTAAGTTTAATAGCGCTATAGGTCTATAATTTCCTAATTCTTGGGGATCTTTACCTTCTTTTGGAACCAAAGTAATGTTTGCCTCTCCCCATGAGGGCGGTTTATCTTTATTATCTAACCCATTTATTACACTTTGTAGTGGATTCATTAATTGTTCTTTCACTATCTTATAATACAGGACCATGAACCCCTCTGGTCCTGGAGCTTTCCCTGCTTTTTGTTTCTTTATGGCTTGTAATATCTCTTCTTTTGTGATAAGTCTATCTTCCCTTCGATTTTCAGTAATTCCCGGTAAGTCCCCCTCGTATAAATATTCTTTTATTCTATCTCTTTTCAACTGATTAGTTTCTGGTTCTGCAAAAAGGTTTTTTTAGAATCTGGCAAAAGCTTTTTTTAATGTTGTCTTGCTTTATGAGCATTTTTAAATTTTCTTTTATTTGGAAAATCAAGCGTTTTTCTTTTTCTTTTCTAGTTCTATAAGCTAGCCTGTGATAACTGAAGCCCCTGTCAGAGCTGCTGATGACGAGCAGCAGCTGTTGGTCCCTGTTGCTCAGGATGGAGATGAGTCCTGCAGCTCAAGAGCTCCCCCTGCTGCCATGGATCAAGCAGGTGCGGATGTCCCTCTGCCTGCTCCTTTAGAGCAACAGGGATCCAATTCTGAAGAGGCTCTGGAGCCTGGTTCAATAAGCCCCCAATCAAGGCAGAGATTCAAGAGGGCTGTACAAAGGAAGGCTTTCTTGGCTAAGTTTAAGAAGTGGTGACTGGACACACCTGTGCCTGGGGCTATATAACTGCATGCCTGGAAGCTTCTCTTTGCTTATGGCAATCTTCTTAAAGCCCTCCTTTTGCCTGTACCTTGCTCCCAGCACCCCGTTCCTGTTACCTTGAATTGATCTCTGGACTCTTGACCCCTGGCTTTGGAACTCTGACTATGGCTTTGCTTGGTGCTCTGGTAAATGAACTTCTTTCAATAAGTGCGTGCTTGTCTCCTCCTGGCTGGACTTTGCTGGCTCTCCCACTCTCTTCTCCAGGCTGGCTTGCCGCCCAGGTCTCTGACCTTGACAAGCCATTTATTTGTTTTGTTAGCTTGAAAAAAATTATTTTGCCTCACAAATTTTACCTTTCTCTCTATTTCTTCTGTATCATGCAGGGAGATCTGTTTTTGTAATACTTTTATTTTGTCTAATATCTTTTTGTTTGGGGGAGATATTTTTAACTTTTCTTCCAAATGTTTTATCTCTTTTACTAAAGTTTCTTCTCTTGCTTTCCTTTCTGTTCTTAATTTTATTTCTTGCTGGACAAAAAAGCCTCGCATGATGGCTTTGCCTGCTTCCCATACAGTTACTGTAGGGACTTTGTTATTTAAATTCTCTGAAAAATATTTTTCTAAAATTTCCTTATCCTTCTCAATTATTTTATCATCCTTCAATAAACCTTCATTCAGTCTCCATCTATATTCTTGTTCTTTATTTTCTAAGATTAATACTAATGGTATATATATACCATATACCATATGATATAACCTTTGGGAGAACTTCCATCTTTTGTATTTTTTTATTTAATGTTTTAGTGGCCCAGATCATATTGATTCTGAACCATGTTTTGTGGTATTCTGAGAAATAGGTAAATTCTTTCTGATCTCCATATGGATTTCTCCATATATCTGATAACATCAGACTATCAGTTAGTTCAAAAAAAAAAAAAGATTTAGGGAGTCTCTCTTTGTTTTTCTTCTGTTTCTGATTCGTAGTTCTATCCAAGTCAGGGTTCACTACTCCATTCCAGTCTCCCATAATAACGATTTCCTGATATTTGATATTCCTAATTTTTTGCAGGAGTTTCTCATAAAATTCTTTTTTATTGTCTAAAGGGCCACAGATTCCTATAAATAGAACCTTTTCATTAAGAACCTTTGTTTCTAACCCTATATGCCTACCTTGAGGATCTTTTAAGAGTTCTTTTGCTATACACTTTTGATTTACATAAATCATCACTCCCTTTTTATTTTCCCTGCTGCCACTGAGAAGATATTCCCTAATTTAGAATTATTTAACATTTTTACATCTTTACTAGATATGTGAGTTTCTTGGATACAATAAATGTCACATTTTTGTTTCTCAAGATAATAAAAAATTCTTTTCCTTTTAGATACTAAATTTATACCTCTAATGTTCCAGGATAATAGTTTTTGCCTCATAAATTACTATTAATCTATTGTACTGTTTCTAACTTTGATGAGGCGTCTTTTTCTAACTCTTCCTGTTCTGTTTCTTCTTGTTCCTGTTCTTCTTGCCCCTCTTGTTGTATATAGTCTTCTAGAGGATTTACTGTCTTTATTGGTGCTGATTTTTGTTGTCTGTCCCTATCTTTTTTCAATTCTTTTCCTGTCAGCTTCTCTTCTTTCTCTACGCTCATGTGATCTTTTTCATAAGTCTTCTTTTGATCTTCTTTAAATTTCCTCAAAAACTCTTCTGCCTTCATTACAGAATTTATTACATGTCATTTCTGATTATGTGTAAAGATGACACCTTCAAATTTACCGCATCTATAGGGTATCCCATATTTCTTCAAAACTTGATTTAAGAAGGAGTAGTCTTCTTCTTTTTTGGGCCTGCGATGGCATGTCCTTAAACACTTTCAGTTCTGTACCTTCAATAATCAACTTATTTGCATAGCTTTGCTGTATAATCAACTCCTTCACAAGTTCTCATACAAAGTAAATCACAATATCTCTGGGAACTTTCTTTTTTTTTGCACAATTAGTGCATTTATTCTAAAGATATGGTCCACTTCCATGTCTATCTGCTCTGTAGGCCAGTCTAAGAATTTTGCCAGTGCTGGAATTATTCTAGCATACAGATCTTCCTCCTCCTTTTCTTCCAGATCTCTTATTTTCACAAATTTTTCTCTATATTTTATTTCTGACAGTGTATTCTTCATTTCATGTTGTTCCACAATCCATTCTAAGTCTCCAGTTCTTTTTCCAAACTCCTTGTTTTGTCTTGTACCTCATCTATTCTTTTATTCATATTTCTTATATCCTTTGTCACTGTTTCCAGTCTGTGTCCAAGATTGTCCATCTCTTTCTTCACTTCTTTCTTTACTTCAGATGAGAGATTCTTCATTTCTGAGCACATATCTGCTGTTACCTTTTTAACTTTGTCTAAAAATAGTTGGTAGGGTTCAATTTCTCCTGAGTACCCTCTTTGAGTTAGGATGTGAACTTGCAATTTGAACCCCTCTTCTTCGTCCCACCATCATCATAGTTGTGTACTCTAATTTTCTAGGTTCTAGATTCTCTCAGTATTGTTACTTACTAATCCAGATATTTAATAATAAAACCTTAATTCCTACTTGTTAAATTATTATTGTCTATATCTAAATCTCATATGCAAAATAGAGGACTTAGATTAATTATATTGGGTTAAATAAGTAAATATAACTACATCAATTATTTACTTAAATTAAGTTACTTGAGTATTTAAATGCTTTTCAGATATAGTCCCTAGATTTCTGCCTCCTTTCCTCTCTTTCTCCCTTTCCCCCTTTTTCTTTTCCTTTTTCCTCTCCTTTTTAAATTATGTTAGCAACAGATTTCCAGTAGGTGGTGCTGTGAGATTGCTTTTATCAAGCTCAGTTTCAATTCCAAACCTGTGTCCACAGGGTTAATCTGAGGATTCCACCTGGATATTATCTCCCTGCTGTGCTGAGTAAACAAAAAGTCTAGCAATACCTTGTAATCTCCTGACCTTGAATAATATAGTTAATATCAATATGACAGTACAGCTGTATTGTGTAGAGAGAAGATTAGAACAAATAGATTATTACTCTACCAAATCAGTATGATTTCACAATAAAACGTCTGTTTAAATTACCTTAATAAATCAGGTCCCTTGCAGAATTAATTCTTCCAATTTGCAATTCATGGTTTACAGTTCCTATTAGAAATATATTTTATAGTACGGTGATTTAGTATGTTAATATTTTAAATATTTTAAATGTCAATTAAATTAATCCAAAATTCATTCAAAGCTCATTTGGTATCCATTCATAGCATAATGTATTATATTAATCCAATAAATGATATATGGTAAAGAGGGTAGGAAAAATCCTAATACTCTTAAATAGTTGTGTTTATGTTACCACCACTTTTTTTCTTCCCCCTTTTAAATCTGCCACAACCTTTCTGTTCTGACGTCTCTATTTCTCTGGCTCTCCGATGTCTCTGATGACTTTGGCTATATTCAAGAGCAACAGTCTCTCTGCTTTAACAATGTCTTTTGTTCTTCTGCAAAGTTTATCTTTAAGGTCTCTATTTCTCTCTCTCCCTTCAATGTCTTAAGTCAGTCTGCCTTTATTTCATCTTGGTCAGTGTACTGACTCCTCTGTACTTGCATGTCTTTCTTCCAGCGGCATGATTTTTAGTTTCTCTCAACCGGCTTCCAATCTGTATTCTCTTTACCTTCGTACTCCTCTAATCTTCCTGCTCTGTTTTAAGGTTTCAACAATTAGGTTTGCCAGATTTGTTTTATTTTGTTTGATTTTATTTATCTTTATTTTATTTAAATTTAGTAATTCAGTATAGTCCAATATAGATTGTATCCCGCGTTTCTGCAATGATGAGACAAGTGAAACAAGTCTTCCAAAGAATGAGTTATAGCAGCGTCTCAAATGCTGGGACAAGAAGAAAGTTCTAAATGTCCTTTATAACAAAGTCCTCTAATTCTTCAATCAGGAAACCTAAGTTTGTATCACATTTGTTCGTATTTTGGTATACTACTTGTTACCCTGATTTCTGGGGTCCCTTGGGGGACACCTCAATGTGCTCCATGTGATGGGGAATGGAAACTAGCCAGAGCATGAATAATAGCAGTGCGAGAGGCAGGTAACCTAGCGGGCTCTTTTTACCCAGTTTTTATGGGGTCAGACCAAGCCAAAAACCAAACAAGAAGGTCTAATAAAGTGATTTTATTGAATAAAAGTCTCACGCACCAACACAATAACTCACACACTCACTCAAGATCTATTAAGAAGAAGCAAAAGAGAGGAAACTGGATAGGGGAATATTGAAGGGGTTGTAGTTGGATTAATACTGCACCTTTTCTTGAAGTCCTTGGTCCGGGAAAGACAGTGAAGAAGTAGAGCTCAGCACGGAGAGGGCTGAAGGAATTACTCAATGGACAGAGAAATGGTCTGCTGGGATGACTGGGAGTGATCCAAAGAAACTCTCAAAAACTGGGAGTATTTGTAGGGGAATAAGTACCTGGAGGGCTAATCCTTTCCCAGGGAGAACAATGGGTGTTGCAACGAGAAAGAAGCTCCACAATGGTAACTTCCTTTGCGTGATGAGATTACAAGGTGTTGCCAAAGTCTCAAGATCTTTGACTGCATTGGGTTGTGGTGTGACTTCATGTAGATCAGTGGTTCTCAACCTGTGGGTCCCCAGATGTTCATGGACTTCAGCTCCCAGAAGCCCCAGCCACTATGGTCAATGCTCAGGGCTTCTGGGAGCTGAAGTCCACGAACATCTGGGGACCCACAGGTTGAGAACCACTGATGTAGATGGTCCTCGCCTGATAGGATATTTGCTCAACTTGGGGCAAACACGCTAATCCCCTCAAGTTGGCTTCTCAGGGGCTCAGGACCCTTTTTTTACTGTGGGTTTGCACAGCTTGAGGTCTCCTGGGGCTATGTGATGGGGAATTTTATTGGCCTGACCTGGTTTTGATCGTTCAACCATGGCTGCCTATGTGCCCATCCAGGTGACCTCTCAGGCACATTGAATCATATTTTAATATCAAAATTGCAGGCCTCGGGGTTTTCCAGTGGAGTAACACACTTCAAAGTGTCACGCAGAACTTACAGCCTGTCCAATTCTGACTGAGTCTTGGTAATGCAAAACTATTTTTCCTTTTAAATCTTATTAGTCCAGAATGATTATATCAAGAAGGTAAACCTCTCTCTCTCTTGAGGTTCTGTAAATGCCAACTTACTTTTTAAATGTTCCCTCTATTTGTTCTTCATAGCAATAGCGAAGCTAATCCCGCTTCCCGGTAGCTGAGCGAGGTATGGCGGCTCTTTGACCCCATCAGCGTCGTCCATGCCCAAGCTCCATTCTGAAGGTCTTCCTATTTTCTCAGGTACTGACTGCTGGAATCAATCTTGCACTGAGCCCCTCAGAATCCCCTTTACCAAGGGGATTATTTGTCCCATTTCATCAACTCAGAAATGGGCTCCTGGTCTTGCTTGCCGATCATCCTATTTGCAGCTGTGCAAAGCGATAACCATCCACTATGCCATCTTCCTTCTTCCAACATTAACATTAATGGTAAAATGTGTAAAAGAAAGCCACCTCTTTTCTGCATGTAACCCTTTAAAAATAACATATTTTTGATAATAGCTTTTCCTATAAGTTCTCAATATCTTGGTTCAGTCATTAATCAAAATGGAGACTGTAGCCAAGAACTAGGACCTGGAAGGGCAGCTATGAAGAGTTAGATAAGATCCTAAAGTGCAAAAAAAAAAAATCACTGCTTAGGAAATTCAGGAATGTCCATGGTACAGTATTTCTAAATTCTATGCGTAGTTGTGAAAGATGGACAATGAAGAAAGCTAATTGGAAGAGAATTAATTTGGACAGAGTGAGGGAAGGAACCCCAGGAAAGAATTATAAGGAAACCAGGGACTGTCTAGCCAAATACATTAGGGTTTTGGTTCTTTTCAAAGGGAGTGGAGGGCAGGAAAAGGCAACACATAGAGTTGGAGTATAACACTTTTTATGCCTATGCATAATGGGTTTGGTCTTCTCCTGCAACCAGAGAAGACTTCTGCAACCAGAGAAGACTTCTGCAACTCCTGCAACCAGAGACTTCTTCTCTGGTTGCAGGAGAAGACCAAACCCATTATGCATAGGCATAAAAAGTGTTACTTAAGCAGAGAGCTAGTTCTTTAAGCTAGCCGAGTTTGCTTGATATACTTTCAGTTACCTTTTGGTGCACCATTTCCCCCCTTTTTTTAATTAAAGAGTTTTCACTTATAAAAAGCCTGCTTTGTTCCTTAAGGCAGTGGTGCATGTCTCCACAACAAGGTCTATCAAGAATTTGTAAAATATTTTTCTTTTCTCCCAGTAAACATAAGGGAAGGGGGAGGGTGTTGTTCTCTTATCACCTTAGGAACCCAGGGAAGGAAAAGGAGATTGGATCCCCAAGGAAGGGGTTGGTGACATGTTACTCTGTGACTTGGGGGTCCTGGGAGGGGCACTCAAACAACCAAACAAACCAAGCAAAGATGGGGAAATTAGCTGGAGCACTCTCTTAGCTAGCGAGAGGCAGGGCAACTTAGCGAGGATCTTTTACCCAATGTATACAGCATCAGGTCAGTGAGTAGTCAGACAGTTCAAACTAATAGCAATATTTATTAAACAATTATTAAGAAAACACAACCACACAGCTAACTAGAAATAGGAAATAGAGCTTTAGGGGAATGGGTGATACGTCACCTATCTCACAATCCTGTGGAAGTCCAATTGAAGAGAAGGAAACTCAGCACAGCGGCCGAGGGGAATTTGCTGAACAGAGCAGCAGCAAAGCTGGAAAGAAGTCCAAGCGATCCAGTGAAAGATCTGAGGAAGTTTATCAGGGAAAGAATGACTGTAGGCTAGTCTGGGCAAAACCCAGCCATGCATGCACCTTGTGGTAAAGAAATACTAAAAGTGTACTTCTTTAGCTTCACTCTAATTATTGATATTAGCATATTATGGTCCATGCCATAATCTGCCTCTCTTATCAACATGTCTTTTTTGGTTTATCATCAATTTCCTCCTGGCACAAAATCTTTTGATTTCTACAACTTCTGCTTTTGCAGTTGGGATATAATCTTGGATTAAGGCTATTGTTGAAGTCCCTGAACTCTTATTGATATTGTTACATCAGATTTTACATTACACCACCACCCACCAGATGTACACATTAATCTGATGAGAGGCTTTGAATATGTCAGGGAAGGTGAGAGTAATACCAGCAGGAGACTAGGCATCAGCAGCAATAGTGGGGGTGACACTGGTGGAGGCAGTGGCAGTGACGTCTCAGCTAACTCTGATGAGTATTGCACAGAAGGAGGCACTGGGGAACCATTCTTGAATGTTTTACCTACAATGACCTCTAGGAGACCCACTTATAAACAGTCCTATGTAAGCCTGCAAACTAAAGACCATGGCTTCCTTGGTTGAATTATTCTATCTGTAACATGCATCTGTCTACTACCTCTCATTTTTAGTTTTCTGAAAATGTCCTTCAAATCAAGTTTTGTTGGTAATCTTAATACTTTCTGTGTGAAGATTTACTGAGATACTCTAAGGCTTTTTGTTGTGTGCCTTCAAGTTGTTTCTGACTTATGGTGACTCTAACGCAAACACAGGGTTTCCAGGAGCTGAGAATGTGTGATGCATCCAAAGTCACCTTGTGAGTTTCCATTGCTGAGTGGGGAATTGAATTGAATTGAATCATGGTCTCCAGAGTTGAAGTCCAACACTCAAATTACTACACCATTCTGCCTTTCCACTCTAAGGCTATCTACTAACACATGCAGCTCATCACCATTTCTCTCCCACTCCAAGTTAATGCTGTGAGTATTTTAACTTTGTACATTCTGTTCCCTCTAGAAATCTGTGGTCCATGAAAACAATGGATGTTTTATTGAATAATGAGCTTTATGGGCTAAGAAATTTTTTTTGAAAAAAGCTTGTTCTAAATGGAACAGATGCATCCCTCCTTCTTTTCCTTCCTCCTCCTTCATTTGCAAATCACAGAGTGTTCCTACTAATTTTAATTTACAAACCATGAAGACTTCCAGTATATACACCTCTCCATATAGCTTAGGTCTTTCAGACTATAGTCCTTCAGAAGAAACAGAAAAGACTCACTGAGAAAGGTAATGTAGAAAAACATTCATTTTTGACTTTATTCTGCTTACCGAAGCTTATATTTCAAGAAGATACCTTTAAAATGTTTCTATTATATATACAGCCCATTCCAATACAATCTAAGAACATAGTTCATACATGTAAAACCTCTTATGAATTGCAATAGAAAATGTATCCACTTTAGGTTGCTTTGTTCATACTAGTTGATTCAGAGATTTAGGCAGATGGCTGCCAGAGAAATGGCATTTTCAGTAGTCGTCTAGGAGCATGTCCTACCATTAACAAGAATGTGTTTGAAATAATGGTGAAATGTTTCATTGAAGACAGTGCTAATGTAAAGCAGGAGGTAGACCTTTAGCTGTTGTTGGACTACAACTCCTGCTGTTCCTTGCTACTATTTTGGGTGGAGTTGATGGGAGTTGCAGTCCAACAACATTTGAAGGGCTGCAAGATTCCTGTCTCTGATGGAAAGAAAGTTGATAGTCTTTACATGATTTGGTCTTACTCTAAACATCGCATAAGTGTGGCACCACTTCAGTGGAACTGGAACTAAGCTTTCTTGGATGAATCCAATTTAGTGTGGTTAGCTTGCAACATAAGACTTGCCCTGTATTTTACAAGCTTCAGTCTATAGGGCCGAATCCCTGTGAAGTCCTACCTTTCATAACCAAAACAATTCAGTTGAGCCTCACAGCTGAATAAGCCCAGAAACAGCTGAATAAGCCCCGAAACAGCTGAATAAGCCCCGAAAGCTGCTTCATTTCCACAAGAATAACAGAATTTTGAATGTATACTCATGTATATTAGTTATGCAGGTACATTCTTGGATCCTGAAAAATCTAGAGGATTTTTTTTTAACTAATTCTGTTCAGAATTAGATTGAAAAGGAATAGCAACAGAAGTGAATTTGAATGAATTTTAGTTAATACTTGAAAATATGCTAGAAATTGGATAACAAATTTTACAATGGAACATGAAAATTCAACAAGAAAATCAGATGACAACAGTTTCATGAGGTTTGTATGACCATATAATGGATGCTTACATAACAATATTTAAATAATCCACTACTATTCAGCTCTGTGAATATGAGTTTGGTTCCTCAATGTCAAACTTTTCACCTCACATAAATAACTAAGAATGTGGCTCCCATCTTTCACAGCATTGAGTTAAGCCATCCAGATTATGCATCTGGAGAAATCAACATCTGCAATGAGAAAATAATATGCAAATACACTAGCAAGTAAAATCAGCTTTTTTTAGGATTAAAGCCTATTTCATTATTAAATGGCAAAACTAGGTCTAGCCACTCAAAAGAAAGCACCATCCTGTCACAGGTCCATCAATGATATCACACCACTATGATATCATGTGTTTGCAAACATGTGTATGTCATATTCACATGTGAACCATTTTGCACACAATCCTAAATACCATTTATTTCAAATGGAGATGTTTAATGATCTTCCATTGAATTTAGTAGGAGTTTTAGGCTGCAATCTTGTCAACATTTATCTGGAAGTAAGCACCAGTACTGTAAAATGATTAATTTTTCTTCACAGAGATGTACCAACAATTGCAATGTGTGAAATGGTTCTTGTATTGCAGAGAAAGTTCATTATTATTTGCAAATAGGCAAAGCATTCTTGTTGTCTGAGAGGGCATTCTTATGAAACCTCTTTGAGGTCGAGTTTTGTAAAATATGTACCCTTTATCAATTGGCCCAGCACAGATTTGATAAGAGGAATTGGGTAAGCATTTGGCAGGATTGCTTGATTAATGAGATTATAATTTATGATCAGTCTAGGTTCTGCGTTTGTGTCTTTCCTTTTACAGAAGAATACTGGACTGGCAATAGGGGCTGTCGAGGGTTTTATAAATCCACGTTGCAAATTTTTGTTCAGGAGTAATTTTAAAGCTGCGAGCTCTTGTTTGTCCATTGGGTATATTTTAGGTTTTGCAAATTTAGTTCCCTCTACCAATCTGAACTTGCAATCGAAGTCTCTTTGAGGATGTAGTCTGTCTGCTTCGTGCTGTTCAAATGCTTTTTGCAAGTTGCGGTAATGTGAAGGAACCTTTGAGAGCTCCTCAGGGGTTAATGAGAGTGCCAGGAGAGGGGGGTGTTTTCTTTGGGCGCCAAGCCTGGTTTAGTGGCTGCGTTCAACAACCCATTTGTCCAGTCTATAACAGGGTTGTGTTTCCTAAGCCAATCAATCCCAAGCACAACTTGAAAATTTACAGAAGCGGGCACCAAGAAACGTAATTCCCCCCATATTTATCCACACGAATGGGGATGGGAATAGTTCTTTGTTTTACTGGTCCCCCCGCCATTGGATTTCCATTCATTTGTTTCAATTTGATGGCTTTCCTTAGGGATTCAAATTGCACCTCAAGCTCTTTAGCTAATGCAGGGTGCATGAGGCTCTTAGAGCAGCCCAAGTCAATTAGTCCCCTGCAAATTCGTATCTTGCCATCTTTCCCTACTAGGGAAACTGTTGTAAACGCATGCTTAGATTTATTTGTACTTACATTAGCTGAACCAGCGGTCTCTCATTCGTCGCTAACACTGTCAGAATCCGAAGTTGTTTGGGAGCTATTATCCTCCTCACAGGTTCCACCAGCTGTGCCTTTTGAACTGTGCTTGGTAGTTGGTTTCAGGGTGTCTGTTTTGCGTAAAGTAGTGTTACCACTATGTACTGGCCTGGCCTTAGTGAACCAAAGATATCATTTTGATATCATAATTCAGCCCTACTCTGCCACCAGCCAAGTGTTTGTGAGGCCTGCCGAACAAGCGCGAAGCTAAGCATGGCTATTACTTGCAGCTCCCACCAAATCAAGCCAGATATTGCCAGATCTGCTTTAGGGGACCTCCTGAAACAAACACCTTCATTACATATGCACACTACCACAAAGGGACCCTCTGCCCTGAGGGGACACCCCGGTGAGCTAGGTACTTAACTGCCGAGCTAGCTGCATTTACATACTGGCCATACTATTGTCAATTTGGACGTTAACTTAATCATGCAAATTCTGACCTTTCGGAGGCTTTGTCTCCAACCCAAACTTACTGTTTTCACCCGAAGACCAGACTAGCCTGCTGTTGTGCTTTCCCCTATAAAAATCCCCCGCTTTTGAGAGCTCTTCGGAACTCTCACCAGATTGCCCGAACTTCACTTTGCCTTGCTGCCACTCGGTTCAGCAGATTCCCCTCGGCTGCCACACCGGGTTTCCATTTCTTCAATCGGGCTTCTACAGAATTGCAGGACAGGTGGTGTATCACCCATTCCCCTTGAAATTCTCTTTTCCTTTCTAGCTAGGAGTGTGTTTGTGCTTTGCTTTAATAGCTGTTTAATAAATCTTAATTATTGTTTGAACCATTTGCCTGCTCACTGACCTGACGCTGTATACATAGGGTAAAAGATCCTGCTGCGTTGCCCTGCCTCTCGTTAGCCAAGAGAGTGCTCCAGCTAATTTCCCCCATCTTTGCTTAGTTTGTTTTGGTTATTTGGGCACCCCGTCTGGGACCCCCAATTCACAGGGTAACAGTAGACTTGGCACTACTGTGTGGCATTACCTTTGTTTCAGCAGGTGCTTTAGTCACTGGCGATATGACCTCTTTTCCCACAGATGAAGCAGCTTCCCTCTTGCAGACACTTTTGTTTCTCCTCACTGCTCAGGAAGACAGACTTGCGCGGTGCAGGTTTCCTAGCTCCGGTTTCCTGAGCTATCCTCTGGCATGTCAGTTGCATGGATTCCAAGATACTTTCAGTTTCCACAGCCAACTTTATCCATCCTAACAGGCTGCTGGGATCTCCTTGGTTCAAGCAGTGGTCTAAAATTGCAGGGTTCAACCCATCTTTATAAAATTCCTTGAGGACATCCTCTCGCCACTCAGGCACCCATGCTGCTAGTCTTCAGAACTCTCTGGAATACTCCTCAATGTCGTTTTTTCCCTGTCTCAATTTTTTCAGTCGGTTTCTTGCTTTTTTTGCAAGTGGGGATCTTCAAATCTTGTTGTGTTTGTTTGGACTTGCCTGTGTTTGTTTAGTCTCTTTGTGCTGGCCGTGTGCTCTCCCTGAGCACATGGGCTGACTAACGAGGGGGAGGAGCCAGCTAGGGGGAGGAGCTTTATTAGGAGCATCCAACGGCCCTCTAGCTCATTTCCCAGAAGAGAGAGCAGAGGGAGCAGAGCAGAGGGTCTGTGAAGACATCCTCAATCAGGTGTGTTTGCAGGCTTGAGGGCCTGTGTTTGCTTGTCTGTTTGTTGCTTGTCTTTGTTTGGCCTTGCTTGTGTTCGTTTGGACTTGCTTGTGTTCGTTTGGACTTGCTTATGTTTGTTTAGTCTCTTTGTGCTGGCCGTGTGCTCTCCCTGAGCACATGGTCTGACTAACGAGGGGGAAGAGCCAGCTAGGGGGGAGGAGCTTTATTAGGAGCATCCAATGGCCCTCTAGCTCATTTCCCAGAAGAGAGAGCAGAGGGAGCAGAGCAGAGGGTCTGTGAAGACATCCTCAATCAGGTGTGTTTACAGGCTTGAGGGCCTGTGCTTGCTTGTCTGTTTGTTGCTTGTCTTTGTTTGGCCTTGCTTGTCTTTGTTTGACCCTGCTTGTCTTTGTTTGGACTTGCTTGTGTTTGTTTAGTCTCTTTGTGCTGGCCGTGTGCTCTCCCTGAGCACATGGTCTGACTAATGAGGGGGAGGAGCCAGCTAGGGGGGAGGAGCTTTATTAGGAGCATCCAATGGCGCACGCCTTTGGCGCGTGCACTTAACATACTCTATTTCAATCCTCCAACTTTAACCCTTGGCATTCGGTAGAGTAGACGTAGCTTGTACACCCAGTTATTCTTTCTAGAATTAGGTACTGCTCTCTCTAGTTTCAAGAATGGAAGGTGAGGGAGCTACTGCAGTCACCTGTAACACTTGTGGCATGTTCCTTTTCTTGCCACAAGATGTTCTCGGGTACACCTGCACCAAGTGCAAACTGGTCACCCTCTTGGAAGAGAAGGTGCGCCAACTGGAGGCACAAGTTTCTGATCTTCATCTTATTAGGGAAGGGGAGGAGTTTTTGGATAGGGCAGAGAGGACCTACTGGAAGACCGAATGCACGAAGGAGCTGCCAGATCAGCAAGTTAGCACACTATGCCAGGAAACGGAGGCTTGGGCGAATGTCACACGGAGGAGTAGAAGGACCAGGAAGGAAACAGAGGCTCTTCACCTGCACAGTCGCTTCAAAGTTCTTGGCCTTACGAACAATGAGGAGCGCCATGCGGAGGGAACAGAATGTCAACAAGAAGAAATCCAACTTCGGCAACAGGAACTAGGTCAATGCTCCCAGCCTCAACAGAGTGCCCAGGCAGTCCTAGTGGAACATGCTCGTCGAGGAGCCCAGCACAAGCCGCAGAGGAGGTGAGTTCTGGTTGTTGGGGACTCTTTGCTCAGAGGAACCAAAATGGCAATTTGCAAACCGGACAAGCTCAATCGAGAGGTCTGCTGTCTGCCTGGGGCCAGGATCAACCACGTAACGGAGAGGCTAACCAGGCTGGTCGAATCCACTGACCATAAGCCCCTCATTTTGGTTCATGTTGGAACCAATGACACTGTGAGGAGCAGCTTTTACCACATCGCAAAGGACTATGAGCTTATGGGAATGAAGCTTAAGGACCTTGATGCGCAGGTGGTCATTTTGTCTCTCCTCCCTGTTCAAGGATATGGCGCACGTAGGGAAAGGACAATAGCAGAGGTCAACAACTGGCTCCACATGTGGTGCCGCTGGCAATGGTTTGGGCTTTGGAACATGGCCTGAATTTCCATGAACGTGGGCTTCTGGCGAGGGATGGGTTGCACCTCACAAAACTTGGCAGGAATGTTTTTGCAAACAGTCTCACAAGGAGGATTAAGAGGTCTTTAAACTAAGTTCCGCTGGGGAGGAAGACAATATTATTCAGGGCAGGCACTTGGCGAGCACAGGGGGAAAAGGTCCAATTGATACTGCACAAGTAGTACAAGAGGCCAATGGCAGGAGGAGTAGAAACAATAGTACAGGACTTGCAGGAAGGGCCTGGGGACTTAATTGTCTATACACTAATGCACAGAGTATGGGAAACAAGCAGGATGAACTTGAACTCGTAGTACAACAAAATAAATACGATTTGATAGACATCATTGAGACCTGGTGGGATGAGTCTCATGATTGGAATATAGAAATAGAGGGTATAGCCTATTTTGTAAAAACAGACCAAACAAGAAAGGAGGAAGAGCAGCCTTGTATGTCAAGGATGTTTTCACCTGTGAAGAGATCCTTGACATAAACCCAGTAAGCCAAGTCGAGAGCATTTGGGTAAGAATTAAGGGAGCGAGAAACAATAGGGATATTATAGTGGGGGTTTACTACAGACCTCCAACCCAGGCTGAGGACTTTGATGATGCCTTCCTCAACCAAATGACTGCACATTCAAGGAGGAGAGATACAGTAATAATGGGAGATTTCAATTACTCAGATATATGCTGGCAGTCAAACTTTGCCAAGACAGCAAGGTCCAGCAAGTTTCTTGCTTGTCTTGCAGACAACTTCATGGTCCAGAAGGTGGAAGAGGCCACAAGGGGATCAAATATTCTAGATCTGATCCTGACCAACAGGGATGACCTTGTTAATGAGGTAGAAGTGGTTGGATCTTTAGGGGGGAGTGACCATGCCCTATTGGAATCTGGCATTCAGTGGGAAGGAGAAGATAAGGGTAGCCAAACACTCATCTTAGATTTTAAAAAAGTGGACTTCGGTAAACTTAGGGAGCTGCTGGCTGGAATTCTGTGGTCAAGAATAGTGAAAGAGAAAGGAGTTCAGGAGGCACGGGAGTTCCTTAAAAAGGAGATATTGAAGGCACAGTCTAAAACTGTGCCAATAAGGAGGAAAAATGGAAGACATCTGAGGAAACCGGGAAATGGTTGACTAAAGAACTCTCAGCTGAGCTAAGTGTTAAAGAAACATGTATAGGAAATGGAAGAAGGGGGAAACCACCAAAGAAGAATTTAAGCAAGTGGCCAGGAGATATAGGGAGGAGGTCAGAAAGGCTAAAGCACAGAACGAACTTAGGCTGGCCAGAGACATTAAAAACAATAAAAAGGGCTTTTTTAAATATGTCTGCAGCAAAAGGAAAAAGAAGGAGACGATAGGGTCGCTGTGCAGAGAAGATGGAGAATTACTCACAGGGGGAAGGGAAAAGGCAGAACTACTTAACACCTTTTTTGTCTCAGTTTTTTCCCAGAAGGATACAAGCACTCAAACTGGCAGTTGGGGAGCAGGTGAGGAAGCAGGGGAAATGAGGCACGTAATAGGTAGAGGGGTGGTACAGGAATACCTGGCCACACTGGATGAATTCAAGTCTCCAGGGCCAGATGAATTGCATCCTAGGATATTAAAAGAGCTGGCAGAGGTCATTTCGGAATCGCTTGCTATAATCTTTGAGAAATCTTGGAGGACAGGAGAAGTTCCAGCAGACTGGAAGAGAACAAATGTTGTCCCCATCTTCAAGAAGGGAAAAAAAGAGGACCCAAATAATTATTGCCCAGTCAGCCTGACATCAGTACCCGGAAAGATCCTGGAGCAGATCATTAAGCAGTCAGTTTCTAATCACTTAGAAAGCAAGGCAGTAATCACGAGAAGTCAACATGGATTTCTCAAAAATAAGTCATGCCAGACTAATCTTATCTCTTTTTATGATAGAGTTACTAGCTTGATAGATGAAGGGAATGCTGTGGATGTAGCATACCTCGATTTCAGTAAGGCCTTTGACAAAGTTCCCCATCACATTCTTGCAAAGAAACTAGTAAAATGCGGGCTGGACAGCGCTACTGTTAGTTGTATTTGTAATTGGTTGACCGACCGAACCCAAAGAGTGATCACGAATGGCTGCTTCTCATCCTGGAGAGAAGTGACTAGCGGGGCGCCACAGGGTTCTGTCCTGGGCCCGGTGCTGTTCAATATTTTTATCAACGACTTGGATGAAGGAATAGAGGGCATGCTCATCAAATTTGCAGATGACACCAAATTGGGAGGGGTTGCTAATACACCAGAGGACAGGATCAAAATTCAAAATGACCTGGATAGATTGGAGAGCTGGGCCAAGGCTAACAAAATGAAATTCAACATAGATAAGTGTGAGGTCCTACACTTAGGTAAAAAAAATGGAATACAGAAATATAGGATGGGGGAGAAGTGGCTGGATAGCAGTACATGTAAAAGGGATCTAGGAGTCTTCATAGACCACAAGCTGAACATGAGACAGTAGTGTGATGCGGCAGCCAAGAAAGCCAATGCAATTCTCGGCTGCATCAATAGGAGTACGGTGTCTAGATCGAGGGAGGTACTGGTACCACTCTACTCTGCTTTGATTAGACCTCATCTTGAATACTGTGTCTAGTTCTGGGCACCCCAATTCAAGAAGGACATGGTCAAGTTGGAGCAAGTCCAGAGAAGGGTGACCAAAATGGTAAGAGGCCTGGAAGACATGCCCTATGAGGATAGACTTAGAGAGCTGGGTATGTTTAGTCTGCAGAAGAGAAGGTTAAGAGGGGACATGATCGCTATGTTTAAATATTTGAAGGGATACCATGTAGAGGAAGGAGAGGGCTTGTTTTCTGCTGCTTCAGAGACCAGGACAAGGAGCAATGGATTCAAGCTGCAGGAAAGGAGATTCCACCTGAACCTCAGGAAGAACTTCCTGACAGTCAGGGCTGTCTGCTAGTGGTATATGCTGCCTCGGAGTGTAGTGGAGTCTCCTTCCTTGGAGGTTTTTAAGCAGAGGCTAGATGGCCATCTGTCGGGAGTGCTTTGAGGGTGTTCCTGCATGGCAGGGGGTTGGACTGGATGGCCCGTGTGGTCTCTTCCAACTCTACATTTCTATGATTCTAAATCTCTCTCTGAGATGGTTCATGGAAAGTTGCAGGTCAGCTGTTTCTGGGGCGCGGGCATCATAAGGATTCGATATCCAATCTGCTGCTTTCCCCTTCAGGCACTTGCTGATGTATCTAATTCTGGCAGCATAGTCTGGGAAACTGTTCCCATAATCAATCATGTAATGTGAAACCATGTTGAGAAAGAAAGACAGCTTTTCGCCATTCCCATTAAAAGACACCTTCAGCTCTCTAAAAGGTCTGGCAGCCACTGGGGGTGAAGGCAAGCCGGGAGGTGCCGGCACCCCAGCAGCTGTGGTAGCTTGATCTCTGGCTGGTGTTCTGCTGATTCGTGGTACCATCAATCTCCAGTCATGGAACAGAGTTTTCAGTTGAGAAATTTCTTCCTTTTGTCTTTCCACTTCCTCTTCTTTAGCTATAAGTTCTTCCATCAGGTCCAAGTCATGTCCTGATGTGTCCCATCTACTGGCTCAACGACGGTGACGGCAACTGGTTGCAGTAATTCTCTTTCCCCAGGCCTAGGTCTGTCCCCCAGTCAGGGTACCTTCGGGGAGGGAGAGTTGAACCTTTGGCTTTACATCCACAGGGCACTCACGCTTGGTTTCTTCTTTATCAGGTTGTTCTTCATCTGTGGGGCAGGGGATTCCATCCTCCTCCTCATTTAACGTGGTGCATTCTGCAAGTTACAAGGAGTTTGAATCACTCTGTCAGGAAATGATTTAAACACACAGAATAACCATGTGGAAGCAAGCTTTATTTCTTGAGCATGAACAGAGTAGAATGACTTCAGTGATTCAAACTGGGGAAATTTCCAGAGACAGTAAGTTATATCGCTACCTCCTTCCCACAAGCCAATTACAGATGACCTTGCTTCTCTAGCCTCTGCTGTTTCCAGGTAACTATCTGTTGAGAACTTGGGATGTTTTCTTAATGGCACTTTAGGAATGTTACTACAATGTGCAGCTGCAGGCAAAGCTATCTAACTACTTAGACTACATATTACAATCATCTCACTACTACATAGCCCATCCATAATACTTTCCCAAATTAATTATGGAGGATACCCCAACAAAAACAGTTGTAGAAGATGTATATGTTTAGCCTGGGGAAGAGAGAATTGAGGAGTTATGTGGTAGCCATCTTTAGATATCTGGTCAACATAGCATAGAAGATAGAACAAGCTTGTTTTCTGATGCTCTAGACAGCCAGTATGGTGTAGTGGTTGGACTATGACCCTGGAGACCAACCAGGTTTCAATTCCCCTCTCAGTCATGGAAACCCACCTTGGACATGCCACACATTCTCAGCTCCCTGTGAGAGATTCACCTTAGGATTATCGTAAGTCTGAAATGACTTGAAAGCACACAACAATAAGAGTGTAGGACTTAAACCAGTGGATTGGAATTAAAAGGACGGATGCTCCATTAGGAAGAATTTCCTGTCAGGTAAGTGCTGTTTGATAGTGAAGCAAGTTACTTCTGAATATGCTGGGCTTTCCAATAGGGTTTTTAAAGTCAAGATTAGATGGCTTGTCTGTGAGGCATAGTTAAGGTGCAGATGTTTTGCACCAACTGGTGCAACATCTTGGAGTATCTTCAAATCATACAACCTGTGTGTGAACACCACATTCTGTCAGTTTAAGTTGGCACATAACCATGAAGAGGATCAGGCTCACTACAATGTCAAACCAAGAAAGTCACTTCATAGTGGGAAAGATTGTATGAATCCACTCTAAGAGTGGATTTACAGTGGGTTTATAATGAGTAGAACTGAATATCTGTAAATAACTGAAGCAAAGATTCTGACTGTATTTCCTGATGGATTTTGTTTCTTCAGAAATGCTTGTACCAATTATCCTTCTGCCCTTGGCTGCTATGCTGCAGCAATCTCTAGGACAGGTATGCATTTTAATATTTTCTTGGAAAGTCAGCCAAACAGTTTGGTCAGGGCCTTCATTTCTAAGGATTAAATATCTTTGTAAATATCTTTTTACTCATGCTATTCATTTCAGAAAGGCATTTGGCTTAATTTCCAAAGAAACAAGAATGGATAGTGAGAAAATTGCTGGTGCCACTTCTTCTTGCCATGTAAAAGCTGACTTCATATCTACATTGTGGGTCTGCTTTTGCCACACTGCAGCCATTATTGGCCCTATAAACTCAAACTGTGATGCTGGTAGATAGTGTTGCTGTTCTCTACTGCAAACATGAAAGGACTATGTGAATAGGGCAGGAACTAGGCAATTGTGCAATCATTTTTCTGCCTCCATCAGTTTTATTTCAATGATTATTATCACAATGGTAGATTTCCCCTTTCAGACAAACTGTTGTTCATTTAGAACAGAAGTGGGCAACCTTAAAGAGTGCAAGGGCATTTTTTTTCTTTCTTTCATAACCTCCCAGGGGATTGAATCCACCTGGTATGTGACTGAAGTGAAATCAGAAGTAACTTCTGATTCCATTCAAAGCTACTTCTTATAGCTTGGAGGAGATTTCCATGTGTTTTGTTTTATCTGGAGTCATGGTATAAGGATTGAAGAAGACATTACAGGTTCATTAGAGAGTGTTAGCAGGCAACAAATAATGAAGTCCCATGCAGTCCATAGTTTCCCCACTGCTGTTCTAGAAGAAGACATGGAGTTTTGATTTTTTTTTCTTTCTCCTCCTGTTACTCTGTAGAAAAGGAAAAGCGAATGAAACCTCCTTTTATTGAACTTCCTTTTCCATTTCTGTTTTATCATCATCCTTTTTGATCTGTTGTAAAAGACAGGAGAGATGGAAATAAGCAAATCACAAAAAGGAACTCTGCAATCATTGCTGGAGACAAAAGCCATACTCAGTTTTGAAAAGAGAATCACTTGTGGGAATCACAGGTGCTATGAAGCTCCTAGTGTGATCCAAAGTAGGCAGAAGAGGGTTCTCTTTGCATCAGAAATGGTCTTTAATACTGAGGAAACTGGATGTGCATGTGAATGTGAAGGAATTAATCTGATAGACTAGACAACTAGTGATGGCAGAAAATATAAAAAATGACATCCTGTAGTGGCCTACTAGAAATGTGTATGGCTCCTTAGATCCATAGTAAAGTGCAAGAGGGAGGAGTGGAATTTTTCAAATCAAGGAAATATGTCCTGTAAGTTTATAATAATAATAAAAAAACTTTATAGGGTAAATTGAGTAAGATTTCTGTGAAGAAACAACAGGAAATTCTTGACAAACACAATGCCATCAGGAGGGAGGTTCAGCCAACTGCCAGCAATATGATGAAAATGGTAAGTTAACAGTTCAATGATATTGCTGTGCATTAAAATGTTACATTGTGCCAGTGCATGCAAGCATCCTCCACAGTCAAAAAAAACCTCTAACAGAATACACAGGCTTGGATAATTTAGAGCCTCAATTTAAGTTTCCTCAAACCAGTGTTTCCAAAATGTTCATTTGAAGACCTCTAAGTCAATGCTTGTTTTGGACTAGCAATTTGGAAAATGTCACATAGTCCTAGTCTGAAGCTCAGATTGATCTGGAGGTTGTATGATTTAACTGTCATCCTGCATCTGAAGCAACATTTGTAAATCTAAACATAAGTTTCTCTTCATGTAATGGGACTCTACTGGAAAATAAAAATGTTCTATGTCAGTGGTTCTTAATGTTATTGTTTTTTTACTAGGGACCCCTTGTAAATATAGTTTGTTGCTGGGCACCCCCAAGACTTAACTCGAAATTTAAATATTTAAATTTAGATTTGAATTTAAATTTAAATTTAGATTTAAATTTAGATTTAAATATTCAGATATTTATTTAAATATGCAAATATGTATTTAAATATTCAAATATTTATTTGAAATTGCTCATGAAGGGCCTTCCAGATTTGGAGAGAAGGGAGAAATAAGTAAATGTGCACACTCTTTTTACAGTCCTCCCTCCACTTTTGCAAATTTGATTATCCACAAGCATGTGTGCCTTGCCCCCAATTCTCCTCCTCCCATTCCCATGCATTTTGCACAAGAGCAGACATATTGCACCCAGGCAGAACAGAACGGAATGGGAGGGAAGACTTGTGTGAGCTTTTCTTTTCCCCTCTGGAACTCCCCTTTCCTTCTCCCATGCAAAACAAAAGGGAATGGAGGGTGGGGGAAGCATGCATGCGTCTTCCTTTCTGCCTCTAGAGCTCCCCCTCTCATTGCTGTGTATTTTACCCCTGCATGGAGAACTCACGTCAAGGCAAAAGAGAAGGGAATGGGAGGGGGCTCACATGAGCCTTCCTTTCTCCCTCTGAAGACTTGTGTGAGCTTTTCTTTTCTGCTCCGCAGCTCTTCCTTCTAATTCTCATGCAAAATGGAAGGAAACAGGAGTGAGGAAAGGCTTGCATGAGCCTTACTTTCCCCTCCAGAGCTCACCCTCCCATTCCTATGCATTTTGCCCTGCACAGAGAACTCTCACTGAGGCTAAACAGAAGGGAGTGGGGGGGTGCGAGAAGGCTTGCACAAGCCTTCCTTTCCTCCTCCAGAGCTTCCCCCCTTCCCATTCCCATGCAAAACAGAAGAGAATTGGGGGTGGGGGAAGGCTCACATGAGCCTTCTTTTCCCCCTCTAGAGCATCCCTCCCATTCCTATACACCTTATTCCATTTGTAGGTGCCTCAGGCACCTTTAGAGACATCCTTGATCTTTCCCAATAGTTTTCATGTTTGGTCTTATGTCTGGGAGGTATTGCTGCTGCAGCTGTTAAGGTCAATCAGTAGGGCTTTGCAAACCCCCGGGAGGGAACTACAGACCCCCGGGGTCCACAGACCCCAGGTCAAGAACCACTGGTCTAAGTGTTTCTGCTATTGAAAAGACTAGATGAAATTTGTAGATTTAGTAAAGCCTGATGAAAGGATGAAATCAATCAGATTTGATCATGAAAGTTTCAGGAAGTTTTACCTTTAAAGTTATGATAAATAAATAAAAGTAAAATATTATAATAATGTGTGTGTGTGTATATGTGTGTGTGTGTGTGTGTATATATATATATATATATGTGCATATATGCAATATGTATATCCTGTTTTTCCCCATGGCTGGGATACTAAGTGATTTCCAGAATAAGAGAAAAACTACATAAGATGCTACATTCCAACTTAAGTGAAAAACTACACAACATGGTATGTGTATGTATACAAATTAAACTGGCAAGACTATTAAAACATAAATTTAAACATTTCCTTCAAAACTAGCAATAAAAAATTCCAGTATAAAAAGTTCAAGCTCATTCATATAAAACACATTTAACTGGTGCTGTCAATAACTTCATTAATTTCTTGGTAGAAGGAATCTGTTGCCTCTTATGAGGGAATCAGAGATCAAATGTTTCGAATAGATGCACATAGGACCATATTGTGGTGCAAGAACAGACTGCATTTTTAAGGAAGCCAAAAAAGGTAGAATTATTCCCTCGATTCTCTGAGGACTATTGTTCTGAAAATCAGAGACAGCATAGAAACTGGTGAAGTTTCAAAATGATGTGCTTCAATTTCTGTTGAAAAGAAGGCCTAAGTTTTCATGTCCAAGCAAAGAATCGTCATTCATTTCTTCCCCTTGCCCAGAAATTGTTGGAACTTGTGAAAATGGTATATCTTGTAGAAGTGGCCCTCAACTAAGAAACCAGAAAATGATCGCAACATAGGGCACATCCAGAATGAATGAGAAGTCACAGATTTTGTCCCTGCTCTTTCTGATTTTATACCGGGGCAAAATAAACTAATACGGGGTAGCTGGTATGAAAAGTCTCTGATCCTACAGGGAACTGACAAAAAATATTCTGGGATTTTTTAAAAAAGTATGGATCTCCAAAATAAATTTAGAAAGAACATAAACAAAATCTGGAGCTTTCTAATCTTTTAAAGGCCCATCCAGATAGACAAAAAACTGGAAAGTCCCTGGTTTTGTTCCTGTCTTATCTGAGGGTTTGGGGCAGGGAGAGGAGATACCTACACAACATCTCCCCCTTTCTGAGATATTCCTAGGGAACTCCCAGAACTTACAAGGACTTTTTATTTCTACTCTCCAAATCAGTTTAAATTAAACCAATATTTCCTGAAATACAATATACTTCTTCATGGCAGCCAAGATGGCTGTTGCCGAAAAACATTGCAACTGTTCCCAGGACAGCAGATCCAAACAGAGATAAGGGCCTTTTCCGCACCTTACCTTCTTCCAGCTCTGAGGTGCAGGGATTGTGTGATCAGCCTCTGGTGAGAGGCTCTTGCATCCGGGGTCCTTTGGCTTCGCACAAGCTGCCTGCTCATGCGAGAATCCCACCTCTTTCTTCCGCCGTGCAGCCTGGGAGTTTCCCATGCTGCGCTGGGGCAGGAAGTGCGACTGGTGCGGTTCCAGAGGCTCTGCACACAAGGTAAGTGCGCGCGGGGTCTGGGAGCAATGCGTGATCATGCATGATTTTTAGCTTTTAGCCAAAAATGGAAAGGTGTGTGATCGGCACCTGCTGGCCCCTGGAGCATCATGCGATTGGGAGTGTGTTGTGCAGATCGCTCCTCACAGTCGTGCAACACTCCAGGCCCTCTTTCGCATGGAAAATGCCATGCGAAAGGGGCTCATGTGAAGGAAAGAGAAATGGTAGCAAAAACAGAAAATGACCCCAATGTAATGTAATAAAACTCATGTAATATTGCTACAACACTTTTAACATTTTAACTCCTGAACAATAATTAAAAAGGTCTCAATGGAAACTGGTGAAAGGCAATTTCTGAAACATTCTGTGAGACATATGATCAGAAGGAGGGAGAGGAAAAAGAACACAAGGGAAGGAGGAGTGAAGGAAACTTGGGATCTTTGAAGAAAAGGTTTGGCTGCAAAACCATCAATAAGCAGGTGAAATCAAAACAAACAAACAAAACAAAAAAAATCTGAAAAGTCTCAATACTTCCAGAGATGGCTTTTTTCCTGTCTGGATTAGCCCATAGTTAAATGTAAAAAGTTGTAGTTGTTGGGCAATTAATTTGTGATAAGGTTATATTTCAAAGGTAATACAATAAGCAGGAATGAAGTAACTTCAGTTCTGTTATGAGGAACATTCTTATTCCTTTTAAATGTTACAAATATATATCAGACAGAAGGCTCTTCTCATGTTTTACATTGCTGTCCTTCAGACCCCCAATTTTGCAAGGGTGATGTTACCACTAACAGACCTTGAAAACCAAGAAAAAAGTGGGATAAGAAGGAAAAAAGATAAGCAAGCCCAAGTTAAATTCTAAGTTCAGTTAGAGCCAGGAGTGTCAAAAGGCTTTTGAGGAGCTAAAGAGATTGTTCAGTCATGGACTGATTTTAAAGAATCCAGATCCTTCATGTCATTTCGTAGTGCAGGTGGACACTACTAATACTGAGGTAATGAGAATAGATAGTTGGGCTCAGAACATGAGACAGAACTCATAAATAGAAAAGGAGTGGGATGCAAAGGGGAGAACATGTATGTCCCGGAAACAATGAGAATCAGAATTTTTACAACACTGTCACAATGTCAATTTAGCTGGCCACTTTGGATTCATTAAAACACTATACCTGGTGAGAAAAGACTGTTGGTGGTTGGGACTGAGAGTTGATGTGGAGAACTATGTAAAAAGATGTCCCATTTGTGCTCAAAATAAAGGAGTGGGCAGCAGATCGTGAGGGTTGCTGCAAATGTTACCCACTCCCTCACATCCTTGGGTACACACCAGTATGGATTTTATAACAGATCTACTTGAGAGTAATCAAAAGCCAACCATTCAGGTGGGGATGAACTGCCTGTAAAAATTATCAAAACTCAAACGTGGTCCTGGTGTGCTCTCCCTACGCTCCCTGCTGCTGTTGGAACTGCTGGCCCTGCCTTAGGCCAGCAATGCCCCATTACCGGGGTCCCCCAGGCTGCTTCCGCTCCTCTCTCATCATGCTCGTGATCTTCCTTCAGTGCAGCTAGCAGGTGCTGGATCAATTCCCTCTCATCTTCCAGTTCCTCATAAAGGTACAGGTTCTCCCCTTCTGTCCTGTCTTCTGTTACTGCAGCCAACACCCCCACTTTAAAGTGTATGCTATTTTTCAAAAATTTATGGCCAAAAGCATATTTGGAGAGGCTCTGACTGTATGCAAGCAGCCAAGTCAGGATGACCTCAGCATGGCCAGGTCATAAATTCAGAGAGAATCAGACAGGAAAGTCCAACGCTAATGGGCTTGGGATGATCCTTTCAAAAGGCTGTAAGATACATGCACTCCTGGAAACAGTAGAAAGTGAAATTGCCCACATGAAGCAGTCAAGCACCCCTGCGGTGAGCATATTCTACAGAGACCTATCCACTTCAATCTTCTACTTCAGGACTGGTGAATATCGCCCCTTCCATCCAAAACTTCTCTCTATCCAACCTTTCTTGCTTTTCCCTTAAATAGCCTTGTATGATTCATGAGATTGCTTGATTTCCTGTGTGTGTCTGCAAATTTCCAGTGATTCTTTTAACTGGAGTTGTCTCTGCAGTTAGTAGTGGTATACACAGGTGAAAAGATCCTGCCGTCACCCTCCTCTCATAGACCTCCTTTGAGCTAATAATTCTTCAGATCCTAAGGAGATGTGTGGCATTGCTGGTGGACCTCAAGGTTCTCCACTTTTTAGAGTAACATTTCTTCCATTGTTTCTCAGAAGATGCAACCAATTTGAATATCCCAGTCCTTCAGCCTGCCAGCTGTACGTCTGTACTGTCATGTAGATTCTCCATCTCATAACCACAGGCCTCCCAAAGCCCAGGATGGAGTGATCACTGCCACCCTGCACCAGTGGCACTTGCCATTATCTCTTTGGAGGGAGCACCTGCCAACACCTCACCCAGCTGGTCCCCACCTGGGACCTGGTGCATCCCAGTTGGTCAGGAATTTCAGTTCCTCTGCTTTGGAGCAAGCACCTGAAAGAGGTGATAGGGATTGAACACTGTACCTTTTGCACGCAAAGTGTGTGACTCGCCAGCTCAGCTGCTGCTGCAACTTGCCTCAGTCTTACAGTTACAAAGCATCAAGGGTTCTGAGCCACCAAATTATTTCACAATTATTTTTCATGGAAATATGCCGGTTTTATGAATTGAAGCTGATTTGTTTCAAACAAACTGAGGCCATCTCTGCACGGGGTGAGGGAATCGCCCCATGACACTACTCACTGGACTTTTGGGCTCCCCAGTCCGGTCTACGCTTCTCTGGAGCAGTGTGTGGCTGCCGCTCCGCACTGCTCCGGGACGAAAATGGCAGCTTCTGGTTGGTCGAGGGTCTCGACCAACTGCTGAAGCTCTCCAGCCTAAAGCCCGCCCCAGGCAGATCGCAGGCTTGCACCAATGTGAGCCTGCAAATCTGCATAAGTGAGCAGGCTCGCAGTGGCATGCTCCATGCTTTTGAAAGACCTGTTTTTAGCAGTCTTTCAAAAGCATGCTGGAAGACCACTTGGGGTCATTCCGGAGTGGGTTGGAGTGCGGATCTACATTAAGTAGGTCCGACCCAGTCCGCTCCCAGGAGCAGACGTCCTCCCTGGAGGATGCTGTGCCCCTTGTTAAAAACCCCGTGCGGAAATGGTCTGAGTTAAGATGAACCACTGTTGTTGGTTTTTAAAAAATACATGAGGAGGCTAATTTTTAAATGATTTATGATTATGTTCAAACTGGCCACAAATAACAAATGTATGTATGCTTGTTTATTTTGCTAAGACATGGAATGAAAAAGCCAGTGAGAGCGCCAAAAAAAGGGTTGCAAAATGTACAGCAGAAGTTAGTCCCAAAGAGGAACGAACTGTGGATGGTAAGTGACATTAAGCAGTGTAACCTGTTATACATCAAAATGATAAAGTGGCTAGGATGAAAAGCAACTAGGATCGATATAGGAGGATCAAAATGGCCCAAATGGCTCATAGGTGGCTCAGCTGCAGCCTGCCCTTTCCACTGGTTTATTTTCCATTAAAACAAAATACCTCTTGAGAAAACATTGCATATTTTTCTGTCATGAAAAGTGGCTAATTCCAGCTTTGAGTAAATAGCTCAGAATATTTTTTTGAAATATTCCAGCAGCTTTATTTCTGGACCAACCCCCAATTTTTTAAAAAAACGACAACATAGTAGCATGAACTTTGGAAGCATGAAATTTTTGGGGACCACCAAGACTGGAGTATATAACATTGTACAGGCTTATGTAGTCATTATACATAAGACATAAAAATTAAGTGTACACAATCTCTTGTTCACTAACAATAACAATAAGTTTTCCCAGCTAAGTGTCTCAGGCCCTTTTCCCAGGTTTTCCTTCCTTCTGTTGTTATGCCAACCACAGCCTTTGAAAATCTATAGCAGTAAAGACTTCTCACTGTCCTCCCTCCATTCTCAGAAGATAATCCACAGGCCTTCAAATTTACACCCCTTAATTCAAGCCTTTCAATCCAAGCAAACCTTGAAGGCTAGCTTAGCACCTGGCTATCTTCTCTAGCCTCAAACACACATTCCCTACCTATCCATCATCCATTTACAGCACAGCATTTCCCTTCAATGTATCACTACGTAGCCATATTTTTCCAGGCAAAGTACAAAGCATATATATAAAGTATATGTTTAAAACCCAGAGCCCTTCTTGCAATACAGCAAGGCATTAAGATTGTTATGTGCAAACAGCAAAACATACATGTACTGTAATATGGAAACCTTTAAGCATACCATATAATAGAACCTAATAAACATGTTCAATGGCATGAGCTAACTAGGCCTTCCTAACAACATGGCAGGACATTACTAAGGATAATCAAAATATAATACATCAAAATGTAAGAATAACAAATGATAAGCCTCAGTGCACACATACAGTAAAGCCCATTATATACCATAGTACAGCAATAACAGCATGAAACAGGAGCACACGTAGCATGGTGGTAACTCAGTACTATCTAATAACATACATGGTTATACATTCTAGAAGCAGATGTAACATATTTCTCCAGCAAAGCCTATAACATGTAACATATAACTAATCTCTAATAGAACCAGTTCTAACAGAACCTTATATCATAGGTGTTAAGAACACAATACCCCTTCCCTTCATTTAACTCTTTTTGACAATATGCTCACTTCCTGTTTCACACCTTCAACAATCAATCAGATACACACAAGCTTTAACATATGGTGAAATGGAACACATGATGGGAATCCAAGCATTTGGCTATTCCAGGATGATCACTCATTACAATATGGTAGCCAATTCCTGCAGAGCTTTATACCAGTATGTAGTATCTAAAAGCATAAGATAATCGAGAAGCATTCATCACTTTGAAATACAGCAGGGAGTGAAGATGACCTGACAATTTGCCATGAAACATCTAGGAAGGAGCCTCCTATGATTCTGCCCAGTTGCTGTCCAAATGTATCAGTACAACTGAAAAAAAATGGTACTTTACAGTCTCCACTCCCCCAATTTTGATTAAAATTACACATTCTTGCAGTATTTAATGAACTATAACAGAATCCTTTAAACAGGTTAAGCTACTGCTTACTTAGGCTATGGACTCATCATCCATTCTTTTAGAAATTACAGGTTGAGTTAAATGATTAATCTTTATGAATTAAGTAGTTTGGAATATGCAGTATCAGATGCAACTACATTTCTTTATATTGCAGGTACTGTCTGTGGTGAGAATGTATTGCAATCAACGTCTCCCTACCCTTGGTCAGATGTAATCCAAGTGTGGCAAAAAAAAGTATCCAACTTTAAGTATGGTGTTGGGGCAATTACCCAGAAAGACATATATAGCTATACTCAGGTATGAACAGAAATACCACAATATTTGGGGAAGAAAACAAAGTTATAGAAATAATGCAGAGGGATAACTTGCTCTTTTGATGCCATTTTTGGAACCCTTAAGTTTTCTACTACATATAAATTAGAACTAAATATGAGCTGAGATTTAAATTAGACATGTATAAATAATGGAAATAGGGAGAAATCACGAGAGGCGTACAATCGAGTAGCCAGTATCTGTAGAGAGAAAGTCAGAAAATTGGAATGAGATTAGGTTTACTGAAGAAGTTTTTTGAAAGAAAGAAAGAAAGAAAGAAAGAAAGAGTGTGTGATGTTTTTCTGTTATGTTTACAGCAAGAGGCTGTTGATAAAAAAGATGGTATAATACTAACAGGAAACAGAGAAAAAGCTGTAACTGTTTAATACCTTCTTTGCCTCAGTCTTCACCTGAGTGAAAAACAGTGCTCCAAATCAGCAGTTCTCAACCTGTGGGTCGCGACCTCTTTGGGGGTTGAATGACCATTTCACAGGGGTCGCCGCTCCTCTATCCCGCCCTGCCCTCTTTTGAAAGAAGGCAGCCTCACAACCAATGGGAGTGCTGTTTCTGAGACCCCACGCTGGGAGGAGGGGAGAGGAGGTGTGCTGGGCATTTCCCCATCTTTCCCTGCCGGGTGGGGGGGCAGAGGTGGCGAGAGGAGACCCCGCACTGGTAGGAGGTGAGAGGAGGCGTGCTGGGAGCATGTGGGGACGTTTCCCCATCTTTCTCTGCTGGGTGGGGGGGTGGAGGTGGCGAGAGGAGACCCCGCGCTGACAGGAGGGGAAAGGAGGTGTGCTGGGCGCGTGTGGAGAAGTTTCCTCATCTTTCCTTGCCAGGCGGGGGGCGGAGGTGGGGAGACTGAGAGGGGCTTGTGGGTGTAGCGTGGTCAAGGGACTACAGTGGGTATCACACCCCACTCCCAAGCCCTCAGAGGGACGAAAGGAGGAAGGAAGGGGCACCTGTGCGATGTGGGAATGAGAGCATCTGAGCAGCCATGCTCCCTTTAAGGGAGGGAGGGTGGGAGTGAAACAAAATGTGTCTGCTTATGCCGCCGCCATCTTTCCTCTCTCCCTGTCCTTTCCTCCCTGCACCTCATGTAAAATGTGGGCTGTTTCGGCGTTGCCTTTAGGAGTGGCTGGCTTTTTGAACTGTGGAAACCTAACATTCAGAACTAGAACTACTGCCTTAATTCTGGCATTGATGGACGCTTTCTGTGCTTAAAAAAAAGGGGGAGGGTTACCAGTTTTTAGGCATTAGAAGTCTATCCAGAGCAGTGATTTAGGGCAGTGTTTCCAATCTATTCAATGTTGGAAGTAACTAACTAACTAACTAACTAACTAAATAAATAATAAATAAATAAATAACGGAAATAATTTTATGGTTGGGGGTCACCACAACATGAGGAACTGTATTAAGGGGTCACGGCATTAGGAAGGTTGAGAAACACTGCTCTAAATGGTGAAATTGGAATAAATAATGCAGTAAGAGGCCTACAGCCCAGATTAGGTAAGGAGATAATAAAGGAATCCCTGGCAACTCTAAATGAATTCAAGGTTCCAGGTCTTCCAAGAATACTTAAGGCACTTGTAGATGTAAACTCAGAGCCACTGTTAACCCTCTTTGAGAATTCCTGGAGGACAGGAGAGGTCCCAGCAAACTAGAAGAGAGCAAATGTTCTCATTTTCAAAAAGGGCAAATAAGAGAGGACCTGAGCAACTTGATAGCGATACCAAGAAAGGTTCTAGAAAAGATTATTAAACATTCAGTCTGTGTACACTAGGGTCCTTTCCACAGTTTACCTGTGTCCAGTGCGGTCGCATGGGGATCATACGAGCAGCCTCTTCCATGAGGCTCTCACATCCCCTCTGCTCCAGCCTCTGCAGGAGTTGCCTGCCCGGTGGCAGGCAGCATGAGGGCTCCACCTTTTCCTTCCACAGCACAGCCAGGTATTTTCTCAGGTTGCACTGGAGGAGGAAGCATGAGGGCCACAGCTCCGAAGGCTCTCCACATACAGTAAGTGCATGTGGGGCTCTGGAGCAATGCACGATTGTTCACTATTTTCTGCTAAAAGCTGAAAATGATATAGTGCATGATCCACCGACATGCTGGCCTTGGCAGCGTCTCGCGATTGTGAAGATGTTGTCTGAAATGCTCCTTGCAATTGCATGACGCTCCGGAGGCCCTTTCGCATGACAAATGTCATGTGAAAAGGGCCTTGGAAAGGAATGCTGTGATTCCGTAAGGTCAGGGTGGGTTTCTCAAAATCAGGTCATGCCAAGCCAGTATTTTTTCTCTTTTGCACAATTGGCACATCACAGAAGTGTTGTGGATATAGAATATCTTAATTTCAGTAAGGCTTTTGACTATGGTATTTTTACAGTCATGCTGGTAAACTGTGGGTTAGACAGTGTTACACTTGCGTGGATCTGTAATTTGTTGACAGATTGAACCCAAAGAGTCCTTACCAGTTCTTTCTGGGAAAAAGTGTCTAATGGGGTGTCTCAGGGTTTTGGCCTGTGCCCAATGTTGTCCAACATCTTTCTAAATGGATTAGATGATGGAATATAAGACATGCTTATCATGTTTGCAGATGACATCAAATTAGGTGGAGTAGCTGATACCCTGGTGGACAGGATTAGACCTCAAAATAACCTTAACAGTTTGGATTGTTGGACCAAAACTGACAAAATGAATTTCCACAGAGAAAAATTTAAGGTACTACATCTAGGTAGGAAAAATGAAATGCACAAATATAGAATGAGGAGCATCTAGCTTGAAATCAATACATGTGAAAAGGATGTCAGGTTCTTAGTAAACCAACATCCTTAGTAAACTGAA
The DNA here is from genome assembly GCA_948472985.1 of Iguana delicatissima. Classification (NCBI taxonomy): domain Eukaryota; kingdom Metazoa; phylum Chordata; class Lepidosauria; order Squamata; family Iguanidae; genus Iguana; species Iguana delicatissima. Next base: position 499,031 of record CAOKZL010001948.1, on the reverse strand, counting down.
CACTAGTCAATAGTGTGATGTGGTGGCAAAAAGGTAGTGCAGTAATGGGCTACAGGACTAGATGAACTGTGTCCCAGAGTACCACATTGCAGAGCACTGAAATAACTTGCTGGCGCACTCTCTGAATCACTTGCTGTCATCTTTTGAGAAATTTGGGAGAACAGGTGCAGGCCACACAACTGGAGAAGGGCAAATATTATTCATCTCTGTTAAAAAAAAAAAAAGGTAAAAAAAAAAAGATGATCCAGGAAACAACAAGCCTGTCAGTCTGACCTCAATACCAGGAACAATATTGGAATGGATTATAAAGGATAGTCTGTTTGCAAGTATCTAGATTACAATGCAGTGATTAGCAAAGACCACTGTTGTTTTTAATACCACAAATCCTACCAAACTAAATCTTTTAAGTTTTTCATCAAGTGACTAGTTTAATTGATGATGGGAGTCCTGTATTCATTGTTTATCTGGATTTCAGCAAAGCATTTGATAAAGTCTACCATGATATTTTGATTAGCAAATTGATTAAATGTGAAATAGATAGGAACACTTTCAGATGGATCCATAATTAGTTGGAAAACCTTACTCAAAGACTTATCACCAATGACTGCACTTGAGACTTGAAGTGAGAGCCGTTGGGTTCTGTCCTAGAGCTACCACTCTTAAAAATGTTTTTTCAGTGACTTAGATGATGGGTTAGAGGGAATTCTTATCAAATTTGCATATGATACAAAACTGGGAAGGGTAGCTAACATTTTGGAAGACAGGAATAGAATTCAAAAGAATCTTAGAAAACTAGAAAATTAGACTAAAATGAATGGAATGAAATTAAACTGACACAACTACAAGATTCTATGTTTAAATCACAAAACCAAATGCACACTTATAGGATGGGGGATTCTTGATTTAGCAGGAGTACACGTGAAAAAGATTTTGGAATTCTTGTGAAGAATCTGAACCCAAGCCAGCAGTGTGATGTTGCAGCAAAGAAAGCAAATAAGTGAGCAAATAAGCTACAGGAAAAGAAATTCCACCTAAACATTAGGAAAAATTCACTGATCATAAAAGCAGTTTAACAGTGAAATATGCTGCCTCAGAGTGTGGCAAAATATCTTTTTTCAGAAATTATTAAGTAGAGACTGGATGCCCATCTGCCAAGATGACTTTGTATAGTCCTTCATAACAGGGACTTTGTCAGCGGCGGCCGGGGTCAAGCAGGAGCCGGACCAGAGTCAGGAAAAAGCAGAGTTTATTGCTGTCCGTACACAGAGGTTTTGCAGTAAACAAACTGTCCATAACTGAGAGTACGCCTTAGCAGCAGGCTCCAACAGAAAATAATGAAGGGTTACCTTACCCGAAAACACAAAGAGGTTACTTCACCCAAACGCAGGGGGTTGGTCCTGGAAGGGCCGAGCGGCTGGACGCGGACACAGGCTGGGCTGGAACTGGGCACGGACGACGGACGCACGGTAGGCCAACGGTTGTTGCTCTGTGCCCTTCCCAGCCCAGCGCCTGCCCTAAAAAGACCCCTTGAGCCGCCGGCGGCCAATCCGGTTCAAGCATGCGGCTGAGGGCTCTCAGCTGTGTTACAGCTGGGAGCTCTCAGCCCGCAGGTGTTTCTCATGCAGCCACTGGGACTGGCGGCTTGCTTCCTTGAACTGCCGCCGTTGCTGGAACGTGGGCGGCGGAGTGGAGGCTTCAGCCTCCTCAGGGTCGGAATCGCGAGTGGGAGGCACCCCGGGATCGGGCCTGAGACCCGCCTCCCCCGGCGAGTCACAGCCCGTCACGCCGACTGGCGTGGAAGCTGGGCCGGCCACCTCCGCAACGCCGGGGCGATCCCCATCGGCAATGGTGGCCTCCGCAGCGTCTGGGCGATTCCTGGCGGCGGCAGTGACCTCCGTGGCATCTGGGTGATCCCCGCCAATGGCAGCAGCCTCCAGAGTGCCTGGGCCCCCCTCCTCCTCATAGGAGGCGGCCACTGCGTCAGCCTTGGGGACCATCGCGGGTGAAAGCCGTAGTTGGCCAGAAACGGGGACTGTTGGGTAAGGCGTGGACAGCATTGTTGTACGCGAACTCTGCCAGGGACAGGAGGTTGACCCAGTCATCCTGTTGGTAGCAGCTGTAACAGCGTAGGTACTGCTCCAGCGTCGTGTTGGTACGCTCGGTCTGGCCATCCGTCTGCGGGTGATGGGCCGATGACAGCCGGGGCTCGATGTCCAACTGACGCAACAAACACTGCCAGAACCGGGCGGTGAATTGTGTCCCACGATCGGTCACGATCCCCTCGGGGAGGCCGTGCAGCCGGAAGACGTGGTCCAGGTCTAGGTGGGCTGTCTCCTTCGCAGAAGGTAGCGCCGGGCACGGGACAAAGTGCGCCATTTTCGTGAGGAGGTCCACCACCACCAGTATGACGGTGTGGCCACTGGACGGAGGGAGCTCGGTGATAAAGTCCATGGATATGGTTCTCCAGGGTCCCACAGGGGTCGGCAGGGGCTGAAGGAGACCTGAAGGCCTCTCCGTTGGGTCCTTGGCGTGGCGGCACATGGGACATGAGCGGACATAATGGTCGACATCTCCGTGCACCCGGGGCCACCAAAATTCCCAGGTCACGAGGTCCAAGGTCTTGAACAGGCCAAAGTGTCCTGCGGGCCTACCATCATGGCAGAGTCGCAACACGTCCTCGTGACAGGGCCCGGCTGGCAAGAAGAGCCAACCTCAATGGTAGAGCAGCCTCTCCCGCTCAGACCACAGAGAGGCGGCGTCCCCCAGCCGGAGGGTCTCCCGGGGCGGCTCCCGAGACTATGCTTCCCGGATCTACTCTGCCAGGGTTGTCACGTCCACGGTCGCCGCGAAGTTCTCGGGGTGCAGGATGGTAGAGCAGACCTCCGGTTCCGGGGTGGCGGCATATTCGGGCTTCCGGGACAGGGCGTCCGCGCACCGGTTGCGGGCCTGTGGCACGTACTGTAGCCGGAACTGGAAGCGGGAAAAGAACTGGGTCCAACGCATCTGTCGCAGGGTCAGCTTACGGGCAGTCTGCAGATACCCCAGGTTGTGGTGATCTGTCCGCACCTGTACCGGGTGTAGCGCGCCCTCCAGAAGGTACTGCCAGGTCTCAAACACCACCTTGACCGCCAAGAGCTCCTTCTCCCAGATGGTGTAGTTCCGCTCGAGGAGACAGCTGCTAGGAGTGGTAGGCGCACGGCCGGAGCTGCCCCTCCGGGCCCGAGCCCTGCAACAGGACCGCCCCACCCGCGACATCCGAGGCGTCGGTCTCCAGGACAAAGAGCTGCTTGGGGTCGGGGTGCTGCAGGATGGGCTCTGTTGTGAAGCGGGTCTTCAGCTGATCAAACGCCCGTTGCACCTCGGTGGTCCACTGGAAAGGCGCCTTGCCGCGGAGCACCTGGGTGACAGGGGCGGCCAACAAAGCATAGTCAGAGATGAACTTCTGGTAGAAGTTGGCAAACCCCAGGAAGCGCTGCACATCCTTGCAACTCCTCGGGGCCTGCCAGGACACAATGGCCTCCACCTTGGCCAGATCCATCTTTATCCCCCGGTGGGACACGCGGTAACTGAGGAAGTCGACTTCCGGAAGGTCGAAGGTGCACTTCTCGAGCTTGGCGTAGAGACGGTGCTTCCACAGCCGCTGTAGGACGGCGCGCACATGCGTCTCATGGACCTGCGGGTTAGGGGAGTAGATCAGGAAGTCGTCCAGGTAGATGATCACGAAGCGGTCCAGGTAGTCCCGGAAGACGTCATTCACAAAGTACTGGAATACAGCCAGGGCATTGCACAACCCAAAAGGCATGACGGTGTACTCGTAGTGGCCGTACCGGGTCTGGAACGCCGTCTTCCACTCATCTCCTGCCCGGATCCGCACCAGATTATAGGCCCCGCGGAGGTCCAACTTCGTGAAGACTGTTGCATGTCGCAGTCGCTCCAACAACTCCGGGATCAGGGGCAGTGGGTAGCGGTTGTGGATGGTGATCCGGTTGAGGGCGCGGTAGTCGTTGCAAAGATAAAGCTCCCCTGACTTCTTATGGACGAACAGCACCGGTGCCCCCGCTGGGGAAGTCGATGGCCGCATGAAGCCCCGGCGCAGATTCTTCTCCAGGAACTCCCGCAAGGCTGCCAGCTCAGGCTCCAGAGCGCATAGATGTGTCCTGCCGGAATAGGGGCTCCTGGCACCAGGTCTATGGCACAGTCGTAGACTCAGTGCGGGAGTAGACGATCGGCCTCCTTCTGGTCGAACACATCCGCGTAATCCCGGTACTTCCGTGGCAACTCGAAGGACGTCCTGGTCCTCGGGGTCTCCAAGATGGCCATCAGCTTCTCGGGCCAGCAGTGCTCCTGGCAGTACTCGGACGCAAACAGCACCTCGCGCCACGCCCAGGAGATGTGCGGGTCGTGGAGCGAGAGCCAGGGCATCCCCAGTACCACCGGGAAACAGGGCACCGCCACCACCAGGAAGCTAGCCCGCTCGAAATGTCCCTGGATCTCCAAACCCACCTCTACCGTCTGATGGGTGATGAGGCCCGACTTCAGCAACCGCCCGTTGATGGTCTCCACCGGTTGGGGCTCCGGCAATGGCATCAGCGGGATCTGGTGGTCCCTGGCGAACTGAAGGTCCAGGAAGTTATTGGACGCCCCGGAGTCAATCATGGCCCCCACGGGGATGGGCTGCACCCCACCATAGCACACCGCGGCGGCTACCAGCAGTGGGTCTCGTCTCCGCTCCGATGTGTCCGCGTTTGACCCGCTTCTGGGCTCCCCCAGGCCTCGCAGGCTCTCTAGACTTGGGGGTTGGCTTTTCCCGGTGCCCTCAGGGCAGCAGACTTCAACGGGCATACGCGGGCGAAGTGTCCTCCCAGGCCACAGTACAGGCATAGGCCCGCCCACCGCCTCCTCTCCTTCTCCTCGGTGGTCAGGCGGGGCCGTGCCCCCCCGAGCTGCATGGGCTCCTCTCCACTGGCCCCACCGGTGGAGGCGCCAGCCCCTGGTCGGCTAGGCAGAGTCTCCCGGGAGGAGGGTACCCAGGCTCACGTACCCGTGGAGCCCGCACAACGGGCCTGCCTCCTGGCTTCTAGGCGCCCGTCTATATGACGGCTTGCTGGATTAACAACTCCAACGTCTCCAGTGGGGGGCTGCGGGCCAACTCATCCATAATCTCGGCCGAGAGACTGGCCCTGTACTGATCCTGGAGAGCGGGGTTGTTGTAGGCCAAGTCCTGCGCCAGCAGACGGAACGTGGTGGTGTAGTCCCGCACCGAGCCCCTGCCCTGCTGTAACTGGCGCAGATGGCGGCTTACCGTCTCTGATTGCACCGGGTCTCCCCGCACACCTCCTGGAAGGCTTGCAGAAACGCGGCCATGCTATCCAGGACGCCGCTGTTCTGGCGCATCAGGGGCATGGCCCACTTGGCAGGCATCCCAGAGAGCAGGCTAATCATGAACGCCACCTAGGCTCGCTCATTGGGGAAGTCCTGGCCTGAGGACTTGAATGTAGAGCTGACAGCCGGCCATGAAAGTCTCCAGCTCGGAGGGCTCTCCAGTGAAGCACGGCGGCACCGCCATTGGAATCTTTGGCACAGGTGGGGGCCGAGCCGCCTGTACTTGGCCCACCTGGAACTGCAAAGCCTGCAGCGCGTGGGAGAGTTGGTCTACTCGAGCGCGCAGGCCCTGGTTTTCCTGGGCCTGGGCGGCCAGCTGGGCTTTCAGAGCCGCGTTCTCCCCCTCCATCCTGCTTGACCATTGACGGAGTAACAATCTGTCAGCGGCAGCCGGGGTCAAGCAGGAGCCGGACCAGAGTCGGGAAAAAGCAGCGTTTATTGCTGTCCGTACACAGAGGTTTTGCAGTAAACAAACTGTCCATAACTGAGAGTATGCCTTAGCAGCATGCTCCAACAGAAAATAATGAAGGTTACCTCACCCAAAAACACAAAGAGGTTACTTGACCCAAACGCAGGGGGTTGGTCCTGGAAGGCCCGAGCAGCTGGACGCGGACACAGGCTGGGCTGGAACTGGGCACGGGCGACGGACGCACGGTAGGCCAACGGTTGTTGCTCCGTGCCCTTCCCAGCCCAGCGCCTGCCCTAAAAAGACCCCTTGAGCCGCCGCCGGCCAATCCAGCTCGAGCACGCAGCTGAGGGCTCTCAGCTGTGTTACAGCTGGGAGCTCTCAGCCCGCAGGTGTTTCTCATGCAGCCGCCGGGACCGACGGCTTGCTTCCTTGAACTGCCACCACTGCTGGAACGTGGGCGGTGGAGCGGAGGCTTCAGTGTCCTCAGGGTCGGAATCGCGAGTGGGCGGTGCCCCGGGATCGGGCCCGAGACCCACCTCCCCCGGCAAGTCACAGCCCATCACGCCCACTGACATGGAAGCCAGGCCGGCCACCTCCGCAACGTCGGGGCAATCCCCATTGGTAGAGGCGGCCTCCGCAACGCCAGGGCAATCCCCATCGGCAGTGGTGGCCTCCACAGCGTCTGGGCGATCCCCGGCGGCGGCAGCCACCTCCGTGGCATCTGGGCGATCCCCGCCAATGGCAGCAGCCTCCAGAGTGCCCGGGCCCCCCTCCTCCTCATCGGAGGCGGCCGCTGCGTCAGCCTTGGGGACTCCCGCGGGCGCGACCACGCCCGAGCCCCTGACAGACTTGGACATGATGGCTTTTGTGGTGTCTTCCAATTCTTTGATTCTATGGTTTCTCTAAATTCAAAGCACACCACTAGTAATTTTCTAGAATTAGAACAACTTCAGACTCTGAGCTAATTTTCTTAAATGTTTTTGTTCTTATGTTGATAGCTCATTTGGCATAATTCACACCAGGTTGGATGTGGACTCGCCATCTGTAGATCAGGAAACTTCTTCACATATCTCTACGTCTGCCAGTACTGCCCTAGGTAAGTGACTGCCTTAACAAAATGTTCTTCATTCATTATGTCAAAGACCTTCTGTGTCAAACACAAAATATCAAAGTCACAGAAATATCCAGGCTGATTAACAGATTAATGAAGTCATCCTTGCCCTGACAGGCAGTGTCCCTCAGAACATTGCTCAGAACATCCAATCCAACATCGATATTCTGAAGCCACCAACTGACCCCAACTCCCACCTCCTCTGTGCTTGGTGGCATGAGCCAGGAAAAATCATACCAAGAGGTCAATTGCTCTACTGGGTTGGTCTCAATAAAATTCATCCAGCAATAACTGAAGCCATCATGGTGTAGTGGTTTGAGGATTGGACTATGATCCTGGAGACCAAGGTTCGATTCTTCACTCTGCCATGGAAATCCACTGGGTGATCCTGGATGTGTCACATACTCTCAGCCCCAGAAAATCCTGTGATAGTTTCATCTTAGGGTTGCCATAACTCAGAAATGACTTTAACAACAACAACAATAACTAGACCTGATTATCCCAACAACAGTGTCTCTTGTTCTGGCAGATGTGAATGATTTTGTTATTAAAAACAAATCACAGCAGGTTTGAAGGTTTCATTGTCCTTTCACTGGACCATAAGGAGCACACAAAAGAGATCTGGTACTAAGAAACAGTGCTGGTACAAAAGAACAGTGAAACCACAAAGCATACTCATTAATTAATGATCATTTCCACTCACCATGTGCTTTTGCCACCTATCACTTTCCATTCTCTGGAGAAGCAGAGAGTGGAACAGAACCTTCTGAGTACAAAAGAATGCTTCAGAGCATTAATGCCAGTATGACAAATAATGTCTATATTGCACAGAGTGACTAGGGCACAACAAAAGTGCCAGACATAGCAAGCATAAACTCCCAAAGAGCTCTTAGGAATCCCTTACAGTACATTACCTATTAAGGGAGAATCATTCTAATGAGTATAGAATCAGAAAGCCTGTGCATGTATCTGGGATTAGAGAGGGAATCTGGGACTAGAAAAGGAAAAAAGCCATGTCTACATAGGCCATGTCTACAGTCTTCCATGTAGCTGCTAACAATTAGGAGCCTGGCAGGGGGAAAAAAAGAGATTGCATAGGTAGTCCTAATTCAGCACTACAAACATAAATTAAAAGCCAGACTTTTAAGAGCTAAGCACTGTGCCTGGATAACCTGTCAGTTATACTGTCTTCTATTTTCATTTTTTAAAGATTCAGAAGTTCTTTCCACTCACTCTACATTTGATAACTATCTTTAATAACTATTTTTGATATGGATTATTATTTTTGATAACTAACAAGTGTATTCCTGCATGGCAGGAGGTTGGACTTGATGGCTTTTGTGATCTCTTCCAACTCAATGATTCTATATTTCACAAGAAGATTAGCAAAATTCTCAGGATGCAATGGAGAGAAAATAGCTTTAGATAGAGAAGGCTCTGGGTGAATAATGATTCAAATATTCATGTCTGAGTCCTTAGATATTCCTGCACAACAAATACTTTCTGCAGGTGATGAATTAGGACATCAAAATGCTCATCTTCCTGCCTTACAATTTCATGTCCTAATTTTCTACATGAAACTCCTTATCTGAAACCTGAAATGATATAGTCCATAGTGCAACTATCTTGATTAGTGTAATGTGTATATTTTGAGTTCCATCAATTTGCTATCATGCTTTCTTGCATGTTATCTTACTTTTTTTTTCTGATGTTGTTTTGTGATTTTAGGGGGAATTTGGTAAAACAAGTTGGAACACCATACACAGAAGGCCCACCCTGTGGTGACTGTCCTAACAACTGTGAGGATAAACTTTGCAGTAAGTTCTGATAACCCAGCCTGAATACCCTAAAGGCACCAGATCCTGTCTGATCTTAGAAGTTAAGCAGGGTCAGCCCTGGTTAGTACTTAGAGGGAATATCACGAAGAAATACCAGGTGCTGTAGGCTGTATCTTTGAGGAAGGAATTGGCAAAACAGCTTCTGAGTATACCTTGCCTAAGGAAACCCTATAAAATTCATGGGGTCACCATAAATTGACAGGCAACCTGATGGCACCCATGAACTTCTCAGGATTAATACTCTTTTAAACAAACAATGATGGCATGTAAATCTTTCAAGGGTATGTTGAAGAAGAAATTCACTTTAAGGTATCATCTATACTGTAGACTATATGTAACTGACTTTTATCACAATTATCACTATTTTCCCCTTGAGTTTCCATGTAAAGCAAAGCCACTTCGGTGGATCTTAATAGTTTGGGAAATTATTCTAAGTGACAGCATTCTCAAGTTGTAAAAAAATAACAATTAGCATTTTAGACTAATGCAGGAACTGATAAAGAGCCAGTGGAGCAGTACTGGAGTAATAGAGTACCCATGATCTGTTGTTACTAATAAATGAGCTCTAGCTCTATAAGTGTTACAGAAACTAATTTGAGACAAAGGCATTAAATGGTATAGCAAGGTCCCTATCTTTGAAAACGAATGCTCAAAATGTGGATCCAGAACAGATAGCCAACGTGGTGTAGCAGTTTGGCCATTGGACTACAACCCTGGAAACCCAGGTTTGATTTCCCACTTGGCCATGGAAATCCACTGTTTGACCTTGGGCTCATCACATACTCTCAGGCCCTTTTCTCACGTGGGGGGGCCGAAATGGGGCAGCGCACGCAGGGGCGGAGCTTACCTGCTAGCGTTTTGCTCTGTCTCTGTTCCGTCCCTGTGGGGAACGCGGTTCCACCGTTCACACACCGCCGAATTTTGGCGGCGCTCAGTGGCGCTCGGCGGCGCCCAAAATGGCAGCCGGCGGCTTCCGGTGGCGCTCCGCCAATCAGGGCAGTGCACCAGCCGGAAGCCCGCCCCGGGCAGATCTGCAGAGACGGACTCCTGCGTCTCTGCAGATTCTCACCGGGAGCTGCCACGGATTAGTGCGGGTGAGTTTGATAAAAACCACCTGGGAAGGTGGTTTTTAAAAAACTCGCAGCACCACCCCTGCGGCTGGGCTAGAGCGGTTGGAGGTGTGGCGCCTCACCGTTTGGAACCGCGCTAGCTCATCTCGCGATGTGAACAACCTCCGTCTCCGGTCGTCGGACCGCGGGCTTTTACCCCCGTGTGAAAATGTCCTCAGTCCCAGAAAACCCTGTGATAGGTTCACCTTCAGGCAACCATAAGTGAGAAACAACTTGAAGGCACACAACAACAAGAATAAAACATGCTAGACTGTTGCAGGATTAAAATGCTCTATACAAATGAGAAGAGAAAGTACTAGTTTTTAAAAAATAAGTGTTTCCCTCCCATAACTAACTTTGTTTTGTTTTGATTTCTTTTAGCCAATCCTTGCATGTATGTGGATTGGAAGACAGACTGCAAAACTATGATAGATTTGTTCTCATGTGATGTGCCAGAGTTTGAAGAAATGTGCCAAGCCACCTGTAAATGCAAGACAGAAATTGATGTAGATTAGCATTTAAGATCAGTCTTGAGACAGCTGCTTTTATTAGAGGTGATAGAACTATAGCATGAGGAACAATATCCCAGTTTTAACTTGTTTGATATTTGAAAACACTATGCAAAAAAAAAAAAGTTTTTTTCCAAAACTCCAGCATCATTTCCAAAGAGACTGACAACAATGAATCAGTCCCTGTGTCTGTGTCATTTTTTTACATTCTAGCATTACAGAATCATTGAGTTGGAAGAAGTGCTCAGTAGCCATGTATTCTATCCTACTGCAAAGGAGGAATCCACCAATAAACCATCTCTGAAAGGTGGCCTTCTAATCACTGTTTAAAACACTCCAATGAAGGGGAGGTTGTTAATGGTCATTCTGCATTAGGAAATGTTTTGAACACTTCAAAAATAAACATTTAAATTTTGCAAAATCCTTATTATTTCTTCCTCTCCCACACACACATTCATCTTACATTTTAGTTCTGGAAAAGGAGTAATGGAAGTGTACTCTCTACAACAGTAATGTGTAGTACTATTCATTAAGCTGTCTTCTAACTTTATAACTGCTTGCAGGTATATATAATGATTATTCTTCTGTAGCTCCACAAGCATAGCATTCCCCTTCCCTGAAAAATTGCAAGTAGCCATAATAAACTTTAGTAAACTATTAAAATTTCTTCAATGTTGTTTTTTAATTGCCTCAGAGTCTTTTGTTGTTTATAAAAGCAACAGTAAGTCCAATGACAGCACCACCTTTCTGTGGTGGTAGGATTATGTGCTCCTGTGAAGGAAGAGGCTATGCTGAAGGCAGCAGTGCTTTGGTAGGCTTCTCCCATGTCAGACAGGCTTTTGCTGGGGAGCCACACTAAATGTGTCAAACACCTACTGGACAGCAGCAGTAATGGGGGTGACACTGGTGGAGGATCTCTCAGAGACAACAGTAGTGGCACGATAGCTAACATTTGTTAGTACTGAGCAGAAGGAAGCATGGTAAACTCTTTGTGAATGTCTTTTACAATGAAAACCCTACAATGAGACAATCCAAAATGAAAAAAGAAAGAGTACCAAAAGATGAAACTACTAAGTTGAATGGAGCTCAGTTAGCTACTGGGGAAGAGGAGAAGTCAGTTATGAATTGTGCTGCAGGTAATGACACAACAAGACTCAAACCAAAAGTATGTTCAGCTGTTGACATGGTCAGAGGCAAAAGGGAAGTCTGATGCTGCACAACACCTATTATACTAAGAAAAGAAAAATTTAAAGTGCAAGCCTTTGCAGATGATCTTGTCTTTATATTAGAAGACCAAAAAAAAAAAAAAAGTAATAAGGTATTATGGTAAATGTGCAAATGTGCAGGCCTTAGGGTAAAACCTTATACATCTAAAATGTTGACAAAAAAATTGTCAATACAAAAACAAAAAGATCTTAAAAGTAAATCTGGTTTTGAAGTAGAGTAAAATATTTGGGTATTAATTTGACTACCAATTGTTACCCTGTAGACTGGGGGTCCTGGGAGGGGCACCCAAACAACAAACCAAAATAAGCAAGATGGGGGAAAGTAGCTGGAGCACTCTCTTGGCTAACAAGAGGCAGGGCAATGCAGCGAGACCTTTTATCCTATGTATATCGGTTCAGGTCAGTGAGGAGCCAAGCAGTTTCAAAATACTAACAGTTTTTATTAAGCAAAGAAAATAAAACTCAAACATACCTAACTAGAGAGAGAAGAAGAAAGTTTAGAGAAATAAGCAATACACCACCTGTCTGAAGTCCTGTAGACACCAATTGAAGATAAGGAGGGAAACCTGGCAAGTAGACTGAGGGGAATCTGTGGAGCCGAGCGGCAGCAAGGCGAGGACGAAGATCCAAACCGAGCTTCGAGTGATTTCAGTATAGTGATTTCAAGTGATTTCAGCTCAGTCCAGTGAGAGTTCCAAAGAGCTCCCAAAGTGAGAAAATTTTTATAGGGACAGAATGACCACAGGCGAGTCTGGTTTTTGCATGAGAACAATGAGTTTTGGGATGGAGACAAAGGCTCCAAAAGGTCAAGATTTACATGATTGAATTATGAACCAAATTGACAATGGTATAGCTGGTATGCAGATGTGGCTAGCTTGGCCGTTAAGTGCCTGGCTTGCCAAGGTGCATTCTCAGGCAAAGAGTCCTTTTTGTCTTACAATCAAGGTGTTTGTTTCGGGTGGCTACCCCCTGAAGCGGAACTGGCTATATCTGGTACTTTACAACTGTTGCCCGTGCCTAGCGTCGCACTTGTTCGGCGGCGCCCAACAAACACTCGGCTGATGGGGAAAGAGGGCCAAATTATGACATCAAAATGATATCCTAGTTCACCAAAGACCAGGCCAGAGTGCCGCGGTAACACAATAATCAACAATTATATGACAACAATTATGTGAAATTATGGGATGAAATAAAAAAAGATCGATCAAAATGGAAGAATTTAACTTTATCTTTGATGGGTAGAATTTCAATTGTAAAAATGAATGTGCTTCTAAAACTAATGTATTTATTTCAGATGATTCCAATTATTCTATCAGATACACCATCTAAAAATTGGAAAAAAGACCTATCAAAATTTATCGTCTTGGGTAGAAAACCTAGAATAAAAAGAAACTTGATGGTGGATGTGAAAGAAAGGGGAGGGTTAGGTTTTCCGTACTTGCAACTATACTTTGAAGCTTCTGGTCTAACATGATTAAAAGAATGGGTCCTATTAAATAATGGAAGATTATTGGAATTAGAAGGACATGAATTAAGATCCAGTTGACAGGGTTATCTGTGGTATAATAAAGTGAAAATCAATTCACAGTTTAGTTATCATATTATTAGGAGGACATTACTGAGGATTTGGGGTAAATATAAAAATAATTTTGGTATTAGAATTCCAGGACGGCTATCTCCACAAGAGGTTTTTCATAGACTGGAACTGGGATGCTCGAAAAGGTGGATTAGATATAAAAATTTATTGGAAAATAAACAAGGAAATTGGGAAGTAAGAGAATTATCCAAATTGGAAGAAGAAGTATTAAAATGCAATGGTTAGTATATTTTCAATTAAGAGAAAGATTTAGAGATGATAGAAACAAATATGATTTTGAAATAAATGAATCTGAATTAGGGAAGTTAATACATAAGGAAAAGGATCATTTAATAGCAAAAATATACAAATTAATATTACATTATACAACAGAGGAAGAACTAATTAAAGATTTTATGTTAAAATGGGCAAAGAATGTGGGACATCCTATATAATTAAATCAATGGGAAAAAGTTTGGAAATCTGGAATAAAATTTTCAATTCTTATGATTATTAAGAGAATTTTGTTAAAATATAGGTGGTATTTAACCCCTGCTAAAAAAGCAAAGATATGTAAAAATGTGTGTGGGCCTGTAGGAAGGCTAGGAGGTTTTGGATGCATGTTAATGGATGCATTGTAAATACAAAAAATATTAAAAACAAAAATTATGTTAAGACCAGAGTTATTTCTTTTAAACATGTTAGATATTGAAGAAAAAGCAGAAAAAGAAAATAGGATATTGTTAAGTTATATGGTGACAGCAGCCAGGACAACTTATGTGAGATACTGGCAACAGAATTCAATTCCTTTGATAACTGAATGGATGGAGAAATTGATGGAATTGACAAAAATAGATAAATCGCCTAATTGGTTGAAGGGTAATTGCATACAAGTATATTTAAAAATTTGGAGACCATTTATACAGTATGTGAAGGACAGGCTTGGTGAGGAAGCACAATTAGGTTTTGATATATAGAGATTATTAGCTCTTAAATTCAGAGATAAAATTATATATAAGGATTTTTCCTTTTTTTCAAAGTGTTTTTTTTTTTAATCTTGATGTAATAAACCAATGTTTGAAAGTCTGGGAAGTCTGGGAGAGGGAAAGGGGGTAAGTAGTAAGTCTAATATTGCCTCTTTACTCCTCTGTTTAACTTTTATATATTTATTAATTTACATTGTCTACTTCCAATTGTCTTTTTTTCTTTCACTATGCTTTTTTAATCTTTTATTTTTTCATTCAATATATTTTGTAGTTGGAATGGATTGAGAATAGCTATAAGTGATATGCTATGCTGTGTTAGACACCTTTTTGGAAACCGTGTATTTTTTTTTAACTTTTATTTTTTCTTTCACTAATCTAAATCTGGAATGTAAATACTTGCAAATTTTTTCTATTTCCTCTATTTTTTTTCTGCTTTCTTATTAATTACTGTTTAATTTTGATGGAAACAAGTATATTAAGCACTATTTCTTGTGTTACTACTTTTGTTTATTGAAATTTAATAAAAGGATATTAAAAACACATATTATAGGAACATGGAATGTAAGAAGGATGAATCAAAGGAAGCTAGAAATAGTTATATAAGGAAAAAACATATAAACATTGCAATAGTTGGAGTGAGCAAGATAAAACGTACAGGGATGGGACATTTTGAATAAGATATTTACATAGGAATCTACTCAGAAAGTAAAAACATATGGCATTAATTTCCCATGCAAGCAAAGTTATGCTCAAAGTTCTACAACAAAGATTTCTATCTTATGTGGCATGAGAAATACCAGATGTCCAAGCTGGGTTCAAGAAAGGAAGAAACACTAGTGATCATATTGCAAAAATTGTAAGGACTCGTTTTTGGAGTCCCCGGTATCAGTATGGTTTGGATGGTCACCATACCCAATTGACATTGTGTTTAACTGGCAACTGTATTAATTGGCATTGATATCAAAAAACAAACCTGCAAAGTAACTGGAAGGTCAAACTGGGCAAGGGATCACTCTGACTGAAAACATGAGAAGGAGAGGAGAGTCAGCCTAAATACCCTCAAGGTGAAATTAGGTCGCTTGCAAGGCACAATAGCTGTTCTTTCTATTGATTATGGGCTTAGGCAGAATCAGGATGTCTTCCCAGAGAACAAAAGGCTAGAAACCCACCAGGTTAACTCCAACCCTTGCATTCCTCAACTATCATCCCACAGTAGGACACTATTGGATCATCCACCACATCTTTGTCAATCAAGCACTGCACCCATTAACAGGTGAATAGACCACTGTCAAAACAAAAGTTCCCATTGTCTCATACCTGGAACCTTCACTGCCACAGGCTATTTCTTTTTTTTAATTTTTTTTTCTAGAAAAAAAAAGGATATACATATGTTACACAGAGATACATGTATGAAAAAAATATAATAAATAAATAGAATTACAGAATGTAAGTCTTCCCATGTTTGTTTAACGTTAATTGCAGAATCTTCAATATTCTCTAACATACTGCCACTACTTCCTCTTCCCCATTTTGTGGGGATCATTGATACAAGTAAATTATGAAAGAAAGTACCCTTAACAAGTATTGTAAATTCCCTATTGTTACACTGATCTCTGGGGGTCCTGTGAGGGACACCAAAGTGTGCTCCAAATTACAAAGTTGGGAATTAGCAAAGAGCACAAGCTAGTACTATGAGAGGCAGGGCAACGTAGCGAGATCTTTTACCCAATGTCTACGGGGTCAGGCCGAGTCAAGGAGCAAGCAGAAGTAAATAATAATTGTTGTTTTATTGATATACAGTCAAACACGTGTAAGCAACATGCTCACACAGAGAACTATAGAAATAAACGTTGGAGTGGGATAGAGGGATTTTAAGAGGAGGTTTGGTATGGGAAATGCTGCACCTGTCCTGAAGCCTGGAAAGTCTGAAGAAAAGGGTCCGTTGAAGTAGAGTTCTCAGCATGAGAAACTGAGGGGAGGGCTCGCTGAATGAAGTGACTGTCGGTAAATGCATACACGCTTGGGAATGACAGAAGGCGTTCACAGGCGTGTTTACATGTATATTCACATCCTTCATCATTTGCAAGAACCAAACCAACTCATTACATAGAGAAGACAAGCTGGCAAACTCAGCTTCAGCAGTGGAAGTTGCTAGAGTACTTTGTTTTTTCACTTTCCAATCAATCAGAGCCCCACTGTATTTCACAACATACCTAGAAGTGCTTTTGTGGTCTGACACATCTTCTGCAAAATCACTATCAGAATAGCAAACAAGTTCTGGCATTTGAAGAGGAGTGATACACAAACAGTGATCCATGGTACCTTTTAAGTATCTCAATACCCTTTTCACACCTTTCCAGTGGTATTGAGTGGGCTGAGAACTTGCCCTCTCCAATTTGTTCACACTCAGGGCAATATCAGGCCGACAGGACTCGGCTAGATAGAGAAGACTTCCAATTACAGATTGATGCAACTTTTTGTCCAAAAACATTACATCTCCAGTATTTTTACAAAATCCTTGAACCATTGGTATTTTCACACTTTTACAATCAGTCACGTTACACTTTTCCAACAGTTTTACAACCTTTTGTTTCTGACTCAGCAGGAAACCATCCTTGGTTTTCTGTATCTCTATTCCAAGGTAATTTTGAACTGGCCCCAGATTCTTGATCTGGAATTTCCTGCCTAGTTCACTGCAAAACACTTGCACCTGTTTTTGTGTGTCACAGATCAAATACAAATCATCCACATACGCCAAAAGAATTTCTAGACTTTCCCCTGTACCTCTGACATACACATAGAGATCAGCTATGCTCTGTTTGAACCTACACTCTCGCAAAGCGTTGTCTAAACACAAATTCCAACTACAAGCTGACTGTTTTAGTCCATACAGAGGTTTGTGAAGTTTCCAGACCAGGTTTTTTTCTTCCCCTGGACAACAAATCCATCAGGCTGTTTTAAGTAGATCTCTTCTGGCAGATCTGCATTGAGATAAGCCAGTGGTTCTCAACCTGTGGGTCCCCAGATGTTTGTGGACTTCAGCTCCCAGAAGCCCCAGCCACTACAGTCAATGCTCAGGGCTTCTGGGAGCTGAAGTCCAAAAACATCTGGAGACCCACAGGTTGAGAACCACTGAGACAAGCAGTTGTGATATCAAAGTGTGTGACCAGGGATTTTCGCTGCTCTGCAATGGCCAGCGACAGTCTTATGGACTGCATTTTGACTGTTGGGGCAAATGTTTCATCATATGTCTGATCATCTTGGTTGAATCCACGGGCCACCAAAAAACCCTTGTATTTAACTTACCCATCAGCTGTGGTCTTTAACTTATAGGCCCACCAGCAATCAACAGGAGTGACACCCTTTGGGAGTTCACACAGGGTGTGGACTTTGTGTTGGGTTATGGAATAATTTCACTTCATGGCCTCCCACCAGAACTCTGCTTGGTCTTGGGGCATTTATCTACTTCAGCAAAACTCGGCCACAATTCACCAGACAGGCACGCACTGTCAGGGATGGGGGGGAATATTTTTTTGGAGTTTTTCCCTTTTTTTTTTTGACCTCCTAGGCTCAACTGGCTGGTTTTTTGACCATCCATGCTGTGGAACCTTTTTGCAACTCGTTTTTTTTTCCTTCTGACCCGGGAGCCCTCCCCTCAACCCCCCCCTCCTGTACTGGCTCTGACTCAGGCTCAGATTTAACCCCTGGGGCCGGAACTGAGGCCGCAGGCTGCTTGGGTGAGCATGAGGCTACGAGAACGGGAAAGGGAAAACTTCAGAAGCTGCTTGAACACACGACCAGTTTGCATGTTCCTCAAAAGTTGCATTTCTGGATACTAACAGAACCCTTTTCCTGCATAAAACCGGTAACTCTTATTTGGTTGGTACCCTAGAAACCTCAAACGCTGAGCTTTTGCTTCTCCCTTCTTCCTTTGGTTTAAATACTTTCATGTGAGCAATGGAAGGCTGCTTGCTAAACAGACACTCATATGGATTTGAAGAACTGAACTAAAGCCTGTTGTATATGTAACTGGCAGTAAATCCTTTCCCCCCAGAAATTCAGAGGCAAATCTGCATACCAAGCAGGCTGTGCCTGAGATTTTGCAGGACTCCAGCTGTTTTTTCAGCTACTCCATTTTGAAAACTTGCAGGGGCGGATGGTCCTGTGCACAGTCCCCTTTCTTTTGAACCATTGTTGCATCTCTACCCAAAAAACTTTGCAATCCTTTAACGCTTTCACCTTAGAATCAAATTGTCTCTCAACATAAGCACACCAGCTTAATTATCTGACACACTTCAGACTTCTTTTTCAGCAAATAACAGAACATGTATCTGCTAAAATCATCTACTAACACCGAAAAAAATTAACCCCCCCCAACTGTTTTAACATGGAACCAACTACATCAGCATGTACAAGTTGGAAAGGAGCAGTAGGAACTTGTGATCTGGACCTGGGAGCAGGAAGCTGCATAGACTTAGACTGTTTGCAAATGGCACAGTAGCAGTTAGCAATAGCATTTATTTTTCCCCCTATCAACTAAGTGTTATCTAAGCGGTTTACAATGTATTTTTAGCTAATTGCGCCCAACAAGCTGGGTACTCTTTTTACCGACCTACAAAAGGATGGAAGCTAGTCAACCTTACCTGGCAGGACTGAACTCACAACCTTGGGGTTTGCAGTAATGGCTTTTAACCACCGCCACCAGAGCTCCATAAAGAAAAGTTCACAGGTTTTCAGAGAACATCCCTTGCAGCTGTCTGCTAACTTTTTCAACACAGGAAAGCTAGCATGTCCATCCTCTATGTAGCAAAATAATCATCATGCTGTGGTTTGTTATCATACACAGCACAATCATTGTGTCTAGGCTTATTTTGTACAGTTTCTCAGTTAACTCTGCTACAGCACAAACAGCCCCATTTTTCAGTACTTTGCCCTCACAGTTAGTGAACAAAACCTCAAACCCATTTTAATCTGAAACAGAGAACAGACAGAAATCAAGTGAAGGCACATACAACACATTATCAAGGTACAAATCTAATGCAGGAACATAAGCTGATCCTGCACCCTTGACTTTAGTTTTTTGTCTCATAGCCAGGGCAACAGTGGCAACACTGGCTGGATTCAAAGTCTTGAACAAACTTTCACAGTTGACCAGATGCTGAGAACACCCACTGTCCTGCAGCCAAAAATTTCAGCAGTGTCCTGGGACTTCTCAGAAACCACACAGTCTGTTGCAACAGCAATTTGGGGGTGGCCCCCACGACCTCCTCTGAAGCCTCTGCCTCTGCCTCGGTCACAGGCACCTCTCTCACCTTTTTCACCTTGCTTCTCCATTGGACAGTCCCCCTTTTAGATGGGAGGTAAACCACAGGGAGATCTCCTCACAGCGTTGGCTTACCAGCCCCTCCAGTCTGCACTCACCACCCTGGGTAGATCTCCTCCCGGTCCCTGGGTCTGGCAGCAGGCAGCTGTGGGAGTTGCAGGGCGTTCCTCTGGGCACTCTGTCCTCTTCCTCCAGCAGCGGGAGGTCCAAACCACTGTCAGGTCCCACTCTGGAACAGCTTCCAAGGTAGCAACTGTCATGTCCCAACTGGGATCCAGTGAACTCAGGATGCAGTAAGCCTTATCATTTCAGCCAAAATCTTCCCCCCCCTCACAAAGTGCAACAAAAACCTCAGACAATGTCTGCAGATGCTGCTTGGGGGTACCCTGGCCTCAACTTTGTTTTACAGCCTCCTTGTGAGGGATAATTTACTGCCAGCTGTAACCGTACATAGGTATTGCAAAGAGCTCGCCCAAAACTCGCAAGGAGTGTCTATATTCCTGATATGCAACAGCTGGTCATCTTCCACAGCCCGAAAAAGAAGCGACATGGCCTTTTGCCTCACCTTAGCTTCATCGGCGGCATCTCTTGGGGGGGGTTTAGCGGATCAGTAAAGGTTCCCCCGACACCTTCCCCCCAAAGAAACATTTCCATTTTGACTGACCAAGTGAGGTAATTTGTGCCGTTCAGCCTCATCAAAGGCAAGCTGCTTTGCTCCATGGGCCAACCCCCTGCAGCAGCCCCAGCACAAAACCTTGAAAAAAATCCGGCAGACAGGGACCATAATCAAAAACTGGCATCAAAAACACTCTGGCACTCTGGCACTGCCAGGGTGCGCAGGGGAGAGTAGGCTGCAGCCGATAACCTTGGTAAAAAAGGGGGGAGCTGTATGCTAGCATGACCCGCAGTGTAGCTGCGCCTAAAAGCAAGAACCAAAACTTTTAAGTCCCAGGAAAAACCTGCTAGAGAATGAGGCCATCCATTTGTCTAAAAACTACTTCATTTATTGAAAGCAAAGCTGGATTACATATTGAGTAATGCAGCTAGGTGACATCTATGTCTGAACAGGAGCACAAAAAAAAAACAGAACAGAATAATACAGCACAGAATAGGAACTCTGCCTGACTGCGGCACACTTTTAAACACAGTAGTAAACAACTATGGTTACATGAAACAGATATCTTGCTAGACACAACTTCTACTTTTGTTTTGGGAATGGGCTTAGAGGCTCTAATCTCTCTCAGAGTTCACACACAGGCTGGAAACTGCCAAGCTACATTTCTATGGTTACACGGGCAGGAAGTAAAAAAAAACACTTAACCCTTGCAGGAACGACAACTTCTTTAAACAGTAACACTCAACAGTAAGCAAGGCGGGGGGAAACCAAAGAATCCAGGAAGCGCTCAAAGTCAGGGGGTTTAAAAGGGGGGAAATGGACTGCAGGCTAGTATTCTTTGGGGGAAAAAAATGAGTTTTGGGTGGGGACAAAGCCTCCCAAAAGGGCAGTTTTTTCATGATTGAGTTAAAACCAAATTGTCA
The DNA here is from genome assembly GCA_948472985.1 of Iguana delicatissima. Taxonomy (NCBI): domain Eukaryota; kingdom Metazoa; phylum Chordata; class Lepidosauria; order Squamata; family Iguanidae; genus Iguana; species Iguana delicatissima. The sequence goes on along the minus strand of CAOKZL010001948.1, from coordinate 478,023 downwards.
ATAGAGTAGCTAGTATGCAAATGCAGAGTGCTTGATTAGTAGGTTGTCAAGCTACTGCTGGGGGGGGGTTTTTGAAATAGGTGCATACATAATGTGGTACTTTCCTTGAGGGCATTGGCTTTTTCTGGCCTGCCTGTATTATTTTGGAATATTTCAGCGATTTGTGGCTGTACCTGTATGCGTGCTTGTCTGGGGGCCTCAAAGCATGTGGGAAGGAATAGGTAAAGAAGGTCAAATTATTGATATCAAATGATATCTAATATCCTACAAGTCCGGGCTAGAAACTGCGGTAACACTATATATAAATTTTCTTGTTTATCTGCAATGAAAAATTTTTCACTCTATAAATAAGCTCACAAGTGCCAAGTTAAAAAAAAATACCCTAAGATACTAATTTTTCATAAACCATTTCTATCAGTAGGGTGTATGTTGTTATTAAAAATATCCAAAATCTGTAATCTTGCAAGAATTTGATTAAAAAAAGGGGCTTCTGCTAAGAAATGTAACTGCTTTTAATCGTAGTTCTTTCTCTGGGCTGTGACATTTATATAGTATTATTTTTTATTTATAGAAACCCCCCCTTTTTTTGTTTATATAGTTAGTCACTGGTACCCTTTATTATATTGATAGTTGGTTTTCCATTTAAATTATGAGATAAGAGGTCATATTATTTCATTTTGTTTAGGTTTAATAGCCATTGCTCATGATTAGGAATATCACTAGTCTTCCTAAGTTTCGTGAATTTATCACTTCTCGGCCTTTTGGCTAAGATCAAGCGTACAAAGTTTTGTGAATTTAATTCTTGCAATAGAGACCATGCAGAGCATAATCCACCAATATTTCTTTATGAATTGATGTTCAAACATATGAGTTATGTTTAGGAGGAAAAATTCTGGATTAAGTGGGATTGTAGTCATGAACATCTCTGACATGATTTCTTATATCTTTAACCAATATTTTTTTGTAATCGGACATGTCCACCACAAATGATAAAAATTGCCTATTTTTGGTTGACATTTCCAACATTGATTTTTTCCCTGTTTGGTAGATTTTATCAAGTTTAGCCAGGGTTGATTATAATTTGTGCTTTTTGATTTTTGTATATTTCTTCTATCCATTTCACAAAGTTGTTCCCACAGTTCATTCTTAACGTCTCTAGCATGGTCATCAGACTTTATCAAAAGCTTTTTCTGCATCAAGAAAAAGCATAGCAAGTTTTTTCTCATTGTGTTTTTCATGGTACTCGATGAGGTTCAGTATCATTCTTGTATTGTTTTGAAGATGATGATTTGGAAGAAAGCCATTCTGGTCAGAGTGGATAATTTCTTGAAGAACATCTTTTAGTCTTTTAGCGAGAATGGAGGCAAAAAAATTTATGGTTGGTATTTAGTAGAGAAATCAGTCTGTAATTTTTAGGTACTGAGTGATCCTTGCCTTCTTTTGGAATCAGAGCTATGTTAGTGTTCGTCCAAGAGTTTGGAAGGCCTTCCTAGAGAATATTGTTTAAAGTTTTGTGTAAAGAGATAATTCATTTTCAAAATTTTTACAGAAAGTTGTTGTGAAGCCATCAGGTCCAGGAGATTGATCTCTCTTCAGTCTCCTGGTGGCTTCTGTAATTTCTGCTATCATGACTGAGCCGTTTGTCAGCACGGGCTGAGGTCAAGCAGCATCCCAAAACAGTCACTCAGGAGCGCTGCAGCAAGCAAACGGCCTGGAACTGAGGTCTGCCTTCACAGCAGGCACCAACGGAAAATAACAATGGGTTTCCTCACCCTGAACACAAAATGGTTACAGCACCTTAACGCAGGGAAGGGTCCTTAGCAAGCTCCAGCTGCTCCCGCAGTAGCTCCTGGATGGCCCGCAGCTCCTGGAGCCATCGGTCCGCGGCGGGCACCGCAGACGGTGCCCCGACTGGCGGGAACCATAGCGGGTGGAAGCCGTAGTTGGCCAGGAACGGGGACTGCTGGGTGGAGGCATGGACGGCGTTGTTGTACGCCAACTCAGCCACAGGCAGGAGGTCGACCCAGTCGTCCTGCTGGTAGCAGCTGTAGCACCAGCATGGCGTTGGTGCGCTCGGTCTGACCGTCGGCCGACGGTGGTGGGCCGACGACAATCGGGGTTCGATGTCCAGCTGCCAGAACAGACACTGCCAGAACCGGGCGGTGAACGGTACCCCTCGATCGGTCACGATCCCTCGGAGAGGCTGTGCAGCCGGAAGACGTGCTCCAGGACGAGGCGAGCCATCTCCATCGCGGAAGGTAGCGCCCGACACGGGACGAAGTGCGCCATCTTCGTAAGGAGGTCCACCACCACCAGTATGACGGTGTGGCCCTTGGACGGCGGGAGCTCAGTGATGAAGTACATGGAGATGGTCCGCCAGGGGCCTGCGGGGGTCGGCAGCGGCTGGAGCAGCCCCGAGGGCCTTTCCGTCGGGTCTTTGGCACGGCGGCACATGGGGCAGGAGTGGACGTAACGGTCGACATCCCCGCGCACCCTGGGCCACCAGAACTCCCGGGTCACGAGGTGCAGGGTCTTGTACCGGCCGAAGTGCCCCGCGTGCCTTCCGTCATCGCAGAGGCGCAGCACTTCCTCGCGACAGGGGCCGGAGGGCACGAAGAGCCGGTCGCGATGGTAGAGCAACCCCCCCGCTCCTACCACGGAGAGGCGGCGTCCCCCAGGCGCAGGGACTCCCGGGGCGGCTCCCGAGCCTGGGGCTCCCGGATCCGCTCCGCCAGGGTCGTTACATCCATGGTCGCCGCGAAGTTCTCAGGGCGCAGGATGGTCGAGCGGCTCTCCGGCTTTGGGGCGGCGGCGTACTCGGGCTTCTGGGACAGGGCATCCGCGCGCCAGTTGCGGGCCCGAGGCACGTACTGCAGCTGGAAGTGGAACCTGGAGAAGAACTGGGCCCATCGCATCTGCCGCGGCGTCAGTTTCTGGGCGGTCTGCAGGTACTCCAGGTTGCGGTGGTCGGTCCGCACCTGTACTGGGTGCAGCGCGCCTTCCAGGAGGTGCCGCCAAGCCTCGAACGCCGCCCTGACCGCCAGGAGCTCCTTCTCCCAGATGGTGTAGTTCCGCTCTGGAGGGGTCAGCTGCCGGGAGTGGGCCTCGGGGGTCCACTGGAACGGCGCCTTGCCACAGAGCACCTGGGTGATGGGGGCGGTCAATGACGCGTAGTCGGCAATAAACTTCCGATAGAAGTTGGCGAACCCCAGGAACCGCTGCACATCCTTGCGGCTCTTCGGGACCTGCCAGGACACAATGGCCTCCACCTTCGCCGGATCCATCTCTCATTCCCCGATGAGACACGCGGTAGCCCAAGAAGTCGACTTCCGAGAGGTCGAAAGCACACTTCTTGAGCTTGGCGTAAAGGCGGTGCTCCCGCAGCTGCCGCAGCATGGCGTGCACATGTGCCTCATGGACTTGCTGATTCGGGGAGTAGATCAGGAAGTCGTCGAGGTAGATGATGACGAAGCGGTCCAGGTAGTCCCGGAAGACGTCGTTCACGAAGTGCTGGAACACCGCTGGCGCGTTGCACAGGCCGAAGGGCATGACAGTGTACACATAGTGCCCGTACCGGGTCTGGAACGCCGTCTTCCACTCGTCACCGGCCCGGATCCGCACCAGGTTGTAGGCCCCGCAGAGGTCCAGCTTCGTGAAGACCGTCGCGTGGCGCAACCGCTCCAACAACTCCGGGATCAAAGGTAGCGGGTAGCGGGTAGCGGTTGCGAACGGTAATCCGGTTGAGGGCGCGGTAGTCGTTGCAAAGTCGAAGCTCCCCTGACTTCTTGCGAACGAACAGCACCGGTGCCCCGGCCGGGGAGGTCGAAGGCCGCATGAAGCCCCGACGCAGGTTCTTCTCCAGGAACTCCCGCAAGGCTGCCAGCTCCGGTTCCGAGAGTGCGTAAATGTGGCCTGCCGGGATGGGGCCCCCGGGTACCAGGTCTATAGCACAGTCGTAGACCCGGTGCGGGGGTAGGAGGTCGGCCTCCTTCTGGTCGAACACGTCAGCAAATTCCCGGTACTTCTGCGGCAGTTCGACGGATGTCCTGCTCCCGGAGGTCTCTAAAGTAGCCATCAGCTTCTCGGGCCAGCAGTGCTCTTGGCAGTACTCGGATGCAAACAGCACCTCGCGCCGCGCCCAGGAGATGTGCGGGTCGTGGTGCGCGAGCCAGGGCATCCCCAGCACCACGGGGAAACAGGGCACCGCGGCCACCAAGAAGCTCGTCCGCTCGAAGTGGCCCTGGATCTCGAAACCCACCTCGACCGTCCGGTGGGTAATGGGGCCGGACTTCAGCAACCGCCCATCAATGGTCTCCACCGGTCGTGGCTCTGGCAGCGGCAACAGCGGGATCTGGTGGTCTTGGGCAAACTGGAGGTCCAGCAAGTTTTTGGATGCCCCGGAGTCGATCATGGCCCCTACGGGGATGGGCTGTCCCTCGCCATAGGCCACCGCTGCGGCCACCAGCAGCGGGTCTCGCCGTCGCATCGAGGCGTCTGCATCTGTCCCACCTTCAGGCTCCCCCAGGCCTCGCAGGCCCTCTAGACCTGGGGGTTGGCTTTCCCAGGAGCCCCTGGGATGGCGGACTTCGAGGGACACAAGCGGGCGAAGTGACCTCCCAGGCCGCAGTACAGGAACAGACCCGCCTGCCGCCGCCTCTCCTTCTCCGGTGGTCAGGCGGGGCCACGCCCCCCCGAGCTGCATGGGCTCTTCGCCACTGGCTCCGCTGGCGGAGGCACCTGCCCCTGGGCAGCTGGGCGGGGCCTCTCGGGGAGCCGGCGTCCAGGTTCGGGCACTGGTGGAGCCCGCCCGACGGGCCTGCCTTCGGGCCTCCAGGCACCCGTCTATCAGGAGGGCCTGCTGGATTAGCAGCTCCAACGTCTCCAGCGGGGGACTGCGGGCCAATTCATCTAAGATCTCGGTCGAGAGGCCGGCCCGGTACTGATCTTGGAGGGTGGGGTCGTTGTAGGCCAGGTCTTGCGCCAGCAGGCGGAACGTGGTGGTATAGTCCCGTACCGAGCCCCGGCCTTGCTGCAGCTGGCGACTGACCGTCTCAACCTGCACCGGGTCCCCCCACACCGCCCGGAAGGCCTGCAGGAATGTGGCCATGTCATCCAGGATGCCGCTATTCTGGCGGAGCAGAGGCCTGACATTTGCCTGGCATCCCAGAGAGCAGGCTGATCATGAAGGCCACCTGGGCCCGCTCGTTGGGAAAGTCTTGGGCCTGGACCTGTATATACAGCTGGCAGCTGGCCACGAAAGTCTCCAGCTTGGAGGGTTCTCCCGTGAAGCGGGGCGGTACCGCCATGGGGATCTTTGGCACTGGCAGAGGCAGGGCGGCCTGCAGCTGGCCGACCTGGAACTGCAGGGCCTGCAGGGCGTGGGAGAGCTGGTCCACTTGGGTATGCAGACCCTGGTTCTCCTGGGCCTGGGCGGCCAGCTGGGCCTTCAGAGCTGCGTTCTCCCCTTCCATCCTGCTTGACCGGGTGACGGAGCAACAATCTGTCAGCGCGGGCTGAGGTCAAGCAGGGGCCAGGCCGGGGCGACCACCAGCAGCGTCCCAAAACAGTCACTCAGGAGCGCTGCAGCGAACAAACGGCCTGGAACTGAGATCTGCCTTCACAGCAGGCACCAACGGAAAATAACAATGGGTTTCCTCACCCTGAACACAAAATGGTTACAGCACCTTAACGCAGGGAAGGGTCTTGGAGGAGCCGGGCAGCAGCACGCAGGCACGGGCTGGACTGGAACAAGACACAGGCGACAGACGCACGGGAAGCCGACGGTTGTTGCTCCGTGCCTACCCCAGCCCCGCGCCTGCTTAAAAAGGCCTGCAGACCGGCCAGCGGCCAATCCGGGCCGAGCACGTGGCTGGGCTCGCAGCTGTGCTACAGCTGGGAGCTCCCTGCTCCCAGGTGTTTCTCTTGCAGCCGCCGGGAGTGGCGGCTGGCCTCCTTGAACCGCCGCCGCTGCAGGAACGTCGGCGGCAGGGCGGCAGCCTCAGCCTCTTCCGAGGCCGCCTTGGAAGTAGGCGGTGCCCCGGGATCGGGCCCGGGGCCCACCTCCTCCCGCGGCCTCCGACTGGCCCGGATCCGTGTCCTCCTCCTCGAAGGTAACGGCGGCGGCGGCCTCCGCGGTGCCCGCCGGCGCAGCCACACCCAGAGCCCTGACACTGTTCAATATATTGTTTTACTCTTCCATGATTACAGTGATGTCTTGTTTGTCTAAATATGCTTTCATTTGAGTGTTATCTGGTTCTTGCCTTGGGTTTGATTTGTAGAATGATGAGTAGTATTTATGAAAGACTTGTTTTATCTGATTTTGATCAAATGTATCATCCTTCCCATTTTGAATTTTCAGAATAAGTCTTTTCGCACTTTCTTTCCTTAAACTGTATGAGAGCCATTTTCTAGATTTATTTACCTGCTCAAAGTGTCAGAGGAGAAAAAATTGCATCTTCTTTTTGATTTGTTCAGAATTTATGGCTGCAATTTGGTCTTGAAGTCTACTGATTTCTAATTTTATATTACAGTTGGATACATCTTGATGGAACTCAAATTCTTTTTCTTTCAGGGTTTTTAAAAGATCTAGCTCCTTGTTCCTTTTAATTATTACACCCCTTTTGATCAAATGTCCTCTTATCACTGCCTTGGTAGCATCCCATATTGTTTCAACAGAGACTTCCCCAGGTTTATTTTCCTTGAAATAATTTCAGATAATAAGCTTAAGTTCTTTTATGTAGTCTTTATTTCTGAATAGATTGTCATTTAGTCGCCAGCTGAAGTCTCCTGTTTTTAAGTGAAGGAGAACTGGGTTGTGGTCTGATGTTATCTTCAGTAGGATTTCAATATTTTGTACTTTAGAGTGAATTGCCTTTGATATTAAAAAAAAATCTATCCTTCACATAGGATGGTGTCTGTCTGAATAGAAAGTGCGGCCTTTTTCAGAACTGTGTACAAATCTCCATGTATTGATTAAAGAGAACTCTTCCATCATATTGAAAAAGTTTTTGGTTAATTTTCCTTGATTTCGTCTGATGGTCTTTGCTGATACTTGATCATCCAGTGGGTTCAAGATGCCATTAAAGTCTCCTAAAATAAGTATGTTTTTTTATTTCTTTCTGAAATGTAATTAGTAATCTCTCATTTTATCTTTCTATAAAATTTTCCTTTATTTTCAATTGGTGAGTAGATGCCAATGATTAGAAGAGTCATATTAGCACATGGTCTGACTAACGAGGGGGAGGAGCCAGCTAGGGGGAAGGAGTCTTGTTAGGAGCTCCCAATGGTGTGCACCATCAGCGCGCGCAGTTGAAGTCCTCTACTTCAATCCTTCAAGTTTAACCCTACGCAATCAGTAGAACAGACATAGCTTATACAGCTAAATTTCAGAAAGAAAGTCCAGCTATTCTTTCTAGAACTATTTCCTGTACTACTCTCTGTAGTATCAAGAATGGAAGGTGAGGGATCTACCGCGGTCACGTGTAGCACTTGTGGGATGTTCCTTTTCTTGCCACAAGATGTTGTCAGATACACTTGCATCAAGTGCAAGCTGGTGACCTTCTTGAAGAAGAAAGTTTGCCAGCTGGAGGCATGAGTTTCTGATCTTCATCTTAGTAGAGAAGGGGAGGAGTTTTTGGATAGGGCAGAGAAGACCTACTGGAAGACCGAATGAGCGGAGGAGCTGCCAGATCAGGAAGTCAGCACACTCTGCCAGGAACCGGAGGCTTGGAGGAATGTCACATGGAGGAGTAGAAGGCCCAGGAAGATAACAGAGACTCTCAACCTACACAATCACTTCGAAGTTGTTGGCCTTACGAACGATGAGGAGCACCAGGAGGAGGGAACAGAATGTCAACAAGAAGGAATCCAACTTCGGCAACAGGAACTAGATCAACACTCTCAGCCTAAACAGAATGCCCAGGCAGTCCTAGAAGAACATGCTCATCGATGAGCCCTGGATAAACCTTAGAGGAGGCGAGTTCTGGTTGTTGGGGACTCCTTGCTCAGAGGAACCGAATCGGCAATTTGCAAAACAGACAAGCTCAATCGAGAGGTCTGCTGTCTTCCTGAGGCCAAGATCAACCACATAACAGAGAGGCTAACCAGGCTGGTCAAGCCCACCGACCACAAGCCCCTCATTTTGGTTCATGTTGGAACCAATGACACTGTGAGGAGCAGCTTTTACCACATCACAAAGGACTATGAGCTTTTGGGGACGAAGCTTAATGACCTTGGTGCACAGGTGGTCATTTTGTCTGTCCTTCCTGTTCAAGGATATGGCGCACGTAGGGAAAGGACAATAGCAGAGGTCAACAAATGGCTCCACACATGGTACTGCTGGCAATGGTTTGGGTTTTTGGAAGATGACCTGAATTTCCATGAACGTGGGCTTCTGGCAAGGGATGGGCTGCACCTCACAAAACTTGGCAGGAATGTTTCTGCAAACAGTCTCACAAGGAGGATTAAGAGGTCTTTAAACTAAGTTCTGCTGGGGAGGAAGACAATATTATGCAGGGCAAGGACTCGGAGAGCGCAGGGCAAAAAGGCCCAAATGAAATTGGCCAAGTAGTACATGTTAAGTGTAACTGTCCAGACTCCTTCCTAAGGGGTTAAGTTTTCTCGTTCCTTTGCCGACTCGCATAGCCACGGAAACAAGTTTAGAAGTTTCCCAGCCTGTGAACTCAGGGAGCAAGATAAGGCGCTGTGGCTATTCTCATAACAATGTGAATGTTTAGTCTAAATGAGTTCTGTTCCCATGTATTCTCTGCTTGTTTTCCACTGACTTTAAGAATTGCCTACCTGTCAGTTTTCGTTCTGTCTTTTTGCTGGTCAGAGGCAAAACATGGACTACACCTAGCTCACTTCGCTTTTACATGTATTCCAGCTTGGCTACTAATAAACATCGTAGTTTAGTTTTTATCTGATCGCCTCACTCTGGTGTTTCTCTTGGGACTTAAGAGGTTTTTGGCTTACTTTTAAGCACTGCTGAATTGTGGGTCATGCTAATCCACAGCATGCCCCCTGGGATTCCTCAGCAGTACAAGTGTCCAATGGTGGGAGGAGTAGAAACTATAGTACATGACTTGCAGGAAGGGCCTGGGGACTTAAGTGTCTCTACACTAATGCATGGAGTATGGGAAACAAGCAGGATGAACTTGAACTCCTAGTACAACAAAATAAGTACGATTTGAAAGGCATCACTGAGACCTGGTGGGATGAGTCTCATGATTGGAATATTGGAATAGAAAGGTATAGCCTATTTTGTAGAAACAGACCAAACAAGAAAGTTGGAGGAGTAGCCTTGTATGTCAAGGATGTTTTCACCTGTGAAGAGATCCATGACTTAAACCCAGAAAACCAGGTCGAGAGCATCTGGGTAAGAATTAAGGGAGCGAGAAACAATAGGGATATTCTGGTGGGGGTTTACTACAGACCTCCAACCCAGACTGAATACTTTGATGACACCTTCCTCAACCAAATGACTGCACATTGAAAAAGGAGAGATACAGTAATAATAGGAGATTTCAGTTACTCAGATATACGTTGGCAGTCAAACTCTGCCAAGAGAGCAAGGTCAAGCAAGTTTCTTGCTTGTCTTGCAGACAATTTCATAGTCCAGAAGGTGGAAGAGGTGACAAGGGGATCAAATATTCTAGATCTGATCCTGACCAACAGGGATGACCTTGTTAATGCGGTAGAAGTGGTTGGATCTTTAGGGGGGAGTGACCATGCCCTATTGGAATTTGGCATTCAGTGGGAAGGAGAAGATAAGTGTAGCCAGACACTCATTTTAGATTTTAAAAAAGCAGACTTCTGTAAACTTAGGGAGCTGCTGGATGGAATCCCATGGTCAAGAATAGTGAAAGGGAAAGGAGTTCAGGAGACATGGGAGTTCCTGAAAAGGGAGATACTGAAGGCACAGTCTAAAACTGTGCCAATAAGGTTCAGCGACTTCCCCTCAGCCACCACGGGTTTCCTTCTCTACAATCAGCTTCCTTGGGACTACAAGAAAGGTGGCGTATCACCCATTCCCCTAAACTCTATTTTTCCCTTTTCTAGTTAGGAGTGTGGTTGTGTTTTTCTCAATAATTGTTTAATAAATCTTATTGCTATTTTGAACTGCCTGACTGCTCACTGACTCGACGCTGTATACATAGGGTAAAAGATCCCCGATACGTTACCCTGCCTCTCGTTAGCTAAGAGAGTGCTCCAACTAATTTCCCCATCTTTGCTAGGTTTGTTTGATTGTTTGGGTGCCCCTCCCAGGACCCCCAAGTCACAGGGTAACAGAATGGCTGCTTTTCATCCTGGAGAGAAGTGACTAGTGGGGTACCACAGGGTTCTGTCGTGGGCCCAGTGCTGTTCAATATCTTTATCAATGACTTGGATGAAGGAATAGAAGGCAAGCTCATCAAATTTGCAGATGACACCAAATTGGGAGGGGTTGCTAATATGCCAGAGGACAGAATCAAAATTCAAACTGATCTGGATAGATTGGAGATCTGGGCCAAGGCTAACAAAATGAAATTCAACATAGAGAAGTGGAAGGTCCTACACATAGGTAGAAAAAATGGATACAGAAATCTAGGTTGGGGGACACGTGGCTGGATAGCAGTACATGTGAAAGGGATCTAGGAGTCTTACTAGACCACAAGCTGAACATGAGTCAGCAGTGTGATGTGGCAGCCAAGAAAGCCAATGCAATTCTCGGCTGCATCAATAGCAGTATGGTGTCTAGATTGAGGGAGGTACTGGTACCACTCTACTCTGCTTTGGTTAGACCTCATCTTGAATACTGTGTCCAGTTCTGGGCACCCCAATTCAAGAAGGACATGGTCAAGCTGGAGCAAGTCCAGAGGAGTGCGACCAAAATGGTGAGGGGCCTGGAAGCCATGCCGTATGAGGATAGACTTAGAGAGCTGGGTATGTTTAGTCTGCAGAAGAGAAGGTTAAGAGGGGACATGATAGCCATGTTTAAATATTTGAAGGGATGCCATGTAGAGGAAGGAGAGGACTTGTTTTCTGCTACTCCAGAGACCAGGACAAGGAGCAATGTATTCAAGCTGCAGGAAAGGAGATTCCACCTGAACCTCAGGAAGAACTTCCTGACAGTCAGGGCTGTCCGGCAGTGGAATATGCTGCCTCGGAGTGTAGTGGAATCTCCTTCTTTGGAGGTTTTTAAGCAGAGGCTAGATGGCCATCTGTTGAGAGTGCTTTGAGGGTGTTCCTGCATGGCAGGGAGTTGGACTGGATGGCCCGTGTGGTCTCTTCCAACTCTACATTTCTATGATTCTATGATTCCATGATATTAGATATTTGAACCTATAACCCCAGATAATGTCCCTCTGGGTCAGAGAATAGCTCTTGAACAGGATATCTCTGGTTAATATATATGACCACTCCCCCCCTTTTTTTTTCCAAATAAAGCACAATGTAACAGTTTCCAAGTTTTGGGTTTCTTGTGTATTTTGCTTCTTTTTGCAAGAGGCGTATCTCTTGCAGACAAGTTATATCTGGTTTTCTCTTCCCAATATAATGGAACACTGATCTCCTTTTGTAAATTGAGTTCAAACCCTTAACATTCCATGATAAAATTTTGAGAGCCATTTTTCCTAATTTTCCTCTTGTTTCTTGTCTTCTAAGTCACTTTCTTATAGGCATTCTTCTTCCTTGTCCAAATTTCCTTTGTTCTCATCTAAAGAGTTGTTTGTCTCCCCAGATTTCCTTAACCTTCAAACTCCCTGTCTTCGTTACCCATGGTTTCCATTCCTTGTGGATCTGTTTCTTGAGTTTTCTTCTTGCTAGGGTTCCTCAAATCCTTCTTTAGCTTCTCCAGTGCTTCTTGCCACAGGCTATTTCTAGGGTACATATAACCCAGATTTCAGCCTTGCAGTTTGCAGCCTCTCAGCCTTCTGATCATCACTGTGTCCGTCCGATTCCCAAACTGAGAACTGCCCTTGAGTTCAGTACCTGAGCCACCTCTTTCTGCTTTTCTGATTCTCATCATATCCAGTAAATATCCCACAATATAAGAGCACCTCCAAATCCCATCCCAAAGAGGGGGCCCAAAAGGAAACCATTGTTGATGGTACTGAAAGCCACTGAAATGTCCAGCAGAACTGATATATGTCCCCATCCAGTCCCTGAGGTAGGTAACTAACCAATGTGACTTATTTGATGTGCTAGTTGGCATTGCTCAGTGACATTTTGCTCATCTTAAGATGTGTTCTTTTTCTCCTCTGCCCATCTTATCCATCAAGTGTCCCACCCCCTTTTTATACTAGTCTTACCCAAATATATTGTCCACAAGTGGCAGACTGCACCGTAAACTGCCTCAAGCATCTTCTGTTTGCAGAATTGTTTCTTAGAATCATAGAATCATAGAGTTGGAAGAGACCCCAGGGGCCATCGAGTCCAACCCCCTGCTGTGCAGAAACACCCATCAAAGCATTTCCAAAAGATGGCCATCCAGCCTCTCCTTAAAAACCTCCAGAGAAGGAGACTCAACCACACTCCGAGGTACCATGTTCCACTGCCGGACAGCTCTGACCATCAGGAAGTTCTTCCTGAGGTTCAAGTGGTATCTCCTTTCCTGCAGCTTGAATCCATTGCTCCTAGTATCTGGAGCAGTAGAGAACAAGCCTGCTCCCTCCTCAACATGACATCCCTTCAAATATTTAAACATGGCTATCATGTCCCCTCTTAACCTCCTCTTCTGCAGACTAAACATCTCCAGCTCCCTAAGCCATTCTTCATAAGGCATGGTTTCCAGATCCTTCACCATTTTGGTCACCCTCCTCTGGACACGTTCCAGCTTGTCGACATCCTTCTTGAAGTGAGGTGCCCAGAACGGGACACAGTATTCCAAATGAGGCCTAACCAATGCAGAATAGAGTGGTACCATTACCTCCCTCGATCTAGACACCAGACTCCTATTGATGCAACCAAGAATCGCGTTGGCTTTCTTGGCTGCCACGTCACACTGCTGACTCATGTTCAGCTTGTGAACTACCAAGACTCCTAGATCCTTTTCACATGTACTGCTATCCAGCCCATCCCCCATCCTATACTTATGACTTTCATTTTTTCTGCCCAAATGCAAGACCCTACATTTCTCTCTGTTGAAATTCATTTTGTCAGCTTTGGCCCAGCTCTCCAATCTGTCAAGGTCATATTGAAATTTGATCCTATCCTCTGGTGTGTTAGCAACCCCTCCCAGTTTGGTATCATCTGCCAATTTGATCAGCATGCCCTCCACTCCTTCATCCAAGTCAAGCGCTTGTAAGACAGAACCTACAGAAAAAAAAAACTTGTTATACTCTTGTCCCATGTAAATAATTCTTTTGACACAAGGAGTTTCTTCACCTTTAGCTCCCTCTGAATCATAAGAGATTGATGAAGAAGAAGAAGAAGAAGAAGAAGAAGAAGAAGAAGAAGAAAAAACAATATAAGGGAGCTGAAAGATGAAAGCTTAAGCATTGCAGAATTACAGTGCCATTCATGAGCCTTTTTGCATGACTGTGGGCCACTGTAGATGCCTTTGTTTCAAATAGTCCTTATTTTACCTTGCAGTTGGTTTGCCCATATGCTCCCAGATCAAAGGAGGGAAAAACCAAGAGTAAATAAAGTGTATATGGACTCTTGGCATAAGTCCACATATAGATGCACATGAAGTGCCACCTCAGCATTAAAAATCTCCTATTAAAACGTATATACAGACTTAATTGCCTTAGTAGTCATATATAATAGAGCAAGAATAATGGCAGTCCTATGCATACTCAGAAGTCTGATTTTGATCAATGGGATATATTCCTAAGTAAATGAGTATAAGACTGGAACCAAAAACTTTATTTGCTTAACCTATTACAGAGGTTAAAACTGCTTCAGTCCATTACAGTTGAAAAAATTTTAAGAGCATTGCTCAAATGCCAGATTCCTTGGAGTCCCACGTACCTCATAAATCAGTATAATCACTGGCCTCTAGACCTCTGAGTTCCTTCATTGTTCAATGGGGCAAATCAGATGTTTTCAACAGCACTGAACTGCTTTTATCTCAAGTGACCATATTGCCCTTGATTTTCCCTTGTCAGACACCAGTGCCCTCCAAATGAAAGGAAAGAGAGAAGATGAAGTGGGAAATAGCCTGGCTATTTCTATCAAAACAAGGTCTAAAAATGGTTATGTTTGTATATATTAATTCAAATCAGTATATTGAAACTTTATGCAAATATTATCCTTTTAGTTTTCTTTTGTCATGGTGCTTCAAGAGTTAAGCAAGGGGAATCAAGAAGTGTTATTTTTGAAGAGCACCAACAATAATCATTTGGAAAGGAAGTCTTCCCAGTCCTTTCCTTGAATTAAAAAACAATCTTTGCCACTGCTACTGCGTTAGATTTGACAGTACTACAATCATTGGCCTGGCAACATTTCAACATCCTGCAGAATGTTGTGACTGACAGAATGGTGCAGTTTCATTCTCAAAGCATGACTGGGGGATGTAGCTCTTAAAATTTTGTCAGGCAATGAATACTAGATTGAATATTCAATTTCCATCACTGGTGGACTCTCTGGAAATATTACATACATCAAAAAATCAATGAAATGCTTGCTAACAATTTGTAACATTTGTTGTAATGTTATGTAATTTATTTTATGACACCATCACCTCTTGATATTTAAGACATCTGGATTTGTTATGCAGAGATGACAGATAAACTTGGGTACACAGTAGGAAGGTATAATGAACCATGTTGGTTAGTAGTACATTAAGTAGAAAGATAAGAGTGCTTTGTTCTGTCTGAGATCCTTCACTTGTTCCAGTTAATGGTTAAAATGTTAATTTAAAAGCATGTGTGAAAGAAATTGACTTCCTTCATTATTTAGACATAGGGTTTTTAAAAAATGGATTCCATTGTTAGTATGGCTAATAGCTCTCTCCCAGGGTCTACAATTTATTAATTCACCACATCAAATTGATATCTCCATGTGGCTAATATTAAAAATCATTCCATGTGTCTGACAGGGTCACTGTAAGTGCATGTAGGCAGGAAGGCTGAAAGGCGGAAGTTAGGAAAACTTTGGTCAAGCCAAGTGACTCAACCTGTCACGTAGCCAGGGGCCCCTCGAGACATTCTGACCATCAAACTGACAAAGGGCCCTTCGCACTGGTATGGCAGCTCAGTAGAATCACAATCAGCCTGCCAATTGAGGGCAATTTCCACTCTACCTGTGCCTTTGTCTCACTCGGGCAGAGCCATTCACGAAGCACCGAGAAACATTCAGCTAGAGATGTTTGTTGTTGAGGGTTTTGATCTAGCCCTCCCTGCTATTGTTCTCCCAGAGAGAGACTAGCCCTCCAGATATATTTTTTCTATAAAACCCCCATGTTTTTATCTGTTCGGGGGTTCATGTACATTTTCCTCCTGAATTGTCGTCACTCTGTTTTGCCTCAACCCCCCCCCTTCCCCTGTTCTGAGTTTCATCGCTCTCAACCCTCAGTTTTCAACTTTGGCTTTCTGGGCATCAGGATCAGGTGGAGTATCACCCCATAACTCCCCAGAACAAAATCCCTATTAATTTTCCTTACTTTCTTCTTCATTAGTTCTTGAGTGAATGCGTGAGTGTGTGTGTCATTGTTTGCTTTAATTACTGAGAGTTTAATAAAATCTTTAAACTGAACAATTTGCCTAGTTCTTGGCTTGGTCTGACCCTGTATACACTGGGTTACAAGGTCCTGCTAAGTTACCCTGCCTCTTGTAAAGCTAAAGCTCTGAGCTAATTTTCCCCACAATTTTGATAGCTTTTGGGAATCCCCTTAAGAGAGCCCCAGGCAAGCAGGGTAACACCATGTTATATTCCATGCTTTAGAATCCTCTTCATTTCTTCTGACTTCAGGATGTTAAGCACATATCTGCTGCTGTCAAGTAACAAAATAGGACCACTCCAAAAAAGGAGGACTTGGGGATACTACTTCTGGGGTAGCTTTTGGCTGGGGAACTCTATGTCATGCAGTCCAAACAAGGAACTTCCCCAAGCTCTAAAATAAGATAATCCATAGAAATCCCCCAAAATTTCATATTTGATATGAACAGGCATATTTTTGTCTCATGTCTTCAATGTTAGTAATACTTACAGAATGTTATATAACAGTACAGATTTGCACCTAGGAGGAAGGACAACACTACGTGTGTTACCCTGTAGACTGGGGGTCCCGGGAGGGGCACCCAAACAACAAACCAAAATAAGCAAGATGGGGAAAATTAGCTGGAGCACTCTCTTGGCTAACGAGAGGCAGGGCAACGTAGCAAGACCTTTTATCCTATGTATACCGGTTCAGGTCAGTGAGGGGCCAAGCAGTTTCAAAATACTAACAGTTTTTATTAAGCAAAGAAAATAAAACCCAAACACACCTAACTAGAGAGAGAAGAAGAAAGTTTAGAGAAATAAGTAATACGCCACCTGTCCGAAGTCCTGTAGACACCAATTGAAGATAAGGAGGGAAACCCGGCGAGTAGACCGAGGGGAATCTGTGGAGCCGAGCAGCAGGGAGGCGAGGACGAAGATCCAAACAGAGCTTCGAGTGATTTCACCTTAGTGATTTCAAGTGATTTCAGCTCAGTCCAGTGAGAGTTCCAAAGAGCTCCCAAAGTGAGACAATTTTTATAGGGACAGAACGCCCGCAGGCTGGTTTTTGCATGAGAAGAATGAGTTTTGGGATGCGGACAAGGTTCCAAAAGGTCAGAATGTACATGATTGAATTATGAACCAAATTGACAATGATATAGCTGGTATGCAGATGTGGCTAGCTCGGCCATTAAGTGCCGGCTTGCCAAGGTGCTTTCACAGGCAAAGAACTCTTTTGTTTAGCAATGAAGGTGTTTGTTTCGGGCAGCAACTCCCCTAAAGCAGAACTGGCTACGTCTGGTGAAAGATACTAGTCTCCCATGCCTAGCTTCACGCTTGTCCAGTGGGACCTAACAAACACATGGCTCATGGCGGGAAAAGGTCGAATTGTGATATCAAAATGTTATCTTTTAGTTCACCAAAGACCAGACCAGAGTGCTGTGGTAACACCTGAATACTAGAAATTTTGGCTTCATTAATAATGAATTTCACAATGTTGAAGATGCCAGATGAGGGGGAAAATGCTAGTAAAAGAAAAAGAAGTGTGAAGAGAGGGAGGGTGAAGGTTGTGAGGGAAAGGAAAAGTGTCCAACTACAGAGTCTAGCACAGAGTATATGGAACTGGGGGCAATTTGGGGGGACCTCACTGCATCATTTAAAGAATCAGAAAAATAAAAACAGCAAGTTCATCACTTTGTGGAAATTTCATTACAGACACCTGTGGAATGACTCCATCATTTGGACTTGGAAAAGAAATTTAGCAGCCCAAGGGAGAAATGACCTCTTCAAGCCACACAATTATTTTCTGGTTTGGACCAAAATCTTTCTTCTCCACACTGCCCCTAGTTCTTTCCATTTCTGAAACATTTTTCCTGCCAGTTTTCAGCCTGAACACCCTTGTCTTTTAAATCCTTAATCTCCCTATACAAAGCAGTCACACAGGAAAGAAAAGGCAATCTGCAATCCCACAAATGTGCTGGTTCAAGGACTCTTTTGCTGTCTGTATATTTACAGACCATTAGAGGCATAGGTGCAAAACCCCTTTTCCCTAGAAAACATGGGAGAAACTCTTTCTGCTTCTACTTCTATGACCCCAAATGTCTTTACTCTCATGATTTGTTGAAGTCTGTTTTGGATGGCAGAATGAAAGAAAAATTGAGCCATTAAATATACTGGGAGGAGCAAACACTCACTGCTCATCAAGAAGGGAGGTCTTTCACTTCCACAGTTTTGGTGACTGAAGAGCCTTCCTTCCCCCATGGAAAACAATGGGAATACCATTGTTCAGACTCTATTGAAAGTGTAGATACAAATAAAACACAAATTTTATAGAGGACTTCTGTTGTGGACCTCAACCCAAGAAGCATTTAATATTGCTCCAACAAAACAAGGAAAATTATTGATGTATCAAGAGCTGCTGAAAAAGGATGGTACAAACTTAAGAATGAGTACAGAAGAGGAATTAAAAGAGCAAGGCCATGAATTTAACTGGTTCCCATGGAGACAATTAAAAGAGAGATTTAAAATGGATCAAAAATTATATGGGTTTGAAAGAAATGAAAATGAACTGGATGTATTGATGAAAGGGGACCAGAAAAAGAGAATTTCCAAATTTTATAAAATATTGTTACAAAGAGAGATGGAACCAGAAATTGTTAAAAATAACATGGTTAGATAGGTTCAAAATATAGGACATCCAATTGAGTTGGATATATGGGTGAAGGCATGGAAGACAGATGTCAAATTTACACCAAGTTCGAATTTAAGAGAAAAAATTTATAAAATGTTATATAGATGGTACATGATGCCTGTAAAACTGAAAAAAATAACAAGAAATGGGAATGGAGATGTTGGAAATGTGATGAGAAAGAGGGATTCTTTTTTCATATGTGGTGGACCTGTAAAATAGCAAAAAAGTTTTGGAAAGAAATACATGATGAAATTCAAAGAATGTATGGTATAACTTTGAAATGAAGCCAGAACTTTATTTGTTGAATATGTTAGGGCAACAGAGAAAAATAAGATCTCATCAAAAGACATTGTTATATATAATAACTGCACAAGACTGACTTATGCTCAACACTGGAAAGAAAGAAAATATATTGATATAAGAGAATGGAAATTCGAAATCCTGGATATGGTAGCTACAGAAAAGCTAATTTTTTCACTTAAAAATAAGCCAATCCAGGGCTTTGAAAGAGAATGGCGAGAGATATTGAATTGGATAAAAGAATGAAATTAGGGAAAAGAAAGAAAGGCTTTGAGAAACGTGGAAGACAAAATGAGGTGGTAAAAGATAAAATGTAAATAGTTAAATATAAGCTAAAAGTAATAGTTTATGATTGTTGTAAAATAGAGATAATGTATGGAATGGAATGTCTATACGGAATGGAATGCTAAACTCAGATTCAACTGGGAAAACTGATGTCTGGAAGCGGGAAGGGTTTTTTTTATTGTTTTTCATTTAAAATTTTAATAAAAATTATTTAAAAAAAGGAAATACCATTGTTCACTGGTTTTCAGGGCAAAGTCTGGATCCCTCAAAAGCAACTCATGGGGGGCAGGGAGGAATTCCAGCCATTCTGTGAAAGCTGGGGGCAAGAGGTAGGACTAAGCCTTCATCTCGCACCAACAATTTTTAATGGAGAAATATTTCCCCGTGGAAAATAATGGACAAGCCTGTCTTTCATGGTTACAGGTTGTCTACAAATTCTCTGTCTTCTTCAATACCCCTTTCATAGAATGTCATGTGAGAGCCATCATGGTGTGGAGTGTTGTACTATGACCCTGGAGAGCAGGGTTCAATTCCCCGTTTGGCCATGGAAACCCACTGGGCAATCTTAGGTGTGTCACACACACACAAAACCCCGGAAAATCCCATGATAGGTTCGCCTTAGGGTTACCATAAGTTATAAACAATTTGAAAGCACACAACAACAACAACATGCAAAATAAGGGTCAAGGCTCTTGTACTTTTAATAGTTTTGTAGAAGAGTGACTTTCAGCTGCAAGTATTGTGTTACCCTAGTTCCTGGCCCAAGCTTGGGGATGTTAGATATCATTCTGATATCAATAATTCGGCTCTCTTCTACCATCCCTCTCCACATGCTTGCAAGGCCACCAGACAAGCACACAAACAGGCTCGGTCACTAATCGTTGTAATATTTCAAAACAAATACAGGCTGGCCAGAAATAGCCACACTGCCACTTCAGGAGACCTCAAGGCAAGTACCCTCATTACGTATGCACACCATGTACAAAGAACTCCCTGCCCTGAGCAGGCAGCTTGATTAGAAGAATCCTCACCTGTCAAGCACTCTGTGTTTGCATACTGTCTATTCCATTGTCAATTCAGAACTAACTCAATCATACTAAATTCTGACCTTTCGGAGGCTTTGTTTCCAGCCCAAAACTCATTGTTTTCCCCAAGCAGAGACTAGCCTGTGGCTACATTTTCCTTTATAAACCCCCCTGATTTTGTGAGCTTCCTTGGATCGCTCCGAACTTCCATCCTGCCTTGCTGCTGCTGTGTTTGGCGAGTCTTCCCCTCAGTTCCACGTACTGAGACTATATGCCTTCGAACTTTCGCAGTGATATACCTGGGCTTCAGGACAGGTGTAGTATCACCCAAATCAACTATCCCTCTTGAAATTCCCTCTGTCCCACTCCAACCTTTATTTCAATAGTTATCTGTGTGAGTGTGTTGCATACATCATTTGTTTGTATTTTTAATAAAGATCACCATTGTTAATTCCACATCTGTTTGTCCTTGACTCGGCCTGACCCCGTAGACATTGGGTGAAAGATCTCGCACCGTTGTCCTGCCTCTCGTATTGCTAGCTTGTGCTCTTGATTAATTTCCCCCAACTTGTATAATTGAGAGCTCATTTAGGTGTCCCTCCTGGGACCCCCAGAAAACAGGGTAACAGTTGCTTGCTTGGCAACTATTCTACAAGTCAGTAAACATACAAGATCCTGTCCCTTGTTTCACTTTGGAAAATCTCAGAGTGACTTTAAAAAAAAAAAGAATATCAGGGTATCTTAAAGCCAATCTGATGTAAACTATGGGTAGCTCAGTCATTTTTCTTATTTCAGTGTTTCCCTGACTTCTGAGGAGGGACACCTTGATTCACTTCAAAAATGCAAAGATTGGGGAAATTAGTGGAGCACTAGCTTGCCAGAATGCGGGGCACAGTAATCCAGCGAGACCTTTAACCCAGTTTTTACAGGGTCAGACCAAGCAAAAGCCAGCCAAAGATTAAAAAGTAAACTAAAAATGTGTTTTTATTGGGGGAATTCACTCATGCATACACATAAGATACATACAGTCAAGCATTCAGACAAGAGCTAACTGAAAGAGAAAGGGAGGAAAAATTATAGAGAGGCTGAGGAGTTCAAGAGAAGAGTAGTGAAGAGCAGGAATGTATTCTGGCTTAGGTAGGACCTAAGGACAGTTCTCATTCAGCAGCCAGATGGACAGAGTGGTGGGTAGACCTTCAAGAGATTGCACTGGGCATCCTGGAATCAGGGGTCTTTGTACTCTGAAAATAGCCTGTGGCAGTGAAGGTTCCAGACGCAAGACAAAGGGAACCTATTGTGGACAATATGTCTTTCACTTAGTGCTTGATTGACAAAGACATGATGGGTGTTATAACAGCTGTCTGTTGTGAGTACTGTGAGGAAAGAGGAAGGAATCCAGGTGTACAAGGGATGGATATTCATCAATCAGTCTCCTGGTGGGCTTCGCTCAGTTGGGTTCCCTAGAACATTCCAGCTTCTATTTAAGCCTATTATCCACAGGAATGGTGTGTATTTGCCTGACAAATGCCTCAGTCTTACCTGGAGGAAGTTTCAAGTTGACCTATCCTTTAGTCTGCAGAAGAGAAGGTTAAGAGGGGACATGATAGCCATGTTTAAATATTTGAAGGGATGCCATATAGAGGAGGGAGAGGGCTTGTTTACCACTGCTCCAGAGACCAGGACAAGGAGCAATGGATTCAAGCTGCAGGAAAGGAGATTCCACCTGAACCTCAGGAAGAACTTCCTGACAGTCAGGGCTGTCCGGCAGTGGAATATGCTGCCTTGGAGTGTAGTGGAATCTCCTTCTTTGGAGGTTTTTAAGCAGAGGCTGGATGGCCAACTGTTGGGAGTGCTTTGAGGGTGTTCCTGCATGGCAGGGGGTTGGACTGGATGGCCCGTGTGGTCTCTTCCAACTCTACATTTCTATGATTCTATGATTCTATGATCCTTACGTTTACAGTCAAATTCTTTCCCTTGTTACCCTGATTTCTGGGGTCCCTTGAGGGACACCTCAATGTGCTCCATGTGATGGGGAATGGAAACTAGCCAGAGCACAAGCAATAGCAATGCAAGAGGCAGGGTAACCTAGCGGGGTCTTTTTACCCAGGGTTTACGGGGTCAGGCCAAGCCAAAAACCAAACAAAAATGTCCAATAAATTATTTTATTGAAGGAGAGCCTCATGCACCAACGCAATCACTCACACACTCACTCAAGACCTATTAAGAAGCAAAAGACAGGAAACTGGATAGATGAATTGAAGGGGTGTAGCTGGGGTGATACTGCACCTTTGTTCTGAAGTCCTTGGTCTGGGAAAAACAGCGGAGAAGTGGGGCTCAGCACTGAGAGGGCTGAGGGGATCACTCAACGGACAGAGAAATGGTCTGCTGGGATGACTGGGAGTGATCCAAAGAACTACTCAAAAACTGAGACTATTTGTAGGGGGAAAAGTACCTGGAGAACTAATCCTTTCCCAGGGACAACAATGGGTGTTGGAGCAATAACAAAGCTTCACCATGGTAATTTCCTTTGCGTGATGAAATTGCAAGATGTTGCCAAAGTCTCAGGATTTTCAGCTGCGTTTTGTGGTGTGACTTCATGTAAATGGTCCTCGCCTGATGGAATATTTACTCAACTTGGGGCAAGACAGGCTAATCCCCTCAAGTCGGCTTCCTGGGGCTGTGGACTCTTTGTTTATTGTGGATTTCCACATCTTGAGGTCTCCTGGGGCTATGTGACCGGGGATTTTACTGGTCTGACCTGGTTTTCAGTTTTTTGATCATGCCTGCCTATGTGCCCCTTTGGGGGGCCTCTCTGGCACACAGAATCATATTTTAATATCAAAATTGTAGACCCTGGGATAGGGTTTCTCCAGTGGAGTAACACCCTCATTTGGTTTGACCTCTCTGTCCCCTTTCAGGTCTGATTTTGATATCAGAGCCAATTAATACAGTGGCAATCCAATATCGTGCCAATTTGGTACAGTGCACATCTAAACCATACTAATATCAGGGACCCCCAAAGCGAGGCCTTACAGCAGGGTATCCAGAAAACTTAATAGGAACACTCAAGTAGGGAGCTGGGAAAACAGAGCAGCACTCTCTTGAGGGTCCTGATCTTTTCTTTAAAACTTGGGTGGCCCTTTGCCTATCAATTTGCAAAAATAAAAAGTAGCATCAAACAGAAGATTGTGGTTTTGGTAAACTCAGTGGAATCCTCAGTATTTCCAAACATAAGATAAAATAAAAATATTAAAAACTAAACAGTATCAAAGACCAGGTCTCAATGAATGTTGAGTTATCATTTGAATATAAGTAATAGAAAAAAGATGTGAGAAACAGAGAATTGGCCAATTCAAAATCCTACTTCTATGGAAGGGATAAGGTTTAGGGCAATATTGGCCACATGTCATTGGAAAAATTCACTTGTGCCTTTCTACAATGTGCTTTCAAGTAGGAGAAAAGGAGTTACCATTCCCACTCAAGAAAGCCTGCATCCCACTACGTAGTAACAATTCAGGTGTGATGCTGGCAACCAGCCAGCCCTTTTACAAAAGCTCCTTTACAAAATTAATAGCACAAAAACACACCCTATTCATTTTAGCAATTCCAAAAACTTCTGCTAATAGACAAGCTCTGAAAAACAAAATTAGGCTGCCTGTATTTCTGCTAGAGGCCATGGATACTATGCTTTTTTCCATAGGCATTTTCTTATTCTGCTGGCTGAAGTGTACAAAATGCCACCCACATCAGGGACTACCTGTTTTCCTTCCCTACATTTTTTTTGTCTCAGGAATCTTACCAATAGTAACTCAGAGAGTCATCCCCTGTTTTCCTACTTTTCCTGCCTCAGGAGTTTCTCTATTTTCCTGCATCAAGAATTTCATTTTAATGTTAACCTTTTGTATGTTTTAGCAATGTTGCATCCTGTTCCTAAGAAAAAGCTGGGAGATAAATAAAGTGAAGTATTATCATAATCAGAGATGAACTGGCAGGATTACACCCACATATTTTCTGAGAAAGCAAAAGACACGTTGCTTCCGAAGCTGCAAAGAATGCAACTTGCTTCTGAAAATATTTCTAGTTACGCTCATTTACAAAGCAGGAAATGTTCCTGCTATATAAAAACTTGTGTCTAGTGCAATTTAGATCTTAGTCCAGCAGCCTTCAAAGACCTACAAACAGCCACACTCTGAGAGGTAATGTCAAAAATCCTTTATTTAGACCAAGTTTTACTTCCCATGGCTATTATTCACACCCAAGTAAATCTCTGACAATTGAATTGAAAACTGACATATGGATTTGCTTTCCCTAAAGAGAAAAACATAGCAGTCATGGGGAAAGACAACCTGCTCTTGTAGTACTCTATTTGATACATGCTAGATTCTACATATTCTCTGTGGTTCAAAATAATAATAGACTGAACAGCATCAGTGTGCATTCTTAGGCTGTATGCTTATATGATATGGCAAAAAAGTTACTCCTGGGTATACATTCAAGACAGGGCCTTTTCAATGGTTTCCTCAGGCTCCAGAGCACATTTACTACAAAGTAAAGACTTTCTAATTCCACATTTTTAGAACTGAAAGTTTTTAAGAAAGGGGTTTTTAAGAGGCTGTTGTATTGTTTTAATTCTACTGTTTTTAACTGCTTATTATTCTTTTAAACAGAGACATTATAATTAATGAGGGTGAGGAGAGAGACATATTTACTTTTAGCTTAAATATAAACTACTTCCCAGTTTTAGGGGAAATGGTTTGCTTTCTCTCCAAGCCAAAGCTGATGGAGGACCACACATCTTTATGATACTTATGTGTATTATGTGTATGTACCCTTTGCATTATTAAAACTCCATCTGTATCATTCAGTCATAATCTGGTGTTCTTAAATCCTTCATATTAAAGCTGGCAAATTGAAAACTCATGCTTCACTTTCTTCCACCAAAACCAATTATTGTATACAAAGTGAAAACAAATTGTGTGGTTTGGACCCCTTCCGAATATTCCTAAAAATGGCATGGATAAGAGAACTATCAACTAAAAATTGCAAGCAAAGTTCAATTTGTATAGTCTGAGTATGTGCACAGAATTCT
This sequence comes from Iguana delicatissima, assembly GCA_948472985.1. Lineage (NCBI taxonomy): Eukaryota > Metazoa > Chordata > Lepidosauria > Squamata > Iguanidae > Iguana > Iguana delicatissima. The sequence goes on along the minus strand of CAOKZL010001948.1, from coordinate 453,011 downwards.
TGCAGATTTGAGAGCTACTACATGTGTGTTAGATCTTTCGTCTTCCTGATTTATCAGAAAAGTTAGAGGGAGGGAGTGGTCAGTGCCTCACCAAAACAATGCAGAGTCCTGGAATGCCTAAAAGACTACTGCTGAGAAAGTCCTTCCTGGATCCCATTCTGTTGGCCAGCTGTTGACCAGTTTCCTACATTCCATTTTTGGACAATGTACTGGAACATATACCTGTGATCCAGCTCTAGGTATTTCTGGAAAAGACAGATTCTCTCAATCCATTTCAATATGTTTTCAGGCCTGGTTGTGGGACAGGACAGCTTGGTCACGTTCATAGATGAACTATGGCAGAAACTGGACCATAGGAGTGCAACCTTGTTAGTTCTGCTGGATCTCTCAGTATCCAGTATCCAGTATTGAGAATGGTATCCTTCTAGACCACCTTTCAGGGATGGGGTCTAGAGGCATTGTTATACAGTGCATCTGTTCCTTCATGAAGGGTAAAGCCAAAAGGTGGTGCTGGGGGATTCCTGTTCAATCCTCTTCCTGTTGGTCCATGGGTCCATGGTCCAGGATTCCACTTTTTATTCCCATGCTATTTAACAAATTCATGAAACTACAGGGAGAGGGCATCCAGAGTGGGTCTGGGATCAGTCCTGCACCTGTCTGACATCAGTAGTGGACTGGATGAGTGCAAAGAAACTTTGTGATGTACAAGATGGCTTCACTTTCAGAGAAGAGGCTTAGAGGGTTCTATTTGATAGCTAATTAAAACAACTCTTTTCCCAGACTCTTACCATCTACTCTTCATTCTCTCACTCCACGTGATCTTGTAGTCACATCTATTCATCCTTACCAAGGGTAGCTACAATAACATTCAATTGTTCACATCTCATTGTTTCTCCCCCAATCTCATTATCCCCTTATAGCACCATAAAGCCCATTTTTAAACATTAAAGCATGGCAGGGAGGAAAGCCAACCTGACATTCTGTTCCCAAAACTGCTTCCTGCCTCCACTGCATAGGCAGTATCTTCTTTATCCTGGCTAATCTGGGGACTTTTCATGAAATTTGTGAACCAAGCAAGGGGCTTTAATATGTTGGAATCCATCGATATGTTTCCAATCAATAAAATACTGGAGTCATTCTTTGTGCAAGTGTGAATCCAAAATTTCATATATTTCAAAATGCTGGTCTTGCCCCACCATGATCAGTGATGGAAGGCTGTGCAGTGTTTGGCACAGCCACTGGTTTGGGAGGCTGGAGTGAAAAATTGGGTGGATTTCTTTGTGAAACTTAGGCCATTTCTGTACGGGGTGAGGGAATCACTCCATGCTGCTACTTACCGGACTTCTTGGCTTCCCGGTTCAGTTCACGCCGCTCTGGAGCAGTGCGTGCTCATCGCTCTGCACTGCTCTGGGGACAAAAATGATGGCTTCCAATTGGTCGAGGGTCTCGACCAACCACTGAAGCTCGCCAGCCTAAAGCCCGCCCTTGGCAGATCACAGGCTCGCATGGAATGGCATGCTCCGTGCTTTTGAAAGACCTGTTTTAAGCAGTCTTTCAAAAGCATGCTTGACGACCACTTGGGGTCATTCTGGAGCGGGCTGAGGTGCGGATCTACATTAGGTAGGTCTGACCCAGTCTGCTCCCAGGTGCAGATGTCCTCCCTGGAGGACGTTCTGCACCGTTTCTATTAGCCCATGCGGAAATGGCCTTAGAGAACTCTAATTCAGCAGTCACATCAATCGCTAAGTGCACAATGTGAAATGGTCCTAGGTATGCAGGATCCAATCTCTTAGAAGGCTGGGGGCATTTCAAAAACTTCATGGATAAATACTCCATGTCCCTGGCTCAAAATTTCCATTTTGAGCTCTTTTTTGTTTGGTGTACCTTTTGTAAATATCCTTAGCATAGTCTAAAGCCAAGAGTATAAAGCCATAACCTTTTGCACCCATTCAGCTTACAGGTGAAAGTCATTCTAGATCAGTGGTTCTCAACCTGTGGGTCCCCAGATGTTTGTGAACTTCAGCTCCCAGAAGCCCTGAGCATTGACCATAGTGACTGGGGCTTCTGGGAGCTGAAGTCCACAAACATCTGGGGACCCACAGGTTGAGAACCACTGTTCTAGATGATCTCAAAGGAGATGTTTCAATGTTTGCCCATGCACAGTTTCAAATGGAATGTGCCCTGTACTTTGATAGACAGCACTGATGGACAACATTGTTGCATACTATTTCAGCAAATTAGAACAAAACTTTCCAATCACTATAAGCATTGTTCAAAAATTTGGTTGATTCTCTCACCCTGTCCATCCATTTCTGGATGGTGGACTGTGCTTATAGCTTGTTCCACCCCCAATAATCTTAAAAATACTTTCCAAAACCGGGATGTGAGTTGACTTCCCTGATCATACACTATTTTGCTAGGCACGCCATGCAATCAATATATCTGCTGGAGAAATAGCTATGCCAGCTGTCCTGCTGTGAGGATGGTTTTGGAAGGCACTAAATGTGCCTGTTTGGAAAACAGGTCCTAACCACCCAAATTACCATCTTTTGATTACTCTCAAGCAGATCAATTATGACATCCATGCTGATGTGTGCCATGAGGTGTGGAGGAGTAGACAGAAGCTCTTGGTTTGCTGCCTGTCTACTTATTTTGAGTACAAACAAGTGCACCTTTTTACACAGTTTTCTTCTACTTCTTTTTTTTCCTCCTGTCTGTCATGCTGAGGTAAATAGGACAGGGCATCAGCTAAGAAATTCTTTTCTCCCCGGCAAGTACTTTAGGAGAACTTAAACTTATAGAAAAACTTTGCCTACCAGACTTGTTTGGGCTCAACTTGTGTGAGGTCTGCAAAGCCAAAAAATGACTCCAGGTCAGACTTCCAGGTTAGGTCAGAGCAAGTGAAGACAGCTTGAGATTTGCTCTTAAATCTCAAATGTAAACACTGATGGCATTCTCAGGCTTACAGAACTTTAGCATGCAGGAACTAGGAGTACTCAAAGAGCCCACTTTTGCTGCTGAAAGTGCCTCAGTGCACAAATTTTCCTGATATTTATGTTGTTCTTGCCTTTTTTTATGACTATAATCAGAAATCTCCTGGGAGAGTTATATTATTATTATCATTAAAAACTTTAATATTATTATTAAAAACTTCTTATGTGGTTTTTAAGATGGGTAAAAGAGAAAAGGAAAGTGAAATATTTCTTTCTTTTTCTCCCTTTTTTTCTTCACCTTTTTTTGTATTTTTGTATTTCTGCATAGGCAGTCCTTTAAACCTATACAAGTTGTTAAGCATTGGAACAAATCAGTTTTTTCCACTCCAGATTGTCAACTTTTTCCTTTTAAACACTCTCCATGGTTATGACGCTGTTTCCATGCTGGGATCTGTCACCACTGGTCTCCCACCACATGGCACTGCTGCCACTGCCTAACGGGTGATCTCTTTCATTCTCTCAACCCTGGCCTCAGCTGCCATAATTCCAGTGCCACTAGCCACTTATCCGAGTATCTTGCCTCATTCATTTTTTCCCACTTTATCTTCCACTGTTACCCTGTGAACTGGGGGTCCCGGGGGGGGGCCCCAAATAACCAAAAAAACCCAAGCAAAGATGGGGAAATTCTGGAGCACTCTTAATGAAGATGGCCACAGGCAGCGTCTCAGCGTCTTATGTCCAACTTTTCAGTGAGCTCTTGATTTGTTTTAATTTTAATTATTTTTAAAAGGGCTTATCAGTTGTAGAGTTTCCTGGTTAAACTTTAGTGAATCCAAGCTTAATTGGAAACAGATAGCTGGAGTTAAGCCTCAATAACTATAAATAACTATAAATAACGACTGCAACAAGGCGGGAAGGGAAAAAAGGGCAAAAGGAAGGAAAAGTCTAAAAAGGGAAAAAGGGTTATTAAAACAGGGAGTGAGTCTGAGAAGTTACAGAGAGGGGTTCTAGCCTAATAAAATTGTAGAGGCGGCAGTTACTCTTAGACAACAAAGGCTAGGGGTTTTTTCCAGTGTGAAGATCCAAAAAACAAGCCCTTTTCCCCTTTTTGTACTCCTCACCTACACATACAAACCTTGTGGATAAATACTATGCCTCATCTGAATGGGAAGCAGATTATTTTTTTTATTCTGTTGAAAAAGGGCTTTTCGAGTTTAAAGGGGAAAAATCCTTTAAAAACCACAATAAGAAAAAGAGACCTGGAACTGGGGGCAAAAATTGCCTTTTAACAGCCAAAACAGTTACTGCAATTTTTAAAAGCTACTAATAAATGAAAAATGATGAACTTAAGGACATAATGGGAAAGCATGTAATAAAACCCTCTGTGAAGCCAACCTCTGATGTTCTAAATCCCCCGCCCACACATGTTCCGATATGCATCAAGAAAAATAACAGGGATGATTTAACATTACAGCGGCATAGGATTCTACTCCCGGTTGCAATCAACCCTCTTAATGAGGGGAAATGGTTAACAAATGAGTAGTACTTTATTCACTCTCACAACTCCTCCAACGAAGGATATATTTTAGTGAGATAACAGGGAAATTTGGGTCCCAGATGCCATGGCTTTGAAAGAATAATATTGACATGTAAGCATTTTGCCCTTCCTGCATTGATTTTGGAAAGCAGGATGCAAAAATTTTAAATTTTACCTACTCGTGTTTTTTTCAATAATGTTTAAAAAGCTGAAACTTGGAAGAATTAAACATGTACAGGAGGTTGATATAAACATAAATTATGACCTATAAGCAATCCTTATACACAACTCCCCAAAAGCCCCAAAACCAAGCGAAGGTTTACACCAGAGAAATAACACTAATGATTTAATCATTAGGAAAATGCAAATAACAGATGATCCCATGGAGGATGAGGAAGACTTTATCAAGATGTTTGGTACTCTCTCCACTAGGAACAACAAACCATTTGTCAAATGAGGCAGTTAAAAAATTTATCAGTTCTATGCTGCAGTGTCTATTAACTACCTATTATCTTCCAGCTGTCCCTTTTGGTGGGCCACCGACATGTACCTTGAATCCTCAAATCCAATAAAAGGAAAAAAAAAAGAAGGTGCTCTATTGAAGAGTCCAACTACATTTTTTTCCCAGCCCGCCGGTTAGAGATCTAATTGATCTGACCACAGTGATGGAATGAGAGTGATGCTTCACAAAAAATAAAACAGTAGGTCAACAGTTTCTAAAGGACCCCTTAAATAAGCCAAAGGATATTCAGACACCTCTTCAAGCTACCTTAAATTTAGTAACAGGCAATGCAGGAGCCATGAGCCAACAAGAATTGCCTGCATTAGCCCCCACGATGGATGAAGCTGAATGACATTTAACTCTGTCCCCTGGCTTTTTTACCTGGAATATTGCAGGAGGGAAAATTTAAAATAGAGACCCCTCATTCTCAGCTTATATATCTAGATATCATATAATTTGTCTCCAGGAGACATGGGCCACGGAACATTTGTTCATGGAAGGGTATAAGACAATTACGTTAGATGCTGTTGGGACAGGATGTGGGAGGCTCTGTGGGGGTTAGGTATATTGATATCTACTTTATTACAGGGCAAATCTGTTTCCTTCATTAGACCAATACACATTGGCAGTTTTGCTTTTAAAAACCCCAAATTGTACTGATAATGTGTATATTCCACCTTTATATGTTCGTGCACAGATAAAACATGTATGGGATAAATTGAACATATATGTAAAACATATTTGGGAGCATTTCCTGTAGTGCATACCATAGTGGCTGGTGATTTTAATGCAAAATTGGAGCAGATGATAGATCGCTCTTTGCTAAATTTCATTGCCAATATTTACCCCCCCGTAACTTCCCCTTCTGTGCCGCCAGTCTAAAGACACATATAGTGATTATAGAGGATTGTGCTTAATGCAAACTTTTTCCAAACTGAACTTGGTGATTCTGAATGGGTCTACAAGTGATGATTATCCAGCTGAGTACACTCACTGGACTGGCCTTAAGCCCTCCCTTTTAGACTATGTTGGCATCTCAATGAGTTTAATACCCTATCTGTCTAAGTTCTCAGTTGTCAGTCATCCTGAGAGTGATCATTTCCCTGTTAGGTTGTGTATGAAGGCCTTCGATAGGATGTATGTACCTACATACCATATTACAGTGATGTCTGATGACCTCTGTCCTATACGCGCTAAATGGTCACCCATCAAGCGGAAATACTTACAGATTTCCTGGGAAGGGAACCAGCTAAGTGCCTTCATTCATTATTAGTAAGCCCAAAGTCAGATGATGAGGTATTGGATAATTTTAACAACTTAATCAAATTAATTCAGCCTTTGTTAACTGTTCCCCAACGTAATTTCGTTGGGCAAAATTAAGAACATGAGTGGTTTGACCAAAAGTGCCATAGTATATCTTGATTTCAGTAAGGCCTTTGACAAAGTTCCCCATGACATTCTTGCAAAGAAGCTAGTAAGATGTGGACTGGACAGGGCTACTGTCAGGTGGATTTGTAACTGGTTGACTGACCGTACCCAAAGGGTGGTCACCAATGGCAGATTCTCATCCTGGAGAGAAGTGACTAGCGGGGTGCCACAGGGTTCTGTCCTGGGCCCGGTGCTGTTCAATATCTTCATTAATGACTTGGATGAAGGAATAGAGGGCACGCTGATCAAATTTGCAGATGACACCAAATTGGGAGGGGTTGCTAATACACCTGATGATAGGATCAAAATTCAAAAGGACCTGGACAGATTGGAGAGCTGGGCCAAGGCTAACAAAATGAATTTCAACAGAGAGAAATGTAAGGTCCTACACTTAGGCAGAAAAAATGGTATGCAGAAATATAGGATGGGGGACACGTGGCTGGCTAACAGTACATGTGAAAGGGATCTAGGAGTCTTAATAGACTACAAGCTGAACATGAGTCAGCAGTGTGATGCGGCAGCCAAGAAGGCCAACACAATTCTTGGTTGCTTCAATAGGAGTATGGTGTCTAGATCGAGGGAGGTATTGGTACCACTTTATTCTGCATTGGTTAGACCTCATCTTGAATACTGCGTCCAATTCTGGGCACCCCAATTCAAGAAGGATATGGATAAGCTGGAGCAGGTCCAGAGGAGGGCAACCAAAATGGTGAGGGGCCTGGAAGCCATGCCCTATGAGGACAGACTTAGAGAGCTGGGTATGTTTAGTCTGCAGAAGAGAAGGTTGAGAGGGGACATGATAGCCATGTTTAAATATTTGAAGGGATGTCATGTGGAGGAAAGAGTGGGCTTGTTTTCTCCTGTTCTTGAGACCAGGACAAGGAGCAATGGATGCAAGCTGCAGGAGGGGAGATTCCGCCTGAACCTCAGGAGGAATTTCCTGATGGTCAGGGCTGTCCGGCAGTGGAATGTGCTGCCACAGAGTGTGGTGAAGTCTCCTTCGTTGGAGGTTTTTAAGCGGAGGCTGGATGGCCACTTGTCGGGAGTGCTTTGAGGGTTTTCCTGCATGGCAGGGGGTTGGGACTGGATGGCCCTTGTGGTCTCTTCCAACTCTACATTTCTATGATTCTATGATTCTATGAAGCCTGGAATTCTTTAAAGTGGCTTTTAAAATTGTATAAAGAGGAAACCAACTCAGAACTCATGAGACTGAAAAAAACAGTACAAACAGCTGATCCGCCAGAAGAAAAGGGATAATATGCAAGTTTCTTGGGAGCATCTGATAGCAGCAGCTAGTACAAATAACTCCATTCTCTTTTGGAGAGTGGTGGCACCATCTTTCCCAAGAAATATTTATAGTCCACCATCCCAGATTCCAGCCCATATCTGGGAAGACCATTTAGATCTATGTACGCTGAAAAGGAATACTCCATGATTGAATTGTAGCTGGATATATCTTCCCTTCCACACTGGCCCCCAGTCTCTTGTGTAGAAATCAAGAACTTAATTAAACACCTCAGACCAGGGAAAGCACCTGGTGCTGATTTTATCACCTATGAGATAATAAAAAATGACCTAGACTGGTGGATCCCGGTGTTAACCTCACTTTTCAATGTAATTGACCGTACAGCTATGATTCCAAAAGACTGGGGCTTAGCTATAATAATCCCAATTTATAAGAAAGGTGAAAGAGATGATCCTGTAAATTTTCGCCCAATCAGTCTGTTAAGTCAGATTAGTAAAATGTATGCTAAACATCTACAGGGTAAATTAATAGACTGGATGAAAACTGAGGATATTTTGAGGCATGAACAAGCTGGTTTTAGGGAAGGTAGATCGACAATAGATCATGCAATGGTACTGCAACATCTCGTAGAGAAGTACACTCACCAAGTTGGTCAATCTCTCTATGCAACATTTATTGATTTTAAATCAGCGTTCGATTCAATATCTAGATCCAGATTATGGCTCAAACTTAAAAATTCCACAATAGACAAGTGCTTACTTCTGTTGCTCATCAAAATTCATGAGAATACCAGATTGAAGGTCAGGTTTGGCAATAAAGGACATGTCACTAAGGAAGTACAAGTAAAGAAAGGAGTCAGACAGGGATGTGTACTGGTTCCACTCTTATTTAACTATTATATAAACTCATTGATTCCTTATCTGAGTAACTCTTCCTTCCATCCCCCTAAATTAGCCCATAGGCATATCAATTTATTATTATATGCTGATGATGCAGTAATCTTGTCATTGACCTCTGTTGACCTTAAGAGAGCCTTTAGATCACTTATCCAGCACTGTGCTGAAGAGGAATTAATAATAAATTACACCAAGACTAAGATCCTTACCTTTTCAAAACACCCTAAGCAAAGAAGTTGGGTCCTAGGAGGGCAATTAGTTGAGCAGGTTAAGATCTTTAAATATTTGGGGATAGTTTTTCAAACTTCAGGAAGTAGAAATGCTCACTCAGATTACGTGTCCAGTAATGCACAGAGAGCTGCTGTAGCCATTCAAAATTATTATTTCAGTAAAGGAGCACAGTTCATCCCAGCTGCAATTAAACTGTTTACATCTACAGCCTGAGCTCAATTGTTATACGGAGCTCAGCTGGGGAAGTATAGTAGCACGATCTCTCTAGAAAGAGTCCAAACAAAGTTTCTGAGGAATATATTTCAGGTTGCTCGATGTGTTCCAAATGCTGTATTGTGAAGGGAGGCAGGAGTCAGTAAATTGGAATCAAGTATCTGGTTGAACATCTTTGGCTAAAGCTACACAATAATCAGAATGGACTGACCCAGTTAATTCTGGTCGATAAATATAAATCCTCATGGGAAACAGCTGTGCTTCAGAAGTTGAGCCTTTGTGGACTATTGAGCAATTATATCCTAGGATTAGGATTAGATCAAGCAAAATCTATTGTAAAGCAAAGGATACTAGATATAGAAGGTCAAACAGAAATTGCTACCTTTACTAACTATACACTTGCCAATAATCAACTGATGATCTCTAGACCGGCCACATACTTATACTACGTCACTGTGCCCAAATTCAGGAGAGCCTTAACATTGGCTCGATTTAATGTTCTTCCCACAGCAATATTGGAAGGGAAATATAGGAAAATTCCTTACGAGATGCGATTTTGCCCTTGCAATACTGGTGTGGTAGAAATTACAATTCATGTACTCTTATATTGTCAGTTTTACCGAGACATTCATCAAGAGCTGATTACTCCTCTACTAACCCAATTCCCAGGACATTCTGATGGTTTCTATCTACGCTATCTGCTGGATAATCAGGAGCAAACTGTTACGCTCAAAGCAGCAAAGTTTTTGTATATCATGTGTAAGATGCGTTCTCAAACAGTTAATAATAGCAATAGTGGCTGATGCGAGCCGTTTAAATTTTGTTATTTGTTTTTGTTAGTTTTTATGTATTTATTATGTATTTATTATTGTTTTATTGGTCAATGGTTTCGAAATAAAGTGTCTGTCTGTCAACTGGAGCACTCTTTTAAGCTAGGAGAGGCAGGGTAACTTAAGGAAATATTTACCCTATGTATACAGGTTCAGGTCAGTGAGCAGTCAGACAGTTAAAATAGAACAATGATGTTTATTAACAAGCAGACGAATTATTTAATAAACCCAACCACACAGCTAACTGGAAATAGGGAATGAAAGTTGGGGGAAAATGGGCGATACGACACCTTCTCGTAGTCCTGAAGAGATCCAATTGAAGAGAGGAAACTCGGCGTGGCAGCCGAGGGAAATCACCTGGTGATGCGGCAGCAAGGTAGTCCAAACGGGCAGTCCAGCGAGATCTGAGGAACTCTCAGAGACTGGGGGTTTTTATTAGGGAAGGTATGACCGTGGGCTAGTCTGTTTTTGGGCGTAAACAATGAGGTTTGGGCTCGAGACAATATCTCCGAAAGGTCGGAATTTACATGATTGAGTTAAGAGACTGAATTGACAATAGGATAGCCAATATGCAGAAGTGGCTAGCTTGGCAGTTGAGCTCTGGCTTGGCCAGGTGCCCACTCAGAGCAGGGGTCTCTTTATTTTTTTATTATCTTTATTTTACTATAAAAAACAAAACAAACAAAAAAACAAAAAAAATATGTAAATAAAACATTCATTATGTCTTGTCGTTACATAAATTCCATCATCACAATAAATCTTACATACATTCAAGAAAAAAATTTCAAATATAAAGTAATCTAATTAAATCATTACACAATTTAATACTATCTTTTATTAATACTAACACTTACTTTATTTTTTATACCTACTTACCCTCCTTCCCTTATTCCTCTACATACTTTGAGGATAATTATACAATACTATCAAGTCTGGCCAACATTTACTACAGTATTCATTGAATAATACCACTACCTTTCATGTAATTTCAAAGTTTATTTTCTAATTTCCACTTCTGAATCTCCAATTCTACAAATTTCTTAATTATTCCTTCCCCATTGGGCTTCCCAAAGGGGTTTTATTAAATTCCATTCTTCAGTAATCAACTCTGTCGGTCTATCATTTATTAATGATGTGAGTTCGTCCAGTTCCCATAAATCGTCCAATTTCCATAGCCAATCCTCTACCGTAGGTATTTCCATTAAAAACTTTCCAAATTTCAAAAACTAGTTCTGCGGCTATTTTTCATCTAAATCATCATTTTTCTTCAGTGAATTCTTTTTAAAGTATCTATCATCCAACATATTCAATAAATATATTTCTGGACTTCTAGGAAATTTAATTTGTAGTGCATTAACAATACATTCATGTATCATTCTCCAAAATTCCTTAGCTTCATCACATAACCACCATAAATGATAAAACGTCCCTTTCTTTTGAAACATTTTCCAACACGTATCTTTTATATTCTTACTTATTTTAGAAATTTGTACCGGTGTATAATACCAACGATAGAAGAGCTTGTAATAATTTTCTTTAAATTAATATTAATACAATATTTCTTCACATCCCTCCATGAATCTTTCCATTTCTGTAACGAGATCGGAATTTTCCCAGATTCTTTGCCCATCCTATCATATTCTCTTTAATTGTTTCATCTTCCAAATGCCAATTTAATAACAGTTTATATATTCTACCTAACAAATGGTCTAAACCCGGTTTTAACAATTATTAAATTCCTTCTCTCTTGTTTCAATTCCCTGTGTCTTCTTATCCATTTTAAATCTTTCCTCTAGTTGCCTTTGCAGTAACCAATGAGAGATAATACCCACCCGAGCCAATTCCTCTTTATTTTTCCAAATTACATTTCTCCTTTTATTTTTAATAAGTCTCTGTAAATTATCTATTTATTTAAATTGGGGCTTCTCCCTTCTGTAAAATGCCTCATGTGTCGAAACCCATAGTGGTATTTTCCCATACAAATTACTTTTGTACAGTAACCAAACCTTCAACAATGTTCTCCTTATAACATGATTATTAAATTCCTTGTTTACCTTTACTTTATCATACCATAAATAGGCATGCCAACCGAAATAGAGATCCGCCCCTTCTAAATTCATTAATCTCCTATTTCTTAATTTAATACAATATCTTATCCAGCAAAGGCAACTAGCATGGAAATACAATTTTAAATCTGGTAGTCCTAGTCCCCCTCTTTCTTGTACATCTTTTAACACCTTCCATTTTATTCTGGACTTTACCATTCCAGACAAACTCGATAAATCTTTTTTCCATTGATTAAAGGGTACATCATTTACAATAATCGGTAAATTTTGAAACAAAAATATCATTTTTGGCAAAATGTCATTTTAATGCTTGCAACCCTTCCCATTAAAGATAAATCTAATTTTGACCATTTCTTTAAATCCTCCTTTATCTTCCCCAAATTCTCTTATAATTATTATCAAATAACTCCGTACTTTTACCAGTAATATTAATACCCAGATACCATACTTTCTTTGATATTTTAAGATTAAGTTAAACCTTCAATTTCCATCTCTTCTTTTTTAGAAATATTCTTAGTTAACAATGTTGTCTTTTCCATATTTACCTTAAAACCTGCAGTCTCCCATATTCCTGAAAAACCTTAATCAGTCTTAACACACTCATGATTGGGTCATCCAACATAACTACAAGGTAATCCGCAAATGCCCTTAACTTATACATTTGACTTCCAATCTTTACTCCTTTAATTTCTGAATCTTGCCTAATCTTATTATTTAATATTTCTAATACCATTATAAAAATTAAGGGGGGTAGTGGACAACCTTGTCTTGTACCTTTCCTAATTCCAAATTTCTCTGACATTTCCCCATTTATAACCAATTTTGCTGTCTGATTATTATATCCTTTTAACCCAATCGATAAATCTTTTCCCCATATCCATCTTTTCTAGTACCTCAATTATAAATTTCCATTTCACATTGTCAAAAGCCTTTTCGGCATCTACAAAAACCAATCCTAATTTCTTTTCATTGTGTTTGTGATAATGTTCAATTATATCCAATGTTATTCTTACATTGTCTTTTATTGTTCTTCCAGGCAAAAATCCGCTTTGATCCTCATGAATCCAAACTTTAAAATCTTCTTTAATCTCTCTGCCAAGATAGATGTAAATACTTTATAGTCTATGTTTAGTAGGATTATATGGCCTGTAATTCTTTACCTCTGATTTTTCTTTTCCTTCTTTTGGAATTAAAGTAATTAATGCTTCTCCATGAATCTGGTTTATCTTCAAATTCTATTTCATTAAAAAGTTTACAAAGGGGTTCAATCAATTGTTCTTGAAATTCCTTATAGTATCTTGCTGTATAACCGTAGGCCCAGGTGCTTTTCCTATCTTTAATTTCTGGATTGCCATTCTTATTTCTATCTTTGAAATGGGTTTATTCAATTCTATTTTTTGATCTTCTTGAATTGGAGCTATTCCAACTCCATCTAAATATTTCTTCACTTGCTGAATATATTCTTCTGTATCATCAAATATAAGAAAACAATCTTTGTAATATTATTGAAACATATATTTAATTTTTTTTTGTTCTCTAAATATCTTATCTCCTTTCCAATCTCAGTAATTAGTCTCTTCTCTTCAATCTATATGCCAACCATTTTCCAATTTTATTTTCATGCTCAAAAAATCTCTGTCTAGTATACTTAATCTTCTTTTCAATCTCCAATCTATCTTCCTTAGCTAATTGTTTCTGTAAAATTTTGATTTCTCTCAATAATTTCGTATTATTTGGGTCTTTCTTCAAATCTTCCTCTTTTACTTTAATTTCTACCATTATACTTTGAACTTTCTGTTTCTTTCATCTTTTTCTTATAAGCTTCCTGTTTCCAAAAAAATACCTCTTTATTACTGCCTTCCTGCATCCCATACAATCTTATTTGATGTACCTTTTCCCGTATTTTCTTTAAAAAAGAAGTCCATCTCTTGTTTTACCTTTTCTACGACTTTTTCATCTCACAGAAGCTCGTCTTTCAAAGTCCATTTATACTTTCCCTTTCTCTCTTTCAACATCGTCATAATAGGACAGTGATCTGATAACATCTGGCAAGATCTCCATTTTCTTTATATTTTTACATAGCAATCTCTTTGAAACCAAGAACATATCAATCCTCAACCATGTTTTGTGTACTTCTGAAAAATACGTATACTCTTAAGATTTCCATATAAGTATACACACGTCTGTTGTTGAAGTTAAATCCCTAAATTCTTCAAAAGTCTTCGGTAGTTTTCTTTTTGGTGTTTTCCCTTTCTTTTTCAATGTTATCTCTATTTCTGGACTAATCACCATTCCAATCTCCACATAATACTATATCTTGATAATCATCATGATATCTATTTTTCGCAAGTTTTTCATAAAAAGCCGATTTGTTCTCAAGGGGGGCATAAACTCCCACTATCAAAATCTTGTTGCCAATTACTTCCACTTCTCCTCCAATCACCATCCCTCTATCTCTCTGAATATTTCCTTTGCATTATATTTTTTATTTACGAATATTGTCACACCTTTTTTCTTTTTCTTAATTGTCGCAGAAAAATCCTGTCCCAATCTCAAATTCTTCACATATTTTAAGTCCTTATCCCTTATATGAGTTTCTTGCAGACAAATTACATCTACTTATTTTCTCTAAGTGATGGAATACCCTTCTTCTTTTAATTACAACATTTAATCCCTAACGTTCCATGATATTATTTTTATTTTATTTTCTTCTCTCTGTCCTTTTCCTTTCCCCTTACTCCAAGTCTTGTTCTTGTTCTTCCTCTTCTCTTCTTTCTTCTTCTATTTCTCCTGTTCCCTCTTCTTCTTCTTCTTCCTCTTGTTCTGTCCCTTTTTCTCTTTGATCTATCTTCTCATCTTCACAATCTCCATTTACCACCCTTCGATGTTCTTTTGGACTTTCTTCACCTTTTTCACTTCTCTTATCATAATCTTTTCCTTTCTCATGCTCTTCCATACGTCTTTTCCTAAGTTCTTCCTTATACCTTTTCAGAAAGTCCTGTGCTCTCAAACCAGAATTCAACGTAAATCTTCTTTCTTTGTATAGAAATGTGATTCCTTCTAACTTACACCAACGATATGGAATTCCACTTCTTTTTAACACTTGAGTTCAAAGAGAATGATCTTTTTCTTTTTTTCAGGACCTGTGCAGGAACGTCTTTAAATATTTGAAGTTCATCTTGTTCTATCCACAATTTTGTTCGTATAACTCTGTTGAATCACTAAATCCTTTACTCTTTCTCTCAAAAAATAAATTACGATATCTCGTGGTAACTTCCTCTTCTTTGCAATAAACGAATTCATCTGAAACATCTTATCTACCTCAAGATCAAGTTGTTCAGCATTCCATCCGATATATTTCGCCAATGATGGTATTACTCTATTATATAAGTCTTCTCCCTTGAATCTCTTTCAAACCTCTGATCTTAATACACCTGTCTCTGAACTTCACTTCTCTATACTTCTATTTTGCTGTTCAATCTTCTCCATTTGTTTCTCCTTCACTGATGCATCTTTTTCCAACTTCGTTGTTCTTTTTCTTGTAAGTCCTCTAGTCTTGAATTAATATTCTTCATTTCAATTGCTATGTTTTCTAATGTCTCTGCAACATTTCCTATTTCTTTTTTCATCTCTTTCATATCACACGCTAATTCTTTTATATCTTTTTTAAATTCATTTCTTAATTTCCTAAGCTCTTCAATAATTGTTGTCATAAATTCCGGTGCTATAGGATGTTCTTCTAGTGTTGGTCTCGTTTGTAATTGTTGTTTCACCAATACTGCTCTTCTCGTTCCAGCAGCCATCATAAATTGAGACCCAACAATACCAATCCTATTCAATATTCCTTAGTCAAAAAATTAATCTATAATAAGTACTTTATCAATGCCAAAAAGTCAATTATATAATTCAATCAATAATAATTATATATAGTAATATACAGTAATATTGTATTACATTTTTTTCTATTAGTTGTTTTATTAATGTTCTCCACTAGATGGTGCTCTCTCTCCACTTATCTCTTCTTCTTCTTCTTCTTCTTCTTCTTATCTAATCCCGTTGCGTTGTAGTGAAAGGGTTAATAACCACTTGCCCTTGAAATGCTATTCACCGTCTCACTAACAATTCTCCAACTTTACACTGTCCTTGAAGATCTCCCTTTCTTACTGCTACTTTACACCCAATCTCTATTTCTTCCGTCTCTTGCAAAAAATAAAATATATGAGTCTATCTCCTGCTTCACCAATTATCCTTTCCAGGAAAAGAAAACCAAATTTCGAAACTAACAAAATCTCAAACAAGTCCAGATATGATGGGCAAATAGGAAATAAGAAAAAGAAAAATCTAAAAAGGATCTGAAAAGGATCTGAAAAGCACAAAATCAAAAATAAAAAAAAAAGTCCAGAACTTCCAAAAATTTCGCAAAAGGGAAAAAAAAAGGACAAAAGGGAGGGAAGACAAAAGAGAAGAAAAAAATCAAACCAAATCAAAACCATACAAACAAACAAAAAGCAGAGAAAGAACGATCTTTCCCCCTTTCCTTCTTCAGTCGTCTCTCGTCTCAGCACCGATTACATCTTCCTTCTAAACAGTCTTCACTTTCTCTTTCTCTTAACTTCTCTTACAGTCGCCCGTCTCTTCTCTTGCAACCGCCCGTCTCTTCCACCTCTTCCAATCTACCCACACCAACACCAAATGTAAGTAAAAATTTCTACTGCTTATAAGTCTCTTTTATACTCTTAAATCAAATTGTTAGCAAAAGTCTCTGGCGCTATGCAGTCTCCCTCTTCTCCCCAACAGGAGCTCAGCTCACTAGATGGTCAGAAAGCCCTTTGCCAGGGATCCTTCCTCTTTCTTTACCTCGTGTAGGGTCTTTATTTGCGCTGGATTCTCTTTACCATCCCCAAAATGTAGATCAAAAGCCTCTGATCTTTTCCAGTCCAAAACCTCTCTTCTTTTAAATAAAGTGGTGGTGAGGATTTTTCCTCTCAGGAACCTCCACAAGGTAATGGCGGCTTGCTACGACCTCTTCAGCGCGATCCGTGTCCCGAACTTCAGATGACTTATTTCGGGCACTCGCACTTAAAGTGCGTCGTTTCCAAATGCATCTGAACCCCCTTTCCCAAGGGGATATTGGTGCCCCGTTATTCTCCCTTCCTCCAACGGGTTCTCGACCTCGTGGGGCGATTGTCTCCCCGGAGCTACACGGGGTGACAACCTAGCTCCTCACGCAGCCAGCCAGAAGTCCCTTTATTTTGACGTGCATCTGTAATGAAGGTGTTTGTCTCGGGAGGTCTCCTAAAGCAAATCTGGCAATTTCTGGCTTGCCTTGGTGTAAATAAGTATGAGTTAGTGTATAATAGCCACGCCTAGCTCAGTGCTTGTTCGGAGGCCTTACAAACACGTGGCTGGGGGTGGCAGAACAGGGTTGAATTGTGATATCAAAAATGATATCTAAAGTTTACCAAAGGCCAGGCGAAGCCAGTTCACGGTGATCACGATCCCCCCCCCCAAAAAATGGGCAATTTGACACAAATTGATCATTTTCCAATCAAACATTTCAAAATGAATTTAGAGCCGAATAGAGGTCTACAGATTCTGGAGTCATATCATGCCTCGAGAAAAGGGATTTTTGCAACATTTCTATCTAGTAAAAGCAGTCCCTGACTAACAACATATAACCCTAGCTACATACACACAGGAAACGTAAAAGGTACAGTTGCAATAAACAGAATGCAATAATGGCTTAAAACAATGAACACAGAGCAATGACCAAAACAAACAAGGAAACGTGGAGATACAGTGAGCAATTAATGCGGGCAGCTCAACAGTAATCCAATGGGCAATTCAAATGTATGCGGGCAGATTGAATGGTTAGGGATGGCAACGCAGGCAATTGCAAAGTAATCCAAAGTATGCTGTCGCTCGTGGTGGATGCCACATGTGAATGAACAATTTGCAGTCCAATGTGGATGCATGAAATAAAAGTTCATAGTCCTGGGGAGGTGAGGACCAAGCAAGAGTCTCTGCACACACACCCGGAAACAGGAGAGTTCAGGGTCTGGAGAATGCAGGCATAGCAGCAGCTACAGCGGGGCTGGAACCATCGCAAAAGTGTCAGGGTAGAATTATGGTGAAGGAAAAATGTCCAAGTTGGTGGTTGAGCTAGCCAAGGAGTGTGTAGCTCTTTGCAGGAGCGGGTTTGCAAAACGGCAGTAGGGAATAGTCCAAGCAGGAAAAAGGGTTTACAGTACGAGATGCTTGCAACGCAACTTCATGAAGTCCGTAGGGGAGCGGTTGGCTGGGGTCCCCAATTGCAGCAACAGAAATGGGATGTCGTCTCGGGCTTGGCTCCTCGACTGAGAGCCACGTGCCGCTGACTCACCCGCCACACGTACCCCGGGGGCGGTGGACGAATCCAGGGATGGCCTCGACTATCTGGAACCGTTGACCTATTGCTCTTGGAAGGAAGATTGACATGGGTTATGGCAAATGCAGACATTCAATGCAAATTAATGGCACGGAGCCTGTTGGGAGCTAAACTCGAATCATGGGCCTTAAAATGATGGGAGACTCAATGGGTCTTTAACGAAATGCCAGGCAAAGGTGCTAACATGGAGGAGACAGGGGTGACTGTCCCAGACCTTGGTCACAGGAAGGTGGAAGATGGTCTGACCACACCTCAGTAGAGGGGGCCTCCATGTGGAAGGTACTTCTGGGGTGGCTTGGGCCTACCGTGCTTCATCCGATATTTCACCAATGAGCTCATGATGTAATATGAGTGAATTTGTAATGCAATTCGAGCTTGCGCTGAAGCTCCATTTGCAATAACAATGGCACCCACTAGCTCAGCGTGACTAGGTCGGGTTCTGGTCTTAAGCTGAACTAGGCTATACTCTGGCCTTTGCCTGGCAGCGAGGGTTTCCAAACCAGTTGAAAGACAGATAATGAAACCAATCTGAGACAAGCTCAGGCTACGCTTGCTCGTTGCCAGAGCAGACATTGACACTGCCGGAGATTGTCCAGGATGGTTGGGCCTACATATGCAAATATTTTATTAACATATGCAAAGTGGAAACAATGCACCGGGGCCAAGTGTCTTGCCAATTGTGTGGGTCTCTGGCCCTTATGGGGCGTCAGAGAATGGTCGTACACATTTGAAATATACGGCTGAATTGCATTGCAAACTAGGGAGTGGCTAAGACTGTTCTCACCCTAACAGTGCAAGCTTGCAGAAAGAATGGGGAGAGAGACCTCTCCAAGACAGAAACCATTCTGGGCTGTAGACCAGTACTGCAGAGTCAGACCTGGTTCTACTGAGAGGGTCATTAAACCCTCGTCGTCTCACCCGTTCATCCCAGGACACCATTGCACAAGGCAATCCCTCAGAGTGAGAGAATGCCGGCGCCCCAGTTGGACTCGTGCCCCTACTCAGGGCAATCAGGGCTGATTCTGTAGGCCTGATCTACTTCAGGACAGGGGGACCTCGGGTCAGCCAACCCGCTGGTCTCCCACCCAAAATGGTGAAAAAGAAAGGAATAGCTAGCAAAAGAAAAAGCAAGTTAAACAACACGGAAGCAAGCAAAACTATATACAAAGCGCAACTATCTACAGAGACCGGGAACTTGGAGAGGTCGCCACTCCACCTCCACCCCGCAAACCAGGGGCCGTTCAACCATTGTCGAACACCTCGTATATGGAGACGAATGTCTCCGACAAGTTCACAATTGGCATTTCCCTATAATTCAAAGACACTTGAGGGGCAACCACATTGATGGGAACCTTCCCAACACCCTCTTCTGGTAACTCTACATCCGTGATTCCCTTAGGCTCGACTGGCTGGCCCTTCCACTCCTTCAACTGGGAGATGTGGAAGAACTTGAACCAGCCTCCTCTCTTCCGTGGGATTCTCACCTGGTAAACTGCAGGTGAGATCCATTTCACAATGGGAACAGGGCTGACCCACCTGGCAGCGAGGGAGTGTTTGTCCTTATAGAAGTTTCTATAGAGGATTAACTGGTCTTCCTCCCACTGACAGGGGCGATGGACCCCATCCCATCCTCTTGTCCATTTTGAGCAGGTTCTTGCCCAGTTGGGCAGCGACCTGTCAGTGTATCTGGCTGAGGTGGCTAACAAAGTTCCTAACCCACTCATTGTTGAGAACCACCGGTTCCAACTTGGAGGGGAGACGCATATCAATCCAAAATGCCTCGGGCAGCATCATCTTCCGCCCAGTCATTACCATATGTGGTGTGAAGCCGTGGGACACTACCATGCCTCTAAAGGCCATTAAGATGACGGGCAGCTTGGTGTCCCAGTCTTTGCCGGAGGAACATACCACTTTCCGAAGGGCCTCCTTCAGAGAGCGGTTCGTTCTCTCGATGTGCCCTGAACTCTGTGGATGGTGGGCGATGTGAAACTGCTGGTGAATGCCCAGGGCCTTGCACAGTTCTCGGGTGACCTCACCAGTGAAGTGGGGCCCGGCATCTGAGTCAAGGCCCTGCAACACTCCCCACCATGCCCAAGCATTGTTAAAGAGCAAGCGGGCTGCTGTGCTCACAGTGCTGTCTCGACAGGGAAAAAGCCTCGATCCACTTGCTGAAGGGATCGATGACTGTGAGACAATATTTGTTCCCGCACAGGGTGATTCGAAGAGGGCCTATGAAGTCTATCTGGATGCGCGACCAAGGACCCTCGCTGTGTTGGTGCTGGATGGGAGCCTTGGGACCGGAGGGGTCAGCGTTGACCATGGTGCAAGCCAAACAGTTATCCACTCACTGGTAGACATCCTGCCTAACCTGCGGCCACCACCCAGTGTCCCAAACCCGATCCAGAGTCACCTCACACCCTCAGTGCCCCTGTTTGTGCACAAACTGTATGATATCAATGTGGAGGTCTCTGGCCACGATCCAGTAGTGCTGGCCACTGTCATTGACTACCAGTACGCTCCATCCAACTGGCAGATCTTGAGCCAACCAGACTCGTCGGAACCTTTCCTGGCCAAGTCCAAGATCTCAGAGTCTCCCTTTTGTAAGAACCCTAGATCGAACATGGGAGGGATTAACTGGTCCTTGGAGTTCACATTAAAAGCAGTGATGGGGCCCCCATCATCCTTCAAAGCTGCATCTTTAGCTATGGCATCAGCCCTGGTGTTCCAAATACAGGTAGCCATACCCTTTCTCTGGTGTCCTCTGACATGAGCTACCCGTGTAGGGGTGACCCGTTTCTCAATTTGGGCTGCAATATGGACCCATTTCTCTAGATGGGCAATGGGCTTCCCATCAGATGTTTTCAGGTCATTTTGGAGCCAGATTGGTAACCAGACGGTTGCAGCCTTAGCCATCCAGTCTGAGTCTGTATAGATTGCCAAGGGGCAGTCAAGCAGCTCGTGCTCCAAAATAGCTTTCAGAGCTTCTACCTCCGCCGCCTGGCTGGAGTGCAGTCGGGCTTTCCCTTGTAGGGTGAAGGAGTCTGTCACTCAGATCACTCCATAGCCCGTCCATTGGCTACATGCATGGAGGATCCATCACAAAACCAACACACAAAGCCTTGTAATTGAGCTTCCTTGAGGGAGGATCCCCATTCCACTGGCCAATTACCGAAATTCAAGGGTGGTAAAGGACACTCGTGCGTGGCTCCGGTCACAATAAGACCATATGAAGCCGGTGGGTCCTGTGGCTGCTTCTGAAAATCCACCCCATGCGACACCAGGGACACAGTCCATTTGACAATACGGGTGTTAGACACCTGGCCATTCTGGACTTGCCCAGAAAGAATGTACTTAAGCGGTGGGGGGGGTCTGGACAATCACACCGGTGCCTCCGATCATAAACTCCCAATGTGTTAGAGCCCAGATAAGAGCAAGACAGGTCTTTTCACAAGGACTAAATTTGGTCTCATGTGGATCCAGATTTTTGGAGGCATATGCTATCACACGCTGAGTGCCATGCTTTTGTTGTGATAGGACCGCTCTTATACTCCTGTCAGAGGTGGCTAACTGAATAAGGAACGGCTTTGCCATATTAGGGTGCACCAAAGCGGGCTCCTTCATCAAATCCTCTTTAAGCTGTGCAAACGCCTGCTGCTGAGCAGGTCCCCAGTTCCACTCAGCGTTCTTCTTTAATAGGGCATATAGAGGCTTTGCTTTGACAGCGAAAGACTCAATAAAGTCCCTAGAAAAGTTGAACATTCACAGTAGAGAATGCAGGGAGTGCACGTCTGTGGGGGCTGACAACTTCGTAATCACCTCCACCCATTGCGCTTCGGGGGTGCAACCGTCAGTGCCAAGACAAAGACCTAGATATTTTACCTCAGCGGACACCAGCTGAGCTTTTTCCCTATTCGCCTTGAAACCAGTGTCTCAAATGATACCTAGCACCTCCTGGGTGATTTCCTGTGTCTTTTCCTCAGAGGCTGAATGAACAAAAATGTCGTCCACGTAGGATAAGACGTGGGACCGTGAAGCTTGTTGCAGCTTGTTCCACATCTTAATCACATGCGCGTGGCAAATGCTTGGGCTAGAGTGGAAGCCCTGGGGCGTGCGTTTAAACACATACTGCTGGCCCCAGAATGTAAATGCAAACTTGTACCAACATGCCTCATGAAGAGGGATCAAATGAAAAGCATTGGCTAAATCAATAACACTATAATATTTAGTTCCTGCCACAATGGCAGACAGGATTTCATTGTACTTTGCCACGACTGGCTCCACAGGAGGAGTCACAGAGTTTAAGGCTCTGAAATCTACAGTCATCCTCCATGTTTTACCGTCTGATTTTAAGACAGACCACAAAGGTGCTTTACAAATTGACTGCATTGGGGTAATTACGTCCCATTGGAGAAGCCCCTCCATGGTCTTCCCAATGCCTTCTTCGGCCTCAGTCGGGTATTTGTATTGTTTTTGAGGCGGGGGATCTCGGCCCTTGATTAGTACACAAGCCTCCTTTACGGTCCCGCACTCGATTTTATTCTTAATTCAGACCTCCGGGAAAGCCTTTACCCAAGGGTCACTAGTTAAACAACGTACAGGGGCGGGAGCCTTAATGGCGGCACAACAGTGCATGGCCGAAATTTCCTCTGGTCCCTAGTCTAACTTCCACAGAAACCCGTTTCTGTAGTCAACAGTGAGCTTATTTCCCTGGAGGAAGCCGATGCCCAAAAGGCCATCATTCTCGCCCCGGTTCTCGCAAGCCCAAAGCTGAAAACCAAACGTTTCTATGGACTTCAGGATGTCCTTCCAAGCTTGGGCAAGGTGACCCCCCCACACCATATCCAGAGAGTTGGACATGCTCGGGTGTGGGCTCCCCATGTTTGACCAATTTAGGGTGCAGCACATTCAAGGCCGCACCAGAATCTACTAATGGGGTGGCAGGAGTCTTTCCCCCCTCGGTCCCTATATCTGCCTTCACCCAGAACCTTCCCCACTTGTCTGGCTGCAATTTGACCACAACGTTGCGGGGAAGCCTCCTGGACTGAGGGCACCCCTAATCCTTAAAGTCCAAAGCTGGGTAGTATCCAGCCGGAGGTGGGCCGTTCGTCACGGCCTGGACTGGCTGTTTACCACCCGCTGCAAGCTGTTTGTCCAGAGCTTCTAGAAGCTCCGAAGTGGGCCGTTTGTCAAACTGGCTCATGTCCAGTCCGAACCGGCATAGCATGCCCCAGATCTTGACTCTGTCCGAGGAGTATGTCTGAGCCATGGGATCGTACCCACCAGACATCTCCCGGGAAGAACCAGACTCATGAGGCGGTTTGGGGGCAATGGGGTGGCTGCGGGAGTCCCTTCCCTGCCACTGCCTGTCCTGTCTGGGAGTGGGGCGCGAGTTCCAATACCCTCATGAAACGGAATTCAGAGCTGATTTCCTATGCTGGGAATGGGATCCGTAATTGGAGTATGTCACCTCCAATATGGGTTCCCAATTCCCAGATTCCTTCCTGTGGGCCTTTGGGGGAAGACGGAGGGAATCAGCCTCTCACAATAGGTCGGCGACTCTGCGGAGGTCGTTCCCAAGCTCTTCCCAGGATGTCGTAGCCGGTTCCACCAAGCCCAGGGCCAACCTTGTCTCGTGGTTCAAGCCTCCGTATAACAGAGTCTTGAACTCAACGTGATCAAAATTGTACCCGTGAGCCATCAGGGGTACCTTTTCAGCCAGAATGGTGAGTAGCTGCTTCCGTGCCACATAAGCCTCAGGATTCTCATGAGGACCCTGCTGCTCCATTACGTACAGCACACTTGCACTCTGTCCAGGCCAAAGGATCCTCACTACCTCTCGCATCCAGTCATGGGCCTCGAGCCTAACCAGGCCTCGAGCCGCCACAGCCGATTCAAAGGTAGGAAGGTCCGAAGGGAACACGCAAAGCCGGGCCAATTGGGTCAGGTCCTGGCTATTGGCTGTCAGGTGAGAGTGCATCATGCGTCCAGCCACATGATGCCACTAGACCGATTCAAAGGACCCAATTGGTCCGCAATTGCCTTCACCTCAGTTGCACGCCAGGAGACCCTAGTCTCGGTGACCTGCATCTCCTGTGTCTCTGAACCACTAGAACTGCCTTCACCAGCAGGGACAGTCCTGCGTGTCATGGACCACGTCTCTACCGGGTGGACTAGTACCTTAGGGGCATCCCAGTCTGGATTGTGAGGAGAGGAAGCCAGGGCATCTGCTGGCAACGTATCCTAGGGTAAATCCTGAGCAAAGCTTGGGAGGAGCTCCAGACACACCGCCGAAATTAGGGCCTTGAGCATCTGGAGCTGACTTTCCAGTGCAGCAATTTGCTTATGGCAGGCTGCATGACTAACAGCCTCTTGCTGTTCCTTCACCTGCCCAACCATGAATCGAGCCGCAGACCAGGCATGATCAAGCTCAGCCTCTAAGGTGTGGGCTTTCTCCTCCCAAGTCTGGGCAATTAGCGTGAGTTCACTAAGCTTCTGGGCTGAGGCCTGCGCAACAGATGCAAAAGTTACCTTGTCCGCCCACAAGGTCTCGATCTCAGCATGAAGCCGGGCATTATCC
The DNA here is from genome assembly GCA_948472985.1 of Iguana delicatissima. NCBI lineage: Eukaryota > Metazoa > Chordata > Lepidosauria > Squamata > Iguanidae > Iguana > Iguana delicatissima. The sequence continues at coordinate 428,125 of CAOKZL010001948.1, read as the reverse complement.
TTTTCTACTTCTGCTAGCTTCCCATGGGTCTCAACTAGGGCACTACTACATCTCTAGCCACAAGCCAAAGTCCCCAAGCTGCCAATGAATCCTTTGAAGGCCCGAATGGGTTCCTTGATTTACATGCCATGGCGTATGCTTCACGGAGAGAGGCAAAAGGATCGGCCGTCTGGAAGACAGAGTCTTTCCAAGGGCACTTTCCTTTACCCAAAACCCATCTCTCCAGTTTCCCTCGGACCTCTTCCTCACACATGAGGTCCTTAACAACAACGGGGCTCTCCTTAGCCATTTTCCTACACAACATGACAAAACAACAACAATTCAGCAACACAAATACGGGACAAGGAACTGGAGTGATGGGCAGGATCACCTAGACCCGTGGGGGAGCTTAGGAAAACAAACTCTCTGGAACTTCTCTAGGGAAGACGGAAAGGAACCAATCTCCAGCCTGCCCAAACAAAGTCACTTTTGTACACTCAGATCCGGTTTTCCACCTTGACAGCATTGAAGACAAAAGGACGAGGCAACGGTTCAGGGACAGGGAGGTCACCTAGACCCAGGGAACCCTCAGGAGTGTCTCCATGTCTACCTGAAGGGGGATAACGAACCCAATGTAACTTACTATGCCACCTGGCCAAGCAGCGGGGAAAAGGGGCAAGGAACCAAGAACTGAACTGTCCCTGACTAATTTTCTGGCTGAGGGGGCCCCTCCTCTACCTCGGGCAAAACCGCTAAACCCTAAACCCTAAGCTAGGCCGGGACTCACCACCCACACCTAACAAGCCGGCAAATCGGGATGCACCCGAAGACTTGAGAAGCCAGGAAGCACCTGCATCTTCTCCAATACCAACCAAGCAAAGGGGGCAGCGAAAGGAGTGGGGGCTGTTCCTTCTGTACTTTTCATGTGCCTTGCCGCTAAGATGTTGAATGCGTGTAGACTGTTCCTGACGTGCTAGGCCTAAAACACATACAATCCCAGCCCACGATAGACCCAAGATGGGGAGGTGGTTCCCAGGACAAGACAAAGAAAGGGGTACAGATATCCACCTGATAGAATTACTTCACACACACAGAAATCATGCACACACTCGCCTGCCTACCAGTGTTCTAAAACAACTCAACTGACCATTCCCTAAGTCAGTACCACCCGATTTGAGGAGGTTTGAGGAGGTTTCCTTCTCAAATTAGGGGTACCAGGGTTGCCCACATTCTCCACCACTCTGTTACCCTGTGAACTGAGGGTCCCATGAGGGGTGCCCAAATACCCAAACAAACCAAGCAAAGATGGGGAAATTAGCTGGAGCACTCTCTTAAGCTAGTGAGAAGCAGGGTAACTTAGTGGGAATCTTTTACCCTATGTATACAGGTTCAGGTCAGTGAGCAGTCAGACAGTTAAAATAGCAACAATGATATTTATTAACAAGCAGACAAATTATTAAATAAACCCAACCACATAGCTAACTGGAAATAGGAAATGAGAGTTTGGGGGGAAATGGGTGATACGACACCTTTCTCATAGTCCTGAAGAGATCCAATTGAAGAGAGGAAACTCGGCTTGGTGGCCGAGGGGAAATCGCCTGGCGACGCGGCAGCAAGGTAGTCCAAATGGGCGGTCCAGCGAGAGATCCGAGGAACTCTCGGAACTGGGGGTTTTTATTAGGGAAGGTATGACCGTGGGCTAGTCTGTTCTTGGGCGTAAACAATGAGGTTTGGGCTCGAGACAATGTCTCTGAAAGGTCAGAATTTACATGATTGAGTTAAGGACCGAATTGACAATAGGATAGCCAATATGCAGATGCAGCTAGCTTGGCAGTTGAGCTCTCAGCTCACCAGGGTGCCCGCTTGGGGCAAGGGTCTCTTTGTTTTGATGCGCATCTGTAATGAAGGTGTTTGTCTCAGGAGGTCTCCTAAAGCAAATCTGGCAGTTTCTGGCTTGCCTTGGTGTAAACAAGTATCAGTCAGCCTTAATAGCCATGCCTAGCTCAGTGCTTGTTCAGAGGCCTTACAAACACGTGGCTGAGGGTGGCAGAACAGGGTCAAATTGTGATATCAAAAATGATATCTAAAGTTTACCAAAGGCCAGGCCAGTTCACGGTGGTAACACCACCCTGGCACAAGTTTTTCCAGTGCTACTCCTTAACTTATTCTGCCTTCTGATATGCCATTTCCATTTCCTTAGACAGTCACATCCATCCTTTAAGGGTGACTGTTGTGTCTTGCATCACAGTCCACTCCAAGATCTCCAGCTTCAATCCCTCTTGGAAATATGGTGTCTTAGTAGCCTTTGACCAGTGGGGTTTTTGTGTCACCAGTCTCTGGAATCTCTTCTGAGTATTCTGCCACTGAACAGCTCCCTTGCTTTGTTAATATTAGGCACAAGTAGGGCTTTTCCTGGCAAAAGGGGTCTTCAAACCCTCCTCATGAAGAGTTCATAAAGAGACAAAAATCAGTTATCTCTGGGGCTCCCACATTGCAAAGGCTTGTTAGCCAGATATAAGCAACCCCTTCCAGTTATGCTGACACACACACTGCACCTTGGTCTCTTCTGTTGGTATTATGTGTTCTCATTCAGCCATAAATCCAGTCATTGGGTTAAAAAGTAAGGTAGCCATCCAGCCTGACTATTGAAAGTAGTCTTGAAATTTCACTCTCCCTATTGGTGGATCAGAGCCAGTGCTCAGCAGCAGCCTTGAATGTTCACTCTCCCTATTGGTGGATCAGAGCCAATGATCAACAGAGTGCCGCCAGGAGACCCACCAAGACTCATCTGAACTACCTCCAGCTTTCTCCACAGGTTCTGGATTTGCCAGTCTTTGGTTCCTGCTTTCAGTGTGCAGCCAAAGGTGCTGCCAATCTGGACATCCCAGTTCATCAGACTTGCTGTTGTTAACTGTGGCTGTTTCCCACCTGGGAACCAAAGCGCCTCTCCTGGTTCCAGGAGAAGCCTCACTGCCCATTAGAATCTCTTCACCACTCCTTAGGAGTGTTTGCATTAAGATTTTAGTCTCCCTTAAATTCTGGGACCATTTTTCCAAGCCACTTGTTGAGGAAGGAGTGCCCAGCATCCCCTGCTCTGTGCAGAGCACTGCTGACTTCCCCTGGGCTACCACATTGATTGGATGCTGCAATTCCCACTCTGGCCACTCCATGTCATAGCCCCTGGGAAACAAACAGTTCAATACTTCTGGGAGGGTAACTCTTCAGGCCCTCTAGCATTCTTTCCATCACTTGTGAGCTCCCAGACTCTCCTGAAATGCTTCTCCTCTAGCATGGGGATGATTTCCAAAGTCTACAAATTGGGGGATACCACTTTCCCCAGCCCAGACTCTGCCAGACTTCTCTCCTTCACCTCACTTTCAGTCACTTCATTGTCTCTCATTTGATTCTCCTTTTCTGCTTGCATCTCTGCAGCAATTCAGGGTTCCAGAGTGGAATGTATAATGTATAAGTATAAGTATAAGTATAATGTATAAGTATAATGAATGTATAAGTTCAGGAGACTTGACAAACTGTGATGTTCAAGATAGCCTCATGTTCATCGAACAGTCTTGGAGGGTTTCAAAAACTTTATTCAGGAACGTTGAAGAAAACAGCTGCACACCTTGACTATTACCAAGACTAAAGATCTATTGGATTTGCAATATCTTATAAGCTGTAACATTTCAAATTAGCATGTGCTAGCATTCTATTGATTAAAACAAATCTGTTCTTAGACTCTACCATCTCCCTCTTAGTCTCTCACTTCATCAGCCAACTGTGTGACCTTGTAGTTGTGTCTGTTCATCCTTATCCAGGATCATTACAATATTATTCTTTTGTTCACCCATGTTGTTTCTTCTTTGATCCTGTCGTCCCCTTACAGAACAATAAAGCCCATTTTTAGATATCAAAGCATGGCAGGGAACAAAGCCAACCTGACAAATTTAATCCAAAGAAGCCAAAGGTGCTCTGGTCAATCAACAGCAAATCAGAAAATAGGGATTCTACCTGTTCTGGATGCGATTACACTGCCCCTGAATGTACAGATTTGAAGCTCTGGTATGTTCCTGGATTCAGTCCTGAACCTGGAAGCTCAGGTCTAAGTGTGGCCAGGAGTGCTTTTGCACATTTAAAGTTTGCATACTGGCTGCACAGTGACACATGTCTTCATTACATCCCATTTGGAATACTGTAACACACTCAAATAGCCAGTATGGTGTAGTGGTTTGAGCACTAGCCTACGATCTTAGAGACCAGGATTTGATTTCCCAATCAGGGATGGAAACCATTGGGTGACCTTGGGCACATCACACCCTCTCAGCCCCAGAAAACCTCATGATAGGGTCAGCTTAGGAGTGCCATAAGTCAGAAAGACTTGAAGGCACACAATGATGGCAACAACACATTCTACCTGGGACTTCTGAAGAGTATTTGGAAAATTCAGCCAGTCCAAAAAGATACAGCCAGATTATCAACTAGGGATTGCTACAGGAAACATATGACTCCTTTTTGCAACAGTTCCATCCTTTCCCAACCACAGTTTTTTATAATTAATTTGAATTAATTTATATATGTATATGTGTGTGTGTGTGTGTGTGTGTGTGTAGTGTGTGTGTGTATAAAAAAACAAAAGATTGTGAAAAATGCCCAGGAAAAAAAAAGTTAGGAAATAAGTAAGACAAAACCAAAAAAAAAAAAAAGCAGTATATACAATATACAATATATAATTTAACCAGATAACTGATATAATTTTACCATATAACTAACACAGAAAACAAGAAAAAAAGGAAAAACCCAATACACTATGACTTAAATCAAATATTTCCTTATAATTTCCTAACTATCAGCAAGGGATATATTTATTATCAATGTATATGTCTTCTTATTCAAATACCACTATTCATTTTTTCATTCTTCCTTCCCAAATCCTACCCTATGCCTGACTTCCCAACCTTAAGAGATGAGTGATTCAATATATAGCAGTTACCATCTTAATAAATTTATATTTTAAGCTACTATTGTCCATTCTTTTATCTAAATGTACTATATTCTTTTCAGGGCTTAGTTCTATTATTCTTACACGTTTTCAATCCATTAGTCCATTATTCAAAAAGGGCTGTATCTTTTTATCATAATTTCAAGTTTTTATACCATTCGTTCATATTCAGAAAGTAAATGTATAAAAATAGAAGTATATATCTCCTTTTTAAAAGTACTATATATTCTGCTGAATGCAAATCTGATCTATCACACCCAAAATTGCATTCTTACACCAGTAAGATTCCCATAATGGTAATACCATATTCCAATTATTTTTAAATTGGGGTGTTGGGTCTATCCATCATCGAAGTCATAATCTTATCTAACTGTGCCATATCATATATATCTAACTGTGTCTAACTGTGCCATATCATACAGTTTTAATAACCAATCTTCCGTCTTTGGAATCATAGTTGCTTCCACATTTGTGCATAATGTCTAGCAGCCATAACAATGTATAATAATATCTTCCTTTGAATTCTATTCAACTGTGAAGAGTCAACCATATTAAGTAAATATAATTCTGGTAAGAAAGATAATTTAATCTTAAAATTATCTGACATTATATCATTTATCCTATTCCAAAACTCTTTCACCTGTTTACAGTTCTACAACATGTGAAAAAAATACCTTTTTGTTCACACTTCCAGAAGGTATCATCTTTATTTTCTATCATCTTAGAGAGTTGTGATGCGGACAGATACCATCTATGAATCATTTTATAATAATATTCTTTTCAACAAGCTGGCTTTATCCAATTTAATGTTTGAGTCCAAGATTTCTCCCAGGGTTTCAATGAAAACAGAGCAACCAATATTCTGTGCACATTTTATCACACTCTCTTTAACTACCTATTCCATTTCTAAATGAAGTAAAAATTTATAAATTTTTCCCACCCTGTGTTCTGCCTCAGCTTTAAGTAATTTATCAAATTCCTTTTTTTCTTTTTCAGATCCTTGCATTTTCTTATCAATTTTGTACTTTTCTGCAAATTGCCTTTGCAGCAACCAATGAGCGGTATATCCTTGTTGTTTAAGTTCCTCTACTGATTTGAATTGTGTAATTCTGCCTTGAACATTCAAAATGTCTTTATAAAAATCCACTTATTTATTTTAGGTAACTGTCTTATAGAAAGTGTCATGAACTGAGACCCACAGGGGGATTTTAGAGTAAAGTCTCTTCTTGTATTTGACCAGACTCTTAAAAGGGCCTTTCTTATAAAATTAGTGGTTGCCTTTTCATACCATGCCAACCAAAATAAATGCCCTCACCTTCTAGTTGCAACTATCTTTAGTCTTTTAGTGGGATCCAGTCCATTGTTCATTCTAAACAATTGGCATACTAACAAAGGCCATTTCCATACTATACTGTTATAGGCCATTTCTGCACTAGCCTGTTATAGCGCTGTTATTCCAACATCCTATGGAATCCTGGACTTTGCAGTTTAAGGAGGGGCCTCAAAGGCCCCTACCTAAACTGCAAACCCCAGGATTCCATAGGATGTTGAAAGTGGAATAATAGTGCTACAACAGGCTAATGTGGAAATGGCCATAGTGCTGTTATTCCACTTTCAACATCCTGTGGAATTCTGGGGTTTGTAGTTTACTGAGGCCAAAGAGCTCTGTGGCTGAGAATTCTAAATGCCCCTCCTTAAACTCCAAATCCCAGGATTCCATAGGATGTTGAAAGTGGAATATTAGCTCTATAACAATGTAATGCAGAAATGGCCAAAGTCTTAAATCAGGAAGTCTCATTCAATCTATTTCCTTGGTCTCTATCAAAAAATTTTGTTTTGTCCTTGGCTTCCTTCCCTTCCATACAAATTTTAACAAATCTCTAGTGAATGCTTTCTTAATATTATTTTGTGCTTGTGACCTTGTGACCTTTTATTTCCTGAATCTGTTGTTTTTTTCTCTCCTTTTCAAGTTTGCTGGCAAGCCATTTACTTATTTTAATCATCTGAAAGAAGTTATTTGCTTCGTAAATTTCAGTTTTCTCTCCAACTCTTCTGTGGCTTCCAACAATAGTTGTTTTGTAGTGCTTTTATTTTATTAGACTTTATTTATTTTGAGGGTTTATTTTATTTTGATTAATTTTCCTTTCTTCTTTGTGTATTTCTTATTGGATAAAAAGACTCTCTCATAGCTGTTTTCTCAGCTTCCAAACTGTAGATATTTGAGTTCCTTTGTCTAAATTATCATGGAAGAAACAGTTTAGTACCCTTTTTTTTTTACTTTTTCTATAATTTTATCATTTTTCCTATATTCTTGTTTTTTGTCTTCTAAAATCAATAAAAATGGACTGTGGTCAGATAATGTTCCATTTTTTCAGATTTTTGCTTAATGATTTAGAAATAAGAAATATATCTATTCTGGACCAAGTCCTGTGATATTTTGAATATATAAATTCTTTCTCTTCTCCATAAAATCTTCTCCAAACATCTTTTAATATGAGATTGTCCATTAAGTTGAAAAATGTTTCAGGGAGCTTTCCTTTCTTTTTCTTTTCTCTATGATTTACAGTCCTATCAAAATCTGGATTGATAACTCCATTCCAATATACAATCTTATTTCTTGATATTCAAGACCCATGATGTTTTGTAATTTTTTTCATAAAGTTCTCTTTTATTGTCTAAAGGATCTTAAACACCTATAATCAAAATTTTTGATTCTAGAACAGTGGTTCTCAACCTGTGGGTCCCCAGATGTTCGTGGACTTCAGCTCCCAGAAGCCCCAGCCACTATGGTCAATGCTCAGGGCTTCTGGGAGCTGAAGTCCACGAACATCTGGGGACCCACAGGTTGAGAACCACTGTTCTAGAATATCTGCCTCCACATCTATATATCATCCATATGGATCTTTGAAGATCAAAACTTCTCTCTTTCTCTCTCTTTTTTTAATCTGTAGAAGTTGAAAATATATTTCCCAATTTAGGATTATTCAATAATTTTAAGTCCTTATTTCTTATCTGAGTTTCTTGAAGATAAAGAATATCACATTTTTGTTTTTCTAAGTCAGTGGTTCTCAACCTGTGGGTCCCCAGATGTTCGTGGACTTCAGCTCCCAGAAGCCCCAGCCACTATGGTCAATGCTCAGGGCTTCTGGGAGCTGAAGTCCATGAACATCTGGGGACCCACAGGTTGAGAACCACTGTTCTAAGTAGTGGAAGATTCTTCTCCATCTTGGTAAAATATTTTTATTTTCATATTTTCTTAGTTTAAGAAATTTCTTTTTAAACTGTCTTACTCCTCTAATACTTTCTCCTCTGAAACTGAGCCAGTCTCTTCCTCTTCTTGTTCTCATTCTATTTCTTCCTCTTGCTGTAAAGGTTTTTCAGATATCCTGCTGGCCTTTCTCTTGCATCTTTTTTTCTCTCCATCTGCTATTTCTTCCAGCTTCATCCTGAGGGGCTCCATCTCTTCTATATTTTCCAGATCTTTACGTCTCCTTACAAAATCTTTGATTTTCATAACCAAGTTCCAAACATGCCTTTTTTTCCTTATATATAAAAATAACTCCTTCAGTTCTGCCTCAACAGTAAGTTATGGCTTTCTTTTTCAAAATTTGGGTCAGGAAACTATCATCCCTTCTCCATTTTAGAACTTGCGATGGCACATCCTTAAATATCTTTAGTTCCATGCTATCTATTATCAACCTATTTGTGTAATTTTGTTGTATTATTAATTCTTTCACTTGTTCTTGAACAAAGTAGACAATTGTATCTCATGGAACCTTTCTCTTCTTTGCTGTCAGAAAGTTAATCCTGAAGATTCAATCTCTCTCTGAATTCAATTGCTCTGTAGGCCAATCAATAAACTGTGCCAAGGCAGGGATTAATCTAGAATACAACTCTTCCCCTTGTTTCTCCTCTAGACCTCTAATTTTTATGCACTTATCTCTGTCTCTGAGAGTATATATTTTTTCTTTTTTTATGCATATTCCTTTGTTAGACTTTAAATTATATACAGATTCTCCTTGGTTTACAGTTGTTGCTAGATTAACAATTGAAAAAAAATTCCATATAAATCAGAGACAAACATAAAAAGTAAATAAAGCAGTACAGCAGCTATGGCATTAATTTAAATCAGTCTTTAGGAGCTATAAGCTAAATCACTATTTATAAGCTATAACCAAAGAATCTCCCCATTTTTGACCCAAATATATAATTAAATCCTCATATTCTTTCCTAAAATTATCTAAAGATTGATCATTTAATAACTTTGTTAGTTTATCCAGTTCCAGTATTTCATGAATATCCACAAGCCACATATCTATATTAGGAATTTCTTCCTTTGTCCAATTCTTAGCATAGAGGATTCTCAGCTTGGTTATTAAATTAAAGTATCATTTTACCGGTTAGTTTAAGGGAAAATTACTATAAGATGTTATATAAATGGTACATAACATCAGTTCAAACAGCAAAAATGCAGAAAAATGTAAGGGATACATGTTGGAAATGTGAGGAAAGTGGCACATTTTACCATATATGGTGGAAATGTAAACAAATGAAAAAATTTGGGAAATAGTGCATAGTAAGATACAAGAAACATTGAAAATAAGGTTTAATTTGGTACCTCAAGTTTATTTACTTAATATGATAGATGAATTGGGTATAAATAAATCACAAAAGATAACAATCTTATATATGATAACAGCAGTGAGACTTTGCTATGCCCAGGTTTGGAAACAAAAAATGACACCAAGATTAGAAGATTGGTTATTTAAACTATATGATATGGCTGAAGCAGATATTGTGATTGAGTCTTTAAAACATAATAAGAAAAAGAAAATATTTGAAGAATGGAAAATGGTACTTTCATTGTGGGAAGCTTTTTGGAGGGGAAAGGCAATACTATTTATAAGTTAAAAATATGAATAATATAAATGTATTATATATTGAAATGTGTAATGAAGAGAACTCTGTGTCTTAGAAATATAGAAAATATTTAAATATCTTGAAATAAGTAATATGGTCTAAGAAACTAAAAAAAAGAATAAAAGGTGTAATAAAGTTATGAAATAAAAATAGTTTAATGAAGGAAATTATAGATAAGGTAGCATAAATAACCTGAGTTTCGGAAGGGGGGAGGGGAAGTTTTTTAGAATAGTGGGGAAATATGTAGGGATTAGGGTGGTGGGACTTTGTGTTGTATAAATGTTGCACTGACACGGTTTGTTTGTTATAATGTTATAAGGTTATATGTATTTAATAAATATGTTTTGTATTTTTTATATTACTTTCTTCAATAAATATTATTTTAAAATAAAGAAAATTAAAAAAATTAAAGTATCATTTTAATGTTGTTTTTCTATGTAATTTCCCACCGAGCTAAACATATTTAATAAGTACAATTCTGGTCTCATAGGGAAATTTTTCTTAATAATCTTGGTAATTTCTAAATGTATACTCTTCCAGTATTTTCTTGACTTTTTACAATTCCACCAACAGTGGTAATATGAGCTTCTTTCTGTTTTACACTGCCAGCATTTTTCATTGCCTCTGCTGTAAATTTTTTGCAATTTTAGCTGGAGTTAGAGATCACGCACACAAAAGTAATAATGCTAGTGCATGATTTATTAGGAACGTGATGTGGGTGTAAGACTTCAGTGATTGAACTGAAGGAAATTTGCAGAGACAAAACGTTATAGCTTAACAATCCATTCCAATGGTAAGCAGTCAGCTTGAGTCGGGCCAGGACCAGCGCCTCTGCTACCCAGAAATATTGGAGAACCGAAAGCGTCTTTCAACGGGAAGGGGGAGAAACTCTCTTTTTTTATGACTATGGCAAATAATTTCATGATTGATTACAGTCATCTGTTTCAGGATGATGCGGCCTGAATTCGGTACCTCAGCCAGAGATTGAAAGGTCTGGTTGCTGACTGGGTGGCAAATCTATATGACACCTGCACCCCAGAAACTGAAAATCTGCAGCTCTTCATGAACCACCTGCGTGAACACTTCGAAGACCCTTATCTGCTGGAGAAAACCAAATATCAACTAAAACGAATGAAGCAAGGCAGGAATGATGTGGGAACGTATTCCCATGAATTCAGAAACCTGGCCACCAACGTCCCGTGGAACGATGAGATTCTTATTGAATTATACAAAGATGGACTAAATTCTGATATACTATGCAGATGCCTAATGCAGGCCAACACGCAAACCCTGCTAGGCTGGATCAGGCTAGCTGCTGATGTGGAAGGAATAACTCAGGCAGTACAGCTGGCCCGACAGCGGCAGGACACACCAAAACGACATTCTAGCCACTCCCCCTTCCTCAACGCTGAGGAACGGGACAAACGCCTCCGTCTGGGCATGTGCTTCATCTGTGGCAAGATGAGTCACCTCACCAATAACTGTTCCGAAAGACAAGCCCCGGCTGGGACTAAGGGAGAACGTCCCGACCCCAAGTTTAGAGGAACCACACGTAAGACCGCAGCTGCCAGACTGTCATCTAAACGCAATCCAAGGGACCCTGCAGCAGTGACCGGGGACTCCGCTCCCATGGAAGAAACTACATCATCGTCCTCATCTGACACAGACGGGGACTCTGAAACCGGCTGCGATGCCTGGAGCGCCGCAGGAACCGCTGTAAGTACTCATCAAGTTCCCCATTTATTCGCCACTGTCGAGGTTACGGGTGGAGATGGGACCTTGCACATTCATAGGGCTCTAATTGACTCTGGTTGCTCCAGAAGTTTGTTGCACCCCAAATTGGCCAGGAAGCTAAACCTTCTTTATGAGCCTCTGAAGCGTCGTATCAAATTAACGCAAATGGATGGGACACCAATGACTGGAGGAGTTATTGACAAGATTTCTGAGACCGTCATGTTCCGAATGGGTAAAAACAAGTACAAGATGCACTTTCGGGTTCCCCAAGTGGTGCAGTTCAAATTGGTCTTGGGGATCTACTGGCTTCGCAAATATAACCCCCAAATAGACTGGACTGATGATACTATATCCTGTGCGATTTAACCCTTTCTATTTCTCATGAGGAATTGCAACAGATTCCTTCACACTACCGGGACCTACAAAAGGCTTTTCACGAAAAGGAGGCTGACAAATTGCCCCCATACACAGAATTTGACTGTAAGCTGACATTGATGGAGGGGGCCAAACTGCCTAAGCCAAAAATTTATCCGATGGGCCGACAAGAACTTCTTGCCCTTAAGAAATTCCTGAACAAAAATTTGGCTCGTGGCTTTATCAAGCCTTCTACAGCCCCCACAGCGAGTCCCGTATTTTTCCGGAAGAGAAAGGACCCCAATGCTGATCCTAGGCTGGTTGTGAACTATTCTGCAATTAATCAAGTCATCTCTTCTAACTGTTATCCTATCCCCCTGATAAGGTCGGTATTAGACCATCTGGTTCAAGGGAAATTTTTTACCAAACTTGATCTTAAAGAGGATTTTCATAGAATTCGAATGGAGCTGGATTCCGCGTGGTTGACCACCTTCGCTACTCCTTTCGGTAATTTTAAATGGACTGTTCTTCCTTTTGGGTTACAATCTGGACCATCTGTTTTTCAGATGTTTTTGAACTCTATTTTTCATGACTTATTGTTTCAGGGGGTTCTGATTTATTTGGATGACATTTTAATTTATGCCGATTCTGTGGAGTCTCATATATCTTTGGTTTGTGTGGTACTTCAACGCCTGATTGATAATAACCTCATTGTTAATTTATCGAAATGCCAATTTGACACTCGAGCTTTCGATTACTTGGGCTACAAGATTCAAGATAACTCCTTGAAAATGGACCCTTCTAAGATTAACTCCATTTTGCAATGGCCCACCCCCAAAACTCTGAAGCAGCTCCAGCAGTTTCTTGGTTTTGTAAACTTTTATCAGAACTTTATCAATGATTTTGCCGCCATATCGCTTCCGCTCACTAACCTTTTGCAGAAACCTAAGGGCTCATCCACAACCAAGCCACATAGACTTTCTTGGTCCCCTGAATGCCAATCCGCTTTTGAACTGTTGAAATCTAAATTCACTTCTGAGCCTTTACTTCTTTTCCCAGATGCTACGAAGCCATTCATTGTACAAACAGATGCTTCAGATTTCGCGATGGCAGCCATCCTTTTGCAACATGACTCCGAGGGGCACTCAAGCCTTGTGACTTCATTTCAAAGAAATTTTCTCCTCAACAATCTAACTGGCCTATTTGGGAGAAGGAAGCCAAGGCTATTCATTTTGCGTTGTCCTCCTGGCACCACTTACCTGAAGGGGCCCGCCACCCCTTTGAAGTTTGGACTGATCACAGGAATTTACAAGCCTTGCAGTCTGCTAAGAAACTCTCCTCCAAACAGGTGTGGTGGGCTGAGTTTTTCCAGCGTTTTAGATTTAAAATTGTTTTCAAACCTGGACGCACTAACCAGCTAGCTGACCCCTCTCTCGTCTTCCCTGTTTTGCGGGCTCCCCTACCGAATCTCCTCCACCCCAAGCTTTATTTCCTGCCTCCTCCCTGGCTTCTCAAGTGACCACTCGCGCTCTAGCCAAAACAAGGCTTTCTGCTTCGTCTCTCTGTGACTCCGCTCTCCGTGATGCTATCCTTCACTCCGCGCACGCAGATTCTTGGCTCCAGGCTAACAAGGACAAAATTCCCTGGGTTGATAATCTCCGCTTCTATGGCACCAGGATTTATGTTCCCCCCACTGCCCGCGAGCATGTTCTTCATAGACATCGTGATACCAAACCCGCTGGACATTTCAGGTTTTTGAAAACTTTGCATGCGATTCGACGCCTCTTTTGGTGGCCTGGATTGAACTCATCAGTACAGACTTATATTAAACAGTGTGCCACCTGCAATGTTTCTAAGTTGGCCTTCTCAAAACCTCAAGGGCTCCTGCAACCTTTGCCTGTTCCTTTTACCCCTTGGTCGGTAATCGCCTGGGATTTCATCGTGGCCCTCCCCTCCTCACAAGGTTTTCAAGCAATCTGGGTTATTACTGATCATTTTTCAAAACAATGTCATTTTGTGCCTCTGAAGCGTGTACCCACTGTGGAGAAGCTTGCTGACTTGTTTATCTCTCATGTCTGGAGACTTCACAGATTACCCTCTGTGATTATTTCTGACAGGGATCCTGTTTTCACTTCCAAGTTTTGGACTTGTTTACTGAAAACCCTGGGCGTCACCCAGAAACTCAGCAGTGCCTATCAGCCCCAGACAGATGGTCAATCAGAGCGTGTTAACAAATCCCTTGAGCAGTTTCTTAGGTGTTTTGTTAATGAGAACCAAACTGATTGGGCTTCGCTCCTTCCTTTCGCTGAATTTGCCATCAACTCTGCAGTTCATTCCTCCACTGGGTTGCCCCCCTTTGAAATTGCTTATGGTTTTCTCCCTTCTCCTTTTCCTCCTCTCCTTCCCTCCTTCTGCCCCTCCTTCTGTTTCGGCTTGGATCACTAAGTTTTCTACCGTTTGGCAATCCGTCTCCCGTGCTCTCGCATCCGCTAAAGCTGCTCACAAACGCTTCGCTGACCGTAAGCGACTGCTGAATTCCCAATATAAACCTGGTGATTTGGTCTTCCTTTCTTCTAGGAACATTTCATTGCCATCCCCGTCTAAGAAACTTACTCCTCGCTTTCTCGGTCCTTTTCCAGTGAAACATGTTATTAATGATGTCTCTTTTGAATTGGATCTCCCTTCCTCACTCAAAGCTGTTCATCCTGTGTTTCATTCCAGTTTGCTGAAGAGGGCCCCTTCGCCGACTTCTTCGACGACTGATATTCCTCAACACCTCGATTGACTTTTCTACTGCATTTATATTGCTATGTAATCCTTCTGCATGTCTACGGTTATGCAGTGTTTTCAATGTTTATATATATATATATATATATATATATATATAATCTTTTTTGAAGGGGGCAGGATGTCTGGTGCCATATATATATTAATTGTTTTAGTATAGCAATAGACTGAAGGACTAGTGATAGTAATCTGTTAGGGTATTTACATATGCAGAACATTCCTTCCGGCTAGAGTTTCACAGGAACAGATAGATCAGATAGTGTCATGGTGATTTAGGGCCGCTTGACCTTTGATGGTTATGTCCTGCGAAGTTGCTTGTTTAAATGTAAAGTGTGGGAAGCAAATCCCATTCTCGAGCTTTAACGTCTGTAAGACAGCATCACCCACTATGTTTCAATAAAACTTTTATCCAGTTTATTGACTACGTGTGAGCGTGAATCTGTGCCTGACACAGCTAATGATCTTGGAGGAACTAACTGAGACTGGTACTCACTATCAGTGCTGAATTCCAGGTGGTGTTTACATAACGGTCTCTGGTAGACATTCTTTGTTACAAGCAAGCAGCTACATGTTTCTACTACATATCCCACACTAAATACTTTACCCTACTGAATATGGAGGGACCACCCGACAGCTTGACAAGCTGTAAAATTTAAGTCTTTCCAAGTTTGAGTCCAATCGTCAAATTGAAGAGGATAGCCAATATCCTGAGCCCATTTAACCATAGTATTTTTAACTATCTCTTGTTCTAGTTCCCATTTTAACAAAAGTTTATAAAATTTAGCTATCAGTTGTTTTTTACCAGCCTCTAAGATGACATCTAACTCTATAGGGAGGTTCTTTATATTTTCTTTCATATCTATGGTGAAGTTTATATCTATGATAAAGTTGTATATATAAAAACCAAGAGCAATTCATTGCTTCAGTAAGTAATTCTGTTCTAGATTTCATAGTCAGGACATTATTTTGGAATTTTAATAATTTATTATATGTCCACCAATTTGTTTGTGAATTATTCGGGATATTGAAAAAGACTTCCTGTGGGGAAATCCATAATGGTATTTGGGGAGCTAATTGGTACTTGTATTTGTTCCAGATTCTGAAAAGAGAATTTCTTATTGGGTGTTTACAAAAATCTTTATCTGATTGTTTCTTAAGATACCATAGATAAAAGTGCCACACCTGATGTAAATCTGCTCCTTCTATGAGCAGCAATCTCTTATTTTCTAGCGAGATCCAATCTACTATCCAAGTTAAAGCATTGGCATAGACATACGTTTGTAAGTCAGGGAAACCCAAACCACCTCTTTCCCTAATATCTGCCATTATATTCCACTTTATTCTCGGCTTTTTTTCAGCCCAGATAAAATTTGTTAGGTCTTTTTTCCATTGATTAAATATATCCCACCTAGTAATAATTGGAATATTTTGACACAGAATATTCATTTTTGGTAACACATTCATCTTTATAGTGGCAATTTTCCCTAATAAAGATAGCTTTAATTTACTCCAAGATACCAATTCCTTCTTAATTTCATTCCAGGTTTTTATATAATTATTTTCATAGAGATCTTTGTTACTCTTGGATAACCAAATGCCCAAATATTGAATTTTCTCTTGAATTTTAAATTTTGTTTTAAATTTTAACTCCTCCTTCTTAGATTCTTTGTCAATATTGTTGATTTCTCTTGATTAATTTTGAATCCTACAACTTGCCCAAACTCTTGCAGAATTTGCTTAAGTATATCTATAGACTGAGTAGGATTTTCTAAGATTATAACTAGGTCATCGGCGTAGGCTCGAAGTTTAAATGTCATGTCTTTGATTTTTAAACCTTTTATTTTATTCTCATTTCTTATCGTATTACTAAGTGTCTTGATCACAATTAGAAAAAGAAGTGGTGGAATCGGGCATCCTTGCCTTGTTCCTTTTTCAATTTTAACTAGTTTAATTCTTTCTGAATTATATTATAATTATAATTATATTATAATTATATCAGCTTCCTGTTCTTGGTAGATTGTTCTGACCCATCTTATAAAATTGTCTCCAATGCTCATCTTCTGAAGGATTTGCATCATAAGTTCCCAAGACACATTGTAGAAAGCATTTTCAGCATTCAGGAATATCAAAGCAACTTTTTTCTCTTGATGGAATTGGTAATATTGTATTATATTTAATAAGTTACGAACATTATCTTTTAAGTGGTGACCTGATAAAAAACCTGATTGATCACTATGAATCCAATGGACTAGTATCTCCTTTAATCTTTCAATCTAGAATTGAAATGAATATTCTGTAGTGTTGATTCAGTAGTGAAATCAGTCTATAGTTTTGTGGCTCTGATGTATTTTTTCCTTCTTTAGGGATTACCGAAATATTTGCACTTTTCCAAGATTGAGGTTTCTTACCAGCTGTTGTTTGATTTAAGACTTCGTGAAATGGCAATATAAGCTCTTGTTCAAATGTTTTAGGTTGATTTAAATGACCAAATGATATAGGTTGATTTAACTGTTCCTTTTGTAAATCAGTCATTTGTACAATATTACTCTTCTGTAGATAGTCTCTAGTTTTTTGTCTCTTAATTTCTTGCTGTTGATCATTGGCATATAGTTTAGAATAGTATTCACAAAAGGCTTGTTTAATCTTTTCTTGTTGGGTAAGAGTTCTTTCAGCAATTTTAATCTCACTGATAATCCTTTTTTCTTTTTCTTTCCTTAGTTTGTACGAGAGCCATTTGCCTGGTTTGTTAGCAGTTTCAAAGAGTTTTTGTTTTAGATATTTAGCTTTCTTTTCTACTTCTTCATTAATTGGTCTTTGAAGATTTTGATCTCATTAGTCAATCTCATATTGGATGGGAATTTCTGAAGCTTTTATTCTCTATCCTTGATTTCGGACATAATTTGATTTTCTTTCGCTGATTTCTCCTTCTTCAATTCATATTCTAGTTGCATGATTATGCCTTTTATATAGGCTTTTGCGGTGTTCCATACAATACGAATTGCTGTTCCTTTATTCATGTTTTCTTGGAAAAATAAATTTAAATGATATTTTATCTTTTGGACTATTTTGTCATCTCTGAAAATATTTTCTCTACATCTCTAAATAATTTCTAATTTCCATCTTCCTATTTCAAACAGAACTGGATTATGATCCGATAATGTTTGAGGTAGCATTTCTATCTTCTTAACATGTCTCAGAAGTGTCTGTGAGATAAAGAACATATCAATTCTACTCCATGACTTGTGCTGATGAGAATAATATGTACATTCTTTTTCATTTCCATTCCATTCCATTCTCCAAATGTCTGTCAAACCATAATCTGTAATGAATTTTTAAAAATTCTTAGGTAATCTCCCTTGAGATTTCTTGATATCTTTATCAGATTTTATGTCTATTATGGGGTCTATAACAGCGTTCCAGTCTCCCATCAAGATAATCTTCTCATATTGGTAGTCTGCTAAAATTGTAAGAAACTTCTCAAAACAATTGACTTATTTTTGTTGTGGGAATAGACACTTACTAATAGTATTTTTTCATTTTGAATGTTAATTTCTACCACAACATAATGGCCTGATTCATCTCGGAAGACTTCAATTGGAGCAAGACATTTATTTATATAAGACCGATCCCTTCTTCTTCCATTTATTAGCTGAAATAAAGCATTCGCCCAATTTAGAATTATTAAAATATTTAACATCAGATTGTCTTACATGTGTCTCTTGCAGAGCAACAACATCCAGTTTCTGCTTCTCCAAGTAATGAAAGATTTTCTTTTTCTTAGGCAATTCGTTCAAACCATGAAAATTCTAAGTCAATAACTTAATATTCAGCATAATTGACTTCTGATACTCCACACTTAAATTTTAATTTCAGTCCTGTAGAGTGTTTTGTTCCTCTTCTTCATCTTCAAATGCAGTCTATTTTCCTCCTTCTTGCTTTGTCTTTTCCTGTGTTACTTCCTCCTCTATTTCCTCTTCCTCCATGTCTTCTTCTTGTATTTCTTCCTCCTTATCCTCTTCTCCTTCTGCTTCTTCTTCTTTTCTTTTTTCTGAGATTTTTCTTTGGTTGACTGTTTGGATGTTTCTCCTCATATAAATTGTTGTTGTTTATCTTCTTCTCGCTTATCTTCTTTTTCATCTTTATTCATCTCTCTCTTTAATATCTCATTATGTTCCTCTAAGAAGATCTCGGCTTGTCTTGATGTCATCAAATTGTATTTCTTCCTGTTAAAATAAAAGGAGATCCCTTCTGGGGTTTCCCCACTTTTTTTAAATGTTGAGTCAATGATATGTAATCTTTCCTCTTCTGAAGAATAGTCCCTGGTATATCTTTGAAAATTTGAATTGTCTGCCCATCAATTATTAATATCTCAATGTAACTATTTTGAAAAATAAGATCTTTAACTCTTTGGTGGATGAAAAAAGATGACAACATCACAAGTTAGCTTATTCCTTCTAGCTAATAGTGAACTTATATGATCTAGTTTGTCAGTTTCAAGGTCCATTTGCTCAGCAGGCTACCCTAAGAATTTTGCCAGTGCTGGTAGCACTCTCTCAGCCAGATTTTCATATTTCTTCTCTTTAAGACCTCTCAGTTTGAGAGACCTCTCTGTATATCTATTTTCTGATAAGTCCTGAAGATACTGAAGCAGAGATTGTGATAGTTTGTTATCAGCTTTAATCTCTTCTATCTCCTGAATTTTTTCTTCAAAATCTTGTATCTTACTATTTATTTATTTCATTTCTTCTGTCAACATTTCAAATTTGTCACCAAGTAATTTTATTTATTTCTTCAAAACTGCTTTCATCTCTTTCTTTGTGCTTCGGAATTCCTGCATTATCTGAGCTGTGAATTTTTTCATTTCCAGCAGCATTTGTGACTCCATTTTTTGAAGTGTCTGGGATTCCTCACATGTCTCAGTAGGAGATTGTTGTTTTGTCTGTTCTCTTGTGGCTGGCATTTCTCACTCTCTCTCAGCAGGTAGTCTTTTATTGGTATTTATCTTAACTCTCAATCTCTCAAGAGAGGTAAAGAAGAACAAACTTTGATAAATGCTTTTCATAAAAGTTATATATAAATCTATTCTTGAAAATAGCAATATTGCAGGGAAATGTAAAGCATAGATCAGCCAAAGGAAGGAAGAAAAGTGAAGCAAAGAAAGGAAGAAGAAAGAAAAAAAGACAAAATTCTAATTCTATCCCTCACAGCTTATTTACCCAAATAGATAAGCACATCAAATTTAACAAGTACTGTAATATATTTGGCACTGTTTCCAGCTTTTATCAAAAATTCTCCATCTCTTTCTTAACTTTACTTTTCATTTCTGATGTTAAATCCTTCATTTCTGAGCATATCTCTATCCTTATTTTCTTTATGTCCTCTAATAAAATCTGGTAGGATTCTGGAATTTTTGGTTTTGCTTCCAATGAAGGCGTTCTTTAAATCAAGTCTGAATTTGAGACTGTGCCTTTCTTCTTCCTGATGCCATTCTACCTGCTTCCTTGGTTTTTTTTTCCTCTTTTCTTGCCTACATATTATCTTGGTGATCACTACTTACAATCAAATAGATAGGACTTATGTTAAGTAGAAATTCAATTCTCACCAATTTTTAAAAATTGATTACTCCTAGATTTTAAATATTAGTAAATAAAAGTCAAATTCAATATCTTACCCACCCAGCCTCCAATCAAGTACTTATATCCTCTAGGAATTCCCTTGGCTTATAAAATGGATGAAATTTTTACTCTGTAATTATTTGTTATACCACCAGAGGGTGCTGCTGTACAACCTTTTTCTTGTCAGTTCCCTGTTTAAAAAAACTTTACTCTCTGTCTCTGTTATCCCTCTCTCTTAGTACAAACAACCTTGAGTCAAACAGCTTATCTCTTGACTCTGTATAATTTTATACTCTTTGTACAGCTGTTCTGTAAGCTACAATTCCAATTAGTTTAGTTCACAGCTTGAGTCAGCTTCTATTGTAAGGCAATGAAATCTCTATTACAAGCTGTCAGTGCAGAGAAGCAAAGGGAGACAAGGAGATATATATTACAAACTGACAATTAAGTTACACTTGAAAATTATTAAGCCTAGGGAGGGAAGACATGGAGCAAAAATTCTACACCTGAATAAACAGGAATCTTAATAATTTGAACCTATATGGTTCCAATTACCCCCCTCAGAACTTATATAATAAAACCCAAATTACTTTATGTGCTTTGTAAAATTTGTTGTCAAAATTCAGTATTTGTTAAATATTTCTTATTTCAAAAAGAATAACAATCTCATTAATTAGACCCTAAAAAGGCAGAAGTTACACAGTACATATTTCCCTTTCCATGCAATATGTCATACCGTTAACTCACTGTTCCAGCCTTATACTTTTATATATAACAGTAGTACAGTGTATACCTAACTAGTATGCTCAGCAAAGTAAACAGAGTTTTTTATGCTGAGATATGACTTAATTTCAGTTCAGTTCAATTTCAGCTCTCTTCCAGTAATTTATTAAAGATTAGTCTAATTAGCCTTCTTTCTCTTCCTGCTGTCAGCTCTTGACCCTTGGAAACTTAACCAAACCAATCTCCCACTGTCAGCTTTTGAAATCAATCTTTGTTGTCTTCTGCCTCTAGCTTGCCACTATCTTCCTTTAGTTTTTTCTGTCCTCTCACTCTCCAAACTCCCCTGATGCTATGCCAACCAGCTCAAAAAGCCTTTGAGAATTCTTAAGTTCTTAGAGTTTCTGCCCCCTTAAATTTAGGAATCAAAAGCGGCCACTCTTTATATTTTTCACCACCTCAGTTGATGCATTTCAGATCAATTAGTTGTATTTTAGTCTTGTCATAGGTGTTCCTTCACAAAGAAAATATTTTTAATTTTAGCTCCTTGGTAACCAGCTATTTCACTGCCTTCCTTGACAGTTTAATAACAAAGTTTCCACTGTTCTCCTTGACAGGTTAGTAACAAAGTTTATAGCCACGTCTGTTTCAGTTAATATACATTATGTCCATTTATATCTTCTTTAATGTGAGTGAACCTTTCCTCATGATGACAGTGTAACTAAAAAAAAGCTACTTAAACAATTCAGTTCTTATCTGAACAGGACAATTGCATTGAGAAGGTAATATCTACTCAAACTTCTTGAGATTCCATCATTTTTTACTTTTTTATTAATCCTGCTTGACAGATTGTTAAAAAGCAGTGGCCATTCCAGGGGCAGATTAAGGTTTGGCAGCTCTCTGAGCACATAAGCACTATCCATGTCTGTTATCCATTCAGCGTTCTTTCTTTACTCTTTCCTTCTATTTGCTGGTCACTGGTCACTGGAAATTGGTCTTTGTATGAGCCCCTCCAATACCCTTTTCCCCAAGGGAAATTGGTCCTGTTTAATGAGAATTTAAACAGGCTCCTGACCCCAGTCACTGGCTATCTTCTCCGCAACTGTGGCTGAAGTTCCCTTTCCTAAGCACAGTTCAAAGTGCTGGTGAAGCTCAGGCCAAGTTTAGTTTCGTTTTTTCGTTTAGTTCTTCTTTTGTGTTGTGGTTTAGTTAGTTTAGGTTAGTTTTCTTTTTTAATTTTTTTAATTGTTAAAAACACAAAAAGTCAATACATAACATTCATAATTCATTCACAACTCATTACATTCCATATACATCAACTTCCTCATAACTGGTCTTGGCATAAAAACAATCTATAATTTTCATATCTATATTTCCGTAGTTAAAGCACATCATCGTCATCATCATCATCACCAATTTTATTTCTTACCCACCTCTCCCCAAGGCTCCAGGAGGGGTACAAAATATCCTATATCTGTTGAGGAATTTCTTATCTTATATACAAATTACATTTTGCTGTTACATATATTTATATATAATCTAGTTTTATAACATTATAGTTCTTTTACTTCCTATCATATGTATCTTCATTTCTTTAATTTGCTGTCACCAACCGTCTCTGTTAATTCTTCAAATAATAGGTCACCATGTCACAGTCTTTCTCAAATTTATCTACAGCCTTCTCTTTAATTAGGTATGTTAGTTAGGTATATTAGTTTTCTTTTTTGTTCTCTGGTATGTGCTTTTCTATTTTCGAAAATGTATGTTAATCAAAATATTATTTTTTAAAAATAGACAAAAAGCAAACCAGGAAACAGAGATTCAGACTATACTGGACAGGGTAACACTCCCCCTGAAGATGCAGGTTTTGAGCTTAAATGTACTCCTGATTCATCCCTGAGCCTTGAAGCTCAGTTTCAGTGTTTTTGCACAGTTAAGGCTTGTGCACCAGCTGAACGTGTTTCCTGATACATTGGATTTGGCCACATTGATACATGGCTTAATTACATCCCATTTAGATTACTGTAACATGGTCTATGTAGTGTTTCTGAAGAGTATTTGTAAATTTCATTTACAAATGAAGTTATTCTAAATAGCTGCAGTCAACTGGGGAGCACAGTGATTCTCAATCTGGGGTTCTGGGACCCCTAGGGATCTGTGGAGCCCTCACAGGAGGTCCAAAAAGCCTTGATGCTGGATAACAACAGCTGTGTTAGCAACAGAGGGTTGAACAAGGTTACCCACTATCTGGGCAGGGATTTGAATCCTAGTCTCCAAAAGCCTTTAATACATGAATATTTAAATAACTATTTTAATATTTAGACCTAAAAATTAAAATATTTAATTTTTCAGTTAAGTCTTGGTGGTCCCTGCCAGCAAATTATATGTGCAGGATGTCCTCAGTGAAGAAAAAGGGATACCCTCTGGGGAGAACCTTTTGTCTGTTCCACCACTCTCACAGGTATATATATGATAGGAACAAGAGAGAGGGCTGTCCTATCTCAGTCCCGACGCAGCTTATAATTCAAACAAAACAAACTGAATAGCTCATAGTTCATTACTTCCTTCCAGGCAGTAAGCACAGGGTCATAAATAAAGTCCAACATGGTTCCAAGGCAAAAGAGTGTCAGTCGGAGTCGGCCAGAGTATTCAGCAAGGTATTCAGCAGTGTAGAAGTTCTGACCACTCCTGGAGGGGAAGAGTGTCAGCTATATAGGTTTGAAGCCTAGTGTAGCTGTAGCTTGATTAATTGTTGCCGGTTATAAATTCTGAGAGAACAACGCTGGCTTTCTCTTTGCTGTCTGTGCTCTACAAAGGTGGGTACAGGTAAGTGCTGTTCTACGTCTGAAGAGGCAGAACTCTCTGCTGGAGTTGGCACCTCCCCCTGTTCTGTTTGTGGCACTATAACCTTTCCCTGTACAGCAGGTCCTGGCATGCCCCCTGTTTCAGCCTCTAGCATGTCCCCTATTTCACACTCTGAGTCAGAGTCCATGTTATGGAAGCAGGCTATGAGAAGGGTCTTCTCAGTGGCTGCAACCAGCATGTCTCTTGTCATTCGTTTTTCTGAGAGGTTAGACTGACATCTCCTTGCTATCTTTCAGTAGGCGGATTAAGATTTTTTGTTTTAGGATGTTACCCTGAAAATTGGGGTTATCTCGAGGACACCCAAACAGACTTTAAATTAAGGGAATTAACAGAGAAACACAAAGCTTGCGAGAGGTCAGGGCAGGGGATCTTTAACCCTATGTCTACGGGATCAGAACCACGCAAGAGTCAGAGGAACAGTCTAAAGTAACTTTATTAAAACTAACAGAGAAAGTTGCAACACACATTAACAAATAATCCTACAATCACACAAGGGCTACAGAAATGAATTTGGAAATAAGAGACAGTTGGGAGAGAGAGCATACAGACCTTAGTCTAGGCATCCTGGAGAAGGATGAGATTAGCGAAGGCTCGGTGTAAAGCACCAAGGGGAGGCTGGAAGGCTGGCCACAGCGGAGTTCAAGGAAGATCAGAGACACAAGTCGCATTTAGCTCTCAGCAGCATCTGAGAGGCTTGAGTGGGACACCTCAATAGCAGTGAAACGGGCGCTTGTCCAGTCTGGGAGACACTCCGAAGATGCTCAAAAAGTGAGGATTTTCACAGCCAATTTCTGTCCTCAGGCCAGGTATCAGCTGGCAAAGTGGCATTAATGGGCAATGATTGCGAAATATAATGTTAGGCAAATATCACAACCCCTCCTCGGTATTGTTTCTCCTGGGAGCGTCCAGGGGATTGATAGGTTTAAAATTCCGAATTGATAGGTGTTGTTTGGCTACGCACAGTTCAACAACGTAGCTTGGGTGTGACGGTGTCCAGGAGTGAGTCCAATGTCTGCCTATAGATACGTGATTCGGAACAATAGGTCAGTCTTTTAGCCTAAAGGACGTTGTCTATATTCCCATTCAGCAGAGGGAGAGGGTGTAGTGTTAAGGATTTCCCATTCAACGTCAAGGCTGTTTTAACTGTGACTGATCTTTGCTAACCAATATCTAATATGGGGGAAGTCATACCAATTCAGGGGCCCTCTCTTAGGGTTACTTTGGGGTGTAACAAGGAGGCCTTTGAAGGCTGACTGCTCAACAGGAACGGGCCTTGCATAATGTGCTGTATTGTCAATCTGTTGTTTTCTTTTTAATGGCTATGGCTGGTATCCTATTAGTCAGTTACAATGTTGATTTACAACCATCATACCATTGTCATGACTGCAAATGCCCTCCTGAAATCCATCTTAAAATCCAACCAGCCATACCAAGTTAGTGTTGTGCTGGCAAGCAGGATGCTATGGGATGACAAGTTCAGCCCACAATACTGCACCAAGGAGTTGCAACAGGTTTCCACAGTGGGTCCCTTTTCTGCTCAATGCACCACTGCTGGGTATTAGGTGGGGGCTAGATGCATCATCCTGCAGTGATCTACTCTGCAACACCACAAAATTCTTTTCCTCAGTACAGCTGAATAGATATTAAGATAGTTTATGGGGGTCAGATCAGGAAATGGAGTATTGCTGCAGCATCATTGCTATGCATGTGATGCAGGATCTTGGTCTGAATGTTTACCTGCTTTTGATTTTACTGATAGTTTAATGGCATTTTAATCTTTTGGATTAGGTAAATTAATCTTTGTATGTTTTAATGTTATAAGCCACCTTGAGTCCCAGACTGGGAAAAAGGTGACATATAAATAAGCAAATAAATAATGCTAATAATAGTAACAACAATAATAACAATAACAGCTTGACTTAGGCCCTTTTCGCATGCAGTTTCTTTTGTGAGAGGGTCCCTTGAGCGTCGCATAAATAGGAGCGGCGGTCTGTATGACGCACTCCCATTTAGGCAACACTCATGAGTCTAACGCGAACCGCTCATGCACCTTTTCATTTTCAGCTTCAAGCCGAAAATGATGCGCGGTCGCACAAGGCTCCCAGGGCCCGCATGCACTTACCTGCGCTGCGGTACGTCAGCAGCCAGGCCGGTCACGCTTCCTGCCTCAGCGCTAGCCTGCAATTCCCAGGTTGTGCTCGGTAGGAAGGGGCACGCGGTGCTCGCGCGACCGGCAAGCCAGCTGCGGTAAGGAAGGAGAAACGAAGTGAGCGCCTTGTGCAAGAGGCTGCTCATGCGAATGCCACCCCTCACCTCTGCAAAAGGTAAGATGCAGAAAGGGCCTTACAGTTCAAAAAGACCATGGCAAAACAATATTTCTCCTTTTCCTATTTTGCATATTTTTCAAATGATTTTATTGTCATTGTCTTCTCCAAGACAATACAAGAGTCAGATGACATGACTGTAAAGCTGACATTTTTATCTGGTTTCTTCACTGGCAGCCAGAACTGAACTAATCCCAGCCTATGAATTATTCATATAGCCCTCTTTCCTACAAGCCCTGTTCTTCAAATTTATGGTGGCATATTAACTAAACACAGGGAACTGTGGATAAGATTAAGATCATCACAAAGTTATGACCAGTGATGTCTTCTCTGAGAGACAAAATGTTGTGAGAATTCATACTGATGTTTCAGTTCTGTATACCCTTAAATCTCATTGAACATAACAGCAATAAAATACTAGTAAGCATGCTCTGCACTTGCAACAAGCAACTTTAATCCAGTGAAGATTCTAATCACCTTTGCTGGTTGTTTCTTTTTCTCCAGAAATGTTTCTTCCAACTGTACTTCTGCCCCTGGCTGCTGTACTGCAACAAGCTGTGGGAAAGGTACTGGTTAATATGAGCCTTAAAATTTAGAATACAGCATCATTAGTCAGACATTTGTTGATCAGCCAAACATGAGTTACAGTTATTTGAGACAAGGAAAGCAAAGATAGAGAAGGCTGATGGTTTTCTGATCATTTATTACAAAGTCAATAGCAATATTCTGAAAGGAATTATTAGACAGTTGCAGACTACAATGCTGGGAAATACCTTTCTGTTGATTCTAAACTTCTTAGCAGTTTTTAAAATCAAGGTTTTGAACAGCCAAAAAATGGTTTATGAGAGGAAACATGAGTCAAAGTAAGGAGGATATAGAAGTTATATACCCCTAGTAGGAGTTTCCCTGTAAGAACGATGCTAAGTTCTTAAACAGAGGGTTCTGTTATCCTGTTTACTGGGGGTCCCATGAGGGACACCAAAATGTGCTCAACTATAGGTGTAAAATCAGAGCACTGCTTTAGCGTTACAAGAGGCAGGGTAACTTAGCAGGATCTTGTGCCCCAGTGTTTACGGGGTCAGGCCAAGTCAAGGAGCAGACCAGTTTGAAAATAATGAATGATCTTTATTAAATACAGGCACACAATGTAAGCAACACACACACACAGATAACAAAGGAAAATAAAGGTGTGAGTAAGATAGCGAGATTTTCAGAGGGATAGTTGGTTCAGGTGATACGAAACCTGTTCCTGAAGCCAGGAAAAAGATAGAGAGCAATGCTGGGGTTCGGTGTGGCTCAGCATGTGGAGCTGAGGGGAAGCTCGCCAAGCAAAGCGGCAGCAAGGCGGTCTGGAACTCGGGAGCGATCTGAGGAAGGTCTTGGAATCAGGGGTTTTTATAGGGAGAAGTGTGACTGCAGGCTATGCCTTACTCGGGGACAACAATGAGTTTTGGGTGTGAGACAATGTCTCCAAAAGGTCACAATTTAGCATGATGGAATCAGAGCCGAATTGAAAATGGTGTAGCCAGTATGCAAATGCGCGACACTTGACAGTGGATAGTTCAACCTTTTTCAAGTTGCCTGCTCGGGGCAGGGAGCCTTTTGTAGGTAGCGCACATACATAATGTGGTGTTTGCCGGGGAGGTCCCTGAAGCTGTGATCTGGCCATTTCTGGCTTGCCTGTATTGTTTGAGAATATTTCATCAGTTAAGTGCCGAGCCTAGTTTCGTGCTTGTCCGGGGGCCTCATAAACACATGGAGAGGGGTGGTAGAATAAGGCTGAATTATGATATCAAAGTGATATCGGGTGCTATCGCCAAATAGGCCTAAACTGCAGTAATAGTATCCATCTTCGAGGAAGCATTTCTACACTGTTTGCCAAAGAATCCTTGAACCGCAGACCTGGAAGTCCAGCACCATTCTGGGCTTCAGTGCTCAACTGATGACCTGGTCATTTGTCTGACTGTAGGCCTTTTGAGAGTATCCTCCAGCATGCTCCACAGCATGTTGTCATTATCCACTGCAGGCACTGGTCTTTTCAACAATGAGTACAGCTTGCTGTATGTTCCATTTTGAAAATGAAAGAATTGGATTAAAAATTAATATGTATATGGAATGCACAAACAAGCTTTGAATGACACACACACACACACACACACACACGAATTACATTTTAAAGATGTAACTTTCTCTTTTTCACAAATGCAAGGAAAGAGGTTTTGATGTTTCATTCACATTTTTTGTTTTTAAAACTCCCAGTGGAGCAGATCTTGTAAATGTTAGTTTTAAAAGTTTACAAGCTCTGAGATGGAGTCAGCCCTGCTGCCACTGCTCAAGTACAGTGCAGTGGACAAATAGGTTCATTTCTGAAGGTTTCCGCAGATGACAACTGAAACTGACAACCGAAGAAAGATTTTTTTGAAGTGGAAAATCTCTTGCTAACCTTTTTTAAAAAATCTTTTAGGTTATATCAGGTGAAATGTCTCTGAAAAACAGCAGGAAATTCTTGACAATTTTAATTCTGTCAGGAGAGACGTGCAGCCTACTGCCAGCAATATGATGAAAATGGTAAGATAAAATTGTTACTAAATGTTTTTGAAGAGTTCCAGTTTGGCAATTGTAGGCACATGTGCCTAGATAATGTGGAGTTAATATATTTGGAAGATGAAATCTAGAGCCCTAAAGTATAGCTCTTAAGGAGAACGGTGTGTCCAAAATGATTTCACTGGAAAGATGTAAAGTCCATGGAAGGGGAGTACTGTGTCAGCTTCAGCCATCCTTCTCCTGCAGCCCCTGCTGAATGTTTATTATATGGATCTACTGTCTCCCTGGTTTCCCCACCCCTAAAATTTTAATTTGTATTCTACCTTTTCCCCTAAACTTGAACTTTCAGTTTTCTTCCATTCTTTCCCTGGTAATTATTGGAACCCTTTCTTTTCCTAATCCTAATCCTATCTGAGTCCTGTCCTCCTTCCTAATCTTAAACTTCTTGATTTTATAGGTCTCTGATAAGAACTGATTCCATGGTTCCTACACC
Organism: Iguana delicatissima; assembly: GCA_948472985.1. Taxonomy (NCBI): domain Eukaryota; kingdom Metazoa; phylum Chordata; class Lepidosauria; order Squamata; family Iguanidae; genus Iguana; species Iguana delicatissima. Next base: position 398,794 of record CAOKZL010001948.1, on the reverse strand, counting down.
CCAAGAATACTGCACATTCCACTCACTTTCTGCACACTGAAGCAGGACAGGACTCTGCAATTGTGCTTGGGCCTGGGGAGGGGCAGTTTTCTGTTCCTATGATTCCCCAAAACCAGATGTCCATTTGTGGTTTAGAAAAAGCAATTTTTTTATGTCAAACATTGCAGGGAAACTTTTTTTTAATACTTTTTATTAAAATTTTAAATGAAAAACAATACCCCCCCTGCTTCCAGACATCAATTTTCCCAGTTGAATCTGTATAGACATTCCATTCCATACATTATCTCTATTTTACAACAATGGTAAACTATTACTTTTAGCTTATATTTAACTATTTACATTTTATCTTTTACTGCCTCATTTTGTCTTCCACCTTTCGCACAGCCTTTCTTTCTTTTCCCCTATTTCATTCTTTGCAGGGAAACTTTTCTAGTTATTTAAAAACTGAATTGTCAGTCCCAGAGACTTGCAAGGGTAGTAATCTGTCCCCCCCCCCCGCTTCCTTCCTTCCTTCCTTTCTTTCTTTTGCATAGACAAAGGAATCTGTGAGAAATCCAGACAGGCTGAGGGCCACCAAACCAGCCTGAACTCTGAAAATTTTGCCTATTTCTGAAGTAGAATATCATTCTCCTACACCTTCAGCTTCTTTGTCATTCCCTTACACTGCTTTTGTGTTTCACTGTACTTTGATAATCTGCTATTGGGAAAGATAGATGAGATACCTGAAATACCTTTTAATGCATTATCACAATTTTCCATGACAACATGCAGGGTCAGACCTGGTTAGTACTTGGATGGGAGACTGCCAGGAAATGCCAGGGCGGTAGGCTATCTTTCAAACAACCTCTGAGTCTAAGGAAACTCAATAAAATTTGTAAGTCAACAGGTGAGTTGAAAGCACATGCACACACATGCCCAACATTTGTTTGCTGTGCCCTAGTGGATTGTTTAATCTTAGTGCAGCTTTATTATTATATGCAATTATATATAAATTTTATTGTCCAGTAATTATCATTGAAGTGCCCTGAAATGTCATTTTACACAGAAACATTCAATGTTGCCATGGAAAGACAGAATACATTTTACATCAGCTGATGATGATTCTATAGCAAAAGCTTTTATTAATTAATTATTCATTCTTTGCTAAGGTATGGAGTGACAAAGCTAGTGAGAGTGCTAGAAGATGGGCCAGTCAATGTCAATTTAGAAATAGTCCCGTAGAGGACCGAACTTTGAATGGTAAGTTAACTTTACACATTACAAGGCATGAAGGTGAATTTGACACTTATTGGAGTAGTTATTTTAAATTACAGTAAGTTACAATCAGATGCCTACTGGAGAATATTGAGCAGATAATGTCTTGAAGCACAGGGTTAAGCAACCTCCAGTGTTCTCCTCAGTTTGTATACCTGTTCACATTAGGAGCATTCAAGGGCTTTCTTTTCATTAAAAAAACTCAATTATTTACATGTAACACAGTCTGATTATCATTCAAGCCTAACTTACACACTGAACACATCATTAGCAAGTATACCTGCATTTTTTTTTCGCACACAGGGAACATTTTCTCAGGGACTGCAATATGCAGGCTTCAATATGCAGGCTTCACTGCAAGTTGAATGTTCTCATTTCTTAAGTTCAAAACAAAGGAATGGGTGTAGATGTGGGGAAGAGAGGGCTGAGTTTACCATTATTGATGAGAAGAGCAGAATTTGTCTTTTCCTACCATTAAAAAAGGAAGAAGTTTGCTGCTGAAAAATTATTCTTCCTTAATTTTTATCATGGTTCTAATGGAAAGGGCCTACTGAGCATCTCTATTGCTGCTTGAAGCTACAGGTAGTGATGAAATGGGTATTTGACAATTTCTACCAATGATTGTGGTCAAAATCTGGTGTTCCAGACCACTCAGGAAACACTGACAGGATGAAAATAGCACTTGTAAAGTTTTTGCAACCTGTGGGACTTTATTTTTTTTATTCCCAGCACAGCAAAACAGCCTGAAAATGCAATTCTTCGAGGTGTAGTTGCACACCTACATTAATTAAACCTGCACAATTTTTATAAGGATCTGAATGGTTCAGCATTACTCCCTGATTTCTCTGGACTCTGATTCTGCTCTCCCTTTTTTTCTGGACTTACCTGCCTACTCTGATTCTGAGGAGGCTGCTGAGAAAGAGTTGCAGAGGACAGGGTGGCAGAAAAGAAGCAGCCTTGGTCAGATGGAGCAAATTAGCAAGGATGAGAAGGAATCCAGAAATAAGAGTAGGCAGGCAGGTCAAGAAAGAAGGAGAGTGCAGAAGCCCAGAGTCTTCATTGTTTGAAAGATCCTTAGACTAGAGGGTGAAAAGGGACTATTGATGTTTTTTATTGCATACCTTGGCCCTTCTATCAAGCAAGACTAGAAAACCACCCTTAAAATTCCAGTATGCAATACACCTTTATTTATTATTTCTTAGAATCTAATCCATCCATTCCTCTCCTGTCTTGTCCCTCTTTCTCAAAAAGTTGCTCAAAATGAAATAATCATGTCAGGAGGCAGATTGACAAACGCACAGTTGTTCTTCAGAAAGTTGTACAGTTTGAGATTGCAGTGTGTTTTCCATTTTTTCTAAGGGGAAAAAATACCACATTATGGATCATATTTGAGCTGGAGGGAAGGGTAATAGAAAAGGGCTCACATGGAATACTGTGTCCAGTTCTTGACACCACTTTTTCTCCAAGAAGGATATTGCCATGGTGGAACATGTCCAGAAAAGGGTGACCAAGATGATCAAAGACTGGAAAGCCAAGCATTATGAAGATCAACTTAGGAAGCTGGGTATGCTTAGCTTGGAGAACAGAAGGCTCAGAGGTGACACGATAATCATCTTTAACTATCTGAAGGGATTTCATGTAGAATATGGGCTGAGCTTGTTTTCTGCTGCTCCAGAGACTAAGCATGACCCAGTGGATTCAAATTATAAGAAAAGAGATTCCACTAAACATTAAGAAGAACCTCTTGACTACAAGAGCTGTTTGAGAATGAAATACATTGCTGAAAGGGTGGTGGATTCGCCCTCTTTAGAGGTCTTTAAACAGAGGTTGGATGTACTTTAGTTGTGTACAGCAGGGGTTTGAACTAGATGGCCACTGTGGTCGCTTCCAGCTTCTATGATCCCTGTTTTTTGAGTTCATCCTACCTTGAAACAGATTTTTAGAAATTAAGCTTTATTGCTTTCTTCCTCTGTCTGCCATCACCTCTGTCTTTCCCCCATTGACTTCTGCCTGCTATTGGGTCCATGAGGAATTCTATTGTTGTCATCTATAGAAGGTCTCCTAACAACCTAACAACATGGAACAGGAATGAGGCTGCAGACAGCAGGAAAGGCAGCCCCAAATAAATTTGTAGACCCCTGTATCTCCCTATAATTTTAAAACAAATACACATAGATGTGATTTCTCATGGGGCTGGCTCAAGACATTTTGCTGTCTATAATGTCATCTTCCTCTTTCATGTACAGTTGATGAGACTGAGAGGTTAGCAGAATTGCTGGAATTTCATTTTTTTATGCACTTGAGAACAACAAGCTAACTCAAGTTCTCTTTCACAACGAACAGTATAGACTGGGAACAACTTAAATATTTTTAGCACTTCTATTTTAATATTATATTTTAATACTATTTAAAAATGTAAGTGGCTACCTTATATTGAGTCAGGTTGTTGGTTCATCTATCCCAGTCTTTTCAGCACTGACTGGGAGTAGCTTTCCAGTGTTCAGGTAACAGCCTCCATACCCTACCTGGAGATCCTTGCTATTAGCTGTTGTTATTAACCAGGCCTCACACTGCTTAGCTTTCAAAATTAAGTGAGACTGATGCATTCAGGTTGGTACGGTGGTAACTGGTGAAAGCTATAAGTTACAATTTGTGGTTGGAATCCTGTATCAGCTTATACATAACTAAGTATTTAACATCTCCTGTCTTAGCTCCCCCAAACCGAACAGAAATTTCATTCAATCATGGTCTGATCATTGGCAGAATGGTCCTCCTTCTCCTCATGCAGCTGATGGAGGTTGGAGGATCAGTTATGATTGTGGCAGTAGTGTCAAAATAATGACAAAATAGTAATCATCAGTACAAAATACATAACTCTTTCATATTCAGGATTGCTGCCTAGTTATGATATTGCCATAATTTCTCCCCTACAGCCTATTTTGCCAAGCATCAGCTTCATGGGGAGAAGGAAGGCCAGTCTGCCAACAATCAAAGCACAGCTGAATGATTGTTTCCTTCAATTGGGAGTGGGGGGTTCAGACCTGGAGAAGTTGCTGAATTTTTAGTTAAGTATATGCTGATACAGAAGTCCAGTCTATATTATGTTTAGCTATGGTTCAACTACTGTACTCATCTAAAGTCCTGGGACAGTTTAGTGGTTAACCTTCATGAAGCCTCACTAAGGAAACTGCAATATGCAACCACATTTATTCTTATTATAGATTTTGCCTGTGGGGAGACACTGTCACAAACAAAGACAGCCAGCTCATGGCCAGATGTAATTCAATCATGGGCCAGTACAAAGGCTCATTTCAAGTATGGCATTGGACCAACTGACCCAAAGAAAAACATCTATAGCTATACTCAGGTATGAGAAGAAACACTATATGCTTCTAACATGTTTCTAACATGAATTTTGGGGGACAGATAAAACCAATGAAATAATGGAAATTATGTAAATATTTGGCCTTCTGAGACTATGTTAGTAACTTTTCTACTATTGTATCTATTGAATAACTTATCAGGAAGATGATAAATTATACACTGAATTATTCAGCTCTAGGTAAAAAAGCTATAATGGGAGTAAGGCATACAAAAATCAAAATTTTTGGAACTGTACAAGAGTAATAGGTAACTCAACCAAATGTAGCATAACTAAATTAAGGAACAAATCACAATAACATTGTGAATGTATACTGTTTTAAGATCAGGATGGATTTTGAGACTGAGAAAAAAAGCAGAAAGTGAACTTTGTTTTGGAATTCATCTTTGACTTTTTTTTTCTTTTTTTTTTGGAAGGCTTCTGTGGAGCTTTTGTTTGTTTTTGGCTATTTGTTCTCCCTCAGTAGATAATCTAACGGAGTGGTGCTTTTGCTGAGTCATTGGTTTGGTCGGGGAGGAGCTAGAAGTCACTAGCTCTATATAATTCCTTCCTCAGTGTTTGGAGCTCAGTCTCTGTGTTTTGAGGATCATCTTTGACTCTTTGACTGATCTTTTGAAGGTTTGTGTGAGACCTTTGCTTGGTTTGGGCCATGTGCTCTTCTTGAGCATATAGTCAAAGAGGGCAGGGCTTCTCCATCACTGCCTTGCTTGGGGCTGGAGCTAGCAGTCACTAGCTCTATATCAATGCTTTGGAGCTCACTCTCTGAGAGCCAATGTCATGTTGTTGTTGCTGCTGCTTCACTTATTTATATCTCACCTTTCTCCCAACAATGGGACTCAAGACAGCTAACATTAAAGAGTATAAGTTCAAACATTCATAAAAGTATAAATATAACATTTAAAAAACAATTAAAGAATTTATAGAGTTAGAAACATTAAATAAATTAAAATACATTGAAAACAATGCCAACCTTAAAAATAGAGTTGTACAACAGTAAAATGCCCAAAGCTATCAATTTATAAAGCCTGATGGTAGGAAAATGTTTTAACTTGCTGTCAGATGGAGATTAAGGATGGAACCATCCTGCCTTTCTAGGGAGGGAGTTCCAAATTCTGGGAGCAGCCATGGAGAAATCTCTCTCTTTTGTTCCGACCAAATGCACCAGAAAGGGTGATGGGATAGAGAGAAGGGTTTCTCCAGATGATCTTAAGGCTCTAATGGGCTCATACACAGTCCTTCAAATAGCATGGGCCCAAGTCATATAGGGCTTTGTAGGCCAAAACCAGCACTTTAAATTGTACTGGAAAATAAACTGGCAGCCAAATCAATTAATCAGAACTGCTCAATACCTAAATTCCTCCTGTTTTTCTCCAAAATGAGGACTATGTGCTTCCATGCATCAGCAGAGACTTGGTAAGGAATCCATGTTGTAAACCATGTTGTAGCAATGGAGTTGGGTGCTCCCTATAGCCAGCCCCAGTTAACAGCCTGGCCAAAGTTCTTTGGGTCAATTGTAACAGATATATAACAGATATATTACAGTTTGAAATGTGTGAAAAAAAATAACTGCAGGGATGGAGGAAGAAGGACCTGTTGTCTGCTGCATTGTGTGTGCAATGTTTGTTTTCTTGTTAGAAGACTTCACTGACTACACTTGCAACAAGTACATACTGATGGTCCTCTTAAAAGAGAAGGTCAATACACTGTAGCTACATGCTAAGACTCTTAAACACAGCAGAGAACAAGAGGATTTCCTGGATAGAACAGAAGGAGAATTTACCTTACAGAACCATCAGGAAGAATCTGCCATTGAAAACAAAGAGGGTACTAACACTGATAGAGCACCCACTCTGACAGTCACCATCAGGAGCAGACCATGCATAAGAGATTTGGAACCTCCCCAGCTAAGTAATCACATCCTACATCTTCCTGAGGATAATGATCGTGAAGAGGCACAAACAGGAGACTAGCACCAAGAGACACTGCAGGCCAGGGAGGAAGCAAACCTAACTCCCAACTGTAGCAAGAAGAAAAGAAAGGTGCTGGTCGTAGAGGATTAATTGCTCAGGGGTGTAGATAAATCAGGAGGTATGCAGTCTTTCTGGCATACATATCCAGGATATCATGGACAAGTTGCCAAAGCACATCAAGAACATAGAGCAGTACTCCTTTGAGAGATCACCTTGAACTATGAAGCCTATGCATAGGAAAGTCAAGAGTTTAGAGGCACAGAGTCACCAATTCTACCAGTGAAAGACAGAGGACCACACAGGGGCAGGCTCAAACTTCTGTCCAAAAGCAAGCTCTAAACACAAGGATGTGAATTCTAGAGGAGGTTTTTAAACAGAGGCTGAATGGCCATCTGTTGGGAGTGCTTTGATTGTATATTCCTGAATGGCAGGGGGTTGGACTGGATGGCCTTGTGGTCTCTTCCAGCTCTTTGATTCTATGATTTTAGATATCTGTACAACAATACAAAGAACAAACAAGACAAGCTTGAAGACCTAATGCAGGAAGGTAAGTATTACTTTACAGGTATAATAGAGAAATGGTGGGATGACTCCTATGATTGGAATATATTGAAGGATATAGTCTGTTCACAAAGAATAGATGCAGAAGAAAAGTAGTAGTACTAGAAGCTGAGGCTGGCTATGTAAGCAAGGAGCAACCAAAAGGGTACTTCAGATATGTTTGAAGCAAAAGAATGATGAAGCAAATGGTGGGATCACTGCTCAGCACACATAGTAAAATGCTAACAGATCACAGCGAAGAGGCAGAACTGCTCAATACCTATTTTCCTCTTGTTTTCTCCAAAATGAGGACTATGTGCTTCCACGCATCAGCAGAGACTTGGTAAGGAATCCACATTGTAAGCCAAGATTGATTTAGGAATCATCTAGTTCCCCTCGTGAGTTCAAATCTTCAGAGCCAGATGAACTGCATCCCAGAATATAAAAGGAACTTATGGACATACACATGGAACCCCTTGCCATCATTTCTGAGAAATCTTAGAGAACAGGTGAGGTGCCAGAGGACTGAGGATGAGCAAACATTGTCCCTTTCTTCAAAAAAGGCAAAAAGAAGATCCAGGAAACTATAGCCCAATCGGCCTAACCACAATACTAGGAAAAATATTAGAACAAATTATATAGGAGTCTATCTGCAAGTATGTTGATGACAATGCAGTGATCAGTAGTAGGAGCCAGCATAGACATGTCAATAATAAATCCTGCCAAACTAATATATCTTTGTTCAATTGGATCACTAATTTAGTAGGTGATGGGCATGCTGTGGAAGTCATTTACCTGGATTTCAGCAAAGCATTAGATAAGCTCTCCCATAATGTTTTGGTTAGCAAACTGACTAAATGTGGAATAGATGGAAACAACATCAGATGGATCAAAAATTGATTGGAAAACATTAATGTGACGGGAGGGAATGCTTATCAAATTTGCATATGGTACAAAACTAGGGGATAGGGGTAGCTAAAACATTGGAAGATAGGAACAGAATTCAAAAGAATATTGATAATCTAGAAAACTGGGCTGGAATTAATAAAATGAAGTCCAACAGAAACTGATTCAAAATTCTTCATTTAGAGCACAAAAACCAATCACACAGACATAAGATGGGGGATACTTGATTTTGCAGTACTACATATGAAAAGGACCTTGGGATTATTGTTGATGATAAGTTGAACATGAGTCAGCATCAGGGTACAACACCAGAGAAGGCAAATGCTATCTTAGACTGCATCAATAAAAGCATAGTTTCCAAGCTGAGGGAAGTAATAGCCTTCTTATTTTTGTTCTGCTCAGGCCTCTTTTGTGTTCAGTTTTGGGTGCTTCTTTTTAAGAAGGATGTAGATGAATAGGAGAGAGTTCAGAGAAAGGCCATGAGGTGTATAGATTTTCCTATACTATGAAAAATCCCTATGGGGTGAGTTAGTTTTGAATGGGCAAAATCCACTAAATTACCAGCACCTCAGGATTTGCTCTTTGAGAGTGCTGGATTCTCTTTGGGTGTGTTGTTATAGGGGCTGTCATGATGAGGCCAATACTTCAAAATTTGCCCCTATCCCACTACAAACTACACTGCATCAAAGTGTGAAGTTCTACATTCTCACCATAGGCACTTTTCGCATGGCATTTTCCATGCGAAAGAGGGCCTGGAGCATCGCGCGATTGTTAGGAGCGATCTGCACAACACACTCACAATTGAATTATGCTTCAGGGGCCAGCAGGCGCTGATCATACACCTTTTCATTTTTGGTTAGAAGCCAAAAATGGTGTGCGATTATGCATTGCTCCTGGGCCCCAAGCGCACTTACCTGGCATGCAGAGCCTCTGGACCCATGCTGGTTGTGCTTCCTGCCCCAGTGCAGCCTGGGAAACTCCCAAGTTGCACTGTGGAAGGAAGAGGCAGGGCTCTTGCACAAGCCGGCAGCTCATGTGGAGCCGAAAGACCCCAGACACAAGAGCCTCTCGCCAGAGGCTGCTTGCGCGATCCCCGCACCCCAGCGCTGAAAGAAGGTAAGGTGCGGAAAGGGCCATAGTCATGTAGTTCAATTTTTTTCAGGGCTGTTAGACACCCAAAGTGCTCGTTCTCCTGAATTGTCCCAACTTGAATGACAAGATCTTCCATCAGAAAACTTTGATTGTGCTGACTTGTATCTTCTTCAGAATCACAACTTACACAAAACCTGCTCTTTTGGACATGAGGCTGAAGTCTGAGTTGATTTCCCTTTCTGGAATTTGATCTTATTATTTCTTTGGCCCAAGTAAGAAGGTGCTGTGGTGCAAACCATCATGAAGTTATCAACTCTGCCAGAAACATTTCCTGTATTTCTCCAAGTTCCTGCCAAGCAAGACCTCACTGCATTTCACTGTTTGGACATACTCTGAAGCATCATCTTCTTGCAGTTATCTTACATGATCCAGTCCTGAGTCCTAGTAATATTTGAGGTCTTGTGCATGCATGTGTATGCATATGCCATATGTTTATATGATTTATCATAGATAGACATGCACACAAACCACTGCATTCTGCTTTTATTCATATGAACAATCATCTGTAGGCATGGTTAGGTGATAAGCACCTTCTCTTAACGCATGGTTAAAAAGGACATTGATTTTAAAATCCAGTATTCTGGCACTGATGTGAGAGTCAAGAAAATCTTTTGGCTTCTTGTCTATGCTTTAATAGTTCCCCCAGACAATAGATTTAACATGTTCCTGAGGTCCAGTTGTTTTCTGCACTATATGCATGGTAAGAATGACCAGCATTCTTAACTAGTTAGATTTATCAGCATGACCAATGCCCAAGATTTAGGAGAACTAAAGTTCAAAGCAGGAGGATACCTGATTGCCTACCTTTGCATTAAGGGTATTACTCTATTGGAGAAGGTAAAGAGAACAGATTAATGAAGAACACAAGTAAGAGTAACAAAGTGGGAACAAATCACAGGGCACTAGCATTAGAACAGTTAAGCAGATGTCCTCTGAAAATTATACAATACATTGACAGATGTCTTTGGAAAATAAACAAACTCAAAGAACTAAGATTTGAATATTAGTCAGACTTGTTAACGTTACTGCACTGAAACTGATGTCTTTTGTTTTACTTCCAGCTGGGATATAGTGGATCACAACTTTCGAAGTTAGTCATTTTTTATTTTGATGCCTGATATTTTGTTGTATGGTTAGTTTTGAAAGATACATGGCTTGCCTAACTTGCTTGTGGTTTTCTTTCCTGAAATACAGTTCTAAGAATGGTTTCTCAAGGTTTTTGTTTTGTTTTGTTTTGTTTCTTTGTATTCTGCTCAGAGATGAGAACAAATTAGACATATAAAGATGCTTGGGTGGTGGTGTGTGCTAAAGAATAAACTAAGGGAAAGCAACTACAGTCAGAAATTAGTAGAGACAGATTTTTCCCCCCTTCATACTGATCTTATGTCTCATGTGATTTGGATTGTTATTGATTTGTTATTGAAGTACTTGGTTGTTGTTGTTGTGTACCTTCAAGTCATTCTGACCTATGGCAACCCTAAGGTGAACTTATCATGGGATTTTCTGGGGCTGAGAGTGTGTGATGCACCCAAGGTCACCCAGGGGGTTTCCATGGCAGAGAAGGGAATTGAACCCTGGTCTCCAGGGTCATAGTTCAATGCTCAAACTACTACACCACTCTGGCTCTCATTGAAATACTAGTCAGAGCTAATTGTCCTTCAGCCTAAGGTGCAAATGTGTCACACATAGGGTTCCCTGGACCCTATTCCATTCCTCAGATTGAAGGAAAGAATATTAAGGTGAGAACACTCTTTTGAAAAGTTTGCATATATATGTTCCTTATTTCGTTTATCAGACCTTGTTTTGTTATTATTATCTGAATGTAAAATTCTGTGCAACTGTGGTTTCTGCTTAACAAATCACCGGGTGTTGTTTCTTGTAATATTATTATTATCATTTTAACAGGGCCCACTCCCATGACATTACCATATCAAGACTTGTAATAGTCTTGACGTGGCAACCTTAGTTCACGCATGGATCATATATGAATTCCTGCCTCTGACCCAAGAATGATATTCTGCACTGTATGAAAGATACAGAAGTGTGGCAGAAACTTTGCATTTATTGTTAAGAAATAACCCAGTTTTCTAAATGGTAACTGAAGAAGATATACTTCATTTTTCTTTAACTATACAATTCTTTGTTTTTGTGTGCCTGAAGTCATTTCTGACTTATGCCAACCCTAAAGACTATCACAAGGCTTTCTTGGCAAGATTTATTCAGAGGAGGTTTGCCATTATATTCCTGTGTCCAGTTCTGGGCATCTCAATTCAAGAAGGATGTCGGCAAGCTGTAACATGTCCAGAGAAGGGCGACCAAAATGGTGAAGGGTCTGGAAGCCATGCCCTCTATGAGGAGCAGCTTAGGGAGCTGGGTATGTTTAGTCTGCAGAAGAGAAGGTTAAGAGGGGACATGATAGCTGTGTTTAAATATTTGAAGGGATGTCATTTTGAGGAAGAAGCAGGGTTGTTCTCTGCCACTCCAGAGACTAGGACAAGGAGCAATGGATTCAAGCTGCAGGAAAGGAGATTCCACTTGAACTTCAGGAAGAACTTCCTGACAGTCAGAGCTGTCCAGCAGTGGAATATGGTACCTCAGAGTGTGGTTGAGTCTCCTTCTTTGGAGGTTTTTAAGCAGAGGCTGGATGGCCATCTTTTGGGAATGCTTTGATGTGTGTTCCTGCATAGCAGAGGGTTGGACTGGATGGCCCATGAGGTCTCTTCCAACTCTATGATTCTATGATTGTATGATTCCTCTAAGGTGAAAAGAGTGTGACTTGCCCATGAGCACCCAGTAGGTATCCAGGGCTGACCTGGTGATTTGAACCTTGATGTCCCACAGTGGTAGTCCAGCATTTAAATAATTACATCATACTAGCTCCCATATAATTCTAGGGTTCCCATATAATTCCAGCCATCTTGGGTAGAAAGGCATAATATAAGTAAAATAAATAAATAAATAGAGTTTTTAATGATTACAACTAATCTGTCTCTAGTTTAATGTATATATTAAAAATTATAGCTAATGCATGTCTAGTTTAATTCATATATTTTCCATTACGCTTATAGCTCGTTTGGTATAATTCGCATATGGTTGGATGTGCGCTTGCTTACTGCAAAGAGAATACTTTCCCTTTCTTATATTTGTGCCATTATTGCCCTGGGTAAGTTTTGAATACAACAATACAAATCATCTTGTACAAAACGTCCACATGTTGACACATCCACAGAGATACACTGATGTAGGCTTGTTTACATCCATTTTAATTGAAGGAAGGAGACCTGTGGGTGCAAAAAAGGTGCATTGGTAAATCTACCACTCTGGCAAATGAATGGTGAATGGCAAAATAATGGGACATCTCTTGTGCAATTGGGGGCAGGGAGTGGCATGTTGGATCTCTAGCCCCCTTTTGGAATTGTTTGTGCTTGTTTTCAGCAAACAGCCTTAGAGCGTTGCTTCAATATACTACATTGCCTGAACTGGTGCCCAAATTGTGCTCCCTCCACTGGCAGAGTCACAACTTTTAAAAGTGTCAGGCTCATAGAGAAATGAGGGTCATGGGCAACTGGTCAACCACTGTGAAAAACAGGGGATTCATAAACCTCTAAAGCTTTTCTTCTGTACTGCCACACTATTTCTTTGAGAAAAAAATATATCCCATATTTTCACTTGAAGATAAATTAAAAAATCTGCAGGTAAATAAAAAAAATCATATAAATAAAAACATCAGGGCTTACCACTGGCCCTGTTAATCAGGACAATAAAGGCAAGTGCTGATGATTACTATCTCTTCCCATATTAGTCTGCTAGCATCACAGCTTTGCTTTCGCCAGTCTTTCGTGTAGCTGTGTCTGAATTCCAGAACTCCCTAACCTCAGGAGTCCATTTGTTCCACAAAGGGTGGATGATTTATTACCTAAATCTGTGTTGGTATTCTACATTGGCTACTTAGTTATGTATGTATAATGTCTCTTGGCCCGGTCAAGTCCAGTTTAACTGTCAACAAACAGTCAACAAATGAATAAAATGAAAGATGTCTATACAGTCACCAATTGGGAACACAAGGAGAAGAGAGTTTCCAATCCTTTCCCACTAGACAGCAAGGTTGTGATGAGGAATTGTGACAAGGGTCCTGCTTCTGATTGTCACAGCCTCACTAATTGGTGAGAAGGCATTGGAACCATCATCCTCCTTGCACCCTAATTGTCAGCTGAACAGACAGCCTTCACCCAGTCCAGCTGTGGGCTCATAAGCTAGGCTGGGTGGCATTTACATGGCCCTTTTCGCACAGTATTTTCCATGCGAAAGAGGGCCTGGTGCATTGCGCGATTGTGAGGAGCAATCTGCACGATGCACTCACAATCGCGCGAAGCTCCAGGGGCAAGCAGGTGCCGATCACGCACTTTTTCATTTTCAGCTAAAAGCCGAAAATGGTGCCCAATTGCGCTTTGCTCCCGGGCCCCGCATGCACTTACCTGGTGTGCAAAGCCTCCAGAGCCATGCCGGTCACGTTTCCTGCCCCAGTGCAGCCTAGGAAACTCCCAGGCTACACTGCGGAAGGAAGAGGTGGGGCTCTCGCACTAGCAGGCAGCTCGTGCAGAGTCGAAGGATCCTGGATGTGAGAGCCTCTCGCCGGAGGCACCTTGAGTGATCCTTGCACCCCAGTGTCAGAATAAGCTAAGGTGCAGAAAAGGCCTATGTAGTCTTACTGAATACAAAGCAATTAGGGATCCATAATTCTAGGTTTAAAATCTGCAACTGCAATGCTGATTTCCTGGTTTCTAGGCCTACATAGCTACGTTTCTATATATCATTGGTGATGATATGAACTACAATAACTGATTCTTCCCCAGAACTGGGAAGTCACTATGCAGTCTGGATGTCTATCACAACTCCTATCTCACAAAGTGATCAGGCTATGTAATATAGCTTTTAACATCATTAATATTGTGTCTTTTTTTTAAAGAACTTTGTTTTAATTATCAGAGTATGACTTTGATCTGTGATTTCAGTGGCAACATTCAAGACAAAATAAAAAGACCCTACAAAGAAGGCCCACCCTGTGCAGACTGTCCTGATGATTGTGATAATAAACTCTGTAGTAAGTTACTTATAAATTATCAACAGTGTTAGATATATAGCTATGTTCCTCTTTGGGAATCACCTATGTTGACTTTCTTCAACCATAGCCCTTTTCTCACAACATTGCCGAAGTGAAAGGGCCCCTTGAGCGCTGCGTAAATGTGAGGAGCAGTCCACACGATGCACTCACATTTGTGCGACACTCAAGGGCCTAACGCAGACCGCGCACACATTTTTTTATTTTCGGCTTAAAGCCGAAAATGCTGCGTGGTCACGCATCGCTCCGGGTCCCTCGCGCACTTACCTGGCATGCGGAGCCTCGGGAGCCAGGCCAGTCATGCTTCCTGTGCGGTGCAGGCTGGGAAAGGTCCCAGGCTGCACTGCAGAAGGAAGAGGTGGGGCGCTCGTGCGACCAGCTCATGCTGTGGAGCCAAAGCAGGAGGGATGCGGGAGTGCTCCTCCAAAGTCTTCCTGAGCAAGCCCTGCCGCTCAGCACCGGGAAAAGGTAAGGTGCAAAAAGGGCCCTAATTCCTCCCATATACCATCCTGCATCATACTGAGTTGGGAGATAATGGAGTTTGTAGCCCATGACACCCAGAAGAAACCAGATCTGGTCTGTACTATTTCTTATAGACTTATATAGGAATCTCTGAGCTTCCTTTTCATACTTGGCCAGAATGTGAAGCAGGTCCTCTTGGGAGATCATTATGAGCTACTATGTTTCCAAAGATGGTCTATACCGAGGCCATTGAAATCTCACTAGATATTAAGGTTTGTTCCTCATATTGAATCTATCAGCATGTACCCAAAAGTGGCACAAGATAATATACCGCTCTACCTAATGTCATGTTATCGTTGACAGCTATGGAATCTCATGCACAGCATCAGCTGTAGCTTTCTAATGAATTCAAGAACAGCTTTAAAAGAGAACTATTACAAAAACAAATCTAAGAATATGTGGTAATGATGTCAAAATCTTTGTCCTCCAGGGCAGAATATTCAAAATTACACCACCTAATATTTTGGATAATTAAGAGTAAATCAGCTCAAATGTTGCAAGGCTGAAATAATGCCCTGTGCAAGCTAGAGAGGAAAGGAACTACTGTTGTTGCTGTTGTTGCTATTAGCACTCTCTCTCATATATCTAACTTAAGTTTGTTTGGTTTCTTTCAGCCAATGCATGCCCATTTAAAAATATGTATGAGGAATGTAGAACAATGAAAGATGTCTTTACTTGCAATAACAAGATTATGCAAGACTCCTGCCCAGCCATCTGTAGATGTCCAACTGAAATTATATAAATATAAGTACATGAGCACCACAAAGGTCATCTTTAAACAATGGTTTTTCACTGAGAAGGATGGAGGCTTAGAATTTAAAAATGTATTTTTCTTCTCTAAATTAGCAAAAAGTTAGCAGTTGAAGATTATTTTACTGGTTATAAGGTTACAATTATAAAAAATATATTTCAAATCAAACAAATAAGAAAACATGTTGGACAAAATTAAAGTTATATATGTCATTTTTTCTTGTAGATGTATATTGTAACAACTTTTTGAAACTCTTTTTAAAAAATGTATTTGCATGGTCCCAAGCAATCCTATTAATTAAAATAAATCCACAAAATGTCTTTTGTGCCAATGTGATTTATTACATCTTAATTTTATTCGATAAGATCATCTTATTTTTCTCTCTAGCGTATTTAATTTGTGATGTCAGTTTTTTTTATACAAAGCAACATTTAGAATTCTTTTCTGCAAGGCATATGAATTCAGACTGCCAGTTTATTTCCAATTCTTTGCTATAATCACATGGAACACAGTTAAGAGGAGATTGTTGAATGTAAAACAGCTCATAGATGAAAGCATCCAAGTTCATACATTGATTTGGAAGGAGAGATCAGTATAACACAGTTCATAATGTACATTGTTTTAGACACACAGGTGAATGAAAATCAAGTTGATGCAATACATTTATATGCAGCACATTAGAATTTAACACAATTCATAGAATCATAGAGCTAGAAGAGACCACAAGAGCCATCAACTCCAACACACTGACACACAGGAATAAACCATCAAAGCTTTCCCAACATATAGCCATCCAGTCTTTGTTTAAAAGCCTCCAAGGAAGGAGACTCTACCATACTTTCAGGCAGCACTGTCAAGCTGCTGTTGCTATCAGGAAATTCTTCTTAATGTTTATGTGGAATCTCTTTTCCTGAAGTTTGAAGCCATTGCTCTGTGCCCTACGCTCTGGAACACAAGAGAAAAAAAAGCTTGCTCCATTTTCCCTATGACATCCCTTCAAATATTTAATTATAGCTATCATGTCGCCTCTTAGCCTTCTCTTCTTCAGGTTAAATATACCCAGTTCCCCAAGTGGCTTCTCAGAGGACATGATTTCCAGGACTTTTACCATTTTAATTGACCTCCTCAACATTTTCCAATGCCAGTCAATCTGGGGAATGGTGAGGAATTATTAGCTCAAAATGGAGGGCTGCAAGAGGGGGGTAACATTACAGGATCTTTCCACTTTTGTATACTGGTACAAATGCAGGGACATCAGTTGGATATTAAAAGATTGATATTTATTACTGTTAAACATCTAAAGATATTTATGAACTAGATAGTAAGAAGTTACTGGATTGATCTGACTTAATGTTTAGAACTTTGTTTTAGAACATTGATTATTAATAATTATATTTTTGGGGGAAAAGAGATATTAGAGGAAACAATAATACCAATTACAGCCTGAGATTATAAGAATACTAATGCTAATATTTAAGATTAATATAATTAAATAAGCTTAAAAAAGAAGAAGTAAAGGACTAAGAATAAAAACAACAGGATTTCAACAAGAACAAAGAAGGAATATGGCTACTGGAACCATGCCCATACACAAAGTAGTAAATCTTTGGAATTCCTAAAAGAAACTACGCTCTAATTATCAGCGACGGAAGAAATAAAAAGATTAGATATGCAATTAAGAGTAGAAATGAAAGAATTAAGAACAGAGATACGATCAAATCTTTGGGAAGAACTTAAAGACATTAGAGAAAAGTTAGAAACAATCACCAAAGATATGTCAGTGATTGATAATTACAGCTTACATTACAAAACTTGGAAGAACAGACTAACCAAACAGGGGAATCAGTTAAAGAGTAAATATTTTCAGCAAGGATGGCAGTGGAAACAAGATATCAAGAAAAGTGTGTGGAAATTAGAGGCCCGGGAGAACTACCTAGTGAAAACCTAACAGAAACAAAATTATCTGTGCTGCCTGAATTCATTGATTGGTCACCAGATCAACTTGAATTGGAAGTGGATGAGGTGTTTAGAATAAACTCCACTATTGTTACAATGAAGAAACTTCCTAGATATATTGCTATTTATTTCATTAGAGAGTGAATAAAAGATTTGGTTTTATAGCAAAGCTATAAGAACAAGTTAATAGTGAGTGAGAAAGCGCTGCAGACCTTTAAAGATATTCATCTAAGATATTAAATAAAAGAAGAGAATATACTGATCTGACACAATATTTGAGACAAAATCAAGTAAGATATAAATGGCAAAAAGTAGAGGCAGTATCCTTCACAATAGCACTAGTGC
The DNA here is from genome assembly GCA_948472985.1 of Iguana delicatissima. Lineage (NCBI taxonomy): Eukaryota > Metazoa > Chordata > Lepidosauria > Squamata > Iguanidae > Iguana > Iguana delicatissima. The sequence continues at coordinate 380,897 of CAOKZL010001948.1, read as the reverse complement.
AGAAGGCCCTAAGACAAAACAAAGAATATAATATGAAACAGGACTGAGACCTCCAAATTTGATTATATCAAGAGGGAGAAGGGGAAATCAAAGAATTAAAAGAAAGGTCCAGAGAAGTGAATAATGAGGAAGAAAAGTTTTTGAGGAAAAGACCGTAGAGATATACAAACAGTCTTGATAATAGGGATTTTTGAAAAGATTATAAGAAAGATGAAGGAATCAGGGAAGAAAATAAGGAACACTTTTAACTTTCTACAACATAGGTTTAAAGTTATTCTCTTAGAATATGAAAGGTCTGAAGTCTCTAATTAAAAGGAAAAGGTATTTCATTTCTTAGAAAAACAGAAGCTTGATGTTATTGTATCCAAGAATTCATTTGAGAGAATAAAATTACATATTAAAAATAATAAATTAGGTAACTGCTTAACATCATTCAATCAGAAAAAGAAGAAAGAAATCACAATTTATATTAATAAGAAATACCAAGTAAAAGAAATTTTTAAAAAGGAGAATACATTGCAATTGAAACACAACTAGATAATTTGAAATTACTATTAACTGGAATATATGCACCCCAGGATAATAAGAAAGATTTTTTTCAAAAAACTAATGGAAAAGACCACTGGTTTGGATTATCAGGAAATGATATGAATGGGTGGTTGGAATGGCATGATAGATCCTAAATTAGATAGGAACTCACCTGATGCAAGAAAGGAAAAAAATAAAAGAAATTTGCCAAAATCTTTCAATGACTTAATAAAGACTTTATCATTAGTAGATGCATGGAGGGTAAAGCAAAGGAATTTACTTTTCATTCAGATAGAATTTACTTTTCATTCAGATAGGCACAAATTCTGGTCCAGGATTGACATGTTCTGGCTATCCAAATTACTCGCAAGTAGAGTTGTTGATATGAAAATATTAAATAACACTTTTTCCAAACATAATCTTATGCTTATTGAAATGTAAAAAAAGGGAATACACATGGAGATTAAACAAACTTTTGCTAAAAAAATAAGAAAATAGTCAATGAAGCAAAACAAGAATTGAAAATCTTCTTCACAGAAAATTTAAATAAAGAGATCTCAATAGATATTGTCTGGGACACAAGAAAGGAGTCTTTTTTATTAAACAAGATATAATTTTTAGGAAAATTATCCAAGGAAAAATGAAATTAGAAAGGATATTGAAGTTGTGTAGATATCCAGGAATTATACATAGGTAGCATCCATAGAGCACATCGAGGTTCAAAAAGAGACATGAGTAGTAGGGGTGTGTATCTCCTGTCAAAAGTGATTATAACCTGTCAAAATTGATTGATTTATGACCTGTCAAAAATGACTGACACTTATCAATCTCCCTCCCCCAGAAGTACTAGGGCAGGACAACCGGAATGGGCCATGTCCCCTCCCCACCCACGTGGTCCAAGCTGTCCAATTGGGCAATTTCTAAATCGGGTTCTAATTGGGCCCCAGCAGAGTCACATGACCCCCTCGGATCCTCACGGGCCAATCAGGGGCGATTCCCAATTTGTGCTGCCATTGGCCCAGCGGGGTTGTGTGACCCTTCTAATAGCCCACCCCACCACCCTTGACCAATAGGGACAGATTTGAACCCCTCAGAATCATGTGTGTCAAGCCGGCCAATAGGAAGACGCCCTTTGAGAGAGAGATCGTGGAGAGAGAAGTGGCCATTTTTGCATGCCCGAACAAATCCTGCAGAGACAACATGGAGGCGCCAAGCACCCCTCAGAAATGCAGTATGGATGCAGATAAAGATAATTGTCCACCAGAGGTTCTACAAGAGGAAAAGTCCCAAATGTGGCACACTATGTTAGACTCTCTCTCAGTAGAGAACGTTGTAGCACAGGTAAAATGGGAAACATATCTGGAGAGTTCGGGGCTACCTTAGGGAGACCAGAAACTAATAATCATTGTTCTCAATTTTCAGGAACCTGGAACAAGCGGTGGTGAGGTACAAGTTGCTGAAAGGAATGCCCTGGAGCCATGCACAATAGCATTGCTGAAGCTGGCATCCATAGGAGAAATACAGGTTTGTGAACATATATGGGGGTTAGTAGGTGAGACATGTTGTATAGGACATATTTTAAAACTATTTTCATTGAATTTTAGGACTCTGTAGAGCTGGTGACCACACAACCTGCACATGTCAGAATGCAAAGGATCTTGGGCCTGGAAGCAGCACCCATTTCATCAAAGAAAAGATGGAGAGCAATGAAATTTTTGACAAGAGTCATCCTTTATGTGATTATAAATAAAGTCCTTGATGAATATCTAGAGAGAAAATGCTGGGCTTGTCAAGAAAAATCTGAGGCTCAGCAGTCACACACCTGTCTAATGTGGAATAAAAAAATTATATCTAAACATTTGAGAAAAATATGCAGTAAGATATGCTTTGCAAATGTACTTCAAGAAGTCATCATAATAGCATATGGTTTAAATATTCTGGAGTTAAGGCAAGAAAATGTGAATCAGGTTTTAAACACTCTAACTACAATGATGAGAGTTGAAAAATCCTACCAATGTCTCAACAATTTGCTGAAGCCTACTGACAAAGAATATATAGATTATGTCCAAACTGTTATTAAAAAGAGACCTTATAAATGGTTCCTAACAACTGTAAATAACTGTTGAATAAAAACAAACCTTTTTTAACCTCTGTAAATATAAAAGTGGTGAATAAAAGAAAATCAACTGTTGTTTTATTTGTCTTTTTCCAAATCCTGAGTAGGAATAAAATGTTATTATGTGTGCAATATGTGTGCCAGGTTTGTTGCCTGATAATAAGAACACTTCCTTCTGACCGAGCAGAGGATCCATTAGGTTCCTTTTGTGGGTTTGAAAAACAGGAAAACAAAACAAGAACTTCCTGGCTAAAACTGTGGATTTCACCAAGATATCGACATCAAAAGTCCTAAAGACTATAAAGAGCTTTCTTTTACTATTTTAAAACTTCTGCTTATCTTCCTTCTCATGCCCTGTCTACCTGTTTAAAATTTCCAGTACCTTCAGACCAGAACTTCCTGGCTAAAACCAACATATTGACAGATCATCAACCCTAATGGCTATAGGGAACTATCTTTACTGTCTGAAAATTTCTGCTTATCTTCTTCCCCATGCTCCTTGTAAGGATGATTTCTTAAGTATGATGTTTAGTGAATTAAGGTCTATGCAAGATGTATAACAAATACATACATCAGGGATTGTACCATTTAAAGAGGCCCCCACCCCACAACTATATGAACTGCTGTGCAGTCACAAATAAAAATAACACATACATCAGGATTGTACCATTTTAAATTGGAAATCACCCCTGATTGGCCTGTGTGGATCCGAGGGGGTAAAGTGACTCCGCTGGGGCCCAATTAGAACCCAATTTAGAAATCGCCCAATTGGACGGCTTGGACCACGTGTGTGGGGAGGTGACATGGCCCGTTCCGGATATCCCGCCCTAGTACTTCCGGGGGAGGGAGATTGATACGTGTCAGTCATTTTTGACAGGTCATAAATCAATCAATTTTGACAGGTCGTAAATCACTTTTGACAGGAGCTACACACCCCTACTACTTGACATGTTATTGAAGTGTATTATAAATATGTATATGTACTCTATCTGATCGGTGGATTAAGTATAAAGACATGACTGAGATACTGAGATACATCAAAATTAAATTAAATTAAAATTAAATCGCAAGAGGAAGTCAAAGAAGGTGGGGTCAAATGCCATTGGTTATTATATAGGCAACTCTGAGAAAAATTAAAGGTGGACATTAAGCACTAAATGGTTTTCAAATAACTGAAGAAGGTTTAACTTCAATCCTCTGTGCAGAAAAACACAAATCTATAGCCAAAATTTATGCAATCCTATTAAGATGGACATTGGAAGAAGAGGTAATCAGGACCTTAATGACTGAGTGGTTGCAAAACATGTCACACTCAGTCTCTCTGGATCAATGGGAAAAGACTTGGACTAAGAAATTAAGGTACACTGGTTATCAAGATACTAGAGAAAATATCTATAAAATGCATAATCAATAGTATATTACCCCTAATAAACTATTTAGATGTACAAAATTTTTTCTAATAAGTGTTGGAAGTGTGTGCAGGATATAGAGTCATTTTACCACCTTTGGTAGTTGTGTAAAAAAATGAAAAAATTGGAATTCTGTACACAAGCAAATAGAAAAGATCTTTGGTTTTCTATTTGAAATGATCCCCAAGCTGTATCTCTTGATCATTATGAAAGATGACTTACAGAAAAAAAGCAGGGAAACTACTATTCTATATGATAGCAGCTGCCACAATAATTATAGCACAAAGGTGGAGAAGGAAAGCTCAATATTGGATTGGGAAATGAAATTATTTGATATGATCCAGATTGATAGATTAACATATGTTTTGAGAGCAGAAAAATCCAAAAAAATTGTCAACGAATGGGACAATGTTATATTGCTTTTCAAGAATGCCTGGGGTAATATTAAGATGGCATATTTTGACTTTTGAATTTTCAAATATTGGAAATGGAACTTATTTAAGATGTGAGAGGAATATGTAGTTTTAGGATCAGATTCCAAACTCATTTTATGAAGATTCCATAAGTTCTAATAATTACAGATTACAGACAATATGTTTTACAGAACAATTAAACTTCTGTCAACAGAAGGAACTTAATGTGAAAGATGTGTGGTTATGAAAAGAAACTGAGAAGAAGTATCTGAAAAGAGTTGATAATAGAACTGTAATTTATGATTTATTATTTAATTTTAATGTTATCATGTATCATTTCTCTTTTTCAGTTTTTGGTTGTGTAATATTTTTGTAAAATTCCTGTTTAAAACTTTTAATAAAAATAATACAAAAAAAAAGATATATTATGTGCAGGAGTATTTATAGTAACAGGATAAATGCACCTTTGTGAGGCTTCCATTACCAATGAGGTTAGTCTGTCAATAATATAACTGTAGAAGGATATATGTACAAGGGTTGATGAGCCTTATCAGGTCAATATAAAAGAATCTCTATGTGTGATCCTGTATATTTTGTCCCCTTAATCATCCCTCTGAGGACTGGTTCCATCCTGTAATATTTTGTACAGTTGTATTTATTATCCAACTTTGATTATGCAAATATTGAAAGGTAACATTCCATTTTACAGACCAATTTAACACAAAATGTTGCTTATACCAGGGAACAAACTAATATAACTTTTTGCCACAAATCATCCAATTCCCCTCCCCTGTGACATTCATGCAGTTGTCTTGGGTACTCAGAATCCATTGTTTCTGAGCAAGAATTGGCTGTTCACATAAGGATAACATAATCATGTTGCTTCCAGCAACAGTTTGTTAACAGAGTACCCATGAAGGCATCCATAGCATCATCCACCACCAATTCATCTTTTTCCCTTCTCAGGATCACATGCAAAATAACAAATGAGAATTGTTTATGACAACTGTGTTCTATCAACAGGAGAGCAGTGTTACTGTAGTTTCTAGTCCGAACTTGTGGTATATTAGAGATCATTTGATATCAAGAATTTGGTCTTCGCTACCCATTCCTCTCCATGTGCTTGTGAGGCCCCCAGATGAGCACGCGCATGGGCACTGCCGAAAATAGCTAAACAATACAAAATAAATTCAGGCAGATCAGCAGTTGCCAGAATGTAGCTTCAGGAGACCTCCAGGCAAGTACTCTTTTAAAGTCATATTATGTATGCACGCAGCTTACAAAGAATCCTCTGCCCCGAGCAGGCAGCTTGACGAGCCAAATATCCAACCATCAAGCACTCTGAGTTTGCATACTGGCTACGCTATTGACAATGCTGTCATAATTCAATCATGCAAAGTACTGACCTTTCGGAGCCTTTGTCTCCCGCCTGAAACCCATTGTTTTCCCCAGGAATGGACTAGCCTACAGGCACATTTTCTCCTATAAGACCGCCTGTTACCCTGTAGATTGGGGGTCCCGGGAGGGGTACCCAAATGACCAAACAAACCAAGCAAAGATGGGGAAATTAGCTGGAGCACTCTCTTAAGCTAGCGAGAGGCAGGGTAACTTAGTGGGAATCTTTTACCCTATGTATACAGATTCAAGTCAGTGAGCAGTCAGACAGTTAAAAATGGCAATAATGATATTTATTAATGAGCAGACAAATTACTAAGAAAACACAACCAGATAGCTAACTAGAAATAGGAAATAAGAGTTTTGGGGGGAAATGGGTGATATGACACCTTTCTCATAGTCCTGAAGAGGTCCAATTGAAGAGAGGAAACTTGGCATTGCGGCCGAGGGGAGCTCGCAGAACGAAGCGACGACAAGGCGGGATGGCACTCCGAGGCGGTCTGAGGAACTCTTGGAACTGGGGGTTTTTATTAGGGAAAGAATGACCGTGGGCTAGTCTGGTCTTGGGCGAAAACAATGAGGTGTGGGCTTGAGACAATGTCTCTGAAAGGTCAGAATTTACATGATTAAGTTAAGGTCCGAATTGACAATAGTACAGCCGGTATGCAGATGCAGCTAGTTTGGCAGTTCAGCTCTCAGCTTGCCAGGGTGCCTGCTCGGGGCAGAGGTCTCTTTGTTTTGACGCACATCTGTAATGAAGGTGTTTGCCTCGGGAGGTCTCCTAAAGGAGATCTGGCAGTTTCTGGCTTGCCTTGGTGTAAACAAGTATGAGTCAGCTTTAATAGCCATGCCTAGCTCAGTGCTTATTTGGAAGCCTCACAAACACGTGGCTGAGGGTGGCAGAACAGGGCCAAATTGTGATATCAAAAATGATATCTAAAGTTTACTAAAGGCCAGGACAGTTCATGGTGATAAAACCCCTGATTCTTAGCGTCTCTCCAGATCGCTCCTGGCTTCCATCCTACCTTGCTACCGCTCTGTTTGCCAAGCCTTCCCCTCAGCTTCCATGTGCTGAGAATCTCCACTTCAACAGACTTTTCTTCTGACTACCTGGGCTTCAGGATCAGGTGTAGTATTTCTCCTGAAAAATCCCTCTTAAAACCCTCTATCCAACTCCTATCTTTCTTTCATTAGGTCTGTGTGAGTGTTTGCATACATACGATTTGACTGTATTTCAAAATAAAGGCAGTTGCCTTGCTCCTCTGCTGCCCAAAGGAGGGGGTTGCCCAGTCTGGGGGCTTTCCCTTCCAGTACTTTGAATGTGTTTGTTTGTGGGTCTCTGAAATTACTTGCATGGGCTGGTAGCCACCCTGAAGTAACACACACAGGCAAAGTTTCCCCTTTTTGCGTATATAGTTTGTCTTAGTCATAGTTGCAGTTGTAGATTTTAAACCTCTTCCCCTTCTGCAACAAAAGTAACATAATCACGTTTGCCACCCAAGTAATCCAGGCTACCCTCATGGGTTTAATGCACCCAGAGATCCTAAGCCTTCTTAGGGAGTGATATCCGGAATCTCTAGAACACCCCACTGCTCTGGCACAGATATGGCATGCCACTTAGGAGAGCCTAGCTCTAAAGGTGGAAGTCATACATGAACGGATTCTGGATCCAGTAATTTTACATCCCATGTCTCATCTCAGACTGCCACTGACAGCCGTTAATACCACCCTACTACCCCGACGGATCTGCCACTGGTCTAACGGTACGCATTCCTTTGATTTATCTGGTTGCCTGTTCCATCAACATTGGGTACAGTGCTTTCAAAGTATGGGGAGTTTCAGTTATGGTAAAGCTTCTGAATATATTACAATCCCGGTCAACCACTCAGTAATGGCTCAAATCACTCATGATTGCTTTTGTTTAAGGACCCCCTGTCCACAAGTCACCGTATTACCTAGAGGTGTGACCGTAATTATTAACCACACCGCCAGCAACCCTTGCTTTTGTGCACAGCATGTTCAAGATTGTTTTGGTCAGAACTTTTATCTCAGACAGGAGGTAAAAGATTATATCTTAGAGACCGGATACATGCCCACAGAGTCTGAACTAGTTGGATTCCATCTCAAGGATGAGATCCCCATGTCTACATGGCTACAGAATCTCACTCACCTAGCACACAGAGTATTGGAGGCATCGCATTCCCTCCATCAAATCACCTTAACAGTTAATCATTCAGCTAAGGTGATTGTAGAATAATCTGAAGATTTGGAAGCGGACTCCCAATAGTCATGGTGGGATACCTTCAGTTGGTCCTCCACAGGGAAACCTATAGCCCATTTGGCCTTGCACCCTTTAATAATACTGGTAGTCTTCCAGGTCATACCAGCCCTATGCTTAATTGGCCTTGCACTGTGGGTCAAGAAACAAATTTTCCAGCTGCAAACTGGCTGGTTTTATTAAGAATTGGGAGATCCGAGGTTCCTAATTTGTATATAGTTTATTGTTAGTATAACTAGGTTTTGATTGTGATGTCTTGGCTGTTTGCAAAAAGCCTATCCAGGTGACCAGGCTATAGGCATGCCACAGAATCCAGCTTTCTTGAGATAGGGAAGTTGTGCACTCAGAACCTACCTCTGACCACCATCACCTTTTCAGCAGCACCCCAGCCCTTGGATAAATCATCAGGCTGGAGGCCAAACCTTCAGTGTAGCTATTTGTCTGCTAATTGGATGCCAACCTTGTTCTGGAATGACTTTGGATATCTGAATCCAGCCTCATTCTGGGATGACCTTGGCTATGCCCTGCCAAGGGACGGCGGCTCGATACAGGTTCTGAATTCACAGCCTCACTACCTGGATGGGACCTGGGAAGGCCAATACAGCTCCATTCTTGGGAGCTATTTATATCCTCGCTCCTCCATAAACTTTCAGATCATAGCGAGCCAAGATTTTTATAGTTTTACTGAACCCCCATCAGGCGCTGAGCTAGTAATTTGTGTTTTATCTATGCATTGGATAACCTTGTTGTCAGTTCTGTTGCAAAATAGTTATAGGTCGACAGCTCCGGAGAACCAGGAGGATTCCCCGGACCTGGACCATCACCCCTGGGTATTGTGGGGGGGGGGTGAAGAAGAAAATTGCTACTCCATCCGGGAGCTGGTCCAAGGAGATGCCCAATTCCTCTGCTGTAGCTGTGGGACCATAGGGTGGGGGTGATCCAAACACCTCCCGACGGAGATAAAAGACTTGTTGACCAAAAGACTCAGTTTCAAGGACTATTGCTACCCTGATCACCAAGAAGTTCCAAATGGACTATTCCTCCATCCAAGACTGGTAAGATGCAAGCAGCTAATAGTCAGCAAGCAATTGTAAGCTAGTTTGCAAACTTCGATACATAATAACTATTGTCATTCTTCCTTGCTCATATTTGCAGTGCCCCATCGGTAGGTGCACTTTTTGCTTTAATTTCATATGTTTATGCATTATGCCATTTGCCGTTACTGCCAAATTTTCCTATTGATTATTGCTCATGTACATTTTGTGTGTGAATGTGTGTAGTTATAGTTAGGACTGTATTTTTGGAAGTTAGAAATCCTTCATTTTCCCCAAGGTTCCCCCTTCCCTATGGAGAAATACTACTGCTGTGCCTTAAGACCCCTATTCGGCTCTAAAACTATTTTTGTTTTTGATTGGAAAATGTTCGATATTGTCCCCAAATTGCCCATTTTCGGGGGGGGACTGTTACTGTAGTTTCTAGTCCAAACATGAGGTATATTATCATTTGATATCAAGAATTTGGCTTTCACTACCCATTCCTCTCCATGTGCTTGCGAGGCCCCTGGACAAGCACACACAGGGGCACAGCTGAAAATAGCTGAACAATATAAAATAAATCCAGGCAGACCAGTAGTTGCCAGAATGCAGCTTCAGGAGACCTCCAGGCAAGTACTCTTTTAAAGTCACATTATGTATGCACGCAGCTTACAAAGAATCCCCTGCCCTGAGCAGGCAGCTTGACGAGCCAAATATCCAACTGTCAAGCACTCTGAGTTTGCATACTGGCTACGCTATTGACAATGCTGTCATAATTCAATCATGCAAAGTACTGACTTTTGGAGGCTTTGTCTCCCGCCCGAAATCCATTGTTTTCCCCAGGAATGGACTAGCCTAAGGGCACATTTTCCCCTATAAGACCCCCTGGTTTTGAGCGTCTCTTTGGATCACTCCTGGCTTCCATCCCGCCTTGCTACCGCTCCGTTTGCCAAGCCTTCCCCTCAGCTTCCATGTGCTGAAAATCTCCGCTCCAACTGACTTTCTTCTGGTTACCCGGGCTACAGGATCAGGTGTAGTATTTCCCCTGAAAAATCCCTCTTAAAACCCTCTATCCAACTCCTACCTTTCTTTCATTAGGTCTGTGTGAGTGTTTGCATACGTAGGTTTTGACTATATTTCAAAATAAAGGAAAACAATTATTATTTACTTCTATTTGGTTATTGACTTGGCCTGACCCCGTAAACATTGGGTTCAAGATCTCGCTAGGTTGCCCTGCCTCTTGCATTGCTATAGCTTGTGCTCTTGCTAATTCCCATTCCTCAATAATTGGAGCACATTTAGGTGTCCCTCACAGGACCCCAGAAATCAGAGTAACAGCAGCCATATCCCTGAAGGTTTCAGGAGCAAAGAAATGCCCTGCTTTTATCATCTTGTGCATTGGCAAAAGTTCTATTGGGCACTTCCCACATTCTCATCCAATGTGGAAAGTGTACCAGCTTCATGTATACAATCTGTAAATCAAAGACTTTGTCCCTTCTGCTTAGGAGTTTATCAGGACCTGTTACCCATGACCAGTATATTCAGTTTCCCATAGATCAATTGTGCTATATGGTGACCAGCAGGTAGCACAACATTCTCCTTATTGGTGTTGTGCAGCATCACTTTCACTTCACCCCGAAAATCTGCATCTACCACCCCTCCTAACAACTGGATGCTCTTCAAAGCCAGGCTGGATCTAGGTGCAATCTGCCCATAAGTGCCATGTGGGACTGTGATCCCAACATCTCTCTTCTCCCTCCACTCTACTTTCAGAAACTTTCTACTACCTTGCTTCTAACTCTCATCCTTGAACTTGTTCTGTTTTGTCCTTCTTTGTCCTTCTTTTTTCATAATATCTCTTCAGTCTAATTTGCCTCTTATCACAACTTCAACGTGCATAGCCATAGACAGAAGCATATTTGCTCACGCTCTCTTTTTCCTTACTGAGGGTGGACAGTCCCTTCTCTTTAGTTAAAGCAATACAAAACCCACAGCAGTAATTAAAAAAAACAAACATGCACCCTCCAGCCACATACCTTGTTTAGTCATCCTATTTCAAACAACAGCAACTCAGAACAAAAGGAGGAAAACATTTACTGACTGCTGAATTCCTCTGTCACTCTTCTGCTAGAACAGACTCAGCAGTTCTTTTTGCATGCACATACACTGTTTTTGCACAACATAAATGAAGGTGATCATATACACATATATTTAGAAGTTTCAGGCATCTGTTTCTCCAATTTCTCTCTCCTGAAATGCACCCAACACCACCGTTTGTCAACATTATTTTCAACATCCTTTTCAAAACTACTTTCATAAAACCCTGTTTCCTTGCTGCTTGTTCAATACCTGTTATCTAGTAGACATCTCAAACCAAGGACAGATGCCACTTAGCAGACATCACTTGCAACTTTGTTTTGTCTACATTTTAAGCTGGCAAGCATACAGAACACATCAAAGCAATGTGCTTAACAAGTCAAAAGACCTTGAACAGCAGCAGCATGGAGAAATTTAGAGAATGGAAGAATACCAAAAGGCCTTTCTAGACCTTTCTTAACAACAGTTGTAAGGCCCTGCTTTGGGGGTCCCTGATATTAGTATGGTTTGGATGGGCACTGTTACCCTGTTTACTGGGGGTCTCGCAAGGGACTCCAAATGTGCTCAAATATTAAGTGGGGAAAATTAGCTCAGAGTACAAGTTAGCAAAATGAGAGGCAGGGCAACGCAGCGGAATCTTTAAACCCAATGTCTACGGGGTCAGGCTAAGTCAAGAAGCACACCAAAATAGGAAATTAACTGTGATTTTATTAAATACAGGCAAACAGTGTATGTAACACACTCACACAAGTAACTATAGAAAATAAAGGTGTTAGCGGTATAGAGGAGTTTGAGGGTTTGTTGAATTAGGTGATACTACACCTGTCCAAAGCCCGGGGTAAATCACAGCGGAGGTCCGTAATTGCGCAGTCTCGGACTGAGACTGAGGAGAAAGCTCAGCGGATGAAGCGGCAGCAAGGCGAGATGGAAGTTCAGAGTGATCTGAGGAAGTTCTCAGAATTGGGGGGTTTTATAGGGAAAATATGACCGTGGGCTAGTCTGTACTTGGGAGAGAACAATGAGGTTTGGGCGTGAGACAATGTCTCCGAAAGGTCAGAATTTAGCATGATTGAATTAAGTCCGAATCGACAATGGAATGGCCAGTATGCAGATGCAGTGCACTTGATGGTTAAGCATCTAGCTCATCAAGTTACCTGCTCGGGGCAGGGGGCTCTTTGTATTAGCGTGCATCTTTAATGAGGTGTTTGTCTGGAGAGGTCTCCTAAAGTGAAGATCTGGCTGAGTCTCGCCTGCCTAGGTGGAGAAAGGAATGTTCAGCAGTTAATGGCCGTGCCTAGCTCTGTGCTTGTTCAGGGGCCTCACTAACACTTGGGTCAAGGGTGGTAAAATGGGGCCGAATTGTGCTACCAAAAAGATATCTAATATATTCCGAAGCCAGGCCAGTTCACGGTGATAACAGCACCATACCTAATTGGCACGATATTGGATTGGCAACTGTATTAATTGGCTCTGATATCAAAATCAGACCTGAAAAAGAGACTGAGAGGTCAAACCAAGTGATGAAAGAATTTGACTGTAAACATGAGAAAGGATAGGTCAGCTCGAAACTTCCTTCAAGTAAGACTGAGGCATTTGTCAGGCAAATACACACAATTCCTGTGGATAATAGGCTTAAATAGAAGCTGGAATTTTCCAGGAAACCCAACTGTGAGAAGCCCATCAGGACACTGATTGACAGATATCTTTCCCTTGTACACCTGGACTCCTTCCTCTTTCCTCACAGCACCCACAATAGACAGCTGTTACAACACCCATCATGTCTTTGTCAATCAAGCACTAAGCGAAAGACATATTGTCCACAATAGGTTCCCTTTGTCTTGCATCTGGAACCTTCACTGCCACAGGCTATTTTCAGAGTACAAATAGCCCTGATTTCAGGATGGCCAGTGCAGTCTCTCTAAGGTCTCTGTCCATCTGGCTCCTGAATGAGAACAGTCCTTAGGTTCTACCTAAGCAAATCACATTTCAGTTTCTTCCTATTCTTCTAGACTGGTAATTATAAATCCCCTCAAAACCCTCAGCTTCTCTATACATTTTTTCCTCCTTTTTATCCTTCAGCTAGCTCTTGTGTGAATGTTTGATTGTGTGTATCTTGTGTGCATGCATCAGTGAATTCTCCTCAATAACAATACATTTTTAGCTTTGTTTTTAATGGTTGGCTGGTTCTTTTTCTGCATGTGCCCGTAAACACTGGTAGCAAGGTCTCGTGAAGACCTACCCACCTCTCGCAAGCCTCCTCTTTGAGCTAATTCATTCCCTACCCAGAGGTACTGGCATCATGGGATGGCCCTTGTGTCACCCACGTTTTGCGGTAACATAGCATGGAAAAGCTTAGAACAGTGGTTCTCAATCTGGGGTCCCCAGATGTTTGTGGACTTCAGGTCCCAGAAGCCCGAGCCACTATGGTCAATGCTCAGGGCTTCTGGGAGCTGAAGTCCAAAAACATCTGGGGACCCACAGGTTGAGAACCACTGGCTTAGAACATGGAAGGAAAATACTGGTGTCTTTCACCCCCTTAGCCTTACATCTCTTTGAAATTACAATGGTCTTCTAGTTATTTCCAATACACCGCTCTTATGGAGAACTATTATAAAATGCTGTTTAGATGGCAGTTAACACCAAGTAAGCTGGCCAAAATTTATAAAAATACCTCAGATAAATTTTGAAAGTGCAAAAAGTAAAAAGGTACATTCTTCCACATATGGTGGAAATGTGAAAAAAACAAAATATTTTGGAGGGAGATTCATAACTCAATCAGGAAGAAAACAGGCTTGGAATTTCCTATGATCCAGAATTATATTTATTAAATATGTTGAAAGGGATAAATATAAAAGATTTTTAAAAATGGAAAGATATTATTGTATATAGTAAGAGCCACAATGCTATTACATGCCAGAAAATGGAAAGGTAATGAAATACCTACAAGCAAAGAATGGATATTGAAACTATTTAAAATGTATCAAATGGATACATTCATCATGTCTGTAAATAACAAACTATAGAAAGAATTAACTTGGAATGGAGCTGAATAATAGAATTATGAAGAGAAAGATGGGGGAAATGAATGAGTTTAAATTGAAACCAATTTTTTTCATTAACAATAAGTATATCATATGCTTTATACAAGAGCCTGCTGAGATTAGAAAATACCCTTATCTTTTACTCTATATCTATATTTTTGATGAATTGGTTATATTTTGCACATGTCATTGTTAATACTCTCAACTAGAATCTGCTATTTTATACACATATACTTTAAGATATGATAAAGATAAATCTATTTTGTGTAATGTGTATTCTTAATTTGTTTAAAAAAATTTAAAATATTTACATTGCTTTAGAATGAAAGTTCAGTGCAAGAAATTTCTGACATTATATTACTGTAGAAAGAAGTTGAATGGAAGTTGAATGGAAGACAATTCACTGTTCATACACTTTGGGCCTTTCTACCTTACACTGTTATAGTGCTATTATTCCAGTTTCAACATCCTATGGGATTGTGGGGTTTGTAGTTTACTGAGACCAAAGAGCTCTCTGGCTAAGAATTCTAAATGCCACTCTCTAAACTTCAAACCCCAGGATTCCATAGAATATTGAAGATGGAATAATAGCACTGTAACAGTGTCATGCAGAAAGGCCCTTTATTTCTTTAGGAAGATAGTTGAATGTGACAATGTTTACACATTATGTTCCTTTGGAACCAAAGCTGAATGTACCACTGTCTTTAAAAAGACAGTCTAACATCCTGATACATAGCACCACTTTAGAAAGAGATTGGTTACTTTTAAAAGAGAGCGGAATGAAAGAAACTTAAACTATTAACATGAAATAGAAACATGGATTTCTGATTTGGACTGTTTTTGGACAACAGCATATGAAAAGAAAAGCTGGATCTGACTAAAAGTATTTTTAGTTCAATTTTCTGTTTTCACTGTGATCTGTCAGACGCCTATGTGAAGATGTGTCAATGCTCCATGCCTGTTTAGGCATGCCAGAAGCAAGGGAAAAGCTTTTGGAAACCTAATACGCTGACCATTTCCACTGAACAAACAGTCTGGTGGGGAAAATTCAGTTTCATGGTCTACATGGTGGAATTTTGCAGCTACAGCGAATCAACAGTGGTCAGACCAGTCAACTTTGAGGATGAGACAAGACGCCAAATATGAAAGGAATCACAGGAAAATGTATTGCCTTTTACAGGTGAGCTAAGGATGACAACGCCTACTGGAAAAGAAAAGTACAGACTTCTGGCAGTAATGGTGAATTATTAGGTCACCCTTTTGCGCAGCTGCAAGAGGAGCAATCTCGAAACAGGGTTGAGAACCTGCCAAATTTATACGAGCAGGACAGAATTTCTTCTTTGGGAAAAGGAGCTCAGAAGGACTCACAAAGACCCAACTTTCAGTGACCACTGCCCAGAAAAGAAGAGGAAAACAGTCGGTGGAAGATTGATGGACACAGATGGTGCTGAGGGGGTTGAGAGCTGATATTACCCTGTTATGGCCCCAAGACTGGTATAATTGTTGGTATAACAGCGTTACCTTGTTTACTGGGGGTCCCACAAGGGACTCCAAACTTGCACAACTATAGGTGGGGAAATTAGCTCAGAGCACTGCTTTAGTGTTATGAGAGGCAGGGTAACTTAGCAGGATCTTGTAACCCAGTGTTTACGGGGTCAGGCCAAGTCAAGGAGCAGACCGGTTTGAAAATAATGAATGATCTTTATTAAATACAGGCATACAATGTAAGGAACACACGCATACAGATAACTAAGGAAAATAAAGGTGTGAGTAAGATAGCGGGATTTTCAGAGGGATAGTTGGTTCAGGTGATACAACACCTGTTCCTGAAGCCCGGGAGAAGATAGAGAGGGATGCTGGGGTTCGATGTATCTCAGCACGTGGAGCTGAGGGGAAGCTCACCAAGCAACGCGGCAGCAAGGCGGTCGGAACTCGGGAGGGATCCGAGGAAGGTCTCGGAATCAGTGGTTTTTATAGGGAGAAGGCTATACTGCAGGCTATACCTTACTCGGGGACAACAATGAGTTTTGGGTGTGAGACAATGCCTCCGAAAGGTCACAATTTAGCATGACTGAGTTAAGTCCGAATTGACAAAGAGATAGACTGTATGCAAATGCTCAGTGCTTGGCATTTAAGCTTCTAGCTTGCCAAGTTACCTGCTCGGGGCAGGTAGTCCTTTGTAAACAGCGTGCATACATAATGAGGGTGTTTGCAGAGAGGTCTCCTAAAGCGGTGATCTGGCTATTTCTGGCCTGCCTATATTGCAGCGTTTGATGGCCAAGCCTAGTTCTGGGCTTGTCCGGGGGCCTCACAAACACATGGAGAGGGGTGGTAAAATAAAGGTGAATTATGATATCAAAGTGACATCTAGTGCTATCGCCAGGTAGGCCTAAACTGCAGTAACAATAGCACACTCTAGTGGTTGAAAAACTATAGATGGTACTAAGGTAATTCTTAGATATATAATATAGATTGACATCTGTACTGTACAAGTCAACATATTGTCATATCACAGTATATTACTATGGTATTAGGTTAAATCATTATTTAAATAGAAGTAGCAGTAGTAGTAGTAATCAATTTATTTGAGTGATACATTACTGAGTTTGATAGACTAATGTGATTAAGTGATATTATATTGTGTACTACATTATATTGAATATTCCATAGCATCAAAGCTATTCCTTTAATAATTTTGGATTATTAAGTGATGAACCTCCTGGTTTATCACTATAATACGTTATTTCTAAAGTATTTTAAAGTATTTTAAAAATATTTGTTGTTGTTATTATCATCATTATTACAAGAGATGAATTTATATAAGTGGTACATTACTGATTTGATAGATTAATATGAAGTCAATAATATGTTTCATATTATATTGTATCAAGTTAATAATTTTGAGGAGAATATTGTGTTACCCTGCTTGCTGGGGGTCCCTTAGGGGGATTCCCAACGCCTGTCAAAATTGTCTCCTGTGGTGAAAATTAGCTAAGAGCACTGCTTTAGAAATGCAAAGAGGGCAGAATAATTAAGGATCTTTAACCGAATGTTTATGGGGTCAGGCTCAGTCAGAAATCACACACAAAGGTCCAATGAATGACTTTAGTGAATAATAATAGTTTGTACTCACCCACACTCACACACACACATCCAAAGGGCTACTAGAAATAAAGAGTGGAAATAGGATAGAAAGAATACTGCACCATTCTCCTGAAGTCCCCTGGTTAGAGAGCAGCAATAGAGCACCAGCTCAGCGAAGAGACACTGAGGAGGGAGGGGGAGCGATCAGTTGTTAAAACCGAGATGCATCATACTCATTGCATCACCTTTCCTCTCCTGCCTAACTAGCCCAAAAACAGAAACCATTTGTAGAAAAAAATTACTTTGAAGGCACATTCTTTCCCAGGGAACACAAACAGAGACAGAATAGGAAAAACACCTCCACACCTGGTATTTCTCAGAAGATAACAAAGCGTCATCTAAATAACAGGAACTTCTTACACTTTGAGGCTGTGGTGTGAGTTTCTGGAGATGGATCTGATAAGGTTCTATTGCTTCCAGTGCCCAATTTTCCAGGAACACTTTTACTCCCTTCAGGTGGACCCCTTAAAGGTTAAAGGGCCTTTTGTCCACCATGGGTTATCACAACATGAGGTCTCCTGTTGCTACACTACTGGGGATTTTACTGGCCTCATTTGGCTCTTTTTGATCGTACGACTGTTTGTTGCCTGCGTGCACATTTGAGTGACCTCTTTGGTGGGTTAGATTAATTTTATATCAAAGTTGTAGACCCCAGATATGGTTTTGCAAGGGGACAACAATTTCCTACACGAAGATTAAGAAAGTTTGTATAAATATAAAAGTAATTGTATATACTAAACAGATTAACTGTATATAACAACAAACACTATATTATTTCAAAGCAACAATTGATTAAAAGATTACTTAGATTTATTTTAAAGAAAAAAAGAAGAGAAGGAGAGCAAAATTGCTGAGAAGAAAAAATATGACAAAATGGCAGCAAGAACAAGGAAAACCATCATTCTGTTGCAATTACAATTCCAAACTCAAAGACCCTCAATTGAACTATATACAAAACCCATGGATACCAGCTTAACGTTAATAAAAGAAATAAAAAAAAATAGAAATTAAAGATTTCACAACAGAAATCAAAAGGGTGAGAAAAGATGCGGAGAATTTTGGATCAAAATTGGAATCAGTAACCAGCAACATAAAACAACTGAATAAAAGAATAGATGGTATTCAAGAGAGACCAACAAAGTTGCAGAAATGTTCAACTGAGTTAGAACAAATAACTGAATGAGAAAAGATTAGAAACACACAGAGAGAGTTGAAATACAAAAAAAAAATGTATTAACATCAAGGGACTTGAAGAAACTCAAGAGGAAAATCTATCTATCTGTCTATACACAGAGTTAAAAACTGATTTACTGAACACAGCTATATAGCAACCTTCTGGTGGAAGGAAATGAAATCAAGATCTTCAAAAAATGTTCCTTTTCAAATTTTATTTTATTTTTATTAAAAAAAGATATGTAAAAAAAGAAAAGAAGATAATGAAAAAGCATATGTACATAATCAGTGCAAAAGACATGTAAAAATTATATACCATTATACAAATATTCACCTTCAAAATATCCACTTCTTGTTTCTTATCATAGACAACTTTCTCTATGTAGAAAAAGTAATATTAGTTTGCTTCCTGCCTATCTTTTTGGGGTTTATCCTTGCATTATTAAAGGTACCTCTATAAATTCAAAAACATTTTGAACAAAAAACTGTACAATACGTGTTCGAAATGTTTTTGAATTTATAGAGGTACCTTTAATAATGCACAGAATAACCTCCCAAAAAAGATAAAATTGAGGATTGGAGAGAAAAGAGGGAGAAAGAATTGAAAAAAGTACCAGATATAGAAGATGTCCAAGCTTGATCTGGGCTGACAGCCAGGAGAAGTTGATAACAAACACAGGTCAGAAATTCAGCAGTAACTTAAGTGGTCAGTTTACTGAAGAAAAGAAACAGCTTTGCAAATGAGAAGCAATAAGGGTCCCAACAACATCTGTAAATCAGAGGCAGGCAAAAACAAACACAAGTCAAAGGCAGAAGCACGGGCAAGGGCAGCAAACAGAAGCATGTATAGGAGAAATGGTCAGTTGATTGCTAACAAAGGTTAGAGGGGTAAGGCTCAGTTCTTATAAGCTCCAGGGTCAGCGCAACTGGTGCCTGATTAATTGGTGCTTGCCATAAATTCACTGGGAGTGACACAGAAGACCCTTTTGGTGACTACATGGGGTGAAGGGAGGTACGGCTAGATCATTCTGTGTCAGAGTGAGCAGGGTCCCCTGCTGGGGCTGACACTTCTGTCCCTGAGGCAGGTGGTGGTACTGTCTGCAAGTTCTGCTACAGCAGTCTCTGTGCCAGGGCTCAGAGCAGGTTCTGCTGCCTCAGACTCTGAGTCTAGATCCTGGAAGCCCATGATAGAAGAATCAGAAAAAGCAAACAAAGAGTCGAGATCTACTAGATATACATCATCAACTAGAAAGTGAAATAGACTCAGAAGAAGAGGGAGGAGGAGGAGCAGGAGCAGGAGGAGGGGGAGGAGGAGAGGGGGAAGATTCATAAATAATACAACTATTCAACTAACATGTGGATAAAAATCTTATGATGGAATGTTAAAGGAATTTCCTTGAAATAGGAAAAGAATCTACCATTATGTAGAAAAACAAAATTTGGGTGTAATATGTCTGCAAGAGAAATGCATAAGAAGTAAAGAGTATCTCAAAAATACTAAATTAGGTCAAGAATTCTTGGCAACAACTTGTAAAAAGAAAAAATGGAGTAACAATTTATGTCAATAAGAGGCACAAAGCTAAAGAAATATTTAAAAATATAGAGGGGAAATATTTAGGAATTGAGGTCAAGATGTTGTACTGATTGTGGGAGTTTAACAAAGAAAAACTCAGGGAAACTCCCAAGATCCTTTCTCGAGTGAATGAGCAGTTTATTTCTACGGATACTTGTAGATATCAGTAGAGGGAAGAGAAAGATTTCATATGTTGTTCTGAAATGCAAACGACAGGGTCCCATATAGATATATTCCTTAAATCTAAAACTTTGAATAGGAAAATAAGGAAAATGGAAACATTCTTCAAATCAATATCATATCACAATGCAATCTTATTGACTTTGGAAAACAGAAAGCATGAATATGCTTGGAAATTGAAAGAGTTATTAATAATTCATTAATAAGAAAGATTCATTAATAAGAAATGAGGATATAATTGAAAAAGCTAAACAAGAATTGAACTTTTCCTCAACAATGTAGGTGAAAGCGTCAATTGATGTTGTATGGGAAGCCAGCAAGGCAGTGATTGGGGACTTCTTCATACAACAGGAAATACAATTAAAAAGGAAAAAGAGTTTGTGTCAACAGGAAGGAAGAAAAAATGGAGTGATTCTGTATATTAAATCACATTTGGGCCCATGTTTGATATTTACAGAAAGAAAGGGCAGATATTTAGCTACGGAAATTAAAATAGATAATAATACAATATTAGTGGTTAGGAGCTATGTGCCAGCAACAGAGAAAAGTACATTTTACAGAGAACTGAAGGAGAAATTAATGGGTTTGAAATATGAAAATTAGTGTCTGACGGGGAACTTTAACAGGGCAGCGGACCCACAATTAGATTATCTATGAAAACAATTAAAAATAATGAAGGAAAATTGACAAAGGAGTTTTTTGAATTGATAGAAGAACTTCAGTTAGTTGATACTTGGAGAGTTAAAGAAGAAAATAAAAAGGAATTTGCATTATTTTCTAATACACATAATTCATTTTCTAGAATTGAAATGATTCTTCCATTCAGATTACAAGCAGGGCGCTCTATTTTTCAAATGTTTTTGAATGCTATGTTACAATAATTTTTATGCAAGGGGGTAGTAGTGTACTTAGATGACATCTTGATTTACTCCAGAACCCTCCTGGAGCACAGAGACTTAGTTCATAAAATGCTCCGGAGGCTCACAAGCACTTCCCATTTTAATAATTAGGCACTTAAAAATCATTTTGGGGTCTCAATAGTGTCCTGAATTGCTGCCTAGAATGACTGGTGCTGTAGGCAGCTGCCATGAGTGACTATCCAGAGGGGAGGTTTTTTTACATTGTGTTACTGTGATGGATAAGCCTGAACCTGGAGCCTACAATTTAATATAAATTGACTATTAAAAAGATATCCCTCCACGTACTTGAGAGGTCCCTGGATAAGTACGCATACGGGCATGACCGAACGGCTGAAAAATACAAAGAAAAATCACGGTCAGGCCAGTAATTTTCTGTTGCGCCGCTTCAGGGACCTCCAGGCAATTATACATTGAAACCCAATTACGTATGCACCAAGCACACAAAAGGTTCTCAGCCCCAAACCATCAGCTTGACAGGATTAGCACGTCTGACTAGTCAACCGTAAAGCACTTCCCATTTACATACCGTCAGGGTTATTGACAACCCTGATTGAAACCCATCAAGTCAAATACTGACCTTTCGGAGGCTTTTTCTCCACCTAAGCACCTATTGTTCTCCCCGGGGACTGTCTACCCTCCAGGCACATTTCCCCCTATAACTACCCCCAATTTCCGAGCACTTCCTCAGATCGCTTCCTGCTTCTTTCACAGGCTGTCACTTCGTCTGTTTGAGCAATCCCCTCAGCCTTCTAAGTGCTGAGTTTCCACACCTCCGTCTTTCTGCTGCTATTTCAGACTCCCCGAAGTCAGGATCAGGTGTAGTATTCCCCCGACTCTCCTCTGTAAATCCCCTATCAATTCTCCTCTCTTTATTTTTCTTAGGTCTACGTGAGTGGGTGCGTGTGTGTCCGCAGTGATTTAGGTTTTAAATAAATTAAATAATTATAAATTAATTTTGCCTGGTTTTTGACTCAGCCTGACCCTGTAAAAGTTGGGTACAAGGTCTCACAAGGTTACCCTACCTCTCGTGTGGTGCTGAGCACATGCTTGGTGCAACTTGAAAACCCCCTTAATATTGGGGTCAGTCTATGTGTCCTCTGAGGAACCCCCAGAAATTAGGGTAACAATTGAATAATCATCTTCATCTGAACCAGAGCCCTTTGGTGAAAGGGGTCCAGAAGGGCCTCAGAAGGGACTCAGTTTCACCAGTCTGAGGTTGCAGCAGCCCTTTGGGACTCCAGAGGTCAGTCAGGCGTAATGAGGGAGTAGGAGAGCCACCACAGCTGCTTGATTTGGCCGTTGCAACAGCAACCAGGAGATGCTAGAGACTTTGTAGATCAAGCTTTGGAAACACTACATTCGTAAAGAAAAATTGAATGCTTACTGAAGAACTTGGAAACAACATTAACTTCTGTCAACTATGGATCTGTTTACAAGAATCAATAGCAATGTTAATCTCTCTCAGTGGAATATGCTGCATCTGAGTGCAGTAGAGTCTCCTTCTTTAGAGGTTTTTAAGCAGAGGCTGGATGGCCATCTGTTGGGAATGCTTTAAAGTGTGTTCCTGCATAGCAGGGGGTTGGAGTGGATGGCCCATGGGTCTCCTCCAACTTGATGATTATATGATTCTTATTAACTCAGCTGATAGAGCCCTTGTAGAAAAGAGAGAGTGGTGTAACAATCACAAAACAAGCAAGCTGTTTAAAGACTGAGTGAG
This sequence comes from Iguana delicatissima, assembly GCA_948472985.1. Lineage (NCBI taxonomy): Eukaryota > Metazoa > Chordata > Lepidosauria > Squamata > Iguanidae > Iguana > Iguana delicatissima. The sequence continues at coordinate 357,879 of CAOKZL010001948.1, read as the reverse complement.
CTGTTTAAAGACTTTTTTTCTCTCTCCCAGGAATGAGGAAACTGTCTTACTTTGTTAACCCTTTCTAGTCCTTCAATGTTTCTACTTTCTGGAGCTTTACTACATCGTATCCTCTTCTACAAAAAATGCCCCAGTGGCTCATGGATAACCAACTATTTGTGAAACTGTCAAGGTGTGAGTTCCACTCAGACCTTTGACTACCTGGGCTATAGAGTTACTAACAATGGACCACAAATGGACCCTGCAAAAGTGCACGTTATACTTGATTGGCTGGTTCCATCCACAAAGAAGCAGCTCCAGCAATTCTTGAGGCTTGCTTATTTTTACAGGAACTTAATAAATTTGCTGAGGTTGCCCTGCCTTTAACCAACTTGCTAAAGTCCCTAAAACCCAAAGGGCCTAACAAAAAAAAAACAGGAAGTCACATACATAGTTTGGACTCCTGAGTGCCAGCAGGCTTTTGACAAACTCAAAATCCCTATTTATTACTGAACCCCTTTTCAAACTTCCTGATCTGAAGAAGCCTTTTGTGATACAGACTGATGCCAGTGACTGTCATGGCTCTGGTCCTCCTACATAATGATGAAAATGGGGCCTTCAAGATATGAGCCTTCATTTCTAAAAAATTCAGTCAAACACAGAGACATTGGGCCTGTTGGGAGAAAGAGGCTGCCATTATTCATTATGCTCTAAGCACTTGGTATCACCTGCTGGAGGGATCCTGTATTCCTTTTGAGGTTTGGTGTAACCATCACAACCTTGAGGTGCTTCAAACAGCACAGAAGCTTAGCCCCAAGCAAGGCTGAGTTCTTCCTTTTTTTAATTTTTTTTAGTTTTTATTGCAAAAAAATAACATAACAAAAGTGAAAGGAAAGGGAAAAAATGCTTACATTTTTATTTCTCTCCAAATTTTCTTATACGTTGTATTACTTATACAATATGTTATAAATCATACTGGTTATATATTTTTGGTTTATATATATATATATATGTATACACACACACACACACACACAGATCATTCTCATTATACCAACTGTTGTTAATTATGCCCATAATTAACATTTTCAAAATGTAATATTAGTAACTTCATTCTTGTTTCTATACTTTTAAAATAATTCATAATTTAATTATTTCAACCATTTCAACTATCATTACTTAATTACTCTTATTACTCTACATACCAATATACTAATTTTTAAATCACCAACCCAATTAATAATTAATAATTAAGAATAATAATAAATAATAATTGCCAATTTTTCAATGCTACTTCTGATATCTGTATTGGTAACATCCTGAACAATATCATGGTTTGGTTGAATTGCATTTCCAATATTTTTCAATACATTTCTCAATATTTTCAATTTTTATTTTCTCTAATTAATTTCTTTTTGCTCATAATTCCGTATAAATTTGTTTACTCCTATCTGTAATATATTTTTCCTCCAATTCTTTTATTTCTGTTTCTAACCTTAATTTTTCTCTCCCTGTTGTCTTTTTAAATTGCATGATTCCTTAACACAAATCCCTCTTGCAACCACTTTCATAGTATCCTATACCTGCTTGAGAAACCTCCCTATTATTAATATCACATATATCTTGCCATTCTCTTTTACTCTTGCTCACTATATCTCTGTAATTGAATATCTCGGATGACTTCCAGGGCTCATGGCATTGCATATGGCAGGGTAGTGCATTCGATGCTGTGTTACCTGTCACCCAACATGGTTTAGCCAGCTGTACTTTTCCATCCAAGGCTGGCCACCAACCCTCCAGTAAAGGGGGTTCAGAGGAGCTCGTTAGGGATTCAGATCGCGCTCTAGTCCTTAGATCAAGGATCTTTTGGTTCCTCACTCAGCAGGGATGAAGGAGAGCATGAATTGAAGAGCTTTCACAACTGCACTGAAGGCAGCCAAATCAAAGATTGGCACAAGTGCCACCAAAGACATTTTTGAAAACTAGCATGCTTAATATTTCAAGGATCAATACTTCTTTTCATGGATTTCAACCTGCCTCTCCAGTTTAAGTTATGCCAGATTCAAGTTACATAAGAACTGTAAGTTAAAGACTGCATGGCTGACATTTTACAGAAGTAAATCCAGCTGGAGCTCGCAGGAAGGAGATTGCACTGAACTCACTGGAGGAAATTGATTTGGCTTTAATAGCTTAAATAAAATGAAAGAATGGAAGAAAATTATCTAGAAGCAATTGCCTCATATTCAAATTTGGATTTATAACTAATGATCATGCTAGCAATTCTACCTGGAGCCTGTTGGTAAACTTCAGGAGATCCTGGTTACTTTAGGTTCAGGAGGTCCCGGTCACTCTTAACTTGAACGTTAATAAACTGTTCAGCTGTAATTGGGAAGCTGCTTTGAAGTCATATTATTATAAGATTATATGAAACCTTTCTTTTAGAGTACATATTTAATAACATCGTAATATAATATAACAGCTTGACTTTGGGAAATAAGGAAATAAGGAAAATATCAAGGACAACTACAAGGACTTTATTTTTGGAAGACTGAAACTTTATTTATTTATTTGTTCGTTTGTTTATTTATTTATTTGAATGGCTTCCATCTCTTCCTGGAATTTAAAGTGCCAAGTGACTGAGGACTAGTACATTTGATGTAGAATTGACTTTGGAGTATATTAAATTTTCTTCTTTTTTGGACCCGTATTGCATTAAAATAAACAACTGCTGAATTACAACATTGAAACTGTTGGACTATGACATATAAACTGGACCTGGACAATTAAATTTCTGGATTAAACGATTCAAATGCTAAATAGGACATTCAAGCAGAACTAAGACAATTAAATTGCCAGACTAATACATGATTTTTGCTGTTATTAGACTGTGGCTAGGTCTGGATAACATTCAGAGACAATTAATTTGTCCTTGAAGACACACTTTCAACTCAAGGTTTTGATAAATTTATCAGAACACCTGTATGGCTAATGGAAACAAAACTTAAGGAAGAATTTCTTGAATGAAGATCTTCACCTCCTGGTCTAACGAATTAATAAAGGCCACCCCCATTTGAGTAAAGAAGAGCTGAACATATCTACTATCTACATATATTACATAAAATATAATTCTTAGCTGGACTTTGAAACTTAAATATTGTATATATAAATTTCATTTGGGTTGTTTATAAGTTACATTAGAGCTATTTTTTTTTTTTTACATTGCTGATAAATATTTTGATTCAAAGGGTATACATAGGGGTACATATTATCTGGTTTGGTTTCATATTATCTGAATAGCAACTCAAACAACTGAATATTCTTGATTGTCTGATTACAGGTTATTGATTATTCCTTATATTGATTATATTGATTAATACTGCCTAATTAATTGAATTTTGTCTAAATAATTAGCGAGAACAATCAGGTGGTAGAACTAAATGTAATTGGTAATTAAGAAATTAAGAAAATATCTACTTTAGTATTTGTCTGATGGTTGAATATTGGATATTAGATATCTGATATTTGATATTTGTTATATAATATTACTATAATTTGATATTTGATCCTATTAAAGTTACTACATGTATTACTAGATATCTGATATTTGATGCTGGACATTTGATTTTGGATATGTGAGATTACTACTATAGGTTACTTGATATCTTGATATTATTGATTCTACTAAATGCATGCTGTATATTATCTAAATTATTGATCAAAGATATGGTGCACGAAGGGAAAGGGCAATAGTAAAGGTCAACAGCTGGCTCCGCACATTTTGCCACTGCCAACAGTTTGGCTTTTTGGATCATGGCTTGAAATTCCAGGAACATGGGCTTCTGGCAAGGGATGGGCTGCACCTCACGAAACTTGGCAGGAACATTTTTGCAAACAGTCTCACAAGGAGGATTAGGAGGGCTTTAAACTGAGTACAACTGGGGAGAGAGACAAGATTATTCAGGACAAGGACTCGGCAAGTGGAGGGGAAAAAGGCCCAAATGATATTGGCCAAGTAGGAATAGCATCCAATCGTGGGAGGGGTGGAAACAATGCTATGGGACTTGCAGGAAGGGCACGGGGACTTAAGTGTCTCTACACTAATGCACGGAGTATGGGAAACAAACAAGATGAACTTGAACTCCTAGTACAACAAAATAAATAGGATTTGATAGGCATCACTGAGACCTGGTGGGATGAGTCTCACGATTGGAATGTAGGAATAGAGGGGTATAGCCTATTTTGTAGAAATAGACCAAATAAGAAAGGAGGAGGAGTAGCCTTATATGTCAAGGATGTTTTCACCTGTGAAGAGATCCATGACTTGAACACCGGAAGCCAGGTCGAGAGCATCTGGGTAAGAATTAAGGGAGCGAGAAACAATAGGGATATTATAGTGGGGGTTTACTACAGACCTCCAAGCCAGACTGAGGACCTCGATGGCGCTTTCATAGACCAAATGACTGCACATTCAAAAAGGAGAGATACAGTAATAATGGGAGATTTCAACTACCCGGATATATGTTGGCAGTCAAACTCTGCAAAGGCGGCAAGGTCCAGCAAGTTTCTTGCTTGTCTTGCAGACAATTTCATGGTCCAGAAGGTGGAAGAGGCGACAAGGGGATCAAATATTCTGGATCTGATCCTGACCAACAGGGAAGACCTTGTTAATGATGTAGAACTGGTTGGATCTTTAGGAGAGAGTGACCATGCCCTATTAGAATTTGGCATTCAGTGGGGAAGAGAAGACAAGTGTAGCCAGGCATTCGTCTTAGATTTTAAAAAAGCAGACTTCTGTAAACTGAAGGAGCTGCTGGCTGAAATCTCATGGTCAAGAATAGTCAATGAGAAAGGAGTTCAGGATGCATGGGAGTTCTTTAAAAGGGAGGTACTGAAGGCACAGGCTAAAACTGTGCCATTAAGGAGGAAAAATGGAAGGCATCTGAAAAAACCGGAATGGTTGACTAAAGAGCTCTCAGCTGAGCTAAGTGTTAAGAAAAATATGTACAGGAAATGGAAGAAGGGGGAAATCACCAAAGAAGATTATAAGCAAATAGCCAGGAGATGTAGGGAGAAGGTCAGAAAGGCTAAAGCACAGAACGAACTTAGGCTGGACAGAGACATTAAAAACAATAAAAAGGGCTTTTTTAAATACGTCCGCAGCAAAAGGAAAAAGAAGGAGACGATAGGGTCACTGCGCAAGGAAGATGGTGAATTAATAACAGGAGGAAGAAAAAAGGCAGAATTCCTCAACACTTTCTTCGCCTCAGTTTTTTCCCAAAAGGATAAAAACACTCAGCCTGGCGGTTGGGGAGCAGGTGAGGAAGTGGGGGAAATGCAGCACAGAATAGATAGAGAGGTAGGAGTCTTCATAGACCACAAGCTGAACATGAGTCAGCAGTGTGATGTGGCAGCCAAGAAGGCCAACGCAATTCTTGGTTGCATCAATAGGAGTATGGTGTCTAGATCGAGGGAGGTATTGGTACCACTTTATTCTGCATTGGTTAGACCTCATCTTGAATACTGTGTCCAGTTCTTGGCACCCCAATTCAAGAAGGATATGGATAAGCTGGAGCAGGTTCAGAGGAGGGCAACCAAAATGGTGAGGGGCCTGGAAGCCATGCCCTATGAGGACAGACTTAGAGAGCTGGGTATGTTTAGTCTGCAGAAGAGAAGGTTGAGAGGGGACATGATAGTCATGTTTAAATATTTGAAGGGGTGTCATGTCGAGGAGGGAGTGGGCTTGTTTTCTCCTGCTCTTGAGACCAGGACAAGGAGCAATGGATGCAAGCTGCAGGAGGGGAGATTCCGCCTGAACCTCAGGAGGAATTTCCTGACAGTCAGGGCTGTCCGGCAGTGGAATGTGCTGCCACAGAGTGTGGTGGAGTCTCCTTCGTTGGAGGTTTTTAAGTGGAGGCTGGATGGCCACTTGTTGGGAGTGCTTTGAGGGTTTTCCTGCATGACAGGGGGTTGGACTGGATGGCCCTTGCGGTCTCTTCCAACTCTACATTTCTATGATTCTATGATTCTATATTTTGGGGTATAATTATCTCATATTTAGATTTATATAAATATTGTACAACACTGAGTAATATGTCATTATGGCATCAAAGAGAAAAGGAACAACGCTCACTCAAACTAAGCTTCAACCTCAGCTACAATCTCAAACTGAATTGGCCCGAAGAGATTCAAGAAATCAACCCACCTCTACTACTTCCAGGAGTGTCTTCAACTCCTGGAAGAGCTCAGAAGTTTTAAAGAGGAAATAAGACAGGATCTAAAAGATACTAGACCAGAGATAAAATCAGACTTAAAGAAAGAACTGGATATGATAAGTTAGAAAATTGATAAAGCTAACAAGGAGATTACAAAGATGAAAGAGGATATTGAAAAATTAAAAGAGAAATCTAAAGTTATAGAAAAGGAGAACAAAACTTTAAAAGAGATGCAAAAACAAGAAGAGTTTATGATCAATGTACAAGATCTCAGCTATAGAGAGAAATGTTTGAAGTTGAGAGGTGTTGCAGAGATGGCTCAGAAGAATCTCTATGAAAAAATTGCACCAGCTTTAGCATCATATATGGAAGTTTCTGAACCAACTGTTGAAGTGGACATAGATAGAATATTCAAAGTTAGTTTGAGAGCAGTCAGAGAAAAAAATTGGCCATGTGACATTGTTGTTTGTTTTACAAGAACTCATGATAGAATCTTACAAAAAAATTATGACTCTAAATTTATGATTAAGGACAAAGAAATCAAAATCTATAAAGATGTTCCATTCCAAATTTTAAAAAAGAGACAAGACTATAAACTGTTAACTCAACTGCTTCCAAAGTTTAAGATAAATTATAAATGGGAGAGAGTGGAAGGAGTCTTTATTATGTACGTGCAAAAACGATATAAGATAATTACTCCCCTCAAAGTCAGTGAATTTTGTGAGAGATTGAAAAGAGATTTTGCATACATGCAATCAAAAGAGGAAGAACAAAAAGGAGCAGAGAAAAGACCAAACACTGAAGAACCTATGCAGACAGCTAAAGAAGAGGAGATAATTGATATAGATAAAGATTCTTTTCAAGAAGAATTACAAGATCAACAAGACTCCAAAATAGAAGAGAGAACAGATGAACAAGATTCCTGTTAAGTACTAAATCTTTTATAGCAAACATGACTTTTACATTTGTATGATGGAACCTTAAAGGCCTTAACTCTAATTACAAAAAAAGACAGATTTTTTCATTGTTTGGAAAAGAAAAAGGCAGATTTGATATGTCTTCAAGAGACTAGAATTAAAGAATCTGACACCAAATACGTAAAAAACCCTAAATTAGGGATAAGTTACTTTTCTGCATTTCAAAAGAAAAAAAAGAGGAGTTGTACTATATGTCAATTCTAAATTTCCCTCCGAAGAAATCTTCATGGACCCACAAGGTCACTATGTGGGTGTTGAAGTTAACTTTCTAGATTTTAAATGACTAGTGGTCAGAATATACACCCCAACCAAGAAGTAGGATAAATTCTTTAAAACTGTTGAAAGAAAACTTATTCGATATACACAAGAAAGAAATCAGCAGCATAGACCTCTATTGGGAGATATGAATGGAGTTATTAAGCCAAGATTAGACGTTCTGTTGCACAAACAGATTAAAAGCAATCAAGCTAAATTACCCCCAAATTTCTTTAATCTACTGGAAAATCTGTCAATTATGGAAATTTGGACTCACAAATATGGCTGTTATTTACATTTTACTCAAACTGTCACAAAATGTTCTCCAGAATTGACATGTTTTTAGTCTCCAAATCTTTACACACAATAATTAAGGACATGGAAGTATTACCAAAAACGACATCAGACCACAAACCTATACAACTTGAATTGGTGAATCATAAAGGCAGCGATGTTGGAGACTCAATGATTTCTTGTTAATAGTACTGAGTATATCAAAAAAAAACAAAGCAAGCTTTGAAACATTATGTTACTGCAGTTTCCTAGCCCGAGCTCATGGATATTAGTTATCATTTGATATCAATAATGTGGCCTTCTTCACCTATTCCTTCCTACATGCTTGTGAGGCCCCCGGACAAGCACACATACAGGCTTGGTCGCTGAAATATTCCAAACAAATACAGGCAGGCCAGAAATAGCCAGACTGCCACTTCAGGAGACCTCAAGGCAAGTACCACATTATGTATGCACGTTACTTACAAAGAACTCCCTGCCCCGAGCAGGCAGCTTGACGAGCCAAATACTCAATCATCAAGCACTCTGCATTTGCATACTGGCTACCCTATTGACAATTTGGTCTTAACTCAATCACATAAAATACTGACCTTTCGGAGGCTTTGTCTCCAGCCCAAAACTCTTTGTTTTCCCCAAGTACGGACTAGCCTATGGTCTCAATTTCCCCTATAAGAACCCCTGACTTTGAGCGCTTCCTCGTATCGCTCTTGGCTTCCATCCCGCCTTGCTGTCACTTAGTTCAGTGAGCCTTCCCCTCAGCCTCTTGGGATCTCTATTCCAACAGACCCTTTTCTTCAGACTTTCCGGGCTTCAGGACAGGTGCAGTATTTCCCAAACCAAACCTCCTCTTAAAATCCCTCTATCCCACTCCAACCTTTATTTCTATAGCTCTCTGTGTGAGTGTGTTGAATACACGTGTTTGACTGTATATCAATAAAAACAATTATTATTAGTTATTTCTGTTTGCTCCTTGACTCGGCCTGACCCCGTAGACGCTGGGTAAAAGATCTTGCTGCATTGCCCTGCCTCTTCTAGTGCTAACTTGTGCTCTTTGCTAATCCCCCCAACTTAGTAAGACTTGGAGCACATTTAGGTGTCCCTTCCGGGACCCCCAGAAATCAGGGTAACAATTACTTTAAAGAGAATATTACAGAAGGAACGACAATGAGATCAATTTGGGATGCAAATAAAGTCATGATGCAGGGGTACTTTATCCAATGGACTGCTGAACAGACTAAAATTAGACAATCGAGAACCCAATCTATTTTAGCAGAAATTAAGGGTAAGGAGGAAAAATTAAAGAATTATGCTTTGAATCATAAACTCCAACAGGAGATTAAAATTTTATGAAAGCAACTGGAATCTGAGAATTTGGTACACATTGAGAAAAAACTAAAATTGATTAAGCAGAAACACTTTGAAAATGATAACAAAACTGGTAAATGGTTGGCGTACAGATTAAGAAAAGACAAAGAAGCTAAATTTACTATGAAAGTACAGAAGGGAGAAAAACTGGTCTCAGAACAAAATTTAATCAAGGAGGTCTTTCATAAATATTACTCTAAACTATTTAAGGTTGGTGACACACCAGAAAAAATTTGAAGCAAATTCAAAATTATTTCGATAAGTAAAATATTACAAAACTGGCCATGGAACATCATAACATCTTGAATGCACCGAAAGCTGTAATGGAAGTTTCAGCTGCAATTAAAAAATTAAAAACTAATAAAGTTCCATGACCAGGTGGTTTCCCTGCTAAATATTACAAAGTTTTTGAAGATGAAATAATACTTCCATTACAAGCTACATTTAATGAAATTATCAAGCAAGGGAAGCCACAATCATGGAACCAAGTTAACATTACTCTTATACCAAAGGAAGGAAAAGATTTAATGGAGCCAAGAAGTTATAGGCCAATATCATTGCTTCACACTTTTTTATTTTAGCTGAACGATTAAAGAAAGTCCTGCAATCGATGATTCATGATGATCAGAATGGCTTTCTTCCTAAGAGACTGTTAAGAATCAGTATCAGATCCATTATAAATATGATTGAACATTTTGAAAAGAACAACGAATGGAAACTTGCATTGATCTTTGTTGATTTTGAAAAGGCTTCCAACAAAGTCCAATGGGATTTTATATTTGAAGTACTCTCAAGAATGCAGACAAAACTTTTTGAATTGGATTCAAGAGATTTATAAAAATCAATTTGCCCAACTTATTATCAATGGTGAAACAACAAAAACTCTTCAAAATACGAAAAGGAACTTGACAAGGTTGACCTATTTCCCCTTGTTATTTATAATGATTCTTGAAGTTCTGGCATCAGAAATTAGAAATGACCTGAAAATAAAAGGAGTGAAGATAAAAGGCCAAGAATATAAGCTTAAAGCCTATGCAGACGATTTGGTGATTTTTATGGAAGATCCGAAATATAGTATTGAGACCTTAATTCAGAAATTGACTAAATTTGAAGATTTACAAGGAAAAAACCAAAATGCTTACTAAAAACATCAGAGATAATGAAACCTCAGATTTACTTAAACTCTCTGGCTTTCATACTGACAACAAAATAAAATATTTGGGTACATGGATTACTAAACAAAATAATGAACTTTTTGAAAACAATTATAAGAAAGTCTGGATTGAGATTAAAAAAGACTTACAAAATTGGTCCAAACTATATCTGTCTTTATTAGGAAGAATAACCATCATTAAAATGAACATACTTTCCAAGAAACATATTGACATGGAAGAATGGAAGTTAAAAGTTCTGGATATGATAGAGATGGAAAAGTTAGCATTTTCTTTGAAGAATAAATCTATCCAGAACTTTGAGAAAGAATGGGAAAGAGTATTGGATTGGGTAAGGATATAAATATATAAGAAATCAAAGAAGAAAAAATGTAACTGTTCTTCTCTCTGTAAGGTGGAAATTAAGTCTGTAATGGAATGGAAATAAGCAATTTCATTGGGAAGATTTAAGCATGGAAGTGTGAGGGGGGGTTATTTTGAGACAAACTTTCAATAAAAATTATACAAAAAAAAAGAAACTCGGTTAGTTCTAAGCTATACAAGAATAAAACAGTTATGATGACTAAAAATATGATGAAAGAACAGCAAATCCTGTTGAGATAGCCTCCATAAATATATTAATGGGATATGTAGTCTGTAGTAGGTAGTATGCATGGTACTGTAGAATGCTACTGAAAACTGTTAGGTAAACAACTTTGGCTGGCACTAGGGCCCTTTTCACAAGGCATTTGCCATGTGAAAGGGCCTCTGGAGCATCACAGGATTGCGAGGAGTGCTTCAGATGATGTCCTCACGATTGTGCAATGCAGCTGGGGCCAGCAGGCACTGAACGCACACTATTTTATTTTCAGCTTGTAGCCAAAAATGGTGCATGACCGCGCATCGCTCCAGGGCCCCACACGCACTTACCATGCATGCGGAGCCGCTGGAGCCACGGCGCTTGCACTTCTTGCCCCAGTGTAGCCTGGGAAAATGCACGGCTATGCTGCGGAAGGAAGAGGCAGATCCCTTATGTTGCCTGCCAGCCAGCAGGCAGAAGCTGTGGAGCCAAAGCAGCGGGGAAGTGAGAGCCTCTCGCAAGAGGTTGCTTGCGTGATCTCTGCACCCCAGAGCCAAGAAAAGATAAGTTGCACAAAGGGCCTAGGATTGGAATGTAGAGATAAGACTGCCTGGTTCTCACAGTTCCAGCAGAGGGAGGAGATTTGAGGGGGAATTCTCTAGCTATAAGAGTGCTCAGTTTCTATTCTCTTTAGTTTCCTGCACTAAAGTCTTTACAGTGTGTTACCCTGTGACTTGGGGTCCCAGAAGCGGCACCCAAACAAACAAACAAACACAACTGAGATGGGGAAATTAGCTGGAGCACTCTCTTAGCTAACGAGAGGCAGGGTAACGTAGTGGGGATCTTTTACCCAATGTATACAGCGTCGGGTCAGTGAGCAGTCAGGCAGTTCAAAATAGCAATAAGATTTATTAAACAATTATTGACAAAAACACAATCATACTCCTAACTAGAAGAGGAAAATAGAGTTTTAGGGGAATGGGTGATACGTCACCAATCTTGCAGTCCTGGAGGAGGGCTCAGTGCAGCGGCCGAGGGGAGCTCGCAGAACGAAGCAGCAGCAAGGCAGGAGAGCAGTCCAAATGCAAGTCCATTGAGCGGTCCGAGGAGCTCTCGGAACTGGGGTTTTTTTTCAGGGAAAGAACGACCATAGGCTAGTTTGGTTTTGGGCAAAGACAATGAGTTTTGGGCTGGAGACAATGTCTCTGAAAGGTCAGAATTTACATGATTGAGTTATGTTCTGAATTGACAATAGTATGGCCGGTATGTAAATGTGGCTAGCTTGGTGGTTAAGCACTCAGCTCACCAGGGTGCCCTCTCAGGGCAGAGGGTCTCTTTGTGGTAGAGTACATCGCTAATGAAGGTGTTTGTTTTGGGAGGTCCTCTAAAACAGATCTGGCAGTTTCTGGCTTGGTCTGGTGTAAACAGCAAATAATAGCCATGCCTAGCTTCGCGCTTTGTTACCCTGTGAATTGGGGGTCCCAGGAGGGGCACCCAAACAACCAGGCAAACCAAACAAACATGGGGGAATTAGCTGGAGCACTCTCTTGGCTAACGAGAGGCAGAGTAACTTAGTATACAGCGTCGGGTCAGTGAGCAGACAAAATAGTTCAAACTAGCAATAACATTTATTAAGGAATTATTAAGAAAACACAGCCTCACTACTAAATAAGAAATGGAAAAGAGAGTTTGGGGGAATGGGTGATACGTCACCAATCTCGCAGTCCTAAAGGATCCAATGCAGGGCAGGAGGGCTCAGCATGGCGGCTGAGGGGAGCTCGCAGAATGAAGAGGCAGCAAAGCAGGAGAGCAATCCAAACGAAAATCCAAAGAGCTCTCGGAACTGGGGATTTTTATAGAGAAAGGAATGACCATGGGCTAGTCTGGTCTTGGGTGGAAACAATGGAGTTTGGGCTTGAAACAATGTCTCCGAAAGATCAGAATTTACATGATTGAATTATAGACTGAATTGACAATAGTACAGATGTGGCTAGCTCAGCTGTTAAGCACTTAGCTCACCAGGGTGCTCTCTCAGGGCAGAAGTCTCTTTGTTCAGTAATGAAGGTGTTTGTTTTGGGAGGTCCCCTAAAGCAGATCTGGCAATTTCTGGCTTGCCTTGGTGTAAACAAATATGACTCAGCAGATAATAGCCATGCCTAGTGTCGTGCTTGTTCAGTGGCCTCACAAACACTTGGCTGGTGGCAGAGCAGGGCCGAATTATGATATCAAAATGATATCTAAAGGTCACCAAAGGCCAGGCCAGTTCACGATGATAACAATCCGCCCCCCAAAAATGGGCAATTTGACACAAATTGATCATTTTCCAATTAAACACTTCAAAATGAATTTAGAGCTGAATATAGGTCTACAGAGTTCGGAGCCATATCACACCAAGGGATTTTGCAATATTTGTAACTAGTAAAAACAGTTCCTAACTATCAACATCCTAACCATAGCTACATATACTGAAATACAAAAGGTACAGTGACAATAGCAAAATGCAATGATGGTTGAACAATGATCAATACGAATGTGGGGGACTTCCGGTGGCTGCGGCGAGGAGCGGGGTCATCTCTCGCCAGAGCTGGCGAAGAGCCGATCCCCTAGGAGGTCGGGAACCCACTGTTTCCACGAAGGGAACAGAGGGGAATATCCCCTTGGTAAAGGAAGTTCAGAGGTGCAAGCGGAAGATCTGAAACCCCATGCCCAGGTTTGGAAAGTAACACCATAAGTCCAAACCTGCGAAATGCGGGGGAGGATTCGTGGAGCTGCCATTACCTCTTATGGGCTCCGTTGGGAGTTAATCCTCGCCACCACTTTTTAAAGAAGGTTGAGGAAGAAAGGAAGAAGGAAGAACGGGAGGGAGAGATGAGGCTTATTTTCTTTAAAATCGGTTCAAACTCTCTATGCTGGCGGGGTGAAAAATAGCCAAGGCAAAAATAGCTCCGAAGAATCTATAAGTGAAGAGGCTCCTTTAAGGGAAACTCCACGGAAGGGAGCATACAGAAACAGAGGCTTTCTGGGTTTGAAACCAAGGAAATTGATAGACAAAGCAAATAAACAATTATTAATGATAAACTCTGGAGATAGTTTGACTTACTTCTGAACTTAATCTAATTGCTGGTTGCCAAGACGGGTGACGAGTGATGAATTACTAAAAGGCTGTAAAAGGCTGCAAAAGGTTGCAAAGCGACCGTAAAGTGAAGCAGAGCGAGCCAGAGGAGAAGGCAGAGGCGGAGACTACAGAAAAGGAATAGAGTAGAATACGGACCAAGGACTAAGAGTACTGATGAAGTGAAGGAAAGGGGTGGAAAAAAGAGTGAAGGAAGAAATAGCGACGAGAGAAAGATAAAGTTTACCGGACTACAGAATAGGAAATAGTTAAAGAGAAACGTTTGGCTTAGAAGATTTAGAAGACTTAGAGGGGGTAAGCTATTTGGTGGGGAATAAGCAGGGATGATGGCATTATATGATTAGAAGTAACAATAGATGTAAATGTGGAATTGCTGAATTGTAGTAAACGTTCAATAAGAATATTAAAAGAAACGTATAGTGGTTTGGAAATGAAATGTTGAAAATTCGAGAATGAAATTTATGGACATTTGAGTAGATAAGTGAATGTAGAAGGTATAAAAGTTAATTGTCTTTCCGATAAAGTCACTGTACTGCATATTGAACTCTGATTATTGTATTGATTGGAACAGGTATTGAGTATTGAATATTGTATGGCAAAGATTGTCTATTGAATAGGATTTCTATTTAAACTAATTGTGGGACTTTAAGAATCCAAGAAATTAACGAATTATAAGAATCAAAAAATTAAAACTAATACTATATAGTGGATTAGTAGATGATTAGTATATGTTTAATGAAAGATATAATAGAATTTAAAGAGTAAACTTTAAGGGGATATCATTTGAGCTCTGGTTTTTGGATTGAAAATATAAAATACAATTCTATTAGAGGCAGACAACTTATAAGTTTGTAAATTTGTATGTTTAAGGTAAATTCAGAGATGGCCTCAGGTACAAGAAAGGCTGTATTAACGCAACAACAGAGAAGAGGTTCTATGGAAGGGAAACCCAAATTTTTAGAATTTGGGAATACAATACTAGAGGAAATGAAGAAATTAAGAGAAGATTTTAAGAGAGAAATGAAAAAAATATCCTCAGATATGAAAGAGGTACGACAAGAGATGAGAAATATAGGTCAAGAAATGGAGAATATAACAAAGGAAATACAAACGATAAATCATAAAATAAAAAGCATAGAAGAAAGAACAAACAAATTAGAAAAGAGGCTCCAGAAATAAGAAAACAGTTAGGAACAGTGAAATTGCAAGATATAAGCACCGAGGTAAAGATTAGGGATAAATGTTTGAAAATCAGAGAATTGGAGGAGAAAGATGGAGAAGATTTGTGCAACCGGATAATTCCGGCCTTGGCCAAATATATTGGATGGAATTCGGAACAGTTAGATATCGAAATTGATAAAAATTTTCGAATCAACTCCTTTGTTGAGAAGAAAAGGAAAGTCCCTAGGGACATAGTTGTATATTTTCTTAGAGAAAGAGTAAAGGAGTTGGTAGTATGAGAAAGCTACACAAATAAATTAGCGGTAGAGGGAAAGGAGTTGCAAATTTTTAAAGATGTGCCTTCCCAGGTTTTTAAAAAAAAGAGGAAGGAATACGGTTTCCTCATACAAGTGCTAAAGAGACACGGAATAAGATATAGGTGGTGTAAAGGGGAAGGTGTGACTTTTATGTTAGCACAGAGGAGGTATGTGCTGAATTCCATTCATAAAGCACAAGATTTTTTAGAAAGACATAAGGTGGAATTAAATATTGCAGAGATAGAAAATACAGCAGAAACAGTGGACCCTGAAAAGGATAGAGATAAGGACATAACAAAGGTTAAAAAGGGAAACATCAAACAAAACAGACAAGGAACTAGCAAGGGAGAAAGACACGGACAAGAAACAGAGAGGGACAAGAAGGATTGTGAAAAAGCATTAGATGAGACTGAAATTCAAGATAAGAAGATTTATGTGAAGGATACATATTTTAAGGAACTGACAGGGATGGATGAAGAGGACGAGGACATTAGGTCGAAGGGCAAGAAGAAGAAGGAGAAGAGGAAAATGAGGAGTTAGAAACAGAAATAGATCAAGAACTTAGTTAAAGGATAAAGGAGAATATGAAAATACTTTATTGGAATGTGCAAGGCTTGACTGCTCCTATCAAAAGGAAAAGAATTTTTCATTATCTAGAAAAGGTGAAGGCAGATGTAATCTGCCTCCAAGAAACACATAGAAGAGACAAAGATGTTAAATATTTGAAGAATAAAGAACTAGGTCACGAGTTTTCATTGGTATGTGACAAAAAGAAAAAAGGTGTTACAATCTATGTAAATAAAAAGTATAAGGCTGAAGAAGTCTTTAAGGATGAAGGTGGATTATTTGTTAGAAGTGGTAACAGAGCAAGGAAAGATTCTATGTGTGGGGGTATATGGCCCACAACAGAATAAATCAGGATATTTTGCTAAATTGTTGGAAGTTATGGGAGAATATGATTATGAGAAAATTATGATAATGAACGATTGGAATGAGGTAATAGACCCGAACAAGATAGAAAAACGGAAAAGAAAGCAGCGCGAAGGAAACTACCCAAAACTTTCTTCGAACTTATGGAAAATTTTGCTCTCATGGATGTATGGCGGTATCTCTACGGGAATACTCAGGATTATACATATTATTCAGAAGCATGTAGATCATGGTCTAGGATAGATATCATCCTGGTATCCAAAACTTTACTTAAGAATATTCAGAAGATGGAAATCCTGCCCAGGATATTGTCTGACCATAGCCCAGTAACAATGACAATTAAAGAAAGAAAGCTAGAATACAGATGGATATTAAAAGAATATTTATTAAGGGATGAAAGGGTGAATAAAGTAAGAGCTGGATTAGAGTATTACTTTAAAGAAAATTCTGAAAAGGGAATATCAGAAAGTGTAGTATGGGAGGCCGGAAAGGTGGTAGTAAGAGGAATTCTGATAGAACAGGAGGTTTATAAAAATAAGAAACGGAAAGAGATCCAACAAAAAATAATGGAAGAACTTAAGAAAAAGGAGGATGAGTTCAAGCTAAACCCCCAAAATGACAAGGTAAAGTATGAATTGAAGGTATTACAAAAACAAATTACCATACAGAACACAATAGATTTGGAAAGAAAATTGAAATATATAAAGCAAAGATACTATGAACACTCTAACAAAACTGGAAAGTGGTTATCGTATAAACTTAGAACGAAAGGGAGAAAAGGACAATATTGGAAATTAAGGATGGGGAAGAAATACATAGACAGCAAGACAGAATTAAATTAATATTTCATAGATATTATCAGATGCTTTATGAGGAAGAAGACCATGTTGAGTTAAATAAACTGATTACCAGAAATGAGATTATAAGCGCAATCCAAAAACTAAAAGTGGGGAAAGCCCCGGGGCCTGATGGTTTGACAGCTCATTATTATAAAATCTTCCAGGATGTATTGGTTGAACCTTTGTATAAGGTGCTAAAGGAATTGGAGAATGGAGAGCATCCGACTACTTGGGGAGAGGCTATGATTAGTCTAATCCCTAAGGAAGGCAAGGATCATCTTGATGTTAAGAACTACAGACCAAGTGCTCTTCTCAATACAGATATTTGCGTCCATCCTGGCAGAAAGACTAAAGAGAGTATTAAAGAGTGGATCCATGAAGATCAGTGTGGCTTTCTCCCAGGAAGATCAATTAAAAATAATATGAGAATTGTCCTGAATATAATACAGTATTATCAAAACATAACGAGAGAAAGCCGGGAATGATATTCCTCGATGCGGAAAAAGCTTTTGATAACATCAAATGGAGATTTATAGAAGAAACTTTAAAAAATATAAATATAGGGGACAATTTTCTAAAGTGGACAAGTGTAATTTATAAGGATCAGTCAGCAAACATTATAGTAAACGATGAAAAACACTAAAAATAAATATTAGAAAAGGGACGAGACAGGGATGCCCATTATCACCACTGATTTTTCTGATAATGATTGAAATCTTAAATATATAGGTTAGACAAGATTCGGAAATAAGGGGAGTACAAATAAGGAATCAGGTTTTTAAGCTTAGGGCATTCGTGGACGATTTGGTAATTTTACTAGACAATCCGAGACAAAGCACAAAACAGTTAAAAAAGATCCTATATGAATATGGAACAGTGTCGGGCTTTAAAATAAACCCGGACAAAACACCTATGTTAACTAAGAATATGAACAATCAAGAGGAAAGGAAGTTGGAGAGGGAATCCCAATTTAAAATAGAGAAAAAAAAATACTTAGGAATATATATTGGGAATATATATAATATGTATTTATATGATAATAACTATAAGAAAGTTTGCCAGTCGGTGAAAGACATTGCTTAAAAACACCGTCATTTGTTATGATAGGAAGATTTTGGAATAGAAAAATCAGTCTTGGTAGAATATTCATCTTGATTACTGCAATTCTTCCTGACAAAGATATATCCAGAGTTGTCCACTCCTTAGATTCTCTTTCACCCATTCCACACCAAGCCAGAAGTCCAGGGCTGTGAGTCTTTCAAGATCTTGCTCCACATTTGTGGAACAGTCTTCCTTTGGACCTCCAGCTGGAGGAGGCTCTCGTCCATTTTCATAAATGATTGAAGATGTTCCTCTTTGACTCTCCAACGTAAGTCATTGAGATGTGTTTAAGGTGCTGAGTTGGGTAATGACTGGTGCGGTGTCTGGGATTTCATGCCATGTATTGTTTTCTGTTTTAACATCTTTACCCCGATTGTATATGTTGATGTTCTGCCCTTTGGTGTAAAGGATGTTATAAATAAACATTATTATTATTGTTGTTGTTGTTGTTGTTACTACTACTACTATTATTATCTTTTATACTAGCCATAATCTTATTGTATTTGGTTTTAACTCAAATTTTTAGCTGTCTTGGGTCCCACATTGTAAGAAACATGGGATATGAAAGAAAAAAAAAGAAAGAAAGCCACCACACTAACATCTTTGGAATGATGTGTTCTTTAGCCAGGGACATGATGCTGCTAATTTATTTAAAGTACAGAAAATTAAGAGAAATTGTAAATGCTATAAAACAAAGAAATTTGAGTTTATATTTATTTTGTAAGTGTATTTTTACAAGACCAAAAACTCTGAGGCAAAGAAACACAAATAAACAAATACAATTAATAATATACTGAAAAGTTTATTGCAATTTCTTTACATTTTTTAATCAAGTCAATGGCAGAACTACAATGGATCTACAGAAAATATCCTTTAATGATTATGATCATGTTCAGTTTTCAATCTGATGCAGTGATAAAAATTAATTTCTAGATATTTTCACAATGTATAATTTTTCATTATTGATTGATGCATACTTAAAATCTAAGGCAAAGTCAAAATTGCCAGAACAAACTGGAGAACACTTTCAAATATTACAGTGTTTTTCTTTGGACAACAATTGCACAATATTTTCTAAAGCAGAAACAAAAAGAAAAAAACACAGAAAGGACAGATATAAACCTATCAGCCTACCTTCCTTTACAAATATTTTTTGTGCAAAGCCAAAGGAAAAAAAGCTAAAGTTCAAGCATCCCTGTAAAACTTCAACAACTCAAGTGAAATGGAAAGATGTCATCAAGATGTCATCAAAGCAGGAGCTTCATTTTATGTCTTGTAGTTTAATTACTTTACTCCTCATTTTTGTTTTATTGTTTTCCTTTCTTTTTTTATCTTTCTTTCTTTCTTTTTCTTTTTTTGCTGGTTTTATCATTTTACACTTGTTTTTATGGTTTTAATTATTTAATTCTCTTTTAATCAACAATGCATAGCACAATACTTAAAAACTGATTACTAAGTTGTTCATGAAACATATTCAGGGGTAGCTGTGCTGACCATGCAGCAAAATGCAAAACAGAAAAATCTACAAAATGGTTATACCTTTAATTGGGCAGCTAAAAAGCATAAAATATGTCTTACAAGCTTTAAAAGCCTCACTAGCTTCTTCATCAGGCAAAGATATTAAAATTCATGCAGGAGAAGAAAAGTGGTAGTATTAGCAAGTGTTACTACTCTGTTGTCTGGATATCAATGTAGGTGGAGGCTATTCCTCTTCTTGGTCAAGTGGGGACCAGAGACAAAAGGCAATAAACGACAAGAAATAAATTTCAAATCCATGAACAGCAGCAAAGTAGCTTCCATTGAGATCAAAGCTATCTCTGTCCTGTGTGATTTTCCAGTGTTTATTTTGAATCATTCACCTAGTATAAAATGGAAAAGTAAAGGACCCTGGTATATGGATCCACCTGAGAATCTCTAGTTTTATCTCAGCATGGCAGATAAGAAAGACTAATGTCTACACTGCTTCTTGCACCCGTGGTGCTCTGTGCTCTGTTTGGCTTTATTTTTATCTGTGATGAATGGATATTTTGCTGGGCCACATCTAAAGGCATTTTTCTGGGTGCAACTATTAAAATAAGATGACAGACAGTGTAGTTGTATGTTAAATGGGGGAACTAAGTGGGTTACTACTGCTAGTGATGAAGAGTTCTAGAATCCAGGAGGAGCCTTCGACTTCTTAGAGATAACTGTAGTGGAACTGATATCATTATTCTGTGATTTGTACAAGCACTGTCTACTTGTAAACATCCCCACCACTATTGTTGCATTGAATTGTCTTTTATGTATGGGATTAGAGGTTGCGGGATATTTCAAAAGTTGTAGTTAATGAGAAATTAGTTTCCAGTTAAGAACTGATTGTAAGTTTTGAATTATAAATGTTTCTTTAAAAAATATATCTCCCACACTGCCCACTCTTGTTAAACAATAATTGCCAAATACTGAAATGTCTGCAGTTTGAGGATGGGATCATTCCATTTTAATTTCTATCCTTCTGCGTTTTTAATATTTTCTCATATTTCCCATATTTGAAAGTCAGTTTACGAAACTCACATATATTACACAATTTCTGTTTTGCAATTGCAGAAAGCTTTGCATTTTTCTTGGACCCAGTCCATTTCACACTCGAACTGGTCTATCATGTTTGCACACTGCTCAGCACTCAACTCATTTCTGTACTTGCATGGATTGGCTAAAAAGAATAAAAAAAAAACAGGTGAAAGAAGAGATTGAATCCATTTTTTAAAAAATAATATTATTTTCTCTGTGGTTTGCAAAATGTATATAGTGTTGTTTACTAGGGATGTAAGGAATATTCACAAATTTTCTCACCCTTGATAAGAGTGCTGAGACAACCACTGCAAAAACTGCAAAATGATGTTTTTAATTTGCATAAAAGCAAAAAGACTACATTGTTTTTCTGTTTCATTGAGATTTTATTCAAAAAGTGTATTTGTGCAATGTATTGATGTATAATTCAATATATTTGTTTAAAAAATACTTTACACAAAATACAATGGCTAGAAGCTTATACTTGATACAGTAACTGACCCCTGACACTATCAACCTGATGGAAAAATCATTCAACCATGCTCTGTTCATTGGCAGAATGATCATCTGGTAACTATTTCAATATTCATAATCATTACTTAATCATGATTTTGACACTATTATCATAACTATAACTTGACCTCAACCAATTTTACTGGGTGTCAGCTGCATAGGGAGACAGAGGGCTAATGATCAGAGCATAGTTGAATGATGCTTCTGCCAGGTTTGGAAGACAATAGGGCCAGGAGAAGATACTTTGTTAATTACTTTGTTAAGCTGATATAGGATTCCTGCCAATGTTTTTGGCACAAAATGAGGCATTTTTGTTAAAACAGTTTGAAATGCAAAAAAATTAAATTAAATAAAAAATGAACAAAATTCAGCACTGAGAGAATTTTGAAATTTTTCATTCTCATTTGAAAGAATGAAAAGCAAAAACTGTACACATCTTTTGTCAGCAATCCTCAAAGAGATCTTGCTTAAGAGCCAGTAGCAATCAATAGCACATGGACCAGCACTAGTCAACATATTGCCACTTTGAGTAGCACTGACTTAAGCTTTCTAGTCCCACATGAGGCTTATTCATCAGATGCTCAAAAAAGAATCATCTTGGTACAATTAGGTGTTGAAAAACTATGGTATAGCATTTATCAATATTGGTCTACTAGAAATAGACACTGATCCTCCAAACTTTGCAAGAATTTCTTGAACAATTTAATACTTCTAAAGCTTATCATTTAGAAGATTATATACATTTTCCAGGACAACCACTTTATGCAGTCAGTCACTTACTGCAGAGTTTATTGTCACAGTTATTAGGACAGTCGCCACATGGTGGACCTTCTTTGTAGGGCTTTGGTAACATTTCTAATACGTTGCCTCTGAAAACACAGTGGAATATGAGGATGTCAGTCATCAAAGTGCAGTTCTTCAAATGTAAATAAATTGATTACACAGCTTTGATGCTCATACTGTAGCAGCGCTGATTTATCTGAAAAAACAGATTCACTCATCTCAGACTTTAGTAGGGGAAACACCCATAAAAGGACTCAGCACAGCTGCCACTCCTGATGTTTCCTCTCCAACTAGACTAAAGCAGCTGGAGATGGAAATTCAAGACTAAACTGAATGGATTTGGTTGTAATGCATATATTTTTCCTATGGAAAATATACATGAGGATTTTAAACATTTTATTTTTAAACTAAAATACTGACCCTCAGAAGCTTATGCTTTAAAGATCAACATAAAACTCTTCCAAAATACAATCTAAACCCAAAATGTTTTATTTAACCACCCTTCTATAATGTAATATAAATGTGTAAGGCAATAAAAAGGCATCCATTCCTCATTTTGACACTTGAATCTTTCTTCAACTAACTAGGATCTTCCACCATATCTGAGGACAGTAAACTACTCTCATGAGAGCAGAAGACAAGAGGCAGCTTTCAAAGTACCCACAGTTCTATCCTTGAGCACCACATTATTTCTACCTCAGCATCTGCCACTTGAGATAGTTGCCACACATCCCAATCATGGAGTTGGAAGAGACCATAGGGAACATCCAACCCCTTACTATGCAGGAATGCCCATCAAAGCATTCCCAACAGATGGCTATCCAGCCTCTGCTTAAAAACCTCCAAAGAAGGAGACTCCACCACACTCCACTGAGGCAGCATATTCCACTGCCGGACAGCTCTAATGATGGTGTGTATCCGAGAGCAGGGTGCTAGACTGAGGACTCAGCCCTCATGAAATGATCAGGCACAAAAGATAAGGAATACCAATAGGTATTTGAGCCTCCTGGGAAATCATCAATCTTTGTGTCTTGTCTGGTAGCCACAATTAAGCCAGTATTAAGCAACTATATAGAAGGGTCTTCTACATAAGATGTGATATATTTCAGCTTTTCCTTGATATATTAATTTTATGCTTAAAATAATCATATAATATTTTATTTTATGATTTTGCTATCGTGTTGATAATTGTCACATTGTTAACTCTTAGCTGGTCATCTTGTTACTGTTGTTATTAATGGTATATTATTCTGTGTTTTTATTGTTTTGTAAAAACCTTTATTTATTTGTTTGATTTTATTGTATTTATATGCTGTCTAGTTTGAATGTTGGACTAGCACACTGGGAGATCAGGATTTAAGCCCCAGCTTGGCCATGGAAACTCACTGGATGACCCTGGGCAAATCACACTCTCTTAGCCCCAGAAGAAGGCAATGACAACCCCCTCTGAGCCAAGAAAACCCCATGATAGGTTTGCCTTTGGGTTGCCATAAAATGGAAATGTCTTGATCCTGGATTTGCAGTTGAAGGAAGGGTCTTTAGATTCTCAGGCAGAGAACTCCTCTGGTACCTCCCATCAAACCACAAACTCCAGGATTCCACACAAAGCAGTCATGGCAGTTAAAGTGGAACCATAGCACCATCATTGTTTAATGTTTACCTAGTGAATGAAGGAATCCCAGGACACAAGAAGCTCTGTGCATGTGTCAGAGAATATGTGGAATCTTTGTTGAGGGTAAATTGAAAACATTATATACAGAATTGATACTTACGTAGGGCAGTAACGACATATATAAAAGTAAGTGAAAGTAGGCTGCTCTGGGCAGAAGGCAAATGCACATCCAATCTCATAGGAATTATACCAAACCATCTGTGAGGTAGAAAGGATTTTAGAGAAAGGGTACATCTTAACAGAAATATTCCAATTCCTGATCTCATGATTACACAGTTACAGAACTGCATGGCTATGTATGTGTTATGAAATGTATCTACTTTCACCCTTTATGAATATTAAGGCAAATGTCTTTGGACTGTGCCATACCACTGACTGTTTTATACACCATACCAGCTGTCACTTTTATCTTCCTGGTGAGGACACCTGTAGGATGCATGTTCCTGTACAGAACATTTGATATGTATTTAGACATGAGAGTTTTGTGTTAGTGAATTACGATAGTGTAAGTCAGATTTTATGCCTCCGAAACTCACTTTTTTAGTTGTTGCAGAGTTCAGAATTCTGTTCTAACCATGCAATACAATGACCAAGATCTCCTGAAACCCATCTTGTATGGACACTTTAATGCTGTTAGAGGATAGGAGTATGAGTGGTGATGCATCCAGCTATTTGTCTGTAGCTGGGTGCACTGTGACAGGTATCCACAGGGACCTCCTGGGGTCTTCAGGATGTCTCTACAGGTGACAGTGTTTCAGCACATACAGCTACAGGAAAACAGCTAGAGACGTCCTCACTCAATTCCACCCCCCACTTTCCAACAACCTAGAAATGGTCATGAAGCAGGGCTTCATTGCTTACAAGGGGGATTTTGCAGGGAGCAGTAGCTCCCTTTAGTGGTAGCAGTAGCAGCAACATCAGGAGCAGTAGCTCTGTAATACTTATGCAGGATCTTGGCCAATATCTGTAAAATGGCCCTTTGGCTGAAGAAAAATTGGTGTAATTTAGTAGCAAAACAACAATAGAAATGGTGTGCGCACATATAACTGTACAAATACATATAATGTATAATGTACATTTACATGTGTTGGTGTTGTTTTTCTCAGTTTCATCCAATGTTTTTCACAAAACTGACTTTCTTATGTCTACAACCATCAACAGATTGATGCATTAAGAAAAATGACTCTGGCTTTTCTCTAATCATTCTTCATAGTTCATAGTTATAGTGACCATAGTTATGCATTTTTTAAAGGAAATCACAATTACTACAACAATACAGATTAAATATATTATCAGCAGAGAATACAATGTTAGCTCATAAGGAAGGGTTGAAGAAATTAAGGAATAAGTATTATTAGCTGCCTAAATACTCTAACAGCATCAGGTCCTGTTTGATCTTGGAAGCTAAGCAGGATCAGTCCTGGTTAGCATTAGGTTGTGAGACCACCAATGAATACCAGGTGCTGTAGGCTATGTTTTAGAGCAGTGGTTCTCAACCTGTGGGTCCCCAGATATTTGTGGACATCAGCTCCCAGAAGCCCTGAGCATTGACCATAGTGGCTGGGGCTTCTGGGAGCTGAAGTCCACAAACATTTGGGGACCCACAGGTTGAGAACCACTGTTTTAGAGGAAGGGACTGGCAAAACTGTGTCTGATAATTAGTTGCCTATGAAAACCCTGTGAAATTTGTGGGGTTGACATAAGTCGACAGGTGACTTTAAGGCACATATCATCATCATGATCATCATGATCATCATCATCTGTTGTTGTTAACTGACATCAGGTTGATCTTGACCTATGACGGCCTTATGGATGAGAGACCTCCAAGCCACTCTATCATCAAGTGCCCTGCTCAGGTCTCCTACCTTGCCAAGCATTATTGTCTTGTCTAGCCAATCACATTTTCTCCTGATATGGCCAAAGAACAACACCTTCATTGGTCATCTCAGCCAGAGTTATTTTCTCCCTACCAGCTTTCCTCACTATCCAGCTTTCACAACCATATATGGAAATGAGAAATACAATGGCATGGGCCACCCTAACTTTTAGTATCCAATGATACATTTTACACTTGAAGATCTTGTCTAGTTCCTTAATAGCTGCCCTTCCAAATCCTAGCCTACTTCTGATTTCTTGGTTGTGGCCTCCATTCTGATTAATGACTAAACCAAGGTATGGAAAATTTTGAACTATTCCAATGTCTTCATTATCTACTTTAAGATCATGTAAATATCTGTGGTCATTATTTTTGTTTTCTTAATTTTCAACTGTAAACCTGCCTTTGTACTTTCTTCCTTGATTTTCTTCAGTAGTTGCTCCAAGTCTTTGCTGTTTTCTGCTAGTAGTGTGGTGTCATCTGCATATCTTAAACTGTGAATGTTCCTTCCACCAAATTTCACAACTCTTTCCTCCAAGTCCAATCTTGCTTTACATATGATATGTTCACCATACAAATTAAACAATTATGGTGATAAAATGCAGCCTTGCCTGTATCTCTGTATTCTGTCCTAACAGTAGCCTCTTGTCCTACGTACAAGTTGCACATCAAGACAAACAAATGTTGTGGTACACTCACTTCTTTAAGAGTGTTCCATAATTTCTCATGATCTATGCAACCAAAGATTTTGCTATAATTTGTGAAGCACAGGCTGATTTTCTTTTGAAATTCTTTGGTGCACTCCATTATCTAATGTATGTTTGCAGTATGATCTCTAGCACCTTTTCCGTTCCAGAACCCAGCTTGGCATTTCTAGCATTTCTTGCTCCATATATGGTAAAAGACCTCAGCAAGACCCTGCATGACATAGGAGACCCTAGCAGTAGCACAGTTCTGTCATCATGGACTCTTATTATTTTTATTTAGATTAAAAGATGATTTAATAGAAAAGACAATAATGTAGCATGTCTTTAGATGTAGATAAAAGCACATAAAAATGAAATAGAAATCAGGATACGAAGCATGGGATTAAATTTAGAATATAACAGAAAAAGATTATTCAGAAGTTGTTTTGAAATAAATACACATTTGCGGGCTATTTTAAACCAAAAACCAAAATGTATTTCTCAAGAGCATTGGGGTTAAAATGTTACCCCGATGACAGACCCCATCCCAGGAAATATACATTTCATATCAAAAATGCCCGCCATGCCATGCCAAGTGGGTATGTAGACAAAGAGGTTGAACGACCAAAACTAGGTCAGGCCAGGAAAATCCCTAGTCACATTTCCCCTAGGAGACCTCAGGCTTAACATGTCCACATGGACAAAGGGTCCCCAGCCACAGACAGCCAACTTGAAGAGATTGTTGGATTTTCCCCAGGTTGTGCAAGTCCTATATGGCAAGGTCCATCTGCATAAACCAATCATGCAAACTACCAAGTTGCTATTTTGTGGCATTTCTCCCTTTATTTTGGCCATTGTTCTTCCCAGGAGGGGGTCTGCCCTTGAGGTACATCCTGCCCTATAAGTAGTCCCAGTTTTTGAAGATCTCTTTGGAGAACTCCCCGCCACACTAGCAGACCAGCACTTTGTTAGACAAGTGATCCCCTCAGCTACCTCTCTTCACTGAGTTCCATCCTTCTCACTGCTTCCCAGACTGAAGACTTTCCCTTCTCGATAGGCTTTGTGTGCATGCGTGTGTGAGTGTTTTGATGCATGAGAATACATTTATTAATAAATCCATTTATTGGTACGATTTCCTGGCTTTTAGCTTGGTCTGACCCCGTAAAAACTGGGTAAAAGATTCTGCTGGGTTACCCTGCCCCTCATTTTGCCACTGACTGTTCTCCACTAATTTCCCCAACTTTTGCATCTTGGAGTGAATCACAGTGTCCCCCAAGGGACCCCCAGAAGCCAGCATAACAAAGGACTTCAATTTAGAAACAAATTATTAATAGTAATTATTAGGAATATTATTGACACATTATGTAAAGCGAATATATGCAAAAGGATCAGTGTGGTGTAGTGGTTTGAGCATTGGATTATGACTCTGGGGACCAGGGGTTGAATCTCTGCTCTACAGTGGAAGCCCACTGGGTGACTTTGAGCAAGTCACACACTCTCAGCCTCAGGGGAAGAATAAGATAAACCCCCTCTGAACAAATCTTGCCAAGAAAACCCCATGAGAAGTTCATCTTAGAGTCACCATAAGTCCGAAATGAAGGCACACAGTAACAAATAAATGCAAAGGAGAAGCAATATTCCAGTAATTCAAATGTATTCCTTCATTGCTTTCTTTTACTTTAGGCATTTTTTTTATCTGTTTTTCCACTGAGAGATGAGGGAAGGAACAAGGGAAGAAGGAGGACAGAGTACAGACAAGAATTTGGGTATGTTACTTTTGGGAACACACTTTTCTATCTAAGAAGAAAACCTCTTTGATTTCTCAACTGCAACCACAGAATTGGTATCCCAAGCTGGTACCTTAAGACAATGTTATTTACAGCTGTACTGAAGCTTCAGAGAAACAGTCAACTGAACTGGAACTTTCAGATACCTCCAAATTAATGGAATACCTAACAGAAGAGTCCAATCAGCAATGCTGTAATGTCCCCCAGAGACATGTTAATGCTTTTGTTCTGCAAAATGTTAGGATTACATAATATGACATTTGGCACTGTAAAAACCAGAGCATAATTCCATCTCATTTACAAATTAAACACTGACAAAAAGCCTACAACCCTGATTTATATGTTCTTAGAAGGTCAGCCATGTGTCACAATGCAGGTAGGACAGCTGTAAGAGTTACTTATCTGGCATTAAAGGAGAAAATAGTTTGTATTTTACTTCCATAGTTTTGTTCTGAAAATATCATAACACATAGTTAATCTTTCACTATTTTTAAACAAACATTTAAGATTGTTTATTCCAGTTCATTTTTCAAATCTGATTTTATTCATCACAGAATCTCTAGTGCTATTTTCTAGTGAGAATTGTTTTACCTTTATTTGTATTTGTAAATTACTCTGAGTTTAATTTTATCACAGAAAATGAGAATGAGCATCTACAAATAACATAATTAGCAGGTTGGTAGGTAATTTCTGTTTGTACCTGAGTATATGGCAAAACCTTTTTCCGTAACTCTTCTGTCATAGTTTTGCCATATATGAAATTTGAGTGTGAAGAATTCCAGAGCTGTATGATCTCTGCCCAGCTTCTGACAAAATTTGATTGTGATATACTCTCACCACAGAGGATTTCTGCAATAAAAATATAAGAATTGCATTTGATGGCTCAATTCAACTGGCATTCACACTTGGTGAATTTGCCATTTCTTGGAGTATTCACAGGGGTAGAGGTGATGGCAATAACCGTAGCTGCAACTGCAGCAATAGTAAATCCACGAATTTTGCTCCAACATTTTCCAGTCATAATTTTTTAAAAAATGGTATCAATCTGTACTTGGAACTCTTTCTGGCAGAAGCTAACACCTTAGCATCCACTCACTCTACAATTTCCTTAAACAACATTGCATCCAGGATCTTTTCAGAAGAGCATATGCCAGCTGTGATGCTAGTAAGGACTGCTGGAACCAATCTTGATGGCAAAATATGAGGGGGGGGGTCTCTTTAAATAAGAAAGGCACAGTTGCCATTGTATATTGTCCCAATGGCAGCAAATCTTACCACTGCCTCTGAGAAATAAGTAACTTCACTCCTTCTTCAGGAAGGAATTCAGGAACTAGTTTCTTAGCCACTGATTTAAGAGGGGGGAAAAGGTCATTGCATCAGGTAGTTTCCAGCTGGATAGCTTCTAGCTAAACAAGTAGTTGTTCTTCCACTGAAAAAAAAAAAAAAAAAAAGGATTGCGTTTGACTTTCCACACTGCTAGGCATGTATTTCTTTCTCCAATGACTGCATCCCATGAAATGATTTTTTTTTTCTGAATGGGGAAGTGGAAGATCCAGTTCTCTTGTGCAGCCAGTCTATGTTCAAAATACTTGTCATTATAAACTTTCCAGTGGGTGCCATTTTAGGATTTTATTTTATTTTATTTATTATTTTTAATAGATCTTTTACTTGCTCTTTAAACTCCCTTAAATTTTAAAAAGTTGTCTGCATGTCTGGAAATTCTTTGATGGAAGTAGACATATCTAGAACTGAAGTGTGCTGTAGGTCCTTGGTAGGAAAAGGTTCAAGGATCACATCTGACTCTGTTTTGCTTTGGTCTTCCCTATTCTGCCCTAAGCCCCAGTCTTCATTGTTAGAATTTGGTCTATAGCTTGAGAAACATGCCTCACTCTTATATTGTGGTGTTACAGCATTATACCTCTTTTTCATTTAAAAAAACCTATTAAAAAACACAGAAATAATTAATATAGATTTTTTAAAAAAATATAATCTGGATCATAAAATTATGCCCAAGATTATGATGGATATGTGTCGAATCCTTCACTATCTATGTCAAAAATGTGCCCTTTAAAACTGAGAGAAAGCTAATGGTACTGTCATGTTCTTGAAGATGTTGGAGACATTTTGGTGTGAGAATAGGCTCACAGGAGGGGAAAAAACTTGATAATATTTCTAGGATGCCCTGAAAAAAAACTGAACAATAGATTGTTATTATGATATTATTAATGGAATTCACTTGAACACTTACAAGATACAGACATGGGCAACAGATACTACGATCATAGAAAAACGGAATCATAGAACTGGGAGGGATCCATAGACCAGTGAGTCCAACTCCCTGCTCAGTTCAGGAAACCCAGCTACAGTATTCCCAGCGGGTAGCTGTACACCGTCTTTTTAAAGATGTCCAGAAAAGAAACACAAAACCTTCTTGCTAGAAAACTGGTTCCATTGTTGAACCATTCTTACTGTCAAGAGGTTCCTTCTAACATTCAATCAAACCCTACCTTCCCATAACTTAAAGCCATTAGATCTAGTCCTACTCTCTGGTGCAGCAGAGAACAGTCTGCACCCTCATCTCTGTCACAGCCCTTAAAGTATTTAAAGAGGGCAATCATGTCACTTCTCAGTCTCCTCTTCACTAGGCTGAACATGCCCAAATCATAGACTCATACAATCATAGAACTGAAAGAGACCACAATGGCTGTTGTGTCCAACTCCCTGCCATGCAGAAGACACACTCAAAGCACCCACAGCAAATGGCCATCCACTCTTTGTTTAAAAACCTCCAAAGAAGGTGATTCCACACTCTGAGGCAGCATCTTCCACTGTCAAACAGCTCTTACCATCAGGAAGTTCTTCCTGATGTTTAGATGAAATCTCTTTTCCTGTAGTTTGAAACCACTGCTCTGTGTCCTAGTCTCTGGAGCAGCAGAAAACAAGCTTGCTCCATCTTCAACATGACTTCCCTTCAAATATTTAAACATGACTACCATGTGACCTCTTAACCTTTTTAATATCAGGCTAAACATACCTAGCTCCCTAAGCATCTCCTCATAGGGTGTGGTTGCCAGACTACTAATTTGGTTGCCTTTCTCTAGACACATTCCATCTTGTCCATATCCTTGAATTGTGGTTCCCAAAACTGGACACAGTATTCCAGGTGAGGTCTAACCAAACCAATTGATTGGTATTATTACTTCCCTTGATCTCGACACTATACTCCTATTGATGCAACCTAGAATCGCATAGGCTTTTTTAGTTGCCGCATCACACTACTGACTCATGTTCAGCTTATGGTCCAGTAAGGCCCTTTCCACACCTTATCTTTTCTGGCGCTGGGGTGCAGGGATCACGCAAGCAGCCGCTGGCCAGAGGCTCTCGCGTAGCTGCTTCTTCAGCTCCGCACGAGCTGCCTGCTTGTGCAAGAGCGCCGCCTCTCACTTCCACAGTGCAGCCTGGGAGTTTCCCAGGCTGCCCTGGGGTGAGAAGCGCAACCAGTGCAGCTCTGGAGGCTCTGCACACCAGGTAAGTGTGCACAGGGCCTGGGAGCAATGCGCAATCACACACCATTTTTGGCTTCCAGCAGAAAATGAAAAGGTGCACGATTGGCACCTGCTGGCCCCTGGAGCGTCATGCGATTGTGAGTGCCTCGTGCAGATAACTCCTCACAATTGCGTAATGCTCCAGGCTCCCTTTTGCATGGCAAATGCCATGTGGAAAGGGCCTAAGACTCCTAGATCTCTTTCTTTTTTATGTATATATAATTTTTATTAATTTTTATCAAAAATAAAAAAACATAATATACAGATACTCTTTCTGTAGTTTCACATTTGTACAATGATTCTTCCATGTTTCTTTATCAGAGCCATTATTAATGAACTTCTTATATTACAAGTCCTCTATTATCGTCATCAGTAACCTTACAATACTTGTTCCAGCTTGTACATTATCTCGTCGTTAAACTATAGTTCTTTTTCTTGCAGTTGTATAACCTAATTTAACATTCTAACATACGTTAAAAGTACTTATTTTTGTTTAATCAACTTTCTTATTATAATACGTGATCAAGATAGCTTACAGTATATGTTGAATTTAATATTTACACATTTATTACCTCTTACAGTCATATTTATATTTGTCTATTTATTTTTTATAGCTCTCTGATTTGAAAAAAAGAATTTATTGAACCCAAATCTTTTTCTATCTTCTCATCTGATTGTCCTCTAAGTCTCTGTGTTAAATTGTCTGCTAGCTTAATCTCACGTAGATTTTGAATCCAGTGATCTATGTTTGGTGTCTCTTCTTTCTTCCAGAACTTCACATATTCTATTCTGGCTTTTGTTATCATATATAACAAGATCTTAGAATACTTCTTCTGTATAGTTTGGTCTGTAGTATGTAACATGTTTAGCAAGTAAATTTCCGATTCTTTACTAAATTCCACTTGTAGAATTTCTTCAATCTTTTTATGTATGCCATTCCAGTATTTCTTTTCTTGTGCCCATTTTTTCAAGCTTGACATTTCCAGCAGTTTCCAGTACCTATAATTTTTTTAAAGCTTATTTGGGGTCATATGCCATCTGTGGAAAATCTTCAAATAATTTTCTTTTAAATTTTGGGCTGCCGTAAATTTTTGTGTTGACTTCCAACTTTATTCCCAATGTTCTAATCTTATTGGATGACCAATGTTCTGTGCCCACTTAATCATTATGTGTTTGACTGTTTCTTCTTCTCTCTTATATAATAAAAGTGCTTTGTACAGTTTGGCAATTATGTGTAGTGGATTTTCCTGCATGATTTTTATTATTTCATGTTGCTCTCCCATATTAAATCCATACAGCTTCCGGTCAATCTGGAATCTTTCTGTTAATTGCGTATAGGGGAACCAGCTTAAAATTATTCCTTCATCTTTCAATTCCATTCTATCCTTGATATTTGGAGCTTCGGTGGTATTTTCTTTGATTAGATCTTCATATCTGAGCCATTTAGTCATATTTTTTCATCTTCCAAAGAAGGCTTCCTGCGGTGAAACCCACTTTGGAATTTAAGTGATAAATAATTGTCTATAATTGTTCCATGTTGTCAAGAGGGATTTTCTAATGTAATGGTTGGTAAAATCCTTGTCAACTTTTGCTTTGTCATAGCAAATATATGCATGTCATCCCATTCTTAAATCGGCTCCTTCTAATGTTAGTAGTCTGTCCTTCCTTAAGTTAACCCAGTCCAAGATCCACGACATTGCAGCAGCTTTATAATATGTCTGAATATTCGGTGCTCCGGCTCCTCCTCTAATTGTTAGATCAGTTAAAGTTTTCCACCTTCTTTGGGGTTTCTTTCTCTCCCAAATAAATTTGGTTAGGTCTTTTTGCCACTGGATAAATGGCTTTCTATTAGTTATTATGGGCAAGTTTTGAAATAAGAACATTAATTTAGGGAGAACGTTCATCCTGATTGCTGCTAATCTTCCCATAAGTGACAGTCACAATTTCGTCCAGCCTTCTAATTCTTTTTTTATTTTTTTCCATTTCTTTTCGTAGTTATTTTCATAGAGTTCATTGTTGTGTTTTGAAATCCATATTCCCAAATATTTTCTTTTTTATGATATCTCTGTTAGCTTTTCTTCCTCTTTTTTACTTATGTTTTTAGTCAAGATTGCTGTTTTATCCTTATTTGCTTTAAAGCCAGAAAGATCCTCGAATTTGTTCATCAATTTGTTAAGACGTTTAATACCGGTTGTAGGTTCATCTAGAAAAAGTACAAGATCGTCGGCAAAAGCCTTCAGTTTAAACTGATGATTCTTTAACTGCAGTCCTTTCACTTCTTGGTCTTTTTGTATTATATTGTTTAGAATCTCCATTGATATTATGAACAGTAAAGAAGATAATGGACATCCTTGCCTCGTACCTTTCTTCACTGTAATAGGACTCATTTTTTCACCATTGATGATTAATTGGGTTTGTTGTTGATTATAGATCGCCTCAATCCATGTCATAAACTTTGAGCCTACATCCATCTTCTTAAGTACAGCTTTTAAAAAGGGCCACTTCAACGTGTCAAATGCTTTTTCTGCATCTGCAAATATTATCACAAGCTTTTTTTGTTGTGTTTCTCGTAATGTTCTATTACGTATGTTTATAACTGTTCTTGAATTGTCTCTTATAGTTCTTTTAAGTAAAAACCCATTTTGGTCTTCGTGTATTTTTTCTGAAAGGATTTTTTTTTTATCTGTCTGCAAGTATTGATGCAAAGATTTTGTAATCGATAGTCAATAGAGATATCAGTCGGTAATTCTTGACGTCTGTATGATCTTTGCCTTCTTTTGGAATAAGCGTTATATTCACTTTATTCCATGATTCTGGTAGGCCAGATGAAAGGACTTCATTTATTGTCTTTTGCAAGGAAAATGACAGTTCATGTTCAAATGTCTTGTAATATAGAATGGAAAACCTGTCTGGGCCTGGCGCTTGTTTTAGTCGTTTAATTGCTTCTGTGATTTCTACCATAGCCACTGGTCAATTCAGTAAAGTTTTTTGTTCGTCTGAGATTTTGGGTATTTCACATTTATCCAAATAATTGCGTATTCTTTCTGTCTTATAATATTCGAAAAAGACTTGCTTAATGCCTTCTTGGTACGTTATTCTATTGTTGCCTCTTTTAATCTCGAGAATCATTTTCTTTTTTTTCTCCTTCCATAGTTTGTATGCCAGCCATTTTGATGGTTTGTTGGCTTGTTCGAAATTTTTTTGTTGTGTTAATTTGATTTGATGTTCTATTTCATAAAGATTTTCTTCATTTAGTTGCGCCTGGAGATTCTTGAACTCCTTGATCATTCTTTCGTTTGAAGGATTCTTTCTTAATTGTGTGTCTGCTTCTTTCATTTGGTCAAGGATTCTTTGTATATTTTCATTTTTCATTTTTCTTATTTCCGAGCTCCATTTTATGAAGAAACCTCTTAAAACAGCCTTGCTTGCATCACAGGCCCATTTCATGGAGACTTCTAAAGAAGTATTTTCTCAAAAGTAACTAGAAATTTCATTTCTTGCTTTTTGGATGTAGTCTTCTTTATACAGTAAATCTTCATTTAGTCTCCAAATTTTTTCTATTATCTGTTGTTTCAGTACTATTTGAATAGGATTGTGGTCTGAACACAACTTTGGTAAAATTTCCATTTTATTTATTTTAAGTAAGAGGTTTCTAGAGGCTAATATTAAGTTGATTCTGGACATTGTTTTGTATCAATCTGAAAAAAAATGTGTATCCTTGAGTACTACCATTTTTTAAATCTCCATACTTCGAATAAGGAGAGTTCATCCATCACAGAAAAAAAACTTTTAGGAAGCTTTCTGTTGTTTCACGTCGTTTTTTTAAAGAGATCTTTCATTTGTGGGATTGATTACACCATTCATATCCCCCAAGGGAATTACACTATCTTGATTAGTATCTTGAATGCATCTCTTGATGCATTCTCTGAAAGAAATTTCCCTTAGCGCCATTCGGTGCGTATACACCAACAACCAAGAATTTGCTTTGTAAGATATTAATTTCCACACCGATGTATTGTTCATTTTTGTCCTTAAGAATTTCTTTTGCAGGATATTTGCTATTTATATAAATTAGAACACCTCTTTTCTTCTTTTCGATAGTTGATGCAAAGCAATTTCCAAATTTGGGGTTTCTTACATATTTCAGATCCTGGGTACAAATTCTCACTTCTTGAAGACAGATTATATCCAAATGTTTTTCTCAAGGAAGTGAAATACCTGTCTTCTCTTAAATTCTGAGTTTAATCCTTTAACACTCCAAGTCTGAATTTTAATCAACATAGTGGTATTTTTTTTTTTTAGCCTTTGTTTATTGGTCTTTCTCAAATTTAAGGTCCTTCTTCTTCTTCTGTTCCTTCGTCTTCTATCTCTTTCTCTCCTGATTCGTAGTCTGCATCTCTGGACCCGCCCACTGCTCCTTCTTCTGCTAGGATACCTTTTGTTTGTTCCGGGTCTGAAGATGCTTCTGCCTGATATTGTTTCTTTGCTTCTTCCTTTACTTGTTCTTCTTTTGCTGGTGATGGTGATTTTTGGTAGTCTTTTTTCAGTCTTTCCAGTATTTCCTTTGCTTTATGTATTGAATTAATTTTGTACGAAAATGAGAGTCCTTCGAGTTTTTCCCATTTGTAACTGATTTTGTTTCTCATTAAGAAATTGGTTAATGGTTTATATTCTTGTCGTTTCTTTAGAATCTGGTATGGTGTGTCTTTAAATATTTTTAGTTCAGTGTCATCCACCACTAGTTTTTTCTCATAACTTGTTTGTAATATTTGTTCTTTAATCATCGTTCTTGTAAAACAGATGACAATGTCATGTGGTAATTTGCTTTCTCCTGCAATTCTGGATGTAGTTCTAAATATCCGGTCTATTGCTGCTTCTAATTTTTCTTTTGATGTTTCAATAAAATCTGTCAAAACAGGTATCAACTTTTTGTACAAATTTTCCAAAGTATTATCAGGTAATCCTCTCAATTTTAAGCATCTGTCTCGATATCAAAGTTCTTGAACATCTATCCGGAGTTTTCTTTCCTCTTGTTTCTTTTTGAGTGATTCAACCGTGTCTTCAACATGTTTTGCTTATTCTTTTAAAGCTTTAGTTTCACCTTTTAGTGTAACTATTTCTTTAGTTATGTTGTCTATCTTCTTTCCTATTATGGTTAGATCCTGTTTCATATCTGCGTGCAGTTCAGACCTAGTCTCTTTTAATTCATGTCTTATCTCATCTTTGAAACTTCTAAATTCTTCCATCATTTGTATAATAAATTCTGTCGATTTTGATGTTAAATCCGATGAGGTTCTTCCTGCAGCAGTTGTAGCGGCACTCACTGCTGCTGCCGCATTTGCTGAACCTTTTCTTGTTCATGGATCCATCAGATAATGGTTAGCGTTGTATCAACAATATTAAATATATTTAACTTATTAGAACACTCTCGTGATAATCAAGGGTTTGTTTTTTTCCCCTTTTCTTTGCTCCCCAAATACAGTCACTTACTCTTCTCTTTACAGTTCCTTTCAATTCTCTTATATTTGCATACTTGTTTCATTAGATTCCCTTTGGAAATATTTCTCTTTAAACCATTTAATGTATGAAATTCTTCTCACATTAATTAGTATATTTACATTAGCTGATAAGTTAATGCCTTTTACTGTGGCTTATTTGCTTCACTTACATTTATACTTATTCTCTATGTATATATTGTTAATACTTATGTTAATTGTACAATAACTATTACACTTTGGAAGTTATTAAATTATTAAATTATTGAATAATTAATGTATATACATATAAATATAGATATGTCTTTAACTTATTTTGCAGTTCCTTATTCCTTATACTGTTAAATCCTTCATCTTAAAGTAAATTACTAAATTCATAGAAATACATAAACACTTGCAATAAATTAATTTTACCTATTAGCTTTCAAATATATTACTTGCTTACAAATTGATTATTCAGATACAGTTTATAAAATTTTACACAAATATACAATTAATTCATCTAATTCTATATAGAAATGTGTGTGTATATATATAAAATATGATCCAGTCGAAGTTATTCTTGGTTTACCCAGATCTTCAGATGCACAGTTCCTCTTCCAGAGGGGAGGGGGGTTTCTGGTGCAGTCTTTTGTAGCTCAGGTTTCATTACCCCCTTTCAAAGTTAGTGTATACGTAGCACTTTAAGATACAGGGCCTGATATGAACAGTTTTAAAGTTTATATGTCTCTTTAGTTCTCTTTATCCACGGTGTAAAGTTATACTGGGTAAACAGGTGTTGCAAAATAGTCGCCAGAAATCACAGTCTCCCCACTGTTTCTTCTCGTTCCGAGCTCCGTCTAGAGTCTTTCTTAGCAGTTTAACGGCACTCTACAACAGTTCTCTCTAGTTGATTCTCACTATCCACCCCCACTCTTCCCTTTATTCCTCCCGAGGTTCGCGTGATGAATTTTATGCTGTTTCAACTTAAAGTCCTTAAAGTTTTTAACTATCTGGATCCAAATCTCCCTTATAGGTATGTTTATTCTTTTGTTGCCACTTATAAGCTCACGATTTAAAAAATGGCGTGCACGTGGTTCAATGAATAAGTCCTTTCCCGATTATATATAGTCCAGCTTTTAACTTTTTACAGAGTCCTCGAAGTCCTCCTGTCGAGATCGTGGTTTTGAAAATTAAATCTTTACAAAAAAAAGTCTTGTAACCGTGATTTAGGCATTTAACTTTGAGCACTAGATATCCCTTTGTGATATCAAATAATTTGACCTCTCAATGCACTCTGGTTCATGTGTTAGCAAGAATCTCAGGAAACACAGGTGAAAGAAGCAGTTGTTTATGACAGGAATTACAACTTCCTCTCTTAGGCGGGCATATCAAAGCTTGGATTGTTATCTGGGATCTGGATGCTATTCCTTTCATCTCACAAGATACCTGATTCGCGCCCATAAATAACAGACCATACATTTGGGCTGTGTGATTGATATGTTTTATTCCACTTCT
This sequence comes from Iguana delicatissima, assembly GCA_948472985.1. Classification (NCBI taxonomy): domain Eukaryota; kingdom Metazoa; phylum Chordata; class Lepidosauria; order Squamata; family Iguanidae; genus Iguana; species Iguana delicatissima. Next base: position 319,184 of record CAOKZL010001948.1, on the reverse strand, counting down.
AAGCTTTGTGATGCATTTCAAAAGGTAACTTTGTTCTCAAAGTTTATGACATGAGTCACAGGCATAAAAACCCCTGATTGTGACAATTGAGTGGGCCGCTTTTTCAATTTCATCCCTTCCTGCTGCCAGTTTACACAGCGAGCTCCAAGGAAATTCCATTTTCTCTCTCTCCTCAGGACTTCTGAACAGGTCGTATTGCTTATTCCTGACTTCATTTCTATTTCCTATTTCTTATTAGTTAGTGTGTGATTGTTGTCTTATTTGTTTACTGTTCAATAAAACATTACTTGGTTTATTCTGAATTGTTTTTGTTCACTGATCTAACTCCGTAGACATAGAGCTCAAAGGTCCTAATAAGTTGCCCTCCCTTTCGTAGCTAAACAGTGCTCTAAGCTAATTTTCCCCACAATTTTGACAGCTTTTGGGAATCCCCTTAAGGGAGCCCCGACAAGGAGGGTAACAGTCTCTGTTTCTTCAGAATGTCGTATTTAGTTTTTGGTCTTCTGGTAACATGGTGGGCATGAGAGGGTGTCTGAAGTAGCATTGCACAGCTCCGAACTCCCACCTGAAGGTACCCAGCTGGATTCTGGCCATCTACCTCCAGCTAGCAATCCCTTCGGTAAGGGGGATGCAGAAGAGGTCTGCAGGGGATCCATAGTTTGTCACCGAGCCTTCTCTGAAAGGAGAAAGAGCAGAGGTGCGCAGGACTGAAGGACCACAACGGGACCTCCAGGATCGCTGTGATAGTGGCACAAGCACCGATGACGACTTTTAAACAAAGAATTCAATAAGAGACTACAAGAAAAGCCCGATCTGGATTACAAACACGTAAGATCACAAGAGTAACGTACTTGCATCAAAGATAGTAAGCAGCTTGAAAAGACCCCGAGGACTGTAAGCTGGAGAAAAATGGTGGATTTCTTAAAGAGACAGTCAAGTTGGTGAGTGTACTAGCTTCAATTTCCTTTTCTTTGGAGGATAATATTACAGATTAAATTGAGATTTTGTTATGGACATTGGAACCTGGGCAGGACTTTGTTTTTAAAGACAAGAAGTGGAAGAAAATATCTCTTCTTTTTTCTTTCAAGAGACTGATTTGTGGAGGTGGTAAACTTTTAAATTTGTATACGGAGATGTAAAAATGGAGCAATTGCAGGACTGCTGTTTTATTCTGGCTCTTTTTTAAATATTTCACTCAGACTGAAGGATTGCTTTTCGTGTTTTTGTGTTTTTAAAATTGATATTTAAATTGATATTTGAGGCTGATTCTGGGGATTTAAAGCGGACAGCAGCGATACAGAATTAACTTGGTCTACAAGGCCCAAGAAATGTTGGAAAGACTGAAGAAGGACTTTCAGAAGACACTAGAATCAGACAAAGACAACGCACAACAAACTTTGGAAGAAAAAAGAGGAAAAAGAAATACAGAGGCAAGGAGAAGAAGCTGAAGGGTCAACAAGATAAATATTGGATTCAGAACAAGAAATTGAAGAGGAAGGAGAGCTTGCAGGAGAGATATTACAGTAACAATATGATTGGATTTAAAATAGCAAAAATGGGACTCATAATATATACTTGGAACATTAAAGGATTTAACTCAGAATATAAAAGAAGACAAATATTCCATCATCTGGAAAAGCAAAAATTGGACATGATTTGCTTGCAAGAAGTTCAAATAAGAACTCAAGATTTGAAATTTGTATGGAATCCCAAACTAGGCAGTTGTTTCGCGACTACAACTGACCAGAAGAAAAGAGGCGTATTGATATATGTGAATTCAAGATATGGTGCACAGATAAAATTTCAAGATAAAAATGGACGTTATCTTGCAGTAGAAGTTGATACAAAACAAGACAAGATATTAATAGTAGGAATATATGCACCCAGCGGAGCTAAAGGAGAATTTTTTCCTAAAATAAATGCTGAAATACAAAGATATCTACAAGACACAGGAAATCCAAATGTGGTGGTTCTTGGGGATTTTAATGGAGTAGTGAATCCTGCAGTGGACAGAACAGTGCAGAAATTGATACCGCGAAATAATGGAAAATTACCTAAAAGTTTTTTCCAGATGATGGATGATTTAGAGTTATACGATGTTTGGAGATATAAAATGGACAATCAGATGGGTATACATTTTTTTCAGACAGACATAAATCTATGCCCAGAACTGATATGATTTTGGCATCTAAAGAACTGCTTTTGAAGACACATGGAATAGACAGTCCTCCAAATTTGTGCTCCGATCATTTCCCGCTACAAGTGATTTTTAAGGTCATGATCAGAGAGAGAACATGGAGGATTAATGAAGAAATTTTTAACAAGGAAAAGAACATTCAAAAAGCAAAAACAGAGTTAATTAATTATTTCAATAAAAATATGACAGCTGAATTGCCAATGAAGACAATATGAGACACAAGTAAAGCTGTGATGTGAGGGAACTTTATCAGATGGTTTGCTGAAATTAATAAGGAGAGGAGGCGTACAGAAGAAATGATTTTGGGGAACATGAAAGAATTGGAGAAACAGATGAGGAAAAACCCAACAGACAATACTATAAGACAAAAGATTAAGGTATGTCAAGCAGAATTGAATCAATTAAATTTGGGAGAAATAGAGCAATAGAATCCACAGATTAAAACATACTTTTTTGAACAAGGCTAACAAACCTATTAAACTTTTGGCTAATTTATTGCAAAAAAGAAGATCAAGAAATATAATAACAGAGATTGCAACGAGGAAGGGAAAGACAACAAAGCAGAGGAGGAGATAAAATAGGTATTTTACTCATATTACATAAAGCTATTAAGTAATATTGCCTCAACAAAAATCAAAGAGAATTAGAAGATATTTTCGGAAGAATAAAATCAGATTTTCAGAAGAACAAGAAGAAAGAGACTAAAAACAAATCAGTATCGATGATGGAGATAGTAGAAGCTATCAGGAACACAAAGAATGGCAAATCCCCAGGACCTGACGGCTTTACAGCAAAGTATTACAAAATCTTGAAACATGAACTCTCAATTCCACTTCAAACAGCAATAAATGAGATAAAGAAGATGGTTGCAAAACATGGAAAGAAGCTAATGTAGTTTTGATTCCAAAAGAAGGAAGAGACGCAACAAATGTTAAGAATTATAGACCCATTTTGTTGGGATTATGAGGGGATTATGGTTTAGTGTGTAGATTGAACATGCATAACTGTTAGTAATTTACCTGATGGCTTTGTAATAAGAATAGCAGTAAAAATTATAAGTAGTAGTTCTCAAATCATTCACTAGAGGAGAAAGATAGTAGATATAATAACCTCAAGGTCATCCTTGACCTGCAGTAGAGAAAATATGCACTCGCTTATCTCTCATTTGAAACTGAACTGTCTAACCTTAGAGACTTTGGGAATATTTGCCACTTCTGTCTTTTGACGTCTGTGTTCACTGCTCTGCATCTTCTCAATAAATCTGCTATGGAAGTTTATTGGTCCTGTGTACGAGTCTGATCCTGACAGAAAAGACAGAAGACTACCATGCATCAAATTACAGAAAAGGTGGAAAGCCACCCCGGAGGAGGAACCAGATTCAGCGGATTCCAACAGGGCTACTGCCAGTGAATTGCCCCCGGACACCAGACCCAAAAATCGGTATCCGTACCAGCCACCACCCCTACAAGCAGTCACACTTGGGCTTGGGGAGAGAGACCTAGAACTACGGCGAGACAGCGCCGAAAGAGCAGCCAGATGGGACACTTCAGAGAGAACTGGCCCTTATGGCCGTTATGGATTATCGAATAAAGAAGAAGAAATGGAGAAAAAGATGAAGAAAATATTGGAACTCCGGACTCTAAATTGATGAAATGTGGTCCCAATTGGGGAGCAAATTTGGGAAGAACCCAGCCCAGGGAGCCATGAATCCTGGCTGCCGTTCAGCAGCCGTGCCACCGCTAGATGGACAGCCTCTACAGCCAGCGCCACCAGCTCCCCTGCATTACTGCCCGCAGTCCCAAGGAATATTGGTGAGCTGAACCAATTAATGGAAAGGGAGAAAAACTCTCCTATTTTCTTAACCATGGCTTCCAATTATATGTTGGATTATGGGCATCTGTTCCAAGACGATGACTGAGAATCAGATATATAAGTCAACGAATGAAAGGTTTGACAGCTGATTGGGTGGCTAATCTATATGATTCACGTGCCCCAGAGACTGAGAATTTGCAACTATTTATGAACCATCTCCGTGAGTGCTTCGAAGATCCACACCTGCTTGAAAAAACTAAATACCAGCTGAAAAAATTGAGGACAGGGCAAAGGGAATGTGGAAGATACTCCAGAGAATTCCAAAACATGGCAGCAAAAGTACCCTGGTCTGATGAAGTCCTGGTGGAATTATATAAGGACGGATTGAACCCTACTGTGCTGCACAGCTACTTGACTCAAGCTGACCCCCAAACACTGCTTGGACGGATTAAGCTGGCTACGGAGGTTGAAGGGGATAACTCAAACATTCCAGCTAACTCGACAACAACAAGCTCAAGAAATGGGGCCGTGAAGACCCCCTCGCCGATCACATTCATCAACAGTGAGGAAAGAAACAGACGCCTCTGTCTGGGTATCTGTTTTTCTTGTGGAAAGCCGGGACATCTCTCCAGCAACTCTCCTGAAACAGGATACAGCAATCCAACCAACTGCAACCTGATACTGCCAAAGGGAAAATCGCCCCTCCTGAAATCTTCCCTTACTCCCAAGCAAAAACTAAACCCAACATCAGAAACCAGCAGCGAGTTAGGAAATGGCCCTAAGAAGGAGGTACACCTACTTACTTCCTCGCCTTCAGACGAAGACTCTGTGAGGACTGGGCCATTGCAGACAACAGGTGTAAGTAACCGTAGGACCCCCCACTTGTTTGCAACTGTGACTTTGGCAGGAAAAGATAAAAAAACTTCAATTGACTAGAGCTTTGATTTACTCTGGCTGTTCCAGGAGTGTCATACACCAGACAACCTGGAACTTAATGTGGATTATCAACCCCTAGAGAAACCCATTAAACTGACACAAATGGATGGAAGCCCAATGTCAGGAGGACAACAAGGCGATTTCCACTCCCCTTCTTTTGGTGGGGGACCATAAATGTAAAATGCGGTTTTTGGTACCTAAGGCAGTACAATTTCAAGTAGTTTTGGGAATTGACTGGCTTCAAAATACAACCCAAAATGACTGGACAGCTGGGGAGTTTATTGAACCATGAATCTTTAGCTGCGAAACCACGGCTCCCAGCACTTTCCCTAACCCCTGAGGAACTGGCTCACATTCCTGCACACTATCCATGAACGGGAAGCTAATAAATTACCCACACACAGAGAGAGTTCGACTGTAAACTAAATTTAATCGATGGCGCAAAGCTCCCAAGCCAAAAATTTATCCCATGAGTTGCCAAGAACTCGTTGCTTTAAAAAAAATCCTGAACAAAAACTTAGAATGCAAATTGATAAAGCCATCTACTGCCCCTAGGGCCAGTCCAGTATTTTTCCGCAAGAGAAAGGACCCAAACGCTGAACCCAAGCTAATTGTCAATTACAATCCAATTAACGAAGCCATTATGTCGAACTGTTACCCAATCCCTCTTATCAAAAATGTGTTGGATCAACTGATTCAAGGGATATTTTTTACTAAACTAGATCTTAGAACATTTCACAGAATTCGAATGCACCCTGATAGTGAGTGGCTGACAACCTTCTCCGCTCCTTTAGGACCAAATTTTCAAATGGACTGCTCTCCTTTTGGATTACAATCTGGACCCTCGGGTTACTTTTCCAAATGTTTCTCAATTCTATTTTTCATGATTTACTTTACGAAGGAGTGGTTATTTATTTGGATGACATTTTGATATACGCCTGATTCCTTGCACAAACACATTTCACTGGTTAGAACTGTGTTACAGCGATTGATTGATAATGGACTGGTTGCTAACTTAAATAAATGCCAATTTGACACCCAGTCCTTTGATTATCTGGGCTACCGTACTTCCAATAACACTCTCAACATGGATCCTGCTAGAATTGATACAATCCTTAACTGGCCAGTTCATAAAACTCTTCAACCACTTCAACAATTCCTTGGATTTGCCAACTTTTATCGTAACTTCATTGAAAACTTTACCACCCTCGTTTTACCTCTCACTGACCTACTAAAACCTTAAAGGGCACAGACTCCACTAAAAACCACAAACTCTCTTGGTCCCATAAGTGCCAAACCACTTTTGATGCCTTGAAGAAAAAATTTACCTCAGAGCCTTTGCTTCTTTTCCCCGAAACCTCTAAGCCATTTGTCATCCAAACCGATGCTTTGGATTTTGCCATGGGGGCAGTGCTACCTACAGCACGCTGATGGAGCCCTTAAGCCCTGCACATTTATTTCCAAGAAATTTTCTGCTCACCAATTGAATTGGCCAATTTGGGAAAAAGAAGCTAAAACTATCCACTTTGCCTTGTCTTCCTGGCAACATTTGCTGGAAGGCGCCTCATGTTTCCACCCAACCTGAAGCTGACCACCAGAACTTACAAGCTCTGCAAACAGCTAAAAAACTGACTCCTAAACAAGCTCGCTGGGCTGAATTTTTCCCAACGTTTCCACTTTAAAATTGTGTTCAAACCTGGCAGATCTAACACTTCTCGCTGACCCGCTGTCTCGTCTACCTTGTCACGAACCCCTCCCCTCTGCCACCACTCCTGAAAAGACTTTGCTCCAACTGACTCTCTTGCATCTCAAGTTACCAGCTTGCTGCGGCTCCCCAAAGCCCGCCTTTTGGCTTCCACTCTGTGTGACTCGACTCTTCAAGACCTCATTAAAAATTCCTCTTACAAAGACCCTTGGTTTTCTTCTCATAAAGACTCCATTACCTGGGAAAACGGTCTCCCTTCCTATGGCTCTAAAATCTACGTAGCTCCTGATGCCCACCCTGCTATTTTGCATTGCTAACATGATACCAAACCTGCCGGTCACTTTGGATTTCTCAAGACTTTACACTCCATTCGTAAACTTTTTTAGTCCTACAGTTTGAATTCTCATGTACAAACCTACGTTAAGGACTGTGCCACATGTAATTTATGTAAACCACAGAGTTGTAGAACCCTTTTAACCCTTGAGACCTTGGGGTGTTATAGCATGGGACTTTATTGTTGGTCTCCCCTCCTCATCTGGGTACCATTGCATCTGGGTCATTACTGACCATTTTTCTAAACAATACCATTCGTGCTGCTAAAGAAAGCCCCCACAGCTGAAAAACTTGCTGATTTGTTCATTGCACATACTTGGAGACTTCACGGATTGCCTTCCACTATTATTTCTGATTGTGACCCTGTTTTTCACCTCCAAATTTTGGACTTCTCTTTTGAAATCATTGGACATTACACAAAAACTCAGTAGTGCTTATCATCTGCAAACTGATGGGCAATCAGAAAAGGTTAATCGCACGCTTGAGCAATTTCTCTGTTGTTTTGTATCTTCTAATCAAAATAATTCATTCTTCTCTTTTTCCTTTCACTGAATTTGCTTTTAATTCTGCTTTACATTCTTCCTCTGGAAAGCCCCCCTTATTCTGAAATTGTATATGGTTTCAACCCAACCCCATTTCCTCCCCTCCCCACACCCTCCCCTGCTTCACCCCCCTCTCTCACTGCCTGGATTGACAAGTCTTCCTCTGTATGGCAAGCTGTTCTTAAATCTTTAGGTGCTTCTTCTAAGGCCTATCATAAACGTTTCGCTGACACCAAGTGCTCCTCCAACCCTTTATACAACCCTGGTGATCTGGTGTATCTCTCCTCCAAAAACATTTCCTCTACTTTGCCTTCTAAAAAACTCTCCTAAATATCTAGGGCCTTTTCCTGTAAAGCATACTATAAACAATGCTTCCTTTGAATTGCAATTGCCCCCCTCTCTTAAAGGTATCCACCCTGTTTTCCATTCCAGTCTGCTCAAGAGGGGCCTTTCGCTGGACTGTTCGACGCCTGACCCCATGGTGCCACCTCGCTGATTTTCTGTGCATCTACTTCATATTATTCTTGTTCAATCTACATATACCATTGTTCTTTTTTCTTTTGCTTCTTTCTTTTTGAAGAGGGGCAGGATGTGGGATTGCCCTCCATATGAGGGGATTATGGTTTAGTGTGTAGATTGAACATGCATAATTGTTAGTAATTTTCCTGATGGCTTTGTAGTAAGGATGTAGCAGGTATACATTCCTAAGTAATAGTTCTCAAAACATTCGCTGAGGAGAAAGATAGTAGCTATGGTGACCCTGGTGGTCATCCTGACCTGCAGTAGAGAAAATATGCACTCGCTTATCTCTCATGTGAAACTGAACTGTTTAACCTTAGAGACTTTGGGAATATTTGCCACTTTTTTCTTTTGGTGTCTTTTCACTGCTCTGCATCTTCTCAATAAATCTGCTATGGAAGTTTATTGGTCCTGTGTGTACAGTTTCTGATCCTGACACATTTCATTACTAAACACGGACTATAAGATTTTTGCAGCTATTTGGCAGAGACACTTAAAAAAGTTCTTCAAGAACACATTCATGAAGATCAGAATGGCTTTTTACCTAAGAGAATGATGCGCGACAATATCAGGACAGCTTTAACTATAACTGAATATTACGAAAAACTTAATGAAAGAAAACTAGCCATAGTATGTTGATGCAGAAGGCATTTGATATGTTCAATCGGTCATTCTTGAAGACGACTATTAAGCAAGCACAAGTGGGAGAAAAATTTATTTCATGGATTGAAGCAATATATTCTCAACAAATGGCAAGATTAATTATAAATGGAGAACGCACCAAACAGGACTTGAAGTAATGAGAGGAACAAGGCAAGGTTGTGCCCCTATCACCTCTGTTCTATTCATTATGACATAGAAATACTCAACAATAATATAAGAGAAAATGCGACAATAAGAGGAGTTGGGATTGGAGATTATACTTAATACAAACTCAAAGCCTTTGCAGATGACTTAGCACTCTTTCTTGATGATCCCCTCAAGTGTGTTCAAAGACTGATGGAAACTATACGAAGAATTATGGAGATTACTCCAGTTTCAAGATTAATAAGGAAAAAACAGTGTACATAACAAAAAATATGTGATAGAAAGAAGAGGTTGAATTCAAACAAACAACAGGATTTAATAAAGGACAGAAAGCCAAATATTTAGAAGTTTGGATTACAAAAAGAAACAATGAATTGTATCACAACAACTATGATAAAAAATGGAAGGAGACAACTCAAGATTTGGCAAAATGGACTCAATTTAAAATATCCCTGTTGGGATGAATATCAGTGATAAAAATGAATGTACTTCCAAAAATGAACTATCTTTTTCAGAATGTGCCTATCATTACAAATATCCAACCTTTTGTTCAATGGAAGAGAGACATAACTAAATTTATATGGTAAGGGAAGAAACCAAGAATTAAATGGAGAATTATGATGGATCTAACAGTGAGAGGAGGGCTAGGCCTGCCGGACTTACAAGTATATTACAAGGCAGCGGCATTCACTTGGATAAAAGACTGGATGAATCTTCAAAATATGGGAAAGCTGGCATTAGAGGGAGCTGACTTAAGAATGGGATGACACGCCTACATGTTCTATGGAAAAGCAGCAATTGATAAAGATTTTACACATCATTTTGTAAGGAAATCGTTACTTAAATATGGAGTGAAGGTCTCCTCGCAAGAAGCTTTCTTTGGAAGATGGACAGATACAGACAAATGGCTACAATATGAAGACTTACTAGAAACGACAGAAGATTGTGGTATGAAGATGAAATCAAGAGAGAAATTGGAAATTGCAGGAATAAAATTAAGCTGGTTTCCCTACAGACAGCTAAAGGAAAGATTTCAAATGGATGTACAAACTTATGGAATACAACAAAAGGAGAAAATCCAATTATTGCGATTGCTAAGAGAAAATCCACCACATTTATTAGCACATTTACATCAAGAAATTTTACACCAAGAATATGAGGAGGAGACAGTTAAAGCAGCGATGATACAATGGGCACAAAATGCCGGACATCCAATACAGTTAGAATGGTGGGAACAGAGCTGGCAACAAACACAGAAATTTACTGCTGCTCAAAATTTAAAAGAAAATTATTACAAACTATTTCATAAATGGTACATGACACCAGAAAAATTAAAGACAATTTATAAGATGGGTACAGGGCAATGTTGGAAATGTCAAGAGAATTCTGGTACACTATTTCATATGTGGTGGTCATGTCCCAAAGCAGAAAAATACTGGAAAGAAATACATAAGAAAGTATGTTCAATTTTGAAGATTCAATTTGGGATGATACCTGAACTTTACTTGCTAAACATGACACATATATTAGATGGAACGTCAGTGAAGAAATATTGGAGAAATAATACTATACATGGTGACAACGGCCCATATTGAGTATGCACAACTTAGGAAAAATGAAACTATACCTACTATTGAACAGTGGTGGACAGCTTTTATGGAAAATAGAAATGTGGACATTCTTACACAAAGATTAAAAGGGAAATCAGATGAAGACATTAATAAAGAGTGGAAGATTGTTACGGATTTGGGTTGGGTGTAGACAGAAGGTCATAATTCATGATATCAATTACTATACAGGGTAACAATCATAAAAATATCATGTAACAAGTAAAGTAGAGAAATATAGCAGGAACTAACAAATTTAGTTTGATTATTAACATTTTATTGCAATACGCGGTATAACAAATAGAGGAAATATTAATAATTGCAATCCAGAAAGGAAAGGAAGAAGAAGTAATATTGCATGTAAACATTGCAGAGATAATTGCTTATTTTATTTGCTGAAACTTTAATAAAATTATATATATATATATACACACACACATATATATATAAAACATCGTATTTAGTTTTCTAGTTAATATAAATAAGATTAGCCAAAAAGACAAATATAGAAACTTACGCTTATTGCCGCTTCTGCTGACAGTCTCTGGATTCAAAAAAAGATTGAGTATCTAGTATTATTGCTCTGATGAAGTTCTTTCCCTAAACAACGCTTCTTGAAGCTTCAGTTAAAAGTCGGTGGCGGTGCTTGTGCTGATCTGCGGTGACAACAACGTGGCCATGGCTGGTTCTTCAGTCCCCACAAGCTCCCTTCACTCTTGCAGTCTTCAGCAAAGGCTAGGAGCCTGGATCTGGAGCCCCTCCGAACCAGTAAAGACCCCCATAACCGGGGGGGGGGTACTGTAAGCTGTTTTGGATGGTTTATCAACCGGTTGATCCACATTGTGTGGTGGCTTAGAGTGGAGCTAACACTCTGAGCTACCTTTCACGTCCGCCATGTGACAGGAAGTCCAGACTCCTAGATCCCTTTCAAACCTACTATTTTCATGTGAGGTGTCCTCCATCCTATGTTTGTGCATTTCATTCTTTCTTCCTAAATGTAGTACCCTACATTTCTCCTGGTTAGAATTCATTTTTTATTTTGGGCTCAGCTCTCTAATCTGTCAAGATCATTTTGAATTATAATCCTGTCCTCTGGGGTATTAACTATCCCTCCTAATTTGGTGTCATCTGCCAATTTGATGAGCATGAGCTCTATTTCACTATCCAAGTCACTAATAAAGATGTTGAATAGGACAGAACCCTGTGGCACCCCACTAGTCGCTTCTTTCCAGGATGAAGCAGAGCCATTGATGAGCACACTTTGTGTTCAGCCGGTCAGTCAATTACAAATCCACCTAACAATAGCACTGTCTAGTCCACATTTTACTACCTTGTTTGCAAGAATATCATGGGGGACCTTGTCAAAGATTTTACAGAATTCAAGATAAACTACATCTATAGTATTCCCTTCAACCACCAAACTTGTAATTCTATAAAAAAGAGAGAGAGAGATCAGATAAGTCTGGCATGACTTGTTTTTGAGAAACCCATGTTGACTTTTAGTGATCATGACATTCTTTTCTAAGTGCTTACAGACTGTCTGTTTAATGATCTGCTCTAGGACCTTTCCTGGTATTGATGTCAGGCTGACTGGGCAGTAATTGTTTGGTTCCTCTTTTTTCCCCTTTTTGAAATAGGGGACAACTATCCCTCCTAATTTGGTGTCATTGCAAATTTGACGAGCGTGTGCTCTATTTCACCATCCAAGTCATTGATAAAGATGTTGAATAGGACAGAACCCTGTGGTACCCCACTAGTCAATTCTTTCCAGGATGAAGCAGAGCCATTGGTGAGCACCCTTTGTGTTCGGCCAGTCAGCCAATTACAAATCCGCCTAATAGTAGCTTTGTCTAACACACTTTTATTACCTTGTTTGCAAGAATATCGGGGGACTTAGGCTTCTCCTTTCCACAGTATAACGAACTCCAGGAGAACATTAGTTTAGAGATTCTTTCCTCATATATGTTATTCTCCATCCTTCTTATCATCCTTGTTTCCCTTCTCTCACCTTGCTTCAATTCATCTATACCCTTCTTAAAATGAGCACTCAAAACTAAAAGTAGCACTCCAATTGAAGCCTGACTAGCACCAAGTATAGTGGAACTATTAATTCCCTTGCCTCAGAAACTAGCTTCTGTTAGTGAAGGCTAAAATAGAATTCATTTTTTTTTGCTTCAGCATCACATTGCTGGGTCATGGCCAACTGAAGATCAACAATAATCCCAATGTCCTTTTCACATGTACTGATGTCAAGCCAAATATCCCCCATCCAATGTGTGCATCTGGGGTTTTTTACCCTAAAATAGAATTTTGCATTTATCTCTGTTAATTCTACTATTTTCATTCCAGTTTTCTAGTTTGTCTAGGTTCTTTGAAAATTTTATTCCTGTATTCCAATGTAATAGCCACTCCTCCCTGTTTTGTATCATCTGCATACTTCATAAGGATTCCTTCTAATCCATCATTTAAAACATTTGATAAAAATATTATATTTTTTATCGCAAAGAAAAAAGAAAGAAGAAATCAACAAAGAAAAAAATAACAGCGTTCATGATACATTCTGTTAAGTCATATCACTTACATCACAACTGAATGAATAAACATTTATGGCAAAGAAATCACAGAATTTTCTACCATGTGTATGAAATCCTCAAACTTTAAACTTCCTTCCTTTCCCTGTTGGTTCTTTAATAAATACTGTCAGTCATTATAACTAAGTACTTCCATTATCAAGACTATTTTACAAGGATTGTCCCTGAATTTTAGAAAGTATAATAACTTATCTTTATCAAATTTGATTGATAAATCAGAATATTAAATTATATAGTTTAGATGATTAACAGAAAGTATAGAAGAGTGACCGAATTACTATCCCACATTTAAACCCGTTTAAACTGTTAATGTACTGTTTTTTACTAATCTTTCCATAATTGGAGCCCATTTTTCTGAATTTCTGATTCTGCTCTTCTTTTCATTCAATTTGTTAGTATGTTTCTCATTTCAGGTAGATCTACTTGAAATGATAAAGATATTGAATAGTGTCAGTCCCAGGACAGAATCTGTGGCCTCCTACTCAGCACTACCCTCCAGGGTAATAGTTTAGTTATTGAAGATAACTCTTCGAACACAGTTTTTCACCAATTATGGACCTATCTGACAATATTTCCATGTATTCCACATTTAATCACTTTGCTAACCAAAATACCTTAGGGAACTTTCTCAAATTCTTTGCTGAAGTCTAGATAAACAACATCTACTGTATTACCACTGTTACCACCGTGAACTGGCCTGGCCTTTGGTAAACTTTAGATATAATTTTTGATATCACAATTCGGCCCTGTTCTGCCACTCTCAGCCACGTGTTTCTAAGACCACCGAACAAGCACCGAGCTAGGCATGGCTATTAAATGCTGATTCATACTTGTTTACACCAAGACAAGCCAGAAACTGCCAGATTTGCTTTAGGAGACCTCCCGAAATAAATACTTTCATTACAGATGTGTGTCAAAACAAAGAGACCCTTGCCTCGAGCAGGCACCCTGGTGAGCTGAGAGCTCAACTACCAAGCTAGCTGCATCTACATACCGGCCATACTATTGTCAATTCTGTCCTTAGCTCAATCATGTAAATTCTGACCTTTCAGAGACATTGTCTCAAGTCCAAACCCCATTGTTTTCACCCAAGACTAGACTAGCCCACAGTCATTCTCTCCCTGATAAAAACCCCCAGTTCTGAGAGTTCCTCGGATCTCTCGCTGGACCGCCCATTTGGACTACCTTACTGCTGCGTCGCCAGGCGATTCCCCCTCGGCTGCCTCGCCAAGTTTTCCTCTCTTCAATTGGACTTCTTCAGGACTATGAGAAAGGTGTCGTATCACACATTTTCCCCCAAAACTCTCATTCCCTATTTCTAGTTAGCTGTGTGGTTGTGTTTTCTTAATAATTTGTCTGCTTGTTAATAAATATTATTGTTGCTATTTTAAATTGTCTGACTGCTCACTGACCTGAACCTGTATACATAGGGTAAAAGATTCCTGCTAAGTTACCCTGCCTCTCAGTAGCTTAAGAGAGTGCTCCAGCTAATTTCCCCATCTTGCTTCATTTGTTTGGTTAGTTGGGCGCCCCTCACGGGACCCCCAGTTCACAGGGTAACACCACCATCTCCTAAACTAGTGACCCATTTCAATCAATGAGATTGATTGTCTCCTGTCAGTAGAGAAGCAGCTGACTAATGTTACCACTGTCTCCTGTGAGTAAACCTTGCTGCAACAAGCAGAAACAGGGTCCCTTTTGCAATCCCCCCTCATACCATAGATCACTGGTGTGAGAGGAGGTTGGTTGGAATTTTAGTCAGCTGTTTTTCCAATTGACGGGGGAACAGACCCCTGTTGATTGCAGCAGCTGCTGCCCAGTATGTGAGAACTGGGGGGTGTTCATGGTCCTATGTATCCTCTAAACTAGGGAATACATAGGAAGCATGAATATGAAACAGTCATAATGTCACTTTTTTCTCAGTTGGAGATTCTATGGATTTTCTCAGTTGGCTCACAAACAATTAAAACAAATATTAAAAAGTCTCTGTATATATAAAAGTTAAAAAGCAATTAAACTGTCTTAAAATAAAAACCAGATAAAAACATTGACCATAAAAACAACAATTAAAAGTCCAGCACATTACATAAGGCCAGCTCTCTCTTTAAAAAAACAACTTTCAAAGACCTGCCAGAATTTTTTTTTTTTACCTGCTTGCAGAAAGATGGCAACATAGATGCCAGTCTAGCCCCTCTGGAATTGGAGTCCTTGACCCTTGAAACAACCACTAAGCCCCTCTCCTGTTCCCATCAAATGTACTTGCAAGGATTGTGGAACAGAGGAAATCCTCCCCAGATAATCTCAAATCAGGGGCAGGATCATATGGGAATGTTACTCCATGGAAAAACCCTATCCTGGGGTCTACAATTTTGATATTAAACTATGATTCAATGTGCCTGAGAGGTCACATGGATGGGCATGTAGGCAGCAATGGTTGAACGACCGAAAACCAGGTCAGGCCAGTAAAATCCCCAGCCACGTAGCCCCAGGAGACCTCAAGGTGTGTAAACCCCCAATACACAAAGGGTCCTCAGCCCGAGAAGCTGACTTGAGAGAATTAGTGTGTTTGCCCCAAGTTGAGCAAATATCCCATCAAGCGAGGACCATTTACAAGAAGTCACACCACAAAACGCAGCTAAAGATCCTGAGACTTCGGCTACACCTTATAATCTCATCACGCAAAGGAAGTTACAATTGTGGAGCTTCATTCTGGTTACAGCATCCATTCTTCTCCCCGGGAAAGGATTAGTCCTCCAGGTACTCTTTCCCCTATAAATAGTCTCAGTTTTTGAGCGTTTCTTCGGATTGCTCTGTTATCACTGTGAACTGGCCTGGCCTTTGGTAAACCTTAGATATCATTTTTGATATCACAATTCGGCCGTATTCTGCCACTCTCAGCTAAGTGTTTGTGAGGCCACCGAACGAGCACCGAGCTAGGCATGGCTATTATACGCTGATTCATACTTGTTTACACCAAGGCAAGCCAGAAACTGCCAGATCTGCTTTAGGAGACCTCCCAAAACAAACACCTTTATTACAGATGCGCGTCAAAACAAAGAGACCTCTGCCCCGAGCGGGCACCCTGGCGAGCTGAGAGCTGAACTGCCAAACTAGCTGTATCTGCATACCAGCTATACTATTGTCAATTCGGACCTTAACTTAATAATGTAAATTCTGACCTTTCGGAGACATTGTTTCAAGCCCAAACCCCACTGTTTTCGCCCAAGACCAGACTAGCCCACGGTCATTCTTTTCCTAATAAAAACCCCCAGTTCTGAGAGCTCTTTGGACTGCTCGGACCGCCTTGGAGTGCCATCCCGCCTTGCCGTCGCTTCGTTCTGTGAGCTCCCCTTGGCCGCAACACCGAGTTTCCTCTCTTCAATTGGACCTCTTCAGGACTACGAGAAAGGTGTTGTATCACTCATTTCCCCAAAAATTCTCATTTCCTATTTCTAGTTAGCCGTGTGGTTGTGTTCTCTTAATAATTTGTCTGCTTGTTAATAAATATTATTGTTGCTATTTTAAACTGTCTGACTGCTCACTGACCTGACCTATATACATAGGGTAAAAGATTACCGCTAAGTTATCCTGCCTCTTGCTAGCTTAAGAGAGTGCTCCAGCTAATTTCCCCCATCCTTACTTGGTTTGTTTGGTCATATGGGTGCCCCTCCCGGGACCCCCAATGCACAGGGTAACAGAGTGGTGGAGAAACGCGGGCAACCCCGGTACCCAAGTTTGAGAAGGAGTCGCGAACCTCCTCAAATCGGGTGGTACTGACTTAGGGAATGGTCAGTTGAGCTGTTTTATAACACTGGTAGGCAGATGAGTGTGTGTGTGAGCTCTGTGTGTCTGTAACGTATTTCTACTGGGTGAATTTCTGTTCCTTTTTCTTTGTCTTGTCCTGGGAACCACCTCCCCATCTTGGGTCTATCGTTGGCTGGGATTGTATATGTTTTTAGGCCTAGCACATCAGGAACAGTCTACACACCTTCAACATCTTAGCGGTAAGGCACACGAACAGTATGGAACGAGCAGCCCCCACTCCTTTTGTTGTCCCTTTGTGTAGTAGTCCTTTGATTTTGCTTGTTGATATTGGAGAAGGCGGGGGTGGTGAGTCCCGGCTTCTCAAGTTTTTGGGCGCATCCCGATTTGCCGGCTTCTTAGGTGCGGGTGGTGAGTCCCAGCCTGGCTTAGGGTTTAGTGGTTTAGCCCAAGGTAGAGGAGGTGCCCCTCACCCAGAAAACCAGATAGGAACGGTTCAGTTTTGGGTTCCTTTTCCCTTCCCCCGCTGCTTGGCCAGGCGGCATAGAAAGTTCCATTGGATTCATTACCCCCCCTTCGGGAGACGCTCCTGAGGGTTCCCTGCGCCTCGTGTGGCCTCCCCGTCCCTGAAACGTTGGCCTCGTCCTTTTGTCGTCAGTGCTTTTGAGGTGCAGAACCGGGTCTGAGTGTACAAAAGCAACTTTTGTTTGGGCAGGCTTGAGTTTGGTTCCTTTCCCTCTTCCCTAGAGAAGTTCCAGAGAGTTTGTTTTCCTTAGGTCCCCCAGGGGTCTAGGTGATCCTGCCCGTCCCTCCAGGTCCTCGTCCCATATTTGTATAGGAAATTGTTGTTGTTGTGTAGTGTAGTGTAGGGAAATGGCTAAGGAGAGCCCCATTGTTGTTAAGGACCTCATGTGAGAGGAAGAGGTCCGAGGGAAACTGGAGAGATGGGTTTTGGGTAAAGGCAAGTGCCCCTGGAAGGACTCTGTCTTCCAGATGGCTGATCCTTTTACCTCTCTTCATGAAGCGTATGCCCTGGCACGTAAAACAAAGAACCCATTCGGACCTTCGAAGGATTCATTGGCTGCTTGGGGACTGGCATTCAGCCAGAGATGCTAGTAGTGCCCTAGTCGAGACCCATGGGAAGCTAGCAGACGTGGAAAAGGAGAATGCCCAGCTTCATGCCGAAATTGAGACCTTGCGAGCGGACAAGGTAACTTTTGCATCCATTGCGCAGGCCTCAGCCCAGAAGCTCAGTAATGTCACCCTAGTTGCCCAGACCTGGGAAGAGAAAGCCAATGCCTTAGAGGCTGAGCTGGATCATGCCCAAGCTGTGGCTAAATTTATGGTTGGTCAGGTCAAGGAACAGCAAGAGGCTGTTAGTCATGCAGCCTGCCATAAGCAAATTGCTGAACTGGAAAGTCAGCTCAAGACACGTAAGGCCCTAATTTAGGCGGTGTGTCCGGAGCTGTTCCTGAGTTTTGCCCCAGACTTGTCCGAGGACACGTTGCCAGCAGATGCCCTGGCTTCCCCTCCTCACAATCCGGACTGGGATGCCCCTAAGGTACCAAGTTCTCCCGGTAGAGACGTGGTCCATGACACGCAGGACCTTCCCCGCAGCTGAAGGTAGTGCAGAAACCCAGGAGACGCAGGTCATTGAGACTAGGGTCCTCTGGCGTGCAACTGAGGCGAAGGCAATCGCGGACCAACTGGGTCCATTAAATCGGTCTACCGGCATCATGTGGCTAAACATGGTGATGCACTCTCACCCGACAGCCAATGGCCAGGACCTGACCCAATTGGCCCGGCTTTGTATGTCCCCTTCGGAGCTCCCTACCCTGGAATCAGCCATGGCGGCTTGAGGCCTGGTTAGGCTCGAGGCACACGACTGGATTCGAGAGGTAGTGAGGATCTTTTGGCCCGGACAGAGTGCGAGTGTGGTCTACGTCATGGAGCAACAGGGTCCTCGTGAGAATCCTGAGGCTTACGTGGCGTGGAAGCAGCTACTCGCTATTCTGACCGAGAAGGTCCCCCTCACCGCTCGCAGGTACAATTTTGATCACGTTGAGTTCAAGACTCTGTTATATGGAGGCTTGAATCACGGGACAAGATTGGCCCTGGACTTGGTGGAACTGGCTACGACATCCTGGGAAGAGCTTGGGAACAACCATCTGACCTGTTGCGAGAGGCTGGCTCCCTCCGTCCTCCCCCAAAGGCCCATAGGAAGGAACCCAGGAATTGGGAACCTGTATCAGAGGTGACATACTCCAATTACAGACCCCATTCCCAACACAGAAGGTCCGCGCCGAATTCCATTCCACGAGGGAATTGGAACTCGTGTCCCACTCCCAAACAGGACAGGCAGTGGCAGGGAAGGGACTCCCGCAGACAGCCCACTGCCCCCAAACCGTCTCCTCAGTCTGGTCCTACCCGGGAAACGTCTGGTGGGTACGATCCCACGGCCCAGACATATTGCACGGACAGAGCCAGAGTCTGGTTCATGCTACGCCGGTTTGGACTGGACAAGACCCAGTTCGACAAGTGGCCCACGCCAGAGCTTCTCAAAGCTCTAGATAAACAGCTTGCAGCAGGTGCTACACAGCCGGTCCAGGCCGTGATGAACAGCCCTCCTCCGGCTGGATACTACCCGACTTTGGACTTGAAGGATTAGGGGTGTCCTCGGTCCAGGAAGCTTCCCCACGATGTTGTGGTGAAGTTGCGGCCAGACAGGTGGGGAAGGTTCTGGGTGAAAGCAGGCATAAGGACCAAGGGGGGAAAGACTCCTGCCACCCCTCCTGCAGACCCCAGAGTGGCACCAAGGGTGCTGCTCCTGAACCTGATGAGACCAGGTGAGCCCATCCCCGATGCTATCTGTTTCACCGGGTATGGTGGGGGGGACCCCAACCTAAGCCCTTCAAAGGAAACAAGTGCCCAGAGCACACCAGAACCGGGCAGACTACACCTCCCGCTGACTTAGCCCCGAGTGCGAATCCTGCCATCTCGGAGATCACCATGCTGTCACAGCACCAAGATGGATCACACCAGGCTAAGGTTCAGGAGGATGCCCCCACCAAGTTTGATAAGGCTCAGGACAACGCCAGCCAGTGTGAGTGTCAGGAGAGGGAGAGCACTCTGCCAGTGGAAGCCAGCCCTAAGCTTCCTAAGCTCTCCCTCGTCCCTGCTCTGAATCCATGGCTAGAAACCAGCAGTTTTCCCCAGGATTTCCTTGAGGCCATGGCCAGGAGAGTCCTTCCTCTCCACGCCATCTTTCAAGGGAATTTCGAAAGGGATTGGGGATTTAGACAGCAAGAGGCTCCTGCCCAGCCAGAGCTCAGGTTAGCAATGGCACTCACCCTGGCACCCCCCAACTTGACTCTACTTACTCCCCTTTGCTGTAGTCCAGCCTGGGAGATTTCAAAAATGGAGAAGTCCAAATGCCACCTGGAAGCGGACCTGGCTACTGCCTCCCCCTCCATAAAGTTGTTCTGGTACAGGTGGCTTTTACAGTCAGTGGCACCCAATGCCTTTTTAAGCTAGTGATTTTGAGAAGGGCCAAGGCAGTACTTGGTTCTGCCTCGATCACCATGAGGCCATGATTTCAGGAGGCACTTGGATTAGATGCCAGCCTCCACCTTAAATTGAAAGAATGGAAGGGTCGGCCGGTTGATCCTGCCTCGGTGGTCATCCCTGAGCCAGAAGATCCTGGTGCCCACAGACCCAATGTGAGCCCACGAATTTGCCAGACTTCCTTGAGTTGCAAGGAAGTGCCAGCCCTTAATTTGTCCGAGGCATTTGCCTCCATATATGAGGAGTTCAACAACGGTGGAACAGCCCCAGTTTGCGAAGCGGAGGTGGAGTGGCGACTCCTCTGAGCTCCCGGTCTCTGTAGATAGTTGCGCCCTGTATATAGTTTTGCTTGCTTTGGTATTGTTTAACTTGCTTTTTCCTTTGCTAGCTATTTCTTTCTTTTTCACCATTTTGGGTGGGAGACCAAGCAGAGTCCCCCGGGTCCTGAGGTAGAGCGGGCCTACAGAGTCAGCCCTGATTACCCTGAGTCCGACCAGGATGCCAGCATCCTCTCACTCAGAGGGAATGCCTTGTGCAATAGCATCCCTGGGAAGTACGGGTATGACGATGAGGGTTTAACGACCCTCTCAGTAGAACCAGGTCTGACTCTGGAGTACCCGTCTACAGCTCAGAATGGTTTCCACTGTGGAGAGACCTCTCTCCCATTTCTTTTTGCGTGCTTGGACTGTTAGGGTGAGAACAGTCTTGGCCGCTCCCTAGTTTGCAACGCAATTCGGCTGTGTATTCCAAAGTGTATGTCCACTCTCTGACACCCCATAAGGACCGGAGACCCATACAATTGGCAAGACGCCTGGTCCTGATGCATTGTTTCCAATCTGCATATGTTACTAGAATATTTGCATACATAGACCCATCAATCCTGGACAATCTCCGGTAGCATCAGTGTCTGCTCTGGCAACGAGCAAGCGTAGGCTGTGCTTGTCTCGGACTGGTTTTGTTATCTGTCTTTCAAACTGGTTTGGGAGCCCTCGCTACCAGGCAAAGGCCAGAGTATAAGCTAGTTCAGCTTGAGACCAGAGCCCAACCTAGTCACGCTGAGCTAGTGGGTACCATTGCCATTGCAAACGGAGCTTCAGCACAAGCCCGGATTGCATTACAAATTTGCTCATATTACATCATGAGCTCATTGGTGAAATGTTGGATGAAGCACGGTAGGCCTGATCCACCCCAGATGGTACCTTCTGCGTGGAGGCCCCCTCTACTGAGGTGCAATCAGACCGTCTTCCACCTTACTGTGACCAAGGTCTGGGGCAGTCACCTCTGTCTCCTCCATGTTAGCACCTTTGCCTGGCATCTCTTTAAAGACCAACTGAGGCTCCCATCATCCCTGGATTTCACAATTCGAACTCAGTTCCCAACAAGCTCCGTGTCAGTAATTTGCATTAAATGTCTGCATTGGTTATAACCCAGGCCAGTCTCTCCTCTTACAAGCAACAGGTCGATGGTTCTAGATAGCCGAGGCCATCCCCGGATTCGTCTGCCGCCCCTGGGTACCATGGGGGTGTGTGAGTCCAGACACACCACAGTTCCAGTCGAGGAGCCAAGCCAGTGATGACAACTTGTTCCTGTTGCCGTAGTTGGGGACCCCAGCCAGCCACTCCCCAATGAACTCCATGAACTGTGCTGCTTGTATCCTGGATTGTGAAGCTTGTTTTCTGTTTGGACTATTCCTGTTGCCATTTTGCAAACCCACTCCTGCAACGAGCAAGCATGCCCTGGCTAGCTCAACCACGAACTTGGACATTTTGCCACTCCTGTGTTGCCCGGACTCTTTGCCATGATTTCAGCTACGTTGGAGCCACCAGTATGCCTGAACTCTCCAGATTCTGAACTTTTCTGTTTCCGGGGAGGGGGTGCAGAGACTTTGCCAGCTCCTCACCTCTCCAGGACCATCAACTCTCGTTTCTGCATTCGCATTGCCCGCATGCACCGTGAGCGACAGCGTACTTTGGATTACTTTGGAATTGCCTGCCTTGCCATTGGACTATTTAAACTTTCCGCATATATTTGAATTGCCCATTGGATTAATACTGAACTGCCCGCTTTACCTGTCATTGGACTACAAATTGTTCATTTAACATACCCGCGCTAACCTCGAGTGACTTTGGACCTGCCCACATCACTTTTCATTGGATTAGTGGAACTGCCCGTATTCTCTATTTGTTCCAGTTATTGCTCTGTGTTCATTGTTCAAGCCATTATTGCATTCTGTTTATTGCAACTGTACCTTTTACGTTTCCTGTATGTATGTAGCTAGGGTTAGGATGTTGGTAGGGACCACTTTTACTAGATAGTAGTATTGCAAAAATCCCCTTGATCCCGAGGTGTGATATGATTCCGGAATCAGTAGACCTCTATTCAGTTCTAAATTCATTTTGAAATGTTTGATTGGAAAATGATCAATTTGTGTCAAATTGCCCATTTTCGGGGGGGGGGGATTGTGACTACCGTGAACTGGCCTGGCCTTTGGTAAACCTTAGATATCATTCTTTGATATCACAATTCAGCCTTGTTCTGCCATCCTCAGCCAAGTGTTTCTGAGGCCACCAAACAAGCACCGAGCTGGGCATGGCTATTATACGCTGACTCATACTTGTTTAAACCAAGGCAAACCAGAAACTGCCAGATCTGCTTGAGGAGACCTCCCGAAACAGACACCTTCATTACAGATTGTCACCCTGTGAATTGGGGGTCCCGGGAAGGGAGCCCAAATAACCAAACAAACCTAGCAAGATGGGGAAAATTAGCTGGAGCACTCTCTTGGCTAATGAGAGGCAGGGTAACGCAACAGGATCTTTTACCCTATGCCTACAGCGTCAGGTCAGTGAGGAGTTCAGACAGTTCAAAATAACAGTAAGATTTATTAAACAAAATTAAGAAAACACAAGCACACTCCTAACTAGAAAGGAAAAAGAGTTTGAGGGGAGTGGGTGATACGCAACCTGTCCTGCAGTCCTGGGGAAGCCAATTGTAGAAGAGGAAACCCGGCGAAGCAGCCGAGGGGAATTCACTGAATCGGGTAGCAGCGAGGCAAAGAATAAGTCCAAAGCGATCCGGCAAGAGTTCTGAGGAGCTCTCAGAACTGGGGGTATTTATTGGGGAAAGAACAACCGCAGGCTAGTCTGGTCTCAGGTGAAAACAATAAGTTTTGGGTTGGAGACAAAGCCTCTGAAAGGTCATGATTTGCTTGATTGAGTTAAAGTCTGAGTTGACAATGGTATGGCCGGTATGTAGATGCGGCTAGTTCAGCAGTTAAGCACTTAGCTTGCCAGGGTGTCCTCTCAGGGCAAAAGATCTCTTTGTGGTAGCATAATGAAGGTGTTTGTTTCGGGAGGTCCCCTAAAGCAGATCTGGCAATATCTGGCTTGGCTTGGTGGGAGCAGCAAGTAGTAGCCATGCCTAGCTTCGTGTTTGTTCGGCAGGCCTCACAAACACTTGGCTGGTGGCAGAGTAGGGCCGAACTGCAATATCAAAATGATATCTTTGGTTCACCAAAGGCCAGGCCAGTACACAGTGATAACAATCCCCCCCCAAAAAAATGGGCAATTTGACACAAATTGATCATTTTCCAATTAAATATTCCAAAGTGAATTTAAGGCCGAATAGAGGTCTGCAGATTCCAGAGACGTATCACATCAAGGGATTTTGCAACATTTCTAACTAGTAAAAGCAGTCCCTAACTAACAACATCCTAACTCTGACTACACACATATACAGACAAATAGAAAAGGCACAGTTGTAAGGGTTAAATGCAATGATGGTCTCAGCAATGGTTAATGAAATGCGGGCAATATACTGATCAATAAAACAGATGGAAATGGGAAAATATTCCAAATATGCAGTTGATCAGGCAGAGCGTGGGCCAGTTCAAAAGGAGAAAGCAGGCAAGTCCAAATACAATTAAAGTCCAACTGTACAACGGCATGCGGAGAGATAGTCCAGTGATGATGGGGCAATGCAAAGGCAACAACAGTCCCGGGGAGGTGAGGCACAAGCAAAGTCTGCACCCCCCTGTGGAAACAGGAGAATTTGAAGTCTGGAGAATGCGGGCAAGTTGGCAGCTCCAATGGGGCTGGAACCATAGCAATGAGTCCAGTTTAATGGCCAAATATTGTCCAAGTCCATGGTCGAGGTAGCCCAAGCATGCAACTCTTTGCAGGAGCGGGATTGCAGAATGGCAGCAGGAACAGTCCGAACAGGAATACGGGCAGTGAAGCTTGCTGGGGTGCGACCGGCTGGGGTCCCCAACTGCAGCAGCAGGAAAAGCATCATCTGGCTGGATTCACAAACACTCCCACGGTGCCTCGAGGGCAACAGACGGATCTGGGATGGCCACGGCTATCTGGAAGCATTGACCTATTATTTTTGTAGGAGGGAAGACTGACAGAGGTTATGGCAAATACAAACATTTGATGCAAATTAGTGGCATGAAGCCCATCGGGAGTTGGGTTTGGATTTTTGATTCAGGGACTGATGCACTTTCGGTGGGTTTTACAGAATGCCAGGCAAAGGTGCAAACATGGAGGAGACAGGGGTGACTGTCCCAGACCTTGGTCACTTTAAGGTGGAAGATGGTCTGACCACACCTCGGTAGAAGGGGCCTCCATGCAGGGGTACCTTCTGGGTAGCTCGGGCCTGCAAATCTTGCTTCCTCCAGTATTTCACTGGGGGGGTTGTTTAAACAAGCACACATAAGTTGCTTCTGCTGAAGCCCCATTTGCAATGGCACTGGTAACCGCATGCTCAGTGTGACTAGATTGGGCTCTGGTCTCAAGCTGAACTAGGTTATACTCTGGCCTTCGCCTGGCGGCGAGGGTCCCCTAACCCAGTTAAAAGATAGAAATTGAAACCAATACGAAGTAAGCACAGGCTACGCTTGCTCGTTGCCAGAGCAGACCTTGACGCTACCAGAGATTGTCCAGGATGGATGGGCCTACGTATGCAAATGTTCTATTAACATATGCAGATTGGAAATAATGCACCGGGGCCAAGCATCTTGCCAATTGTGGGGGTTCCTGCTCTTATGGGGCATCAGAGAGTGGACATACACCTTTGCATTATGCAGCCGAATTGAGTTAGCAAACTAGGGAGTGGCCCAGACTGTTCTCACCTTAACAGTCCAAGCACGCAAAAAGAAAGGGGAGAGAGCTCTCTCCACGGCGGAAGACCATTCTGGGCTGCAGATCAGTACTCCAGAGTCAGACCTGGTTGACTGAGAGGGTTGTTGAACCCTCCTCGCTACGCCCGTACTTCCCAGGATGCCATTGCACAAGACCATCCCTCAAGGTCAGGGATGGCAGTGTCCTGGTCGGACTCAGGGTATCAGGGCTGACTCTGTAGGCCCGATCTACGTCAGACCTGGGAGACTCTACCCAGTCTCCCACCCAAAATGGTGAAAAGGAAAGAAATAACTAACCAAAAGGAAAGCAATTAACTAACACCAAAACACTCTACATACCAGGTGAGACTATATACACAGACCGGGAGCTTGGAGGGGTCACCACTCCACGTCCACTCCACAAACCAGGGGCCGTTCAACCGTTGTTGAATGCCTCATAGATGGAGACAAAAGTCTCCGAAGTTTACAATGGGCATCTCCCTGTAGTTCAAAGACACTTGAGGGGCAATTACGCTAACGGGAGTCTTCCCAGCACCCTCTTCTAGTAGTTCTGAATCCATGATTCCTTTAGGTTTGACTGGCTGGCCCTTCCACTCCTTCAACTGGGAGACATGGAAGAACTTGAACCAGTCTCCTCTCTTCCTGGGGATCCTCACTTGGTAGACCGCTAGTGAGATCCATTTTACAATGGAGATGGGGCCAACTCATCTGGCAGCAAGGGAGTGTTTGTCCTTATAAAAGTTTCTATAGAGGACCAATTGACCCTCCTCCCATTGGCAAGGACAGTGGACCCATCCAAAATTTTGTCCATCTTAAGTAGGTTCTTGCCCAGCTGGGCAGCGACCTGCCGGTGCAGTTGACTAAGGTGGCTAACGAGGTTCTTCACCCACTCATTGTTGAGAACCACTGGCTCCAACTCTGAGGGAAGACTTGTGTCTATCCAAAATGCTTCAGGCAGCATCATCTTCTGCCCTGTCATGACCATATGCGGCGTGAAGCCGTGGGACACTACCGTGCCTCAGAAGGCCATGAGGATGATGGGCAGCTTGGTGTCCCAATCCTTACCAGAGGAACACACCATTTTTCAAGGGTTTCCTTCAGAGAGCAGTTTGTCCTCTCATGTGTCCTGAGCTCTGCGGATGGTGGGTGATGTGGAAGCACTGGCGAATGCCCAGGGCCTTGCACAGTTCTCGGGTGACCTCACCGGTGAAATGGGGCCCGGCATCTGAGTCAAGGTCCCGTGACACTCCCCACCGTGCCCAAATGTTATTAAAAAGCAAGCGCACTGCCGTGCTCGCAGTGTTGTCTCAGCATGGGAAGGCCTTGATCCACTTACTGAAGGGATCAATGACCGTCAAGCAGTATTTGTTCCCACGCGGGGTTGTGGGAAGCGGACCTATGAAATCTATTTGTATGCGCGACCAAGGACCCTCAATGTGCTGGTGCTGGATGGGAGCCTTGGGACCGGAGGGGTCAGTGTTGACCATGGCACAAGCTAGGCAGTTATCCACCCACTGGTAAACGTCCTGCTTAACCTGTGGCCACCACCCGGTGTCCTGAACCCGATCCAGGGTTACCTCACGCCCTCGGTGTCCCTGCTCGTGCACGAACTGAATGATATCACTGCAGAGGTCCCTGGGCATGATCCAGTGGCTCTGGCCACTGCCATCGACTGCCCAGTATACCTCACCCTGTTGGGAGATCTTGAGCCAGCCAGACTCATCGGAGCCCTTCCTGGCAAAGTCCAAGATCTCAGAGTCCCCTTTCTGCAAAACCCCTAGATCAAACACAAGAGGAATAAGCTGCTCCTTGGGGTTCACATTAATAGTGACGATGGGAGGCCCATCGTCCTGCAAAGCTGCATCTTTAGCTATGGCGTCAGCCCTGGTGTTCCAAATACAGGTAGCCGTATCCTTCTTCTGGTGTCCTCTGACATGAGCTACCCATGTAGGGGCGACTTGTCCCTCAATTTGTGCTGCGATGCAGACCCATTTCTCTAGATGGGCAATGGGCTTCCCATCAGATGTTTTTAGGTCATTTTGGAGCCAAATTGGTAACCAGACGGTTGCAGCCTTGGCCGTCCAGTCTGAGTCAGTATAGATTGCCAGGGGGCAGTCAAGCGGTTCGTGCTCTAAAATAGCTTTTAGAGCTTCTACCTCCACTGCTTGGCTGGAGTGTGGTCGGGCTTTTCCCTGTAGGGTGAAGGAATCTGTGATGCAGATCGCTCCATAGCCTGTCCGTTGGCTTCCGTCCATGTGCATGGATGACCCATCACAAAACCAACATACAAAGCCTTGTAACTGAGCTTCCTCGAGGGAGGCTCCCCATTCCACTGGCCAATCGCTGGAATTTAAAGGTGGCAGAGGGCACTCATGCATGGCTCCGGTCACAATAAGACCATATGGAGCTAGTGGGTCCTGTGGCTGTTTCTGAAAATCCACCCCACGCGACACCAGAGACACAGTTCATTTGGCAATACGGGTGTTAGACACCAAGCCATTCTGGACTTGTCCAGACAGAATGTACTTAAGAGGTGTGTGTGGGGGGGTCTAAATCACGCGGGCACCTCTGATCATAAACTCCCAACGTGTTAGAGCCCAGATTAACGCTAAACAAGTCTTCTCACAAGGACTAAATTTGGTCTCATGTGGATCCAGATTCTTGGAGGCCTATGCTATGACACACTGAGTGCCATTCTGTCGTTGCAACAAGACCTCTCCTATACTCCTGTCAGAGGTGGCTAACTGGATAAAGAACGGCTTAGACATGTTAGGGTGCACTAGTGCTGGCGCCTTCATTAAGTCCTCTTTGAGCTGTGCAAACGCCTGCTGCTGAGCAGGTCCCCAGTCCCACTCCACGTTCTTCTTTAGTAGGGCATATAGAGGCTTTGCTTTGGCGGTGAAAGACTCAATAAAATCCCTAGAAAAGTTTAACATTCCCAGCAGAGAACGTAGGGAGTGCACGTCTGTGGGGGCCGGCAGCTTCGTGATCACCTCCACCTGTTGTGCGTCGGGGGTGTGACCATCAGTGCCAAGGCAAAGTCCTAAGTATTTTACCTCCGTGGACACAGCTGGCTTTCTCCCTGTTTGCCTTGAACCAGTGTCTCTAATGATGCCCAACACCTCCTGTGTGATTTCCCGTGTCTCTCTCCCTCCGAGGGTGAATGGACCAGAATGTCATCAACATAGGATAAGACGTGGGACCATGAGCTGGCTGCAGCTTGTTCCACATTCTCTCACCACATGCGCGTGCAAATACTGGGGCTAGAATGGAAGCCCTGGACCGTGCGTTTAAACACACACTGTTGCCCCCGGAATGTGAAGGCAAATTTGTACCAACAAGCCTCGTGAAGAGGGATGGAATGAAAAGCACTGGCCAAATCAGTTACACTATAATACTTAGCTCCTGCCACAATGACAGAAAGGATTTCATTATACTTTGCCACAACCGGTGCAACAGGAGGAGTCACAGAGTTCAAAGCCCGAAAATCTAGTCATCCTCCACATTTTGCCATCTGATTTTAAAACAGGCCACAGAGGTGCATTGCAAATGGATTGCACTGGGGTAATTACATCCCATTGGAGAAGCTCCTCCATAGTTTTCCCAGTGCCTTCCTCGGCCTCAACTGGATATTTATACTGCTTTTGAGGCGGGGATCTCGGCCCTCTATTAGGACACAAGCCTCCTTTACAGTCCCGCACTTGATTTTATTCTTGATCCAGATCTCCAGAAAAGCCTTAACCCAGGGGTCACTGGTCACACACTTAACAGGGGCGGGAGCCTTAATGGCGGCACAGCAGTGCACGGCCGAAATCTACTCCATCCTATCTAATTTCCACAAAAACCCATTCACGTAATCAACTGTGAGCTTGTTTCCCCGCAGGAATCTGATGCCCGAAAGGCCACCATCCTCGCCGCAGTTCTCGCAAGCCCAAAGCTGAAAACAGAATGTTTCTATGGATATCGGGATGTCCTTCCAAGCTCAGGCAAAGTGACCCCCCCACACCATATCCAGAGAGCTGGACATGCTCGGCGTGCATTCACCGTGCTTGACCAATTTAGAGTGAAGCACATTCAGAGCCGCACCGGAATCTACTAACAAAGTGGCAGGAGTCTTTCCCCTCTCGGTTCCTGATGCCTGCCTTCACCCAGAACCTTCCCCACTTGTCTGGCCGCAAAAATAATAGGTCAACGCTTCCAGATAGCCGAGGCCATCCCGGATCCGTCTGCCGCCCCCGAAGCACCATGGGGGTGTGTGAATCCAGCCAGATGATGTCTTGTTCCTGCTGCTGCAGTTGGGGACCCCAGCCGGTCGCGCCCCAGCAAGCTTCACTGCCCGTATTCCTGTTCGCACTGTTCCTGCTGCCATTCTGCAATCCCGCTCCTGCAAAGAGTTAGCACGCCTGGGCTACCTCGACCATGGACTTGGACAATATTTGGCCATTAAACTGGACTCATTGCTATGGTTCCAGCCCCATTGGAGCTGCCAACTTGCCCGCATTCTCCAGACTTCAAATTCTCCTGTTTCCACAGGGGGGTGCCGAGACTTTGCTTGTGCCTCACCTCCCCGGGACTGTTGTTGCCTTTGCATTGCCCGCATCATCACTGGACTATCTCTGCCCGCATGCCGTTGTACAGTTGGACTTTAATTGCTTATTTGGATTTGCCTGCTTTTCTCCTTTTGAACTGGCCCACGCTCTGCCTGAGCGACTGCGTAGTTGGAGTATTTTGCCCGCATTCAATTGACATTGGTTTCCATCTGTTTTATTGATCAAGTATTGCCCGCATTCCATTGCTCATTGCTCAACCTATCACTGCATTTTGCTGTTGCAATTGTTCATTATTGAAAACTGCCCGCATCCTTAACTTGCTCACTGTTTGTTAGTCATTGCGTTGTTGCCATTTGTACATTCTTGTATATGTAGTTAGGATGTTGTTAGTCAGGGACTATTTTTGCTAGTTAGAAATGTTGCTAAATCCCTTGGTGTGATACGTCTCCGGAATCTGTAGACCTCCATTCGGCTCCAAATTCCTTTTGAAATGTTTGATTGGAAGATGATCAATTTGAGTCAAATTGCCCATTTTGGGGGGGGGATTGTTATCACCATGTACTGGCCTGGCCTTTGGTGAACCAAAGATATTATTTTGATATCGCAATTCGGCCCTACTCTGCCACCAGCCAACTGTTTGTGAGGCCTGCCAAACAAGCGC
The DNA here is from genome assembly GCA_948472985.1 of Iguana delicatissima. Lineage (NCBI taxonomy): Eukaryota > Metazoa > Chordata > Lepidosauria > Squamata > Iguanidae > Iguana > Iguana delicatissima. The sequence continues at coordinate 288,458 of CAOKZL010001948.1, read as the reverse complement.
GAAGCTGGGCATGGCTTCTACTTGCTGCTCACACCAAACCAAGCCAGATATTGCCAGATCTGCTTTAGGGGACCTCCCGAAACAAACACCTTCATTACAAATGCACGTTACCACAAAGAGATCCTCTGACCTGAGAGGACACCATGGTGAGCTAGGTACTTAACTGCTGAGCTAGCCGCATCTACATACCAGCCATACCATTGTCAATTTGGACTTTAACTCAATCATGCAAATTCTGACCTTTCGGAGGCTTTGTCTCCAATGCAAAACTTATTGTTTTCACCCGACACCAGACTAGCCTGCGGTCATTCTTTCCCCAATAAATATCCCCCGTTCCGAGAGCTCTTCGGAACTCTCGCCGGATTGCTTGGTCTTCATTCTGCTTTGCTGCCGCTCGGTTCAGCAGATTCCTCTCGGCCACCACGCCGGGCTTCCTTGGGACTACGAGAAAGGTGGCGTATCACCCATTCCCCTTGAAACTCTATTTTCCTTTTCTAGTTAGGAGTGTGTTTGTGCTTTTCTTTAATAACTGTTTAATAAATCTAATTGTTATTTTGAACTATTTGCCTTCTCACTGACCTGACGCTGTAGACATATAGTAAAAGATCCTGCTGCATTACCCTGCTTCTCATTAGCCAAGAGAGTGCTCCAGCTAATTTTCCCCATCTTGCTAGGTTTGTTTGGTTATTTGGGCACCCCTCCCGGGACCCCCAATTCACAGGGTAACAAGTGTGTGAGTGATTGTGTTGGTGTGTGAGGCTTTCATTCAATAAAATCATTTTTTGTTTGGTTTTTGGCTTGGCTTGACCTCATAAAAACTGGGTAAAAAGACCCCGCTAGGTTACCCTGCCTCTTGCATTGCTATTGCTTGTGCTCTGGCTAGTTTCCATTCCCCATCACGTGGAGCACATTGAGGTGTCCCCCAACGGACCCCGGAAATCAGGGTAACAGGAGAATCTGCTGTTTCAAATAACCTGAACCTGAGCTGTATCTGGCTTTATAGGTCTTCAGCACTTTGAATTGTGCTTGGAAAAAGGATCAGCAGCCAGTGGAACTGTTGAAGTTCCAGTCCCAGTTCACAATCTGGCTGCAGCCCTTTGGACTGGCTGAAGTTTCCAACTGCTGTCCCAGGCAGATTGTGTTACAGTATTTCAAATGTAATGTAACTAAGACATGTGCACTATGACCATGAGTGACATCTCAAGGAACCAATGCAGCTGGACACAAGCCTTACCTCTGCAAAAACACTCCTGGCTACCACTGAGACCTGGACTTCCAGGTTCAGGGCTGAATACAGGAACATAACAAACCTGTAAACCTTCAGGGGGAATGTGACCCCATCCAGCCCAGGCTAAATCCCTATTCTCTGATCTGCCTTTTAATTGACCAGTAATACCTGTGTCTTGTCTGGATTAATTTTCAATTTGTTTCACCACAGCCAGTTTCTGATGATAGAGAGGTGTAGGACTGAATCAGTTTCCTTGGACTGAGGTGAAAAGGAGTAACAGAGGTGGTTGTCATCCTCATACTGGTGGCACCAGGCCTAAAACCTGCTCCAGAGGTTTAATGTATATGTCTAACAGCATGAGGGACAGAAGTAAGTTCCGTGGTACCTGTAGGCCTAGGGGTTGAAAAGGAAGCCCCCAGAACCGCCTTCTGGGTTTGCTCCTCCAGGAAGGAACTCAGCATCTAAAACTGCGCCTCTAAGTCTCATCCCTTGTTTGATGGCCCAATACAAACATTAGCCCATTGACCAGCACAGATGGTTATTTGTCTGAGAAGGTTACTTTTTGGACCAAAATTTCTAATATCTTTCAAGCATCATAGCCATGGTAGCTTGAGAATTCTTGCAGATGAACTCTCATTTTTCCCCCAAGCTCTGTTCAGAAAAGTCCAACTTTGCCTAATATGTTTTAATAAAATTTATAAAATGCATATTAACAATAAATGCAATGATTTGTAAAAAAATAAGTATGAAGTCTTATAATCTCAACAGCATTAGTGGACTAAAAGTCAACTTCTTTCTATCTAAGAAAAAGGGATTGGCATGATAAATACATGAGTATAACATATCCTTAAAACAACAAAACCTGTTGAATACGTACTGTTTTGATCACAAATATTGTACTTTCGGATTTATATATTTTCTGTTTCTACCATAGCAATACTTAAGTAACCAAACAATCTTAACTGTATATTTGTATAAAAAAAATTAAAAACAAAAACAAAACAAAAACAGCAGTCACTGAAATATGTCTATTAGGTGTTATACCCTCTTTTTGTATTACGTCCTCTTTAAAGGCCCAGTTCATGCATCTATAATCTAACCCCTTTTGCTGTCTCCTTCATATCATTTACCATCCACGTATCTGTCCTTTAGGAGGCTGGGTCTTCCTGGACATTTTGCTGCCCATTGTTTTGCACTCTCAGCAGCTCTCTCACTCCATTCCTTTATAAAGCAAACAAAGAAATAATTACATTTCTTATCAAACATAACAGATTGCATCATACAACAGAGCACACAGAGAACAGCTAAAATCCCATCTATCAGAGAAAGGATTTTCAGGCTCACAACTTTGTTTCCCAAGAATCCATGTGTGGCTTTCTAGCCAGCTGGGGGTGTATGCACAGAAGGGGCACATTGACCACAATTGTCTTGCAGTCAGAAAAATCAGTCCTGGCTATATAAAGAGGCCAAAGACAATCTGCAAATAATTTCCTCTCTCTTAAAGTGCTCAGTATCTGTGCTTTTATACATTTATTGGGCACAATATTTTATGATACAATCTCACACCACACACTCAGCTCCAGTTTGTTCCAGTCTTCCCTGCTAATAGGAAATCTACTCAGTCTGATCCTGAGCTGTCATTCCAGGATAGCTGTAGCTATAACATCTCTTTGCACACTAGCTCTCTCCACTAAGACTTACACAGAATACTTTGAAGGAAAGACACAGGGTGCAGTGGAGATGGCAGGAACATTTAAGTTAGTGATGCTTGAGGTCACAGTAGTGGTGCCAGTCCCTGGCAAGCTCCCAGGAAAGAAAGAAACAATTGCACCAAATGGGAACAATGACACACTAGAAAATAATAATTGATGGTCTCCTGCATCAGATCACTGGAACAACACTTATTTAGCTCATCCCAAGAAAATAAGCTGAATCTAATGAAGTCTAGTTTCTTGGGCATGCTTTCTATTTCTATCTATTGGTTGTAAGAAAGGAGATGATGTCTTAGCATCCTTTATGGAAAACTCTCTGATGGAAGCAGGCTTGACAACTTTTGCTTTTAAAAAATATCTGTTTCCAAGACAGCTGCAGGGCCAGGACAGATTGAGGAAGGAGCCTCAAGGAATCCTGAGTGAACTGAGTGAATTCAATTAGACTGAGTGAATTAAATTCAGCCACTGCTAGTTGGCAAACCCGGGGGTAAGACTCATTATCTAGAACTTCTTTAAATTTAAAAATTGTTTTAGTTTAATAATATTGATGTTTCTGTCATATTGGACATCATTATGTCTTTTTGGACAGAAACTGGCCACTGCAATGAAATGTGCAAGGCATTACACGGATAATGCTTGCATGTGGTATTATGGGTATGCTCAGTAGTCAGTCTTTTCTGACTGGATGCATTCATTTTGTACTAGAAAAAGCTTTGATGTTTGCAGATGTATAAATACTTTTTAACTGTAGCCCTTGGAGTTGGAACTAAATTTCTTGGAATCTTTTCAGTTAAAAATTATGAGCACATTATTTTTTTCAGCTGTGATGTATTCCCAGCTTATATCAACTTTCAAGTAATGCGGGGGGGAATTGGTTTGCAATGTCACAGTAAAGACTTCAAAATAATATCTAGCAGTGTCAGTGAATTCTGTTTTACCATTTTCAGCATGTTCCTAGCTGTTGGTTGCACTAATCTCCTGGCAGCATTATACATGTCAACAATCTCTTGCTGTTGTTGCTTGGAGAGGCTCAGCACAAAGGATGTTTTCCCCTGAAGTTTAAAAGAAATTATTTCCACATATTTCTCTGATATGAAAAATTCATTTTCCATTCATTATCCTGACGAGAATTAATAGATTTCGTATTGTATGAATATCCAATTTAAGCTTCTTCAGAATGCTTAAATCTTTATTGTTGATGCTATCTAAAATCAGCAGCTCAGACAGATGCTCAACCACACCTCATAAATGCCTTTACCAACTTTACCAAATCCACATAATGTGTGGAAAAATAGGCATGTGCTGAACAGGTATATGAGAATAAATGGCTGCCTACACGAAGATACGCATATCATCAAACGCAGGCAGTTCCACAAACTGAACTTCTCTGTGGACAAGCTGTATTCCAACTTGGTGTAGTAGACACGGGACTTAGAAGTAATTGAATTAATAATCCATACCCTGTCATGATTCCCTAATCTGAAGGACTTTGACCAAATTGCCAGCCTTGTCAGCTGGAACATCCCTCAGAACATTTAGGAATCCTTCATATTCCACTGGCCTCAGGCCTATGTTTAACTAATTTACCCAATTATATGAGCATTTTAAATATTTATCTAGTTTACCAAATTACACGGGCATTTCACCATCATATAAGCTGAAATATATTGAAGAAAAAGATCTGTATGATCTGTATAAGAAATTTGTTTTCATTGTAAAAGTTTTTGACTGGGAAATCATTGTTGCGATATCCAAAAGTAAGAAATAGATCCTTTTACATGCCAGATTGCTTCTTGTACTTCCTATTCCTTCTCTCTCAGGGGGACTGGAAAAGTTTCCTAAATGATAGTTTGTTTGCCACAAGATGGCTTTGACTCAGCTGTGTCTTTTTTACTCCTTGTAAATTTCTTCATTTCTCAGCTCTTTCCCCTTCTCTTTCTGTTTTCATACTGCAAGAATTTTAACAGTGATTAGAGATTGTAGGGGGACAACACTTTGATAGTCTGCCTTATGGTTGGCTAGGCCAGTTGAACCAGGACATGAGTTCTTACTATTTATGTTAACTTTTAAATATATTCTTGTGTATGACTTATATTTTTTGTTATCATGACGATTGGGATATTTACTCCTTTACAATTAATTCTGAGATCATCCATTCTCTAACTTACCTACACCTATCTTGCTTCTTTCCTCATCTCTTTCCTTGCCAAAAAATGGATAGCCAATTATGTTCATGTATTAACACAAGCCAACAATAATGTTGGCTTATCATCAGATAAATCTGTAATAAATATTCAAAAGGAGTACTATGGGAAGTTTAAAGGCTGTTTTGCATCCCGTTAGGAAGAAAAGCAGGATATAAATCAAATCAAATCAAATAAATAATAAAGGCAGTTCAGAAAAAATAATTGCTAACTTACTGATCAATAGTCTGTTAATAGTTTGTTAATAGTTCATCTGACTCATTCTCATGCAATACCAATACAATCTCATATATATTTCTTCAGAAATACTCAATACTGTCTTAAGTGGGAGCTTATTTGGTGTTTAGCACAGTGACTTTAATTAATTATTTTAAAAGAATTATTAGTCAAAGAGTAAATCACTTAACAGTCATTTGTCCATTATAAAACACAAAATAGTTAAAATGCACCAGTGCATTAGAAGTCTTGCTGCTCCACTCAACCACCAGCAAGACAGAAAAAGCAATTTGTTTCATAGTCACAGTATACCCATATAGCTATAAGGAATCTTATAAGGCATAGGGCTATATAAATATGAATGACACATACATTTAGAGTATTGTCTCTGTGAATCCCATCATTTTTCCTGGGCAGTTTTACTGCTCTTTGTGTGTGTGTTTGTATGTGCCTTAAAGTCACTTGCCAATCTGAATTTCATAGGGTTTTCTTAGGCAAGAAATATTTGGAGGTAGTTTGGATCATTCCTTCCTCTGAAATATAGCCTACAGCACCTGGCATTTGTTGATTGTCTCCAATCCAAATACTAACCTTCTTAGCTTCCAAGATCGGATCTCTAGAGGATTCCAAATGAACCCTCTTCTCACAGAGCAATTTTGCCTTATATGTTGTAGAGAGCAGGTAGAATGGGTTATTTTATGTTGTTTATGTATTCTGACTTTAGCTATTTTCTACTGGTTTCTTCATTATGGGTTATTCCTCAGGAATGGTGGACAGCGTCAGTGCTATTTTTTACTCTACAGGTGGCATTTTCTGCTGTTTTCTACTGTGGTCTCAGCACTGCTATAAGTTGGGTGTAAGATACCAGCTGCTTATACTGGTATAAGCTTTAGTTTTGGGTGACCATTTTACAGTGGATCATAGTATAATCCTGTCAGGTTCATACCTGTGCTAGAGATACTTGCAGTACAGCAGCCAAGGGCAGAAAGACAATTGGAAGAAGCATTTCTGGGGAAATAAAAGCAAAGAAGAAATATAATTAGGTATCTTCACTGGCTTAAGTTATCTGGGGACAAATTTACTCAGAAGTAAGTCCTATTTGAATCACACAGTGGTCACTTCCAAGGAAAGGTGTTTATAATTAAAGCTCTGGAATGGTTCTTTTTCCACGATACATGATAGGACTTATATTTCAATTTAATTCCATATAGGTGTTAAGCAGGGGTGGGGGGAGGACAGAATAGGGCACAGAAGGCTAGCAATTAAGGAATTCAACAATCATCCCTCAATACCACCACTTGAGATCGTCCTACCAACAAGAAATGGAGACTTCTTTTATCAACGTCCTCAACTCTTCTCTCAAGTCACCTGGTTCGTGTGATACCATGTCTAAGCGTATTAAAAATAATTGATAGGTGTAAGCAAAATAACACGGATACATGTTGTTTCTCTGCTTCCTGGTATAAGTCATTGATCAATTCAGCCAGACTGAAAAAGCAATGGAGGCTGGTCCTTTTAGGCAAAGAAGACAATCCCTCCCTAATTTTAAAGGCAGTGTGGGGTACCATTGATTGCATAAGCTGAACCTGCACAGTTGTCCATCACTGATTTAATCTAAAGTAGCTAAAAAACCCTCAGTATAGTGACACACATAAAATGTAGCAGAAAAAAAGGACTACAGGACACAAGACAGTCTTCAGAGCTCATCTTTAAAGGTCTGAACGTTACCCTGTGAATTGGGGGTCCCAGGAGGGGCACGCAAACAACAAACCAAACCAAACAAAGATGGGCAAATTAGTTGGAGCACTCTCTTGGCTAACGAGAGGCAAGGTAACACAGCAGGATCTTTTACCCTATGTCTACAGAGTCAGGTCAGTGAGCAGTCAGGCAGTTCAAAAATAGCAATAAGATTTATTAGACAATTTGAGAAAAACACAACCACACTACTAACTAGAAAGGGAAATAGAGTTTAAGGGAATGGTTGATACGCCACCTTTCTCGTAGTCCCAAGGAAGCCTATTGTAGAACAGGAAACCCAGCGTGGCGGCCGAGGGGAATTCACTGAACCGAGCGGCAGCAAGGCGGGGAAGAAGTCCAAAGTGATCTGGCGAGAGTTCCAATGAGCTCTCAGAACTGGGGGGTTTTATTAGGGAAAGAACAACCGTAGGCTAGTCTGGTCTTGGGCGAAAACAATAAGTTTTGGGCTGGAGACAATGCCTCCAAAAGGTCAGAATTTACATGATTGGATTAAAGTCCGAATTGACAATGGTATGGCCGGTATGTAGATGCGGCTGGCTTGGCCGTTAAGCACCCAGCTCGCCAGGGTGCCCTCTCAGGGCAGAGGGTCTCTTTGTTTTATTGTGCATTGGTAATGAGGGTGTTTGTTTCGGGAGGTCCCCTAAAGCAGATCTGGCAATTTCTGGCTTGGTTTGGTGGGAGCAGCAAGTAGAAGCCATGCCTAGCTTCGCGCTAGTTCGGTGGCCTCCCAAACACTTCGCTGGTGGCAGAGCAGGGCCAAATTATGATATCAAGTGATATCTTTGGTTCACCAAAGGCCGGGTCAGTACACGGTGGTAACATGAAGCTGACCAAATGATGTTGACTACCATATAATACCTGTGTTAAAATCCTGCTTGATCAACAGTACTCTTGATCTGACCACAATAAATCACATGACACCAGGGAAACAGTCCATTTAGCTATTCTAGCATTAGACACCTGGCTGTTCTGGACTTTCCTGGACAAAATATACTTAACTGGTGTGTGGGGCATCTGGATGATCAAACAGGTGCCTCCTATCATAAATTCCTAGAGTGTTAATGCCCAGACCAGTGCAAGGCACATTTTTTCACAACCACAAGAAACACCGGCTCCATATGGCTTAATAGTTGCAGGAGCTACACACGAATGCCCGTTGCCAGCATTAGACACTGTAAATTGGCCAGTCGAGTGGGGAGCCTCTCTCGAAGAAGCTCTAATGCAAGGATTTGTTTGCTGGTTCTATGATGGATTCTTGATGCATGTGGATGGTAGCCCTAGAAACAGCTTTGGAGTGATTCGAGTATCCGACTCCTTCTCCCTTCAAGGGAAAGCCAGACCCCACTCCAGTCACGTGGCTGAAGTAGAAGCTCTGCATGCTATACTGGAGCATGAACCTCTTGGCTGTCCTCTAGCCATTTACACCAATTCAGACTGGACAGCCAAAGCTGCCAGCGTGTGGCTCCCAATTTGTCTCCAAAATGACCTAAAAACTTCAGATGGGAAACCCATTGCCCATTTAGAGAAGTGGGTCTGAATAGCTGCACAAATTGAGGAACGAACTGCTCCGACATGGGTTGCTCATGTCAAAGGACATCAAAGGAGTGGCTCTGACATGTGTATTTGGAAAAATAGACCAGATGCTCTGGCTAGAGAAGCAGCGATAAAGGATGATGGAGCTCCTATAGCACCCATCAATATAAACCCCAAGAAGCCTTCATTCCTCCGACCTTTGATTTAGTGATGTTGTAAAAGGGAGATCCTAAAATCACTGAGTTGGTACAGAAGGGAATGGATGATTCCAGTTGGATAAGGCAGATTGAGGGAGTGTTTTGGGCTGTGGATTTTTTGGGTTTTGGGTCAGCGCCATTGGACTGTACCTACGGACCTCCATGGTGACATGATACAATTTGTACACAAGCAGGGGCATCGTGGACAGGAGATCACGATGGACAGGGTCCAAGAGACAGTGTGGTGATCGCAGCTTAAGCAGGATGTAAGCCAATAGGTGGACAATCACTTGGCATGCGCTATGGTTAATGCTGACTCCTCAGGCCCCAAGGCTCCGATCCAACACCAGAGAATCGAGGGCCCTTGGTCCCACATTCAAATAGACTTTATAGGACCCCTTCCTGTAACACTGAGAGGAAACAAGTATTGTTTGACAGTAATTGATCCCTTTAGTAAATGGATTGAGGCTTTTCCTTGCCACTATAATACCGCTACTACTGCTGCACAATTGTTGTTTAATAATGTTTGGTCACGCTGGGGTGTGACACGTTACCTTGATTGTGATATGGGGGTTTACTTCACTGTGGAGATCACCCAAGCACTGTGCAAAGCTTTGGGAATAAGACAGTGATTCCATGTCGCTCATCGTCCCCAGAGCTTGAGCCAAATAGAAAGGACAAACCGCTCCTTGAAAGAGGCACTCAGGAAAGTAGTTCGCTCATCAGGAAAAGATTGGGACACCAAGCTGCCCATAATCTTGATGGCCTTTAGAGGCACTGTGGCAGCACATGGTTTCACGTCGCACATGGTGATGACAGGGAGGAAAATGATGCTACCGGAGACTTTCTGGATTGACACCAGCCTCTCCTCTGACCTAGAGCCTGTTGTTCTGAACAATGAATGGGTTAAGAATTTGATTCAGCATATAGGTCAGATTCATAGGCAAGTGGCCACTCAGCTGGGGAAAAATCTCCAGAAAATGGATAGGAGGTTAGGATGGGTACATCACCCCTGCCAGTGGGAAGAGGGACAGTTGGTCTTGCATAGAAATTTCTATAAGGATCAGCACTCCTTAGCTGTAAAGTGAGTAGGACCAGTCCCTATTGAAAAGAGAATCTCCCCCGTGGTATACCAAGTACGAATTCCTCACAAGAAGGGAGACCAGCTTAAATTTTTCCATGTTTCCCAGCTAAAAGAATGGAAAGAGAGACCAGTAGATCCTAGGCAGATATCCCTTCCTGAGTCACCAGAAGAGTTCACGGGAAAATCCAATGTGGATGTCTTAACTCCTCAGCAGTCACTAAGCTACCAGGAAATACCTGAGATTGACTTGTCTGAAACATTTGCATCTATCTACTCACCATTTGATCCGGGTTGAAGGATTAGGAAGAAACTAGGAAGAGCAGGCTGCTCCAGCTCCTCTTTCTTTCCCTCTCTTTCTCTCTCTGTAAATGGGATTTTAGAATGCTGTTTACAAGCCCCATGTTCTGTGTTCCCTACAGGGAAACAGGATGGGCACCCTACCCTGGATCTGGATATTACTGGGAAATGTCATGGGAACCTCTCAGATTAGCATGTATCCTACTCAGTTCATCACTGATTGGGAATATAATATACAAGCGACCTGTCAGAGGAATTCTTATACAGGAGTAGAGGAAAATTTGAGAGAAATTGGAATGCTTCCGTGGTATAAGCAAAGGTACCTGTAGAAATTTACATCCGTATTTACGTATGTTGGAGAACACAAGTTAGTTCTGCTTTAAACATTAGCATCCCAGGCTTTGTAAAGTGAATTCTCGCTTTTCCAACCCTACACTTTGCACCAGATATCGGTTTGCCGTATGTGGGGGTAAAGGAAGAGAATCCTTCAGTCCTTACAGAAACCTCTTACAAACTCTGCCAGCCATCATGGAAATGGAAGATAGCCTTTCTGACTTCTCCAAACATTACTCGTACTCCCACTAATTGCAATGTTTCCTGCGATGGTATACTCTGTCCACATATCCCCTTTTCCAAGCCTCAACCTGCAAAGTCTCCTCCAATGTATTTAGGCAGTACCGTAATTCAAAAAGACATTCAGGTTTATGCATACTCCCGAACACAACCTATCAGCACTACAGTTTTGCTTAATTTCACTGTAGTAAATGTTTCCAGGGCATTGCCTATATGTGCCTCCTTTTTAAAGGTAGCCTGGACTCAATGGGAGTACTCGGAGAAGCGCTGGCTCTCTTTCTCACATCCTCACTCATGTGATAAAAGGGACACAATAGGTACAGTATTAGGAGTCATAGGAACAGGCGGAGAAATACTTAATACTATAGACACAGAGGTCTTGGCCAATAAATTAGGAATAGTTGGTACTAAAACTAAAGACATAGGAGTCTCTTCTGCCATGGGATTCACCAATCTAGCATGTCGCATAGATTTAATTGGACAATTAATGCCACAGTGGGTAGGAGTAAAAAGAGACATTATAGGGGAATTAGGAACATCTCTTGTTAGAGACATCCATAATTTGTCGATAGCTGTTCTGTTACCATGGCAATCTGGTCTGATTTTTAGTGAACTAAGATATCATTTTGATATCATAATTTGGCCCTTTTTCCTGCCACCAGCTAAGTGTCTGTAAGGCTCTGCCAAACAAGCGCGATGCTAGGCATGGGTGACAGTTGCAAACTACCAGACATAGCCAGTTCCGCTTCAGGGGGAAGCCACCCTACACAAACACCTTGATTACAAAAACAAAAGGACTCTCTGCTGGAGAAAACACCCTGGCAAGCCAGGCACTTAACAGCCGAGCTAGCCGCATCTACATACCAGCTATTATTGTCAACACGGTTCATAATTCTATCATGCAAATTCCGACCTTTCGGAGCCTTTGTCTCCAGACCAAAACTTATTGTTCTCCTGTAAAGACCAGTCTAGCCTGCGGTCGTTCTTTCCCTATAAAAGATGCCCCGTTTTGAGAGCTCTTCAGAAATCTCGCTGGACCTTGCTGAAATCACCTAACCTCTCACGGAACTCTTGCTGGACTTTGCTGAAATCACTTAAAACCCTTGCTGAATCACTGAAACCATCTGGAACCCTCGCCGGATCGTCTTGCTGCCGCTTGGCTCAGCAGATTCCCTTCGGTCTCCACACCGGGTTTCCTTCCTTCTCTCCAATTGTTGTCTCCAGGATTTCAGACAGGTGGTGTATAGCTTACTTCTCCAAAACTCTCCTTCTTTCCTCTCTAGTTAGGTCTGCTTGAGTTTTTATTATTTTCTTTTGCTTAATAAAAACCTGTTAGTATTTTAAAACTGCTTGATTCCTCATTGACCTGAACCGGTATACATAGGATAAAAGATCTCGCTGCGTTGCCCTGCCTCTCGTTAGCCAAGAGAGTGCTCCAGCTAATTTCCCCATCTTGCTTCTTGTTGGTTGTTTATTTGGGTGCCCCTCCTGGGACCCCCAGTTTACAGGGTAACAGTTCTATGCATGCAATTGCAGAGCAACGTAATCACTTTCTCCTCCCAAGTAATTCAATCCAGTCTCATGGGTCTTTTACATTCCAAAATTCTAAGTCGGCTCAGGGAAAGGTATCCGGACTCCCTGCAACACCTTTCCTCATTGATCAGTGTAAAACAGGCTTCGTGGGAGAACTTAACACTGTATGTGGAGGTCCTCCATGAAAACGTTTTGAATCCAATTATATTATACCCAGTGTCTTATCTCAGACTTTCTCTGGTCCAAACTAATGCCACTCTCCTCCCAGAGAAGCGTTTTCGCTGGTCCAACCACACACATTTCTTTAACAGGATGTATGTTTACCAGACAATGGGTTCACTGTTTTGACAATCTAAGGGGAATTTCCCAATAAAACAACATGGACTATCATATTGTTCCTATGAATGCTTCTGTGTCGGTACAACTCAATCAAAACTGCTTTTGTTTAAGAATCCCCGTTCCATTATATATGTTTTGCCCGGTGATCATGTCATCAATATCAATAGGACAGCAGGAAATCCTTGTTTCCGCCAACAACATTTTAAGGACTGTTTTGGGCAAGAATTCTATTTAAAGGAAGCCATTAAGGATTACATATTGGAGGCTGAATACATGCCACAGCCTTCAGAGTTAGAGGGGTTCCATTTAGAGGATGAATCATAGAATCAAAGAATCATAGAAATGTAGAGTTAGAAGAGACCACATGGGCCATCCAGTCCAACACCCTGCCATGCAGGAACACCCTCAAAGCACTCCCAACAGATGGCCATCTAGCCTCTGCTTAAAAACCTCCAAGGAAGGAGACTCCACTACACTCCGAAGCAGCATATTCCACTGCCGGACAGCCCTGACTGTCAGGAAGTTCTTCCTCAGGCTCAGGTGGAATCTCCTTTCCTGCAGCTTGAATCCATTGCTCCTTGTCCTGGTCTCTGGAGCAGCAGAAAACAAGCCCTCTCCTTTACATGGCATCCCTTCAAATATTTAAACATGGCTATCATGTCCCCTCTTAACCTTCTCTTCTGCAGACTAAACATACCCAGCTCTCTAAGTCTGTCCTCATAGGGCATGGCTTCCAGGCCTCTCACCATTTTGGTCGCCCTTCTCTGGACTTGCTCCAGCTTGACCATGTCCTTCTTGAATTGGGGTGCCCAGAACTGGACACAGTATTCAAGATGAGGTCTAACCAAAGCAGAGTAGAGTGGTACCAGTACCTCCCTCGATCTAGACACCGTACTCCTATTGATGCAGCCGAGAATTGCATTGGCTTTCTTGGCTGCCGCATCACACTGTTGACTCATGTTCAGCTTGTGGTCTATGAAGACTCCTAGATCCCTTTCACACGCACTGTTATCCAGTCACGTGTCCCCCATCCTATATTTCTGTATTCCATTTTTTCTACCTAAGTGTAGGACCTTACACTTCTCTCTGTTGAATTTCATTTTGTTACCCTTGGCCAAGCTCTCCAATCTATCCAGGTCATTTTGAATTTTGATCCTGTCCTCTGACGTATTAGCAACCCCTCCCAATGTGGTGTCATCTGCAAATTTGATGAGCATGCCCTCTATTCCTTCATCCAAGTCATTGAAAAAAAAAATTGAACAGCACTGGGCCAAGGGCAGAACCCTGTGGCACCCCACTGGTCACTTCTCTCCAGGATGAAAAGCAGCCATTCGTGATCACTCTTTGGGTTCAGTCAGTCAACCAATTACAAATACAACTAACAGTAGCCTTGTCCAGCCCACATTTTACCAGCTTCATTGCAAGAATGTCATGGGGAACTTTGTCATAAACCTTACTGAAATCGAGATATGCTACATCCACAGCATTCCCTTCATCTATCAAGCTAGTAACTCTATCATAAAAAGAGATAAGATTAGTCTGGCATGACTTATTTTTGAATAATCCATGTTGACTTCTTGTGATTACCACATTGCTTTCTAAGTGATTAGAAATTGACTGCTTAATGATCTGCTCCAGGATCTTTCTGGGTACTGATGTCAGGCTGACTGGGCAATAATTATTTGGGTCCTCTTTTTTTCCCTTCTTAAAGATGGGGACAACATTTGTTCTCTTCCAGTCTGCTGGAACTTCTCCTGTCCTCCAAGATTTCTCAAAGATTATAGCAAGCGGTTCCGAAATGGCCTCTGCCAGCTCTTTTAATATCCTAGGATGCAATTCATCTGGCTCTGGAGACTTGAATTCATCCAGTGTGGCTAGGTATTCCTGTACCACCTCTCTACCTATTATGTGCTTCATTTCCCCTGCTTCCTCACCTGCTCCCCAACCGCCAGGTTGAGTGCTTGTATCCTTCTGGGAAAAAACTGAGGCAAAGAAGGTGTTAAGTAGTTCTGCCTTTTCTCTTCCCCCTGTGAGTAATTCACCATCTTTTCTGTGCAGCAACCCTATCATCTCCTTCTTTTTCCTTTTGCTGCAGACGTATTTAAAAAAGCCCTTTTTATTGTTTTTAATGTCTCTGGCCAGCCTAAGTTCATTCTATGCTTTAGCTTTTCTGACCTTCTCCCTACATCTCCTGGCTACTTGCTTAAATTCTTCTTTGGTGGTTTCCCCCTTCTTCCATTTCCTATACATGTTTCTCTTAACACTTAGCTCAGCTGAGAGTTCTTTAGGAATGTTAGGAATCCCATCTTCAATTTGGCCCTATACTCTTGGAAAATGTACGATTTCATGCACTCATTGTCCATTTTCGGGGGGGGAGGAATTGTTGGCCCATTGGTAAACCTGTCCCGGGGTCTACAACTTTGATATAAAACACAATCTAACACGCCAGAGAGGTCACCCGGATGAGCACGTAGGCAGCAACAGTCGTATGATCGGAAAACCAGGTCAGGCCAGTAAACTCCCCCATCACGTAGCCACAGGAGACCTCAAGCTGTGACAAAAGGTCCTCAGCCTTTGAGGAACCAACTTGAAAGGATTAAGGTGCTTTGCCACAAGTTGGGCACTGGTAGTAATAAAAGCTAATCAGGCAAGGACCATCTACATAAATTCACACCGCCATCCAAAGTGGTGGAAGATCCTGAAACTTTGGTTACACCTTGTTATCTTCTAATATCAAAGGAGGTGCCAGTGTGGAGTTGTTTTTCCGTTGCCATCCCCTTTGTTCTCCCCGGGAGAGGATTTGTCCTCAAAGTATATTTTCCCTACAAATAGTCCCTGTTTTTGACTGGTTCTTTGGATAACTCCCAGCCATACCAACATACCATTCCCCCCTGGCAGCTGAGTGATCCCCTCAGTGTCTTTTTGCTGAGCTTTACTTTTTTCGCTGCTTTCTCGGACCAAGAACTTCAGGAAAAGGTGCAGTATCACCCAAACTACGAATCCTCTAACAATCCCTCTATCTAATTTCCACTCTTTGCCTTTCTATAGGACTTGAATGTGTGTGTGAGTGTATGTGTTGATGCGTGATACT
The DNA here is from genome assembly GCA_948472985.1 of Iguana delicatissima. NCBI lineage: Eukaryota > Metazoa > Chordata > Lepidosauria > Squamata > Iguanidae > Iguana > Iguana delicatissima. Next base: position 272,693 of record CAOKZL010001948.1, on the reverse strand, counting down.
TCCGTTTAATAAAGTCATTTATTGGACTTTTTTGTGTGGTTTTTGGCTTGGCCTGACCCTATGAAAACTGGGTAAAAGATCTCGCTATGTCACCCTGCCTCTCATATTGCTATTGCTTGTGCTCTGTTGAGTTTACCTTCCCTATCATTTGGAGCTCATTAAAGTGTCCCTTGAGGACCCCCAAATTTCAGGGTAACACCTGGTCTCCAGAGTTCTAGCCCAATGCTCAAACCCATGCTGGCTCTCATTAATACCTTGCTGTAATTGTTACAGCCTGAACACTGTAAATGTACCAGATCGCATTTGACCCCAGAACCTAAGCAAGGTTAACCCTGATGAGTACTTGGATGGGAGACCAGCAATGAATACCAGGTGCTGTATGCTATATTTCAGAGGAACAAACTTGGAAAATCACCTCTTTGTATTCCTTGCCTAAGAAAACCTAGTGAAAATTGTGGGTAGCCATAAATTGACAGGCAACTTGGAGGTACATAAACACACCTGCAACTTTTAAACTAGCTGTAAGAATATGTCTAGTCTTCCATGCATGTAGGTTTGGCTTTTCTCCCCACTAAATTTATGTTGGAATATCTTCTAGGCACTAAAACCAGTTACTTTTTTTCCTTTACTTTGAATTCCCAGATTCACCTCTCCTTTTCTATATTGGCAGCCTAGTTCCAAACCAGAATAGTTAAAAAGGAAATGTTTTTAGACTTGCCAGGAGGCCAGAGCATGCAATACTTAATCTAAAAAATCCATTTCACATTAGGAAATGAGGCAATCATGGCTTTTTCTGACCATTGCTACTGTGAAATACACCTGGATTTTTAATTGCTTGCAACATATGAGGGAGGAAGCTGCCAAAGGGCATAAGCAGTGACTCTTTCCTCCTCCTTCCTAATATAGGGTAGATGCCTGTATTGTAATTTAAATCCTGTTTGTTCAGGAGAAGCTAATTTTAGTACCTTTGTGAAACTCAATTGAGCTGGTTTACAATAGCAAATGTCCATAGCTATACTTGTTAAAAAAGTCAGTGTAAGAGTCTGAAGTTGTCATATGTATGTATTTATGTTTAATAAATGCATAGGTCATGTTGAAGGAATAAAAATTCAAAGAAACTTCCACTAAGGAAATAAACAAAAACTACATCTAATGTCGAGTAAAATGTAAAATTCCAATAAATAAGTTCATACATAGAGTTGGAAGAGACCACATTGAGTCCAACCCCCTGCCATACAGAAAAGCACACTCAAAGCAAATTATCATCCAGTCTTTGTTTAAAAACCTCCAAAGAAGGTGATTCCACCACACTCCAAGGCAGCATGTTTGACTGTCAAAAAGCTCTTAGCATCAAGAAGTTCTTCCTGATATTTAGATGAAATCTCTTTTGAATCCATTGCTCCATATCATAGTCTCTGGAGCAGCAGAAAAGAAACTTTCTCCATCTTCAACATGACATCCCTTCATGTCACCTCTTAACCTTTTTTCCATCAGGTTAAACATACTTAGTTCCCTTAGCCTCTCCTCATAGGGCATGGTTTCCCTCACCATTTTGGTTGCCCTCCTGTTAGCAGCCGTACACCCCCACACTTTGATATGGTCTAACTGGCAAATACAAACTGACATGAAATTAAGTTACATACACTTATGGCTGAAAGGCCACATGAAGAAGGGCTGCTAACTGTGAAGATGTCCAAAAAAATAGGCCAGAGATGACCTCAACATGGCCAGGTCATAACTTCATAGTGAATTAGTTAGGAAAGCCTGACTTAATGGTTCTAAGATAATCCTTTCAACTGCCTGTTCTCAGAAAACAATAGTCAAAGAAACTGCCCAAGTGCAGCACTCCTGCCATGCTCATTTCTTACCAAAATCTTCCCCAGACAAATTACCCAAACAAGGCATTGAGAGGCTGACAGGACTCCCATCAATACAATGAATCTCCAAATACAAACTTCCCAATGAACTAGAGAAGATTATATTTGGAGATTCTAACCATGTCACATCGAAATTGTACAAATTTTTACTAAACTATAAATTAGAGGATTAGATCATTAAAGATACTCTGATATCTTAGGTCAATGACTAAGGTCATGAAATTTACATGGAATGCTGGGAAACATCTTGGAAATTGACTAACAAAGTTATATTATCTCAAGATCTTAAAGAAAATTATGTGAAGATGTTCTATAAATGGTATTTAACATCTAGCTGGGCTAGATAAAATTTATAACACACGTCAGAATAAATGTTGGAAGTCTCCAGAAAGGTACTGGCATCACAGGTGGACCCCTGAGTCACCCACCTTTTGGGATAACACTCCTCAGGATACATTCCCATTTGTCAGTATCCTTCTTGAATTGCAGTGTCCAGAACTGGACACAGTATTCCAAGTGAGGTCTAACCAAACCAGAATATAGTGGTATTATTGATCTTGACACTGTACTCCTATTGATGCAACCTAGAATCACATCGACTTTTGGAGTTGCCTCATCACATTGTTGTCAGCTTATGGTCCACTAAGACTCCTAGATCACTTTCACACCTACTGCTTCATTGCCAGGTGTCACCCATCCTGTGTCTGTGCATTTCATTCTTTCTTCCTAAATGTGGTACCCTACATTTCTCCCAGTTAGAATTCATTTTGTTAGTTTTGACCCAGCTCCCTATTCTGTCAAGGTCATTTTGAATTCTGATCTTATCCCTTGGGGTATTAGCTATCTCTCCTAATTTGGTGTCATCTGCCAATTTGACAATCATGAGCTCTATTCCTGCATCCAAGTAATTGATTAAGATATTGAATAGCACTGGGCCCAGGACAGAACCCTGTGGGACCCCACTAGACACTTCTTTCCAGGATGAAGCAGAGCCATTGATGAGCACACTTTGTGTTCAGCCGGTCAGTCAATTACAAATCCACCTAACAATAGCACTATCTAGCCCACATTTTACTACCTTGTTTGCAAGAATGTCATGGGGGACCTTGTCAAAGATTTTACAGAATTCAAGATAAACTACATCTATAGTATTCCCTTCAACCACCAAACTTGTAACTCTATAAAAAAGAGAGAGAGAGATCAGATAAGTCTGGCACAACTTGTTTTTGAGTTTTAGTGATCATGACATTCTTTTCTAAGTGTTTACAGACTGTCTGTTTAATGATCTGCTCTAGGACCTTTCCTGGTATTGATGTCAGGCTGACTGGGCAGTAATTGTTTGGTTCCTCTTTTTCCCTTTTTGAAATTGAGGACAACATTTGCCCTTCTCCAGTCTGCTGGGGCTTCTCCTGAACTTCAGGAACACTCAAGGATTATTGCCACTGGTTCTGAAATTACTTCTAAAAGTTTTTTTGTTTTAATACCCTCAGATGTAGTTCATCTGGCCCTGGTGACTTGAATTCATGAGTTGCATTTCCCTTATTACATCATCTGTTCCATTTTCTCCAGGTTGAACATTGTTTGGGGTTTTTTGGGGAGCGGGGTGAGGATGAAGCAAAGAAGACAGTGAGTTGTTCTGACTTTTCTCTGTCCCCTTTTGTCATTTCACAATTTTCTCCTTGCAGCAGCCCTACCATCTTTTTGTTTTTCCTTTTGCTGCAGACAAAACAAAACAAACAAACAAACAAACAAACAAAAAGCAGCCCTTTTTATCGTTTTTAACCTCTCTAGCAAGCCTGAACTGTTCTGCACTTTAGCTTTTCTGACTTTTCCCCTACATGTACTGGCTATTTGTTTGAATTCCTCTTTAGTGATTTCCCCCTTTTTCCATTTCTTACACATGGCCATTTTAAATCTTAGTTCAGTTGAAAGTTCTCTAGACATCTATCCTGGTTTCTTTAGACACCTCCTGTTTTTCCTCCACAGTGGAATTCTTTGAAACTGTAGCTTTAATATCTCATTTTTAGAAAACTCCTATGCCTCATAAATACCTTTCTCTTTTAGTATGCCTGACCACAGGATAACACCAAATATTTCCCTAAGTTTGCTGAAATCAGCTTTCTTAAAGCCTAGAATATGAGTCTGACTGTGCTTGGCTTCCCCTTTCTGCTGTATAACAAATTCCAGGAGAACACAGTCATTCCCACCTAAGGATCTCGCCATTTCCATGCCATTACCCAGCTCATCTCTTTTGGTTATAATCAGGTCCAAAATAGCTGATCCTCTTGTTGCCACTTCCACCTTCTGGACAATGAAATTGTCTACAAGGCAAGTGAGGAATTAGTTGGACCTGATATTCTTGGCAGAATTTGACTTCCAACAAATCTCCCATTATTATTATCTTCCTTTTTTCTGAATATGTGAGCATCTCTTTTAGGAAGGCCTCATCTTAAGTCCTCAGTCTGGTTTGGAGTCTGCAGTAGACTCCCAAAATGACATCTCTATTTTTTGTCTCTCCCTCTTAATTTTTTGGTTGATGCTTTCAACCTGGCTTCTTGGATTTAAGTCATAGGTCATTTCACAGGCATAAACCTACTTGACATATAATGCTACTCCTCCCTTCCTGTTTGGTTTAAAGATTTGAAAGGATCTGACACACAGCAGGTAGCAAACAGCTTATATAAAACTGCTTATAAAACCTCTGGCTCTTCCAGATTGGTTTAAAGAAGAGCAATTTCTTCCATGTAAGTGAGATGATATCCTCAAAAATATCCTCCAAATAAGTTTACACTTTGGATAACTCTTTTATATTTAAACCAAAAGCCAGGGCAGTCTTACCACCTCATCAACTCATGACTACTATTACTAGTAATTGTTGCCAAACCCGGAGTTTTCTTGTTGGTTGCTGAAGGCCAATAAGTTTCAGTTTGTTTCCGATCACCCACCCTAAACTGCATCCAAACACCAGAAAGGTAGCCATTTTTCATGCTAACACCTAACTTAATACACATGTAAGGTGAATTAGCAGTGAGCTATCCTATTATCTATTAATTCTGTCACTCATAGAGTAGAAAAATCCATACCTCCTTTTGCCACATTATTTTATTATCTGTCCTTTTTATTGGAGAATAAATGTTTTTAAAATACTGAAGCCTATCTTCATTGACTAGGTTTGCCCTTTGATAAATTTATGGACTTCATATATGCTTCATATATATCAACTATCTATTACATATAGAGCCAAATGACTTCGTTTAGATCTGAAAACCATTTATTCAAACATGAAATGCTGCTTTCTGCTGAAATTAAAGCTTTTACATTACCTTTTCTTTAACGTGTCTTCTGATGGACTGCTGCAGTTAGTTTACTAATTCCACTGGAACAGGGTATATATAGGACAAACAGTTCCTGTTTCATGAATGACTGCTGCCAAAAACTCAAAACAAAACAGGCTGGTACTATCACAAAATAATGAGAAATAAAGGCAGCAATATTTTGAAGTAGAAGGAAGATATGCAAATAGAGCTGGTTTGTAAATTAGGAGTTTAGTAAATATATGCAGTATGTTTCTTGGTGAAAATTAAAGTGAGATATTTGTGCTGAGCAACAGAACAATTGCAAGCAAAGATGTAGAAGTGCAAAAAACTTCACCAATGGACCTGTTTACGATTTCAGCCTACATTTTAAAATAAATTTCAATTTTAATGTCTCTTTTATTAACCAACTTATTTTTAATTATTTGTTGTAATCCACCTTGTGAGTATTCTCACGAGATGACAGGATCTAAATTTATTTCAGGAAGATTGTGAACAACATTACTCAGGTACATCAAGTGACTTCTGCTCACTCAAACAGGAGTACATTCCTTCTCCCAACCTATGCACCTGTTGTGGCTCCCTCATCCTTTTTGAGAAGGTTTGGAAGAGACATGTTGGGGGAGCTTATGCAGGAAGGAAGAATCTGTTCCTCAATGGTACCTATTTTGCTAGTGGTCAGACACTATCAGATATAACTCAGTCTTTTTCTTCCCCATGGGTTTAAACAGCATCAAGCAAAGGGATATCTGAAAAGAAGTATTTATGCAAAATACATTTTTCTGACTTTGTTGCGGATTCCACAGAGCAAAAGAGGAGTCCTGATAGCCAAGGCAATAATGACCAAGGTTGTTCTGACTGCTCCCCCCACCACCACAAAAAGTGGCATTTTAACCAAATCCTTCAAAGAAAGGGTAAATAGGAACCTCCAGATTGATCCAAAGAGGAGAGACTTCTTATGATATAATTCCTTGGGTTTTGTTATGTTGTAGATGCCTCTGCATCCACTTCATTTGTTTATTTTTCTTGAGGGTATTTTGTAGAAATATCTTGGATCTGGTCTTTCAAAGCCTATTTAAAATTGGAGCAAAGTTGGCTGATGTGATCCTGTGATTTAAGGGGCATGGTTTTCTTCTTTTTATTTCAGTTTATTTTTCCTTCTTCTTCTTCGTCTTCGTCTTCGTCTTCCTCTTCTTCTTCTTCTTCTTCTCTTTGGTAAATTCTTCTTAGGCTTAATGTGCTATATTTTACTGGTGATGTTATAGCACTGCAACTCTAAGAGAAAGAAGGAAGGAAGGAACGAAGGAAGGAAGGAAAGAAAGAGAGAGAGAGGGAGGGAGGGAGGGAGATTTTTTGTTTCATTAATTAAAATTAATGAAAAATTAAAATTAAATTAAAATTTAAAAAATCCACTTCAGGGTAGGAATAAATTGGTACAGCTGGTACTGGGATTACCAGAAACAGCCCAGGACAAACAGAAACATAATTTCTTAAAAAAAACAAACCACCCAAACCAACAGGAATAAATGAGAAATTTGCTGAGAGCCAATGGAGTGTAACAGGTTGTATGGTATCTTCCAGCATTTAAATCCCCACTCTCTCAGTCTTAGAGAAAGGCAATGGCAACACTCCTGCCAGGTTGGCTTTGCTTTCTCTGCCATGACATCCTATTGATGTGTAGTGTTTTGATCTTTGCTATCATATAATGCCCTGTAATTCATCATGCACTCTCATATCAGGTTATTTGCTATTTGATGCCATGTAGCACTTGTCATGTTTTGCTTGCGGTTTGATGCCATGAAACAGAGGCTGGAAAGTGATGGTGGAAACTGAATGAGAAAATAGTGTTTTGGTAATGAGGGTATGTTATTCTATCAAACCGTGATAAGGGGGAGAACAAAGGCAAACACAAAGTCAGGACACTGGCAAGCAGGAAGCAAGCCCTGGAAAGAACTTGTTTTAACTAAGTGAAAAATAAGAGCTTCACATGCAAATGTGAAATGTTACTACTTCTAAAAATCCAATAGAATTTGCCAGCCTGTGATGCTGTTGCTCAGAAAAGTTTCTGAATAAAGGTTTAGCAAACTTCTAAGCTGACTCTCAGGGACTGGAGTTGTCCTTGTGTGATTAGATCTTGCAGAAGAAAAAGAAAAGAAGAAGGAGAAGGAAGAGGAGGAGGGGAGGGGAGGAGGAGGGGGGAAAGAACCTTATGATAGGGTTTGCATAAGTTGAAGTGAACTTAAAGCACATAGCAACAAAATTGTGTTTGTTACATTTAAAGTAGGCACTTCACATTTGCAAGGGATAGGGACAGAGAAACCTTGAGAATGTCAAAAAATTGCAAATAGGCAGGCACCCTCACTCCAGGCTCCTTCCCACTGCAGAGAACCCATAGGCCTCCTCCAGAAAGCCCACGCAAGAGAGGTCCCAAGACATGCAGGGAGGCTGCGATCACCAGCCCTGCATGCCCCATGGGCCTGCTCCCGATCCTGCGGGCCTCTTCTGGAGCATCCATGTGAGCAGAGGCCCCAGGGCATGCAGGGAGGCAGCAATCACCAGACCTGCATGCCTCTGCAGGTCTGCTCCAGAGTGCCCACACAAGTGCAGGCACTAGGGCATGCAGGAATTGGGTAATTGCAGGCCTTGTACACTCCTGCGGGCCTTCTGTGGAGTGCTCGCACAACCGGAGGCCCCAGGGCATGCAGGGAATGGGCAGTTGTCAGCCCTTCATGCTCCTGTAGGCCTGCTTCAGAGCACCTGTAGAAGCAGAAGCCCCGGGGCATGCAGGGAAAGGGCAATCACTGGCCCTGCACTGTCCTGTCCTGCACATTCCTGCTGTCCCCACGGAGGGCCCGTAAGGGCTGCCAGGAGGGAGTGCAGGGAAGGGATGATCTTTCCTCCTCCCTGCACCTGGCTAAAAGGCCAGGGAGTGTGAGGAGGAGAATGGGCGGAAGCAGTGGGCACTTCTGTTGAAGGGGTTAAATCCAATACCACTTGAATAGGAAAAATAAGCGAATTGAATTGTGTCTTGAGTAAATTGCAGATGTCTGTCTTATCTCAAATTTTAGAGAATGGCCTTGCAACAGTCTGGAAATTCACAGGGAGGCACTATACTCCCTACCATTATTTTGTATCATTTTCTAACAAACTCTTTTGTTCCTCTGTGCCAGTCAATGATGTAATGGAAAAGTTAACTAAAGATCTTTTTCTCCAGTGATGGGCGGGTTAAATAAATAAATGAATGATTGCTGACATAGAAAAGCAAAAGGTATATAGTGATGCTACCTCAATTAATTGACACAACAGTACTGAAATAACTGTTGCCCCTTGCGCAAGGTATTGTAATAAAACTGGCTTTTTGATTTTTCCCTGTCAACCTGGTTTCGCCTCTTTCTTGGCCACTACACTGTGAATAATCAAATCCACAAAAGTGAAACCCAGGAATGCGGAGGGAGAACTGTATTAGGTGCTTTTATAAAATACAATGAATGACATAGAAGATACAAAATTAAAACAGTAAAAATACAAGAATTAGCTTTAACATCAAAATCCAAAGCAAAAAGATAAAATCAGTTATTAGCAACAGTACAATCACCTAATTTACATTTCTTTGCTGCTGTTTTTTGTGCCTTCAAATCCTTTCTGACTTATGGTGACCCTGAAGGGATCTCATCATGGCATTTCTAGAGCTAAGAGTATGTGATGCACCCAAGGTCGCTCAGTGGGGTTCCAACTGACTAACAATAAAAATCAAGAGAAACTGACTATAAATGAAGTTCACATGACATGAAAAATGCAAGATTAATTAACTATATAGAATGTTAAACTTTCATTGTTTATTTTTATTATTCTAGAAGTGCCATTTTTCAAAAGCAAAAGCAAATTATCAACATAATTGAATTGATATACTAAAAAAACCAACATGCTTGCTTACAGGGGATGCATCATATCGCTAGTGCATCCTGTCTATTTTGCAATCCAGAACAGCTAAACAAACTACAGACCAAGAAATTGTTTTGTTTAATGTGATATAGAAATCTAGCTCTCCAAGAGCTCAGGATTATAAATTATTGCTTGTTTGTAGATACGAACGTGTCGCTTATCCTCATGTCCAAATGCGCCCAATATCACACTGGTGCTTCGCAATTCTAAGGCTACAATTAAACATTACAAAGGAAAAAAGAATGTGTAATAATGAAAAAGAATTTTTGTGTGTCTGTGACAGCCATAATTCATTGGGACACCACGTTAAATGAAGTTCATGGGCCAGTTACAAGTTGAAATCTTTTTAGGACTTCCCAAGACATAACTCATCAGACATGTTTTTATGATGCTGTTTTCAAGTTCAAGGTGAAAATTCAGAATTCCAAGGAGAAAATTCCACTAAAGTAAAAAAGAAGAAGAAGAAGAAGTAAGCCATGGTACAGTCCTCAAAATTTGACAAGATTCAAACTTCAAGACCAGTTTCAAATCAAAATTCAAAAAGAGTAATTTCCTAGTAGATGAATTTTTAAAAAGAGCTGGTACAAAGGAGAAGCCTTCCTAAGTTACTGTTGTCTCTCAATCTTTCTCTCTCTCCTCCCTCTCTCTCTCTCTCTCTGTGTTTGTGTGTGTGTGAGAGAGAGAGAGAGAGAAGTTGAAAATGGGAAAGGGCTTTCTGAGGTAGTGCTAAGATTCTTAGACTTAAAAGAGAGAGAAGAAGCAAGAAATACCTTTGAAATATTAGGAGGAAGTTTGGAGAGCACTTCGGCCAGTATTAGATAAATTATCTTTTTTAGCACTCTTTAGCACTCTTTCATCAGTTTCAGCACTGGGCTGAAGCTGGTATCCCATATCCACCTATCCAGTTGAATTCAGAGGGCTTTACTTATATACGTCCTGTCAGAAATAAGCAGTCTATAAGCAGTTATTTGAAGCTGAATAAATGGAAACCAATTTTGCTTAATGAACTGTGATTAATTTTTGAAATAAATTTATTTCAATGAAAAAATCACTGACTGTCAAGAGACAGATCCATTTGATGTTTCAGTTTGTGTCGACTGGTTTCAGAGATCTGGTTATGTTATTGAAGGACCTCTAGGTTTTGCTTTGACTGATATGCTGGATATTTCCCAGTTTTTCATCTCAGCATAGTTAACTCTGAAATCCTTGATAAAGTCCAGATTTTAAGATGAATGAGCAAAATGTGGATACCCAGTCTCCCAGTATTGGACACACCATACACATAAAGATAAATTGCTCTCTGTGACTTCCTGACAATATTGTGTGCTTTTTATGGTTTAAGAATTGGTACTACAAGAATCAAGGAAACTGTTGCATATCATGTCAGACCACTGATCCAACAAAAGATTTTTGCCATATAAGACTTGCATGTTTATTGAGCAGAAATTAAAGAAAGGTATAAATTGGGTACACAGTGAGAAGGTACTACAAAGCTTCTTGATAAGCAAGCAACATTTTAGAAACTTCTTAAATATTTTGTTCAAAAAGCACACCATAATTTGTTCCAGTAAGTTGTTACAAATGTGATCTGAAAAATTCTTAATGACGTACATTCATAACTAATAAATACATTTTCTTATTTGCCTAGAAATAAGACCTTGTCCTACCTCTTTTCATGATACTTTAGTTCCCTACTGTTACTATTAGTGACAATGCAGTGATTGCTATTGGGTCCAGTTCCATTCAGAAGGCTTACTCCCAACACCTTCATGGATGACGAGCATGTTGCAACAAGCCCCCAGCCAACACCACAGCTTCCAGTCCTAGCCAAGCTACTGTTTGGCTAAGGCCAGGGGCAAAGCCTCATAATAGCTGAGCCATCACAAGACTTAAGCAGGAGACCTGGCTGTGAAAAACACATCGGTTTCATGCCAAGTATTGTGAGACTTCAAAATCTCAGAAGACTTCTTGGGTTTTCAGCAGAAGCCTGCAGGTTCCTCAGTCAACTGTTTTTGGGTGGATTTTCAGCACAAGCAGGTCCCACTGTGAGCTATTTTCTTCTAAGGTCTTTCTTTGCATGTGACCTGCCCAGGCTGAAGAATCATGCCTCCCTCCTACCTTCATACATTACCCTGAGGTCTGTCTCCCTGATCTCTCTCCTTCCTATTCCTGTAGCTTCCTCTCTCTTGGTCTTTGTGGTGGGTTGCAGAGGCCAGGCAGGGTGGGAGTAGGGCATTGTCTTGGGAAATACCAGTACCTGTGTTACCCTGACATCCGGGGGTCCCTTGGGGGACACTCTGATTAGCTCCAAAAATGTGAGGGTTGGGGAATTTAGCGGACTACTGGCAATAGCAAAATGAGGGGCAGGGTTACCCAGCAGAATCTTTTGCCCAATTTTTGTGGGGTCAGACCAAGTGAAAAGCCAGACAAATGTACCAATAACTGGATTTTATTAACAAATGTATTCTCAAGCATCAATGCACTCACACATTCAAGGCCTATTAAGAAAGGAAAGAGGTGAAAATTGATAGGGGACTCGGTGATACTGCACCTATCCTGAAGTCTTCAGTCCGGGACATTTGTCTGGCAAGAAGAATGGAGCTCAGTGAAGAGAAACGGCTGAGGGAATCACTCATCTAACAGAGTGCCGGTCTGCTAGCATGGCAGGGAGTTCTCCAAAGAGACCCTCAAAAACTGAGACTACTTATAGAGCAGAATATACCTTGAGGGCAGGCCCTCTCCTGAGAAGAACAAAGTCCAAAACAAAGGGAGAAATGCTGTACAGTGGCAACTTGGTAGTTTGCATGATTGGCTGATGCAGATGGACCTTGCAGTGTAGGACTTCTCTAAGGTCGAAGTTGCTCAACCTGGAGAAAACCCAATAATCTACTCAAGTTGGCTGATAACCTTTTGTCTGTGTGGAATGTTTAGCCTGAAGTCCCCTAAGGGAACATGACTGGGATTTTTCCTGGCCTGACCTATTTTTGGTTGTTCAAACTGTTACCACTGTGTACTGGCCTGGCCTTTGGTGAACCAAAGATATCATTTTGATATCATAATTTGGCCCCACTCTGCCACCAGCCAAGTGTTTGTGAGGCCCGCCAAACAAGCGCAAAGCCAGGCATGGCTATTGCTTGCTGCTCTCCCCAAACTAAGCCAGATATCACCAGTTCTGCTTTTGGGGACCTCCCGAAACAAACACCTTCATTACATATGCACGCTACCACAAAGGGATCCTCTGCCCTGAGAGGACATCCTGGTGAGCTAGGTACTTAACTGCCAAGCTAGCCACATTTACATACCAGGCTATACTATTGTCAATTCGGACTTTAACTCAATCATGCAAATTCTGACCTTTCGGAGGCTTTGTCTCCAACCCAAAAGTTATTGTTTTCACCCCAAGACCAGACTAGTCTGCAGTCGTTCTTTCCCCTATAAAAATCCCCCGCTTTGAGAGATCTTTGGAACTCTCGCCGGATCGCCTGAACTTCACTTTGCCTTGCTGCCGCTCGGTTCAGCAGATTCCCCTCGGCTGCCACGCCGGGTTTCCACTTCTTCAATCAGGCTTGTCCAGGACTACAGGACAGGTGGCGTATCGCCCATTCCTCTCAAATTCTATTTTCCTTTCCTAGTTAGGAGTGTGCTTGTGCTTTTCTTTAATAACTGTTTAATAAATCTAATTATTGTTTGAACCATTTGCCTGCTCACTGACCTGACGCTGTATACATGGGGTAAAAGATCCTGCTGCATTGCCCTGCCTCTCGTTAGCCAAGAGAGTGCTCCAGCTAATTTCCCCCATCTTTGCTTGTTGTTGTTTGGTTATTTGGGTGCCCCTCCCAGGACCCCCAATTCACAGGGTAACAGACCTCTTTGTCTACATACCCATTTGGGCAACCTCTCTGGCATGGTGGGCATATTTTATATCAAATTTATAGCCCCCGGGATAGGGTATGCCAGTGGGCTAACAATTCCCCCCCAAAAAAATGGATGATGAGTACACGATATCCTACATTTTCCAATTAAACAACAAAATAGTTTTAGAGCCGAATCTGGAGCCGAAACCTAACTTAACAAACAAGAGAGTTGACCAAGGCTACGGTAAGACCACCAGAAAGAGATGGGATGTTTATGAGGAAAGAAAATTGCTTCATCATTGAAGGAAAGAAACCCAAAATTTACAATGCTACAGTTTCTAAACACACTGACACCAACATAAACAGAAAGCAAAACACAGAAACAGCTGTGGATGGATGGTAGAAAATCAACTGGATTGAGCAATGGAGAAGCAATAGTCCGACGTAAATGTCCAGAATGGCAATTCGTAGGCAGGTGCTAATCGTTACACCCCCGCCTTGCATCCAAAAAGTTCTCATAAGAGGCAACAAGTGTCCCAACAAGGGCAGAAAGCCAAAGTCCATTTGGAAGCAGCAAGAGTGTTCTGGTCAGCAGCAATTGGTGTGGAGAGACGGCATGTCATGTCTTCCATTCCCCCTGTCACAGGAGATGGCTCTGCCACTGGGTCCGAATGCACTTGTGGCTGCACTGGGTACTTGTGAAGGCCATCAGATCTATTGCTCTGCAGCTGTCTTCAACTGGTTCTGCTCCTGTGGTTGGTGTTGGACCTGTTTTTGGGATGCAAACTAAACAGATTGATTAGGAGCAACTATGCAAATTGAAACCAATCAGAGACATTGGGCCTGAAGAGGTGTACTTTGGGAAAATGGATTTTAATTGGGGGTGGACGTGCTCAGCGGCCTGGAAAGTGAAGCATTGTCCTTGCAATGGGCGAATTTTCTATAACAGCCAAAAATGTTTGATAGAATGGATGTTCCATGCTAAGAATTGGTCACTATAAGGTGTCTTTACTGTGGCCGATACCTGGACAGTGGCATGTGTGACAGGCAATGCTTCTGGGCATAGATCGGGCTTGCAGATGCCAGGGGTCAAGTGGACCAATCCAGTATTTTTTCATCATCTCCATGGGTTCTGAGCACTACCGCCCCTTCACCATTTCCATGTATTGCATGCACCTATAGTCTCAAGGTGATGCAATGGTGGTGACTCTGTCTCGGTCCTGTTCAGACTCAGTTCTGGCTTTGAGCTCCTTGCTCTGGAGAGTGGGAGCTACCTTTTCCACTTACAAAGGAAGAGATACAATTTCAAGGAAATCTGGGCCATGCAGGTTCTCAGTCGAGCTGGGCTTGAGCTTGCCAGCACCAGCATGTCTACAGGGGCTGAATAAATTGGAGTCTTTTCCTAATTTTAGGCCAGCAAATCCTCACACTGCCTTAAGGAAGTATGCAAATTCTTCCCAACATTCACACAAACACAACTAATAATTCTAAAAATTCTCATTACTCAGAGAGCTATTTACAATAGGGGGGAATGAGAAAGGGAGTGTCGCTTCTCACTTACACTTCAACTATGATCCAGGTTCAGGGCTTTATGTAGCACTCATCATAACTTGAAAGGGGAGTTTGGGCAGTTGGGTTAGGTGGTTCCTGGGAGTTTGGCTTCAGTGGGGAGATTAAGTGATCCAGAGTTGGGTCCGATCCACCAGACAGGCATCCCAAAGTCCTCTCCTGCTTGTCCCAGGGCATCATTGCATGTGGTCCCTCCAGCTCCAGAGGTCCCAATGCCATGGTTAGACCACCACTCTCTGGGTATCAGGCCTGACTCTGGAGGCCCGATCTACCTCAGAGCACCCGAGGCCCTAACCCTAATTGAGCCCTGGGTTTTTAACTGGTCCAGGCAAAGCCTTAATCTTCCCAACAACCCTCTACTCGCAAGTAAAGAAAAGAATTAAAGCATAGGGTTTCTCCCTAATTGTCCTGCCTGGAGCCAAAGAATTTGCGTTCTAGTCCAGCAGGCTAGAATAAAAAGACATATTGCCAGTATAATCTGAAAAACTAAGATGACTACTAAAGGATGCAGTGCGAAGTGCGCAATGGCTTTGCTGGTGGAGGACCATGCAAAGGCATCCCACCAGGATCTGTGTGATACTTCTGTGATCTCTTTGGAAGTTCTAATGATTTGTTGGGAGGTATGGTTTACCATGATAGCAATAGTATGCAGCCTATACAAGATCTCTTGGACCTTTTTATTTAAGGTAGTTAGATTGTAAAGCCATATGGATAAATGTAACTCATCTTCCAAATGAAATCCTTTTAGCTCGGATGGCTGTGGTATGTAAAAGGCTTCCAAAATGAAGTCCTTGATAGTCTCCTTCACAAAGAATTCCTGACTGAAACAATCCCTAATATATTGTCTACAAAAGCACAGATTCCCTGCAGTTCTATTGATGGTGATGGGGAGATTTCCAGGCATTAGCTGCACTGTGGGACATGGAGTCCTCATGCAAAAAGAGTTTTTGCTAAGCTGAACCAACACTAATGTATTTACAGGAATGATATGGTAGTCGGTTGCATTTGATTGGGCTATCCCTTTTAGATCGTTAAAGCAGTGAACCCATTGTCTAGTAAATACACAGCCTGTTAAGTCAAAGAGGTGTGTACTGTTTGACCAGTGAAAATGTTGGTCTAGGATGAGAGTGGCATTTGTCTGTGCTAGGAGAAGTCCAAGATAGGATACCGGGTGCAACTTAATGGGGTCTAAAACCATTTTGTGGAGAACTTCCAAATGAAGAGTTAAATTCTTCCATGAGGCTTGTCCTATTCTCGCCAGTGCAAAGGGGTGCGGCAAGGATTTGGGATACCTCTCCTCGAGGAGACTTAAAATTTCTGGATGTAAATGATCCATGAGACTGGACTGGATTACTTGAGCGGAGAAAGCAATAATATTGCTCTGAAATTGTGTGCATTGAATTGTTACTGACAAGTTATGAGTATCTCATACATGGATTTTCTCAAGGTCCTCAATAATATCCTTTCTACTCCTACCCATTGAGGCATTAGCTTTAACCCTAGCTCTAACCGTAGCCCTAACCTAGACGTAGGTCTAACCCTGGCACTAGCCCTAACCCTAGCCCTAATGTCAACCTTAGACTTAAGCTAGCCCCAGCCATAACCCTAGCCCTAACCCAAGCCGAGCACAAGCCACAGTCCTAAAACTAATCCTAACATTAGCCTTAGTCCTAACCTTAAACCTAACCCTAGTTCTAGCTCTTACTTACCCCTCACCATAGCCGTACCCCTATCCCTAACCCTAGCCATAATTATAAACCTAGTCCTGACCCTAACCCTAACCCTAACCCTGTTCTCAAAGGAGGAGGTTGTGTTTTTTACAGCTCCTCAATAACTTTCCAAAAAAAAGTGGATTCTCCTGAATCCAGTGAAAATGCTGCAACCTCACTAGTTGGGGTAGGCAGTGGAACCCTTCAGGCATCTGGGGATTCAAGGATGGAACCTCAAAAGAAGAATTTTGAGGGTTGGGGCAGTCAAACTCAGCCCCCGGGAAAACTTCAGAGACTTTACAGCAAGCAATGGCTTCCCAGGAAAGGAAAGAGAAAGAAACTGAAGAGGTTTTGAAACTGGCAAACAAGCACAATAAGACTGTGAGTACTATGGTTTTGGAAACTGAGAAGGGATTTGGGGCTGGACTGGCTTCTAACAGTCCCAAGGAAATATTAGAAACTCCAGGGAAGGAGGTTTTACAAGCAGAAAGCCAGAAAGAAGAAGGGAGGGAGAGAACATTGGAGTCAGCTCTGAAAGAACAGGGCGTGGCAGCCATGGCAAAACAGAAACTGCCTGGAAGGGAAACACAAACTTACTGCAAGGAGAATTAAAAGTGGATTCTAGACTCCAGAAGGACATTCAGCAAAAAGAATATATTCAAAAGCCCAAAGAAACAACCTTTTGGCAGAAAAAAGAGGCAGGCAGCCATTTAGCAAGCAAACAAACTCAGCAAGCGAAACTGAAAGTAGACTCCGGACTGCTAAAGCCTGCTGTAACCATGGAAAGAGGCAGAGAGGAGTGGGGAGGAAAAACCCTGGGTCTGGCTACTGTTGAAAGCTTTTTGGAGGATTTCTTTTACTTTGATCAGTATAAAGAAACATATTGTTTGAATGCAGAAAAACTGGGAAACCTTTTGGGACTGTTGGAGGAATCTACCAAAGAGTTTAAATTAGACAGTGTTTTCACAGAACCGGGGGAAGCCACAGACTTTTTGCAGAGGGACTTTTGTTTGAGAGAAATGCAAAACAGAGCATACTTGGGGGTGGATTCGCTCAGAGAAGCCCTCCAAGAGTTGAATGATTATGGCAGGAGCCTGTTGAGGAAGCCGGTGGGGGAAAGAAAGCAAGAGGAGTATGAATCCCTTCTGCAGACTGTAAGTGGCATCAATGAGCAGAATGAAGAAGTTAGGAAAGATCTGCAGGCTTATAAAGAGAGGAAAGGACTTTTATTACAGCAATTTGCTTTGAAAAGCAAAGGGAAAACAAAGATCAGACAAAACAGGCAGCCAAAGTTTCACAGTAGGAAGTTATTAGCTGAAGAGGCTTTGAATACATAAAAGGATGCTCCCCACTCAAACCAGGAAACTGTTCGGAAGAAGAATCGTATCCTGTGACCCTACACAAAGAAAAGCACGCACATTCTCGCAATCCAGAAGAGATAGAGAAAGAGGCTTGTGAGGGGCAGTTTGGGGGACTGAACACGTCAACCCAATAAAACTTACAAATGAATCTGAATGTGAGGGAGTGGAGAGACTGGAGGGACCCTCCTTCCAAGAACGAAGGGAGAGTGGCATGAGTGTCTGGCATTTCTTCTCTGCTTGCTAGCAGCGAGAGCTCAGTGGAAAGCAGCAGTGAGGAGGAGAAGATGGAGGAGGAAGGCGCTGGGGGTGAAACCCAAAGAAAGAGCCAAGAGGAAAACAAAGGAAGGGGAAAAGTCCCCCCAGGGAAAAAAGTCACAAAGGATTATTTAATTCGCCAATATGACACGGATTTCCAAAGCGTGGAGGAGGGAGAGGGGCAGAACGGGAGGCAAGTCTTTCAGAAGGTTCTAAACGTACAGCCCTTTCCCGGGAAAGGCAGATCTCGGCAGCCTGGACGGAATGTCTCTACACGCCTTGGAAAAAAGCGACCAACATAATTTTGCCAAAAGACTTTGACAGGTATGACACGCTGAAACTTTGGGGCTACCGGCGGCGCACGTTGCCCTCCCGGGCTCTAAAGAACGCTTGCCCAGTTTCAAAAAGTACAGTAGAGATAAACTTTGGGGTATCCTGGAAAAGAGTTTTCCTTTGCTGAAATCGGTGCTGTGGGATTGCAGGTGGAACAGTTCAAGAACAGGTGTCCTACGCCAGGACTTTATCCTTGGAGATTTTTGAGCATTTGCTACTGGGCAGGAAGCCAAAGACGTCTGTTATCATTCTGCCGGACTGGCTGAGGGAAGACCGATTGATAAAGCCCTTTTCAGGAGATCCACAGGACCTGGGATTGTGCCCCGGAGAACCTGACTCCTTTGGTTTGGACAATACATCCAAGATGGTGACCAGAGAAGCCTGGATGGAGTGGTCCTGATGGTGACGGCAGACTTAAAACAGCGCAGAAAGATTGCCAAGCAGTCGGGTTTTGATCCGACGGAAAAAAAGGCTAAGGGAACCAGACAAGAGATATTCAAGGAGAAGTTGAGGCTTTGGGGAAAAAAACGGACCGGCGGTGCAGCTTGAGAGTAGCTCTGCGGGAGGGACCCTGAGTTCCAGCCAGGGGGCGCCTGCTACGGTTCCGCCCCAAGCAACCGATGAGTATCTGGGAGAGGGAGGGGAGGGGGGGGGGGTGCAGAGGATGGGGAACATTGTACAACGGGAAGGTGCGGGAAACGTGGCACGTAGAGGGACTCTCAGCGATGTCAGCGATTCCGAACTTGATAGAGCGAGCAAGAAACCGAGATGGGAGCAGGCTTGGGGAAATCGGGTGGATACGGAAGTGGGATTGGGGGCTGGAGAGGGTGGAAATGGTTTTGGTGTGGGAGAGCAAAGAGAAGGGCTTGGTCAGGATGGGGGGCCTGCGGGGACGTCCATGGAAGATGCTGCCGGTTTAGATGTTTCTTTCCCTCAGGGAGAACTGAACATTTCCTTTTCCGTGACCGACATGAAAACTATGGAGCCGGGGGCACGGCCGAAGAGGTTATTGGAGGATTCCTGGTAACGGCCGTTTTCCGACAAGGCCTAGAATGGACTCTGAAACTAATGTGACATAAAAGGGGAAAAAAGGTAAGTCTAAACCCTCCGCCAGACACACACAGAAGGGGGAGGGAGGAACGATACACGTGGCAATGACACCCAAAAAGAAACACCCCTTGGACCTTCTGATTTGCCGCCCGGCCTACCCGGTGGGAGGCTGGTGACAAACCCCCGGAGCAAAGAAAAGACAGGGGACGTCGCAGTATGGTAGGGCGGAGTGTTGGCGCTGCAGACCCTCTAATATTTCAGGCTTGACGGAAGAGGAGGAGGAATACTTAGACAGCTTTTTTCATCACGCTTCCGATGTCAGGAACCCCAGGACGCGCTATGTTGTGCGCTTTAGATATCTTGGGGTAGACACTGAGAGAGGATCCAGGGCTTATATTTCAAGGAGGCTCCTTAGGGATACTTTGGATGCCCCTAGAGGATATTGTGGCAGTGATACAATTGCCAGGGTCTGGGAAATCGATGTTTGTTTGGCTTCGGAAAGGGTCTACAGAGAGTTCTGGATGAAGTGCAGAATGGTGAAACGTTTGAGCCCAGAGTTGTTGACTGAATATGAGATGGTCCCGCTATTTGGGGGGATCTAAGGTCTTGACCGTAAGTTTCAGAACCACGACCATCCCCGCTCAGGATGTAGCACGGTGGGGGTTAAAATACGCTACCATTCTGTCGGGACCTGACAGAAGCTAGACGAACAGGGTTATTGGACAGGAGAATATAGGTGTGTGTTTTTTTAAGAATGAGGACCCCGAATATAGGCATGGAAAGCTACCCCAAATCTTTTTCTTGGGGGCCGATAGGGGGATCACCAGGTACAGCGGTCAGCCCCAGGCTTGTTTCCACTGTGGGTCTTACCATCACCAGAGACGTTTGTGCACCACTCCGCTGTGCTCCCGCTGTGGCGTCAGGGGCCATCCGACGGTAGCCTGTCACAGCAGCATCAGGTGCAACTTTTGTGGTGAATTGGGGCACACTTAATTTTGGTGTCTCCAGGCCTATTACAACCAGCAAGATGCCAAAGTCTTTGAGAAGGCCCAAGAAGTAGCCAGAATGAAAAAAGAAATAGCTCAGTCCAAGGAACAGACAAGGGTCCTGAGGGCCAGGGTAGAGGAGTTGCCACCTGTGGAGATGCGGGAAATCAGAGAAACCATGGTCCGGGACCTCTACCCGGAGAACAGACAGCATGAGGCAGTGAATGAAGGAAAAGATGCTGAATGGAATGATACCGGGGAGGGGTGTGGGAAAGAAAAGATGGAAACCCGCAGAGAAAGAACAAAGTGAGAGAAGAGGCAGTTAGGGGCATGATAGGTTCCATATTCTTGTAGAAGAGGAGAGAAGAATTGACCGCGTGGCGGTAGTCCCTAAGGAATTCAGTGATAGAGAATTGTTGGTGGCTGTAGGGGGCGGGGGACAGACAACCTAAACAGGCAGGAGAAGCAAAGGGACAAAGGAGCCCAAGGAATCCAAGAAGCAAACGGCATGGAGCGATGAGGAATCAGGTGGTAGACCAGGAAAGAGAGCAAAGTAAAGGAAAACGAAAGGTGGTGGGAAGTGGAGAGTCAGTGGTAGAGGAACAGGCAGTGCTACTGTCAGGTGGGAGTTCTGTGGGCTTGCCTGAAGAGATGGTTACAGAGATTGTGATGGAGGAAAAACTTGGTGCAGAGTTGGTAACTTCACCGCTATTATTTTCAAAAGAAGTGGAAGTACTTATGCAAGAACTTGAGAGTAGATTGGTGAGGCCTCCCGATGCTAAGTTGAGTCTCTGTTTCCCCCCGCTGTTGCCGCCCCCCCGCACCTCCTAGCCCTCTCCTACTCTCTTCCATCTCACCCTCCTGACCGGATGGCCTGGTGTTCACATCACCATCCCTTCTTTCCCCATCAATTCCACCCCTATCCCATATTAGTGAGACTACACCTTTGGGTTTATCGGAGGAGGTAGAGAGGGGCCAGTTAGAACCATTGAACCAGAGGGACCAGGAGGCCAGAGAGAAAAAAGAGGTTGGAGATTGAACTGGACTGAGTGGTTTTTGATGGAGTGGACTGTGCTGGTTTGGAAGCTAACAAAACAATGATTTGGCATTATATTACACTATTGAATTAAGAGATGTTACTTCAAAACCAATCCTTGTTTGGGAGAGAAAATTAACCTGTTTTTACTGAGGTTATTTTTAATCAGATTGGTTTTAATAAGGTTATTTTTATTGTTAATCTTGGAATCATCACCTAGTCCTTTGATAGTTGGGCGTCTAAATATCTTTGTGAAAAACAACAAAAAACAAAAAAATGGTGTCCCTGAGAATTACCACCTGGAATGTGAGAGGCCTGAGGATGGCTGAGAGAGCGAAAGGAGATTCTTCCCCTGCTGGTAACGATGCCACACGATGTGGTTTTAAGAGACTCACCTGGTGAATGAACAGCAACGCTCCCAGCACAGAAACTGTGGACAAAAGGACCATCCGTTTGGTCTTACGGGGATGAATGTAGGTAGGCGTGGCTTTTATTTAAAGCAAGATGGGATCTCCATGTCGAATTTGTCCTGGAGGCAGGTTGTTGATTGTTGACTTTGCCTGGTAGAGATTTTAAGGGATGAGACGGAGGAAAGCCTTTTCGACTTTGTGGCATTATGCTCCCATAGTGGCATCGCAGCAGAAAACTTTTTGGACACATTTGAATGGGTACTGTTCCACTTATAGATATTTATTAATTGCAGGGGACTTTTAATAATAGGAGCAAATTATCAGATTACTCGAATTATGTGGTTAGGGAGAAAGTGGAAAGAAATCACCCATTTTAACACTGAGGAAAGATTCCTTGAGAATTTCTTGTTATACCACAATCTCAAAGATAAGGCCTTAGAAGTGAACAATCAGCTGGGATTCTTTCCTCTCCCCTGTAAAAATGCATTCTTCGGTCAATATGGTCAACCGGGAAGCGGGAAGTTTACTTGTTACCAAAAAGGCAGAGCTAGTAGATTGGATAGCATTAGAACCCCCGCAGACTTAAAGATTCTGGATTGTCAACTGTTAGTCACTCCCTGTTGTGATAATGAGGCTTCCCATTATCTAGGTTTAGCAAAGAGAGATACTTCCCTCTTCAGGTAAACCAAGGGTTAATGAGGTCTTGGGATTAGATTACATTTTAGGTGGGTCAGCATCATAGTCACAGGGTGAGAACTGACCAACCACAAAGGAAGAGGTGGGCATCTTTGAGATGCCTCCAAGGAGGAAATATAAAACTTCTGGGAGGCCATGTGGTCAGAGAGAGAGAGAAAGACAGAGAGAGAACAAAGGGATACATCCGAGAGATGAGATCTGTGCCAGTCGTAGGCAGGCAGGCAGGCAGGCACGCCTTGCCTCCTGGCTTCTTTCTTCTAAGAACATCGGTGAGTACTAGAATAAAGTAGTTAGCTGCGTTAGGACTGTTTATTATTTTGGAGACTGGCTGATCTTAAGAATGATCTTAAGAATGTATCTGTGCTTTTATATCTGTTTTTGTAACTACTTGTAACTTAAGCGTGCCTGGGAGAGGGGAGCCTCTCAAGTGTGATATTGTCTTGTTTATTTGCATGCCTTGATTAAATACTTTCTGTAAAACCTGTTTCTCTCCATTCCCACGCCATTCTTTGGCACACGCTAGATAGGACTTCTCTCACTCAGAAGTGGGGGGGGGTCCTTAAACACAGGGATTGGTAATCTACTGAACAGTCTCCCACTGTGCTGTTCAGTTAATTCATAATTCAGTGGATGGTGGCAGCAAGAATTAATAACACTGAGGGAATTGCCAGCTTTTGCCAAGGGTGAGAGTCAACCATGGGTGGCTGGTATGAACCCTAGTTTAACGCTGGAATCCCCATTCCAGTATGACATGGTGGCAGCAGTTTTTCGAATTGGAGAGTTGGGTTTAAAGTGCAGAAAGTAAGGGCTTTGCTTTGAGTCACTCTCCGTGGAGAAGGAATTAAGCAGGAGAGGGGGGAGTGTGAACGTTTGCCTTTGTTGTTTAAACAGCTCAGCTTTGCAGATTTTTTTCCCCTTTCTCTCAAGCAGGAGAGGGGGGAGTGTGAGTGTTTGCCTTTGTTGTTTAAACAGCCTCTGCTTGTTTAAATGGACGCTGGAGATTTTTTTCCCTTCTCTTTCTCCTTGCGGTTTGAAAGGGAGGGGGAGTAGGAGCTTGCGGGGGCGGAGTTGCCTACCTGCTCATTGAGAGTGTGATCTCTGGCTGTTTTCCCTTCCACTCCTTCAAGCAGGGAGGGGAGGCTTGCAGTGAATAGAAAGCCGGTTCCTGGTTTGTTAAACGGGCTTTAGTAGGTTTTTTTACTGGCAAGGAAGGAGGGGCTTTTCTGGTGAGGAGCTGCTTCCTATCGTCACTGTGATAATGGGGCTTCCCATTATCTAGACTTAGCTAAAAGGGGGACACTTCCGTCTTCTGGTAAACCAAGGGTTAATGAGGTCTTGGGATTACATTTTAGGTGGATCAGCATCATAGGTCACAGGGTGAGAACTGACCAACCACAAAGAAGGAGGTGGGCATCTTGGAGATGCTTCAAGATCCTTCCAAGGACAGTTTTGTAAAACTTCTAGCAGGCCATGTGGCCAGAGAGAGAAGAACAGGAAGAACCGAGAGAGATGGGATCTGGGCCGGTGGCAGACTGGAGGCCCCATGCCTCGTCTCCTGGCCCCTCCCGTCTCCTTTAGACCATCTAAGCCTGTGAGCCTACTTGTGAGTAGCCAGGAATAAGATAGTCGCGTTAGGGCTTTTTATTATTTTGGAGACTAGCTGATCTTAAGAATGTATCTGTGCTTTTATATCTGCTTTTTGTAACTTCTGGTAACTAAGCGTACCTGGGAGGGGGGAGCCTCTCATGTGTATTACTGTCTTGTTTATTTACATGCCTGATTAAATACTTTCTGTAAAACCTCTATTTCTCTCCATTCCCACGTCAGCCTTTGGCACACACTAGCTAGGATTTCTCTCACTCAAAAGGGGGGGGGTCTTTAAACACATAGAGATTGTTAATACTGAACAGCGTCCCACTGTGCTGTTTGGTTAATTCAGAATTCAGTGGGTGGTGGCAGCGAATTAATAAACGCTAGAGGAATTTCCAGTCTTTGAAGGGACTGGAAATAAACCCCAGTATGACAGCCACACAGAAACTCTCTTTAGGAAAGGGTGATTTCTGGTTTTTTTCTTTTAAAGCTTTCAGTGAAGAGCTGCCTGCTCTGTCATTCAAAGCCTCTGTTGGGGAAAGAAGTGATTTTCAGGATTTTCAAAGCTACTAAACTTGGGCATTGAGTCAGCAGCTGCTCTGCTCAGGAATTTGCATGTGAATGGAAAAGTGCTTCTAGCAAGGATTTGCTAACTACCTCATTCAGTCTCTGAAGCAGATTTTGGAGCTTCGCTTTGTCTTTTCCCCTCTTTCCTTCAGGAGGAAGGGGGGTGAAGCGGGGGGGTGCTGGAGGAAGGCTTGAGATTTCTCCCACTTTTCTTTACTTTCCTTGGGGCTCTAGCACTGTGTATTCTTTGATCAGCCAATCAAATTTTTGGGGGGGTTTTTTTGGGAAGATTTCGCGTGCACAGAGGTAGTCAGGTAAAGTTTATGAACCTCATACACTATGGATCCTGAAGCCGCAGCGACCTCTAGTGGCAGCAATGTCACACAGCAGAATGCCACAAAATAGCTCATCTGCTCAACCAGCTACCCCTAGTGGTAGTAATCTGGCACAGCAAGGGGCTTCAGCAACCCCTATGCCAGCCACAGCTGGTTCTCCTACTGCTTTCTGGGAATCAATATGCCTCATGCATGACAAGTTAACACCTGAACAAATTTTGGCTTTCCTGGATAAGACAATGGACATGATGCACTTGAACTCTACACAGGCCTCCACTGGAAACCAGACAGCTGCCCAGCGGAACCCAGAGCCACGACTTGCTCTCACCCGCATAAGACAGCTGCCAACTTACAGGGACTCAGATGATTTTGAATCTTTTCTCATCTCCTTTGTTCGTGCAGCGAATGATTTTGGGATTCCTGAGGAGAATTATATGAGTGAACTTCGTCTTAATCTCTCAGGGACTCTGCGGGAAGTGGAAGCCAGCCTGTCCGCCGCGGACAGGAATGATTTCCCCAAAATTTGTGGCCCTAGCCCGGGAGAGACTCGGACTCACACCAGATAAGGCTAGGTCCTGCTTTCATGACGTCGGGAGGAAACCTGGCACAACTTACAAGGACATGGCTTGTTCAGTTCAGTGAGCACTGGACTCGTGGATGCAAGCAGCTAACACTTCCACCAAAGAAGATGTCCTATTCCAGATAGCATTGGAACAATTCTTGAACCACACACCCCCGCAGACTGCATCCTTTGTATTGCAGCGAGAGCCTAGAACGCTGAGGAGGCTGCCAAGGCAGCAATTGCTTTGTTGCCTCCAGAGGTGAAGAGGCGTTCCAGCCTACTGTGGTAATGCCTCCTACAGACAAGCAGAAATACTATCAAGCACGCAAAGATCTCCATAACACAACACTTCTGCCCCAAGGTCATCACTAAATGACACTACCTCGAAGCCTCAGCTGCACAGCTCTACCACAACGTTACAGCCTCGCTCCGGGCAGCAGTCTGTGGCAGGTGCTCAGGGTCAGCCAGGGAAAAAGGCTAGCCCTAAATGCTTTCTCTGTGGAGAGCTGGGACATATTAAAGCCACTGTAAGCAGAAGCCTAAGTTGGCCCAGTTAGTGGTTGCTTCGGCTTCCAGAGACACTGCCACTGATTCTTCAGTTGCTCCTGATCCTGACATATCCCTACTCACAGAAGGCACACACTGTGGGTAGGGGGCAGGAAAGTTGTTGCTTACAGAGACACTGGAGCCCAAGTGTCTGCTATTCATCGCTATATCTGGATCCTGGTCTTGTTGATGACCACATCAAGATCACCATCAGAGCCTTCAGAGCTCCTCCAGCTCAACTGCCAACAGCACGTGTTCCTGTTCAGTACAAGGGCTGGAAGGGCGTTTGGACTTTTGCTGTTTATGATGACTACAATGTCCTGTTTGTTGGGTGTACTAGTCTTCCATGCTAGTCAGGCCCTACAGAGTCCAGACAGCGTGCAAAGATGGCCCGCAGCCTAAGCAGAGGTCAGTCTTCACTGCAACTTGAGGACCAGCCTAAACTTAGACTGCAGTCATTGTCTCCTGCTACACCAGAAGGAGTCCTGCCTGAAGAGGTGGTGGAACCTGGGGCAGACTCTCACCACAGCATTGTAGGCCCAGAGGTCGAGACCATCCATGCTGATACCTCGGATGTCGGAGCAGCTGCTGGCGGAAGTCCAGGAAGAGCTTCTCCATGCCAAGAGGCTAGTCAGCCTGGTCTCATGCTGGTCCCTGTTCAGCAGTCGGTGATTCCGGTCACTCCTGACTCAGCGCTGCCCAGGGGGGCAGAAGAGTCTCTGGTGGGCACCGAGCAGAGTCAGGTGCTGGACAACTGCCTGAGATGCAAGAGGCTGGTGCAGAGGAGGAGAATCCAACAACGCTGACTCCAAAGCCAGCAAGGGATTCAACAGCAGCGGAAACTCCAGAGGACACTCCAGCCAAGGGAAGACAACCTGGAAAAGTTGCAATGCAAAGAGAATCTGAGGCACGTCTGCCACTCCAGGTGGAACAGCTGGTTCCTGTTCAGCGACAGCAGTTCCAGAAGGACCAGGAAGCAGATCAGGGCCTTCAAGCTGCCTGGACCAGAGCAAAGGAAGAGGCGAAGTCTTCTCCAATAATGAAGGGGCCCAGATTTGTAATCGTTGAGGGCCTATTATATCGTGAGTCTGGCCCAAGAGGTAACAAGGGGGGTGTACACACTCAGAGACAGTTGCTGGTGCCTTCTAAGTATAGAGCCAAACTCTTGAGTCTGGCTCATGATCATCCTAGTGGACATTCTGGGGTGAACTGAACCAAGGACAGATTGGGAAAGTCCTTCTACTGGGAGGGGATGGGCAAGGATGTTACTGATTATGTCCGATCCTGTGAGGTTTGCCAGAGAGTAGGGAAATCCCAGGATCAGGCCAAGGCCCCTCTCCAATCACTTACTATCATTGATATCCCATTCCAGAGAGTGGCTGTGGACATCATGGGACCTTTCCCTAGGACGACTGCTAGGGGAAAGCAGTATGTGCTCACCTTTGTGGACTTCTGCACTCGTTGGCCGGAAGCCATTCCACTGGGTGGGATCTCGCTAAAGCAGTAGCCCAAGCTCTGACAGACATCTCTGCAAGATGAGGTTGGCCTGCAGAGATTTTAATGGATGCAGCTTCCAATTTCAACTCCAAAGTCATGCAGCGCCTGTTAGAGGCACATGGTGTGCGCCATCTTACATTAGTACCTTACCATCACCAAACTAATGGGTTGGTGGAACGTTTTAAAGCAACTTTGGGGGCCATGATCCCCTAAGTTTGTGAATTAACATTCCAATGACTGGGACTTGGTGCTACAGCATTTCTTGTTTGCTTACAGATCTGTTCCACACCCAAGCCTGGGTTATTCACCCTTTGAGCTGGTCTAAGGCCATGATGTGAAAGGGCCATTACAGCTGGTTCAAAGTCAGTGGGAAGGAGTTATCCCTTCTGCAGAGACTAATGTGGTTGATTTTGTGACTAACTTGCAGAATACTCTCAGGGAAGCATGGGCAGATGC
Source organism: Iguana delicatissima (assembly GCA_948472985.1). NCBI lineage: Eukaryota > Metazoa > Chordata > Lepidosauria > Squamata > Iguanidae > Iguana > Iguana delicatissima. The sequence goes on along the minus strand of CAOKZL010001948.1, from coordinate 244,748 downwards.
TCATGAAAATCTGCAACAGGCACAAGAGAAGCAGAAGACCTGGTATGACCAGTATGCCAGAGAACGTTGCTTTGAGAAAGGAGACCAAGTGATGGTTCTAAAGGTTATCCAGTCTAAAAAGATGGAAACTTCCTGGGAAAGTCCTGCCACAGTGCAAGAACGCATTGGGACAGTGAACTATCTCATACAGTTTCCAGACTCTAGGGTTAAGCCAAAAGTGTATCATGTGAATTCACCGAAACCCTTTTACGAGAGGCCCAATCATCTTCTCACACTTTCAGTCCAGGAAGATGAGGAGGAAGAGTGGCCTGAAGGTGCTTTCTATGATCGGGAGGGTGGTAGCTTGGAAGATGTGAAACCCTCCCCGAGGCTCAATGCGAAACAACGCGAGCAGTTCTTTCACTTGACAGGTAAGTTCACCGCCCTGTTTTTCACCTATCCCAGGTCGCACCACAGACCCTCAACATGTGGTAGCTGCAGATGACAGCAGGCCATCAGCAGAACAGCCACGACGGGTGTCACCAAAAGGGAAAGAGGTGATAGAGAGGGGCATCTCCAGTTGTCCTAGTGCCCAAAAAAGGGGGGACATATACGTTTTTGTGTGGACTATAGAAAACTTAACTCAGGACACGCCTGAACATTATCCAATGCCCAGAGTAGATGAACTGTTGGAGAAATTGGGGCATGCTAAGTACTTATCCAGCCTCGATTTGACTGAGGGCTATTGGCAAATCGCTCTAGCAGAAGAGTCTAAGCATCGAACAGCATTCATCACGCACATGGGGCTGTTCGAGTTCAGTGTCCTTCCCTTTGGGCTACGCAACACACTTGCAACTTTCCAGAGGCTGGCGGACTGTTTGCTAAGAGGGTGCGGGGACTTTGCTGTTGCTTATTTAGATGACACTGCAATCTTCTTAGACTCCTGGGAAGACCACTTGAAACACTGGAGATTGTCTTCCAACACATTAGTGATGCTGGACTGACAGTCAAAGCAAAAAAGTGCCAGTCTGCACTGGACAGAGTGACCCATCTTGGCCATGAAGTGGGGGCAGGGGACTATCACTCCACTGCAAGTCAAAGTGGAAGCTATTAATAGCTGGCCAATTCCTCATTCCAGGAAGCAGGTGCAGTCCTCCCTTGGCCTGGCTGGGTACTACCGGAGATTTGTGCCCAACTATAGCCAAATAGCAGCACCTCTAACAGACCTGACAGGTTCCAAGAAGCCTAAGGTAGTGAAATGGACAACAGAGTGTCAAGAAGCCTTTGCAGCCTTGAAACAGGCCTTGATGGCAGATCCTGTGCTCATGGCACCAGACTTTGATAAGCCGTTCATAGTGGCTACAGATGCTTCTGACAGAGGCATTGGAGCAGTCTTGCTACAAGAGGGTCCAGATGGCACCTTGCATCCCATTCTGTTTTCCTCAGCAAGAAGCTTTCGGCAAGGGAGTCTAATTGGTCCATACCAGAGAAGGAGTGCGATACCATTGTGTATATGCTAGAGAAACTGAGACCATATATTTGGGGACGGTGCTTTTACTCTCCAGACTGATCATGCTGCCCTCCGATGGCTCCATACAGTACGGGGAACTAACTAGAAGTTACTAAGATGGAGCCTGTCCCTACAAGACTTTGACTTTGACATTCAGCACGTGGCTGGAAGTTTAATGAGGTTCAAACTCCTTGTCACACAGAGGACTGGAGGGAGGTTAAGAGGGCTGAGTTTTACATGTCTGTTATTGATACTATGGTTAACCTGTACTGTTGTGTGTTTGCATGTGTTCCTTGACTTTTCCTTTCTTAGGTCCCAGGATGAAATCTCAGCCAGCCTTCAGCTGTTTCCAGACCATCTGAGATTTGGGGTGTGTGTGATAATGAGGCTTCCCATTATCTAGGCTTAGCAAAGGGAGATACTTCCCTCTTCAGGTAAACCAAGGATTAATGAGGTCTTTGGGGTTAGAATACATTTTAGGTGGGTCAGCATCATAGGTCACAGGGTGAGAACTGACCAACCACAAAGGAAGAGGTGGGCATCTTCGAGATGCTTTGAGATGCTTCCAAGGAGGAAATATAAAACTTCTGGGAGGCCATGTGGCCAAAAGAGAGAGAGAAGGACAGAGAGAGAACAAAGGGATACATCCGAGAGATGAGATCTGTGCCAGTCGTAGGCAGGCAGGCAGGCATGCCTTGCCTCCTGGCTTCTTTCTTCTAAGAACATCGGTGAGTACTAGAATAAAGTAGTTAGCTGCGTTAGGGCTGTTTATTATTTTGGAGACTGGCTATCTTAGAAATTTTCTGTGCTTTTATATCTGTTTTTGTAACTACTTGTAACTTAAGCGTGCCTGGGAGGGGGGAGCCTCTCAAGTGTGATATTGTCTTATTTGCATGCCTTGATTAAATACTTTCTGTAAAACCTCTGTTTCTCTCCATTCCCACACCATTCTTTGGCACACGCTAGATAGGACTTCTCTCAGGAGCGGGGGGGGGCCTTAAACACAGGGATTGGTAATCTACTAACAGTCTCCCACTGTGCTGTTCAGTTAATTCATAATTCAGTGGATAGTGGCAGCAAGAATTAATAACACTGAGGGAATTGCCAGCCTTTGCCAAGGATGAGAGTCAAACTTGGGTGGCTGGTATGAACCCTAGTTTAACGCTGGAATCCCCATTCCAGTGTGACACCTGTTCAGATCATCTTATGCTTTATATGGAATTGGCTTTGGGTGAAATTCACCCAGAAGGAAACCTCTGTGGAGGCTCCGCCCAAAGACGATTCATAACGCCGCTTGTAAGGAAGAAATTGCAGCCGTCTTAGCAAACATGCTGACGTTAGAGGATCTGTGTTTTGGAGAATTATCAAAGTGGTGGGAGCGAGCTAAAAAAGTCATCAGGAACACCTGTCAACATTATGAATATGTCATCAATAGGAAGGATCTGCAGAATTATCAGGTAGCAGTACACCAATTTCTGAAATGTCACGAGAAGGTTAACCAGGGGTTCCCGGTAAATCAGGATTTGTTGAGTGGTCTAGAGAAAGTTATTAGAGATTTACAAATCAGACAGAAATGGAATGAAAAAAATTATCAAGAGTTTTGAATGAAAGGGGCAGTGGTGGACATTGAAGAATGGGCTAGAGCTAGAAGTCCCCAAGCTTCCACTGTTATGGGAGAATTGAGGCATTGCAAGAAGGACTCGGTGAGGTCGGACCCAGCAGGAGTGCTAAGCGTGATGCAGGACTTCTATCGGGAATTATATGAGGGCCACAGTATAGGGAGAGACGATATTGAGGGGTTTTTTTTATAAGGTACCTGAAAGTGTATTACAGAAGATGTATCAAGGATTGTCTCAGCAGGACAGGGATGATCTGGTGGCCCCTGTGACGGAAAAGAAAGTTCAGGATGTCATAGCACAAGGAAGGAGCAAATCCGCTCCGGGTCCAGATGGACTCAGAGCTTCTACAAGACTTTTGCTAGGTGGCTGGTTCCTCCACTCACCCGAGTCCTAAATGAGCTCTTGTCCAAGGAAAGCCTGACCAACTCTTTTTATGAAGGTATTTTGATTTTCTTTTCCAAACGAGATTTGACTTTGCCTCAAAATTGGTGGCCCATCGTTTTAACCAATGTAGATTATTAGAATATTGGCAAATGTTTTTTTACTTCCGTTTCCTATGGCGTCGAGCTAGGTGGCTTGACAGGGAGCTCCTGAAAAGTCACCGTCGCAGGCAGCCTAGCCAAGGGAAAGTTTTTTTCCAGCGTGAAATTTCCCATAGTGGCCAAGTTACTTCTAGGGCAATAGAAGTCCTGAGGGGGCTCGGAGAGGACCCCAGAGTTCTCCCAGCCCTCCTTTTTTGCTTCGGCAAAGGGGAGGGGAAAGGAGAGGACTGGGTCGCAGAGCTGCCACCGCTGCCTGTAGACTGCTGCTTTTTATTTTTTGCAGCTTTATTGACGCCACGGAATTTATTTTTAATTTTTTTCCCGATATATATAATCAAATACAAGAAAAGGAAAAAGGAACTTCTACCCTTGTTGCCAATTTGAGATATTCCGAAAGGACATCTCTGTAGTCAGAGACAGTTTACATTGTAATTAAGCGGATTACTCAGAGATAGAGCACCACAGCGGAGTCAGAGTCGTAAAAGTGGAGTTAAGAAGACCCGGATGGTCGTAAATAAAGACAGATGCAAGGGTGGAGGCGTGAAACTTGAAAGCAAGAAGATTGAAGATTGAAGACCGAAGGGAAGAGTAAAGCCGCAGTGAGATGCTGGAGAAGAGGGGAAGTTTAGCAAGATTAGAAGGGCAAAGAACAAGAACAAGGAGGTACAAGAATTGGGGGGGAGAAGGAGTTTCAGCGTGGAACTCAACAGTAGAACTGTGACAGAGCTGGAAGGTTGTAAGACAAAAAAAAACAAATAAACAAACAGACTTTGGAAAAGTGGACAATTGTTGTAGTGAGAGAAAGAAGGACTATTTATAAAGTTAGCCCCCCTTTCAGATTTATTTTAAAGTTACAGAAGCTTGTGATAATTTCATTTAGACTTTAAGGTGTGATAAGAAGGAAAAGAAAGAGAGCCTCAAGTCCAGAAGAAATCTATTACATAAGAAGAAGAATCGAAGAGAATAGAAGGTTGGGACTCAGTAAAAAGTTGAAATAACTTAAACAATTTAATACCTAGAATTAATCAGATAAAGGGGAAAAGAAGGGGGGAAATTTATTTAATGTAATCAAGTTAATGAGAATTAATTTTGGGTGGGAGTAGAGTAAAGTTTTCAGACACTTTCAGAGCAGAAAAATAAGTGGGAAACAATAGAAAAAAAAGAATATTGGCAAATGTTTTGAACAACAGATTGACCAACTTAGCCTCCAGAATTGTTTTGGCTTCCCAAACCAGCACAGTTCTGGGACGTTCTATGTTGGATTCTCTGTGTTTGTTTAGAGAGGTATTTTATTTGGCCCAAAAAGGAAAATGGGAAGGGAAAATATTGCTGTTAGATCAAGGCTTTTGATCGAGTTCACCATCCCTTTATGTGGGAAGCTCTGGCAAGAAAGGGACTCCCTCTTGATTTTTTTTAGGTATGTTCAAATTGTTGTATTTGAAGGCACAAGTGATTCCTCAGATCAATCAGTACAGAGGGGCTCCAATCAAGGTGAGCTCAGGTGTCAGGCAAGGCTGTCCTTTACACACCCTCCTCTACATCCTGATTTTGGATTCTGTTCTCTGCCAAATTCAAGCTGAGGAAAGTATTACAGGTTTGAGAGTTCCCCCTCTCAGCGGGGGAATCGTGCCTTTTCCAGGGAGGTTTCAGTTAAGCGGGTGAAATATGCAGCCCACGCAGATGACATTTCTCTGTTTGTAAACAACCGAGAAGAGATTGTTTCAGTCCTCAATGTGTTTGAAGGCTATGAGCGGGCTTCAGGGGCTCAGATTGATTTATAGAAAAGCCATTTGATCTCTTTCTTTAGAGAGGAAGAAATCTTATTTCTATCTCCAGTGAACATTGGAGCAATGAAAGAAGAGACACAACGTGAAAATGAAAGTGTAGAGAAATTAGACGAGTATAAAATGTTAGGTTTATTGTTTTCCATTAAACCTTTTGGGTGGGAAAAGAATTGGCAGCTTTGGTTAGAGAAAATGAAGGAATATTTTGAGAAATGGAAACCATGGAAACTGAATGTTTACCAGAAGGCGGTGTACATCAAAAGTTACCTCATGCCGCTGGCTTTGAATTTGGCCACAGTCTACCCACCCCCGCAAAGCCTGCTGAAGGCAGTGGAAAAACTGGTTTTCCGATTCCTCTGGGGAACGGCCAATTTTCCCCTGCCTCGGGTGGTGGCCTTTAGGAAAACGGAGCAGGGAGGCCTTAACCTACCCGCATTGTGCCTAAAGTTTCTGGCTACTTTTCTCAGCCAGAACTTTGGGAAGTTTAGCCAGTGGTTTCGTCAGCAGACAGGCTTAGAAGGGTGGGTTGCTCTTTTTGCAGAACATTGGGTGAAGGAGAGCTGGGTTGGGAAATGTTGAAGAGACGAACCAGTGCCATTCCGGGTGACAGCCACGATGAGACATGCTGCCCCTGACTTCCTCAGGGAGGTCTATCGGCAGATTCAGCAAAACGGGGGCTTGGCAGAGTGGTTTAAGACTAAAGGGAGATCTATGAGAGATTTGAAGCGTTACATATACTAGGAAATGGTGGACGTGGTGTTTTTTCAGCTGCAGTTGAAAAAAAATGCAAAGAAGGACCATTTGTCTGGATATTTAAAAGAAGTGCCCGGGAACATCGAATGTTTCATGGACCGGAGGATCCCCTTCGGTCTGTGGGACATTCGATGGAGATTTTACCATCAAATCTATTATTTAAAAGGAAACCAACCGTGGCTGAAGGAAGCAGAACAAATATGTCCTAGGCTTTTGTGTCAGAGACAAGCCTCTGTTAGTGGAAGTCAAGCCAAGGAGACTACGGAGCACTTTATAAAGGACTGCCCGTCAGCCGTGGACACTTGGAAGAAGATAGCCGCCGCCCTCGACTGGCCGGACTTGGCACACCAGCCTTGGGAGGCGGTGGCGTCTGGATTGGAGCCGGAAACCAGAGTCAGTGGACCGCATCGACACCTGGGGAAAAAAAGAAAGAGAGGACATAACGAGAGGCTTGTTAATTTGTTCTGGGTTGTTCCCTGGTCAACCGTAAGACTGGTCAACTTATATGTTTTGCTGGCTTTGGTTTTCCAGAGGAAAAAAGAGTTAGTTACACAGAAACAAGTGGATGTTAATGTTGCCGTTTGTTTTGTAATGAGCAAAACAAAAACTCTAAATGAAACAGAGAGAGGCAGGATGTCTTCAAAGAGATGGAAAGAGTTCTGGCCATGGTTGGGAGAAACAACACCTGGCATAACTTGAAGTGTAGCTTATAAGTATAGGTGATAGATATATGTACCTTATTAATTTTATTAATCTTATCTTATTTTAATTTCTATTTTGATTATAGCTTGACTTTTAATTGTAATTTCAATAATATTGTTCTTTCTTCTTTATAAGTGCAAAATATGTAAGAAAGTTTGATTGAAAAACAGGAATATTTGTAATAATAATTGTACTGAAAATTATATAGCTTGTATAATATTAGGTGTAATTTTTAGAAAAAATATGATAGGTGTAATTTAAAAAAATGTAAATTACTTTTCGTACTGTTTTGAAGAAGAGTAATACTTTGAAATATTGTTGCTTTGACAACTTTATTTTGTTATTCCATTTGTAACATTGTACTTTTATTTTATTATTAGCAAATGTGTTTGTAAGATGTTAATTTTTTTCTTTTTTTATTTATTTTTATTTAAAAACACCATTCCTTAAAATTACATCCCTCCAAAACATTATTTGAAATTTATACTGTCTTGACATAACATTTCCATTTAAGAAAAATTAAATTGCATAAAGTTTTCCAAACATATGAGAGAATATACATCAATTCCACACTTCTTAATTAAAAAAAAATCTTCCTTTTAAATTCTCCCTATACCACATCAAAACTTCCTTAACCTCCTCTAATTCCCAATCTGTGATGTCTTCACGTTTCTCAAATATCACCTCCTGAATGAGGGACCCCCCATTTCTATTTACACAAATATATAATACATAATACCGTAATAAACATATTTATATTCTGCTTAATGTATTTTATGCTTCGAAAGTCCATCGACCTTCATAATTTATTCATATTTACCTTAGCTCAGTATTTAATATCTTAACCTTACCACTATTCAATTTTCTAGCAATGACTGGATTTTCTCTACTTTATTCCATTCTTCTTCATTCTCATTCTGATTTTTACCCCTTAACAACATTGTTAAATTATCAATTTCTTTGTATTCCATCACTTTAACTATCCAATCCTCATTCTTCGGAGTCTGGTCGTTCTTCCATTCTTTTGCAAAGATGATTCTCGCCACTGTTACCCTATATAAAATAATTCTCCAGTACTTATTTCTATCTCTTAGTACAATTTTTTTCAGTATATTCAATAAGGATAATTCTGGAGTGTAATTTCTAACACTTCTTGCACTGTTTCTTGTATTTTCTTCCAAAACACTTTTGCTTTTTCGCAAGTCCACCAAATATGATAGTATGTACCATTATCTCTACCACATTTCCAACATTTATTTTCTTTTAATTTGTATATTTTACTTAATTTGACTGGGTCTAAATGCCATCTGTACAACATTTTTAAATGATTTTCTTTCATATTTTGAGCGGCTGTGAAATTATTCGTATCTCGCCAACTTCTTTCCTAATGGTCTAACAGTATCTCACATCCAATATTTTGTGCCCACACAATCATATTTGGTTTTACTTGCTCAGGCTCCAATTCCCTTTCTAAAAGTATATTATAAAATTTGGAAACCATTTGTTTATTCTAATCAAAAAAAATTTTCTCAAATTTTTCCTCTTTCATCTCTACGTTTGTACCTTCTGTCTTTTTGTCCATAAGGAATCTCTCTTTCAATTGTCTGTACAAAAACCAATGACATCGAAATCCCTGCTCCTCCAATAATTCTCTTGACTTTAATTCTTGCTCATGATTTTTCCCCTCCACGATTAAATCTTTGTACCGTATCAGTTTTTCATGAGGATTTCTCCATCTAGCATAAAACGCTTCATGGGGGGATATCCATAATGGGATTTTCCAATAGAATTTTTTCTTAATCTTTCGCCATATTAATAGTAGAGGTTTCCTTATAAAATGGTTAAGAAATTCTTTATCAAACTTTTCTTTTTCATACCAGACGTAGGCACGTCAGCCCATCCGCATCCCAGAACTCTCTAAGTTTAACATTTCTTGTCCTGTAATATCACCCAATCCTTGACCCACATTAAAACATTTGCCTGGAAATATAGTCTCAAGTCTGGAAGACCAGCACCTCCTTTCTCTTTTTTCTCTTTTAACGTTTTCCATTTTATTCTTGGTCTTCTCTTATTCCAAATAAAGTACGTTAATTCTTTTTGCCATTCTTTAATTGGTTGTTCAGATATTAAAATCTGTAGATTTTGAAAAAGAAACATTAATCTCGGCAAAATAGTCATTTTAATTGCAGCAATTCTTCCCAACAATGGAAGTTGTAAAAACTGCCATTTATTAATAAGATGTTTAATTTCCTTCCAGATGACTTTATAATTATTTTCAAACAGTTCATTGTTCCTTTTAGATATCCATATGCCCAAATATTTAACTCTTTTTTCCGGTTTAAATCCAGTTACTTGAATTATCTCCTTCTCTTCATCTAATCCTACGTTTTTGGTCAAAATTTTTGTCTTTTCCTTATTAACTAAAAATCCGGCCACTTCTCCAAATTGATTCAACTTTTCTAATAATTTCCTAATAGATTCCTTCGGATCTTCTAATATGACAACCAAATCATCAGCGAAAGCTTTAATTTTATATTCATACTTCTTTACTTTACATCCTTTAATCTCATCATCCTTCCTTATTGACCGTAACAATACTTCCAAATTAATTAGAAAAAATAAAGGTGATGAAGGGCAACCTTGCCTAGTCCCTTTCTTAATTTCAAATTTCCGAGTCTTTTCACCATTTATAATCAAACTAGCTGTTTGACCCTTGTCAATTTCCTTGATCCAGCCAAGATAGATGTTACCTAAATTCATTCTGTTCAGGACTTCCATCATAAAGTCCCATCTTATGTTATCGAACGCCTTCTCTGCATCTAAAAAGATAAGCGCCAATTTTCTCTCATTATTTCTTTCGTAATGTTCTATAACATTTATTATTGTTCTAATGTTATTGTTTAGATGTCTCTTTGGTAGAAAACTGTTCTGATCTTCACCAATCCAATCTTGTAGTATTTTCTTGGTTCTTTCAACCAATATACTCATAAATATTTTATAGTCAATATTAAGCAGAGAAATCGGTCGATAACTTGCTGGCTCTGTTAGATCTTTACCTTCCTTAGGAATCAGTGCTATATTGGCTTCACCCCATGAATCTGGTCTTCCATCTGCACCAATTTCATTGTATAATTTAAACAGAACTGGTATCAGCTCCTTCTGCATTGTTTTATAATATATAGCGGTGAATCCATCTGGACCCGGCGCTTTTGAAACTTTTAATTTATTAATCGCTTCTTGTATTTCTGTTACTGATATTTTTGCATTCAACAATTTCTGTTGTTCTTCGGTAAGTTCAGGAATATCTTGTTTTTCCAAATACTCAACAATCTTCTTTTGATTAGTCTTTCCTTTAACATTAAAAAAATCATTGTAATATTTGTGAAATATTCGTTTAATAGAATCCAAATCTGTAGTTGTTTTATCACCAATCTTCACCTCAGAAATTATTCTGCTTTCTTTTCTTCCCTTAATCTAAATGCTAACCACTTCCCCGGTTTATTTGCTTGTTCAAAGAATCACTGCTTTTGTCTTTTCAATTTCTTACTTAAATCCAATTGATGTTCCCAATTTAACTGTTCCCTCAATATTTTTAATTCCGCCAAATTCTTAACATTTGATGGGTCCCCTCTCAATTTTTCTTCTTTTTCTTTTATTTTGTCTTTAATTACCTGAAGCCTCTTATCTCTACTTTTCTTCAATTCAGAGCCCCATTGAATGAAATAACCCCTCATAACCGCTTTACTGGCATCCCGTATCATCTTCGTTTTCATATTTTCTGTTGCATTTTCTATAAAATAATTCTTAATAGCTTCTTTCATCTTCTCCAAATATTTATCATTTTGTAGTATGAAATCATTGAGTTTCTAGTTAGCACTTTTCTTTCCTTCCAAGATCTCTATTTGAATGGGGTTATGATACGAAATTATCTTGGGCAAAATTTCCATCTCCTTCACCTTAGTAAGTAAGCCTTTAGACAACAAAAACATGTCAATCCTAGACGTTGATCTGTGAACATCAGAATAAAAGGTAAATCCCTTAGAACTTCCCCTTTTAAATCTCCAAACATCTTGTAAGGACATTACTTCCAAAAGTTAAAAAAACAATTTAGGAAGTTTCCCTTCTTGTTTTTTACATATTTTAGTTCCAGACCTATCTTTTTCTGGGTCCAAGACCCCATTCCAATCCCCATTAGCAAAAAATTCCCTTGACTCAAATCATTAGAGTAATTTATCAGTTCTTGCAACAATCCCTGATAAAATTTACTTTTACCTTCTCATGGGGAATAAACTCCAACCAATAGAATCTTCAAGTTTGGTAACTGAACTTCGACACCTACATAGTGGCCTTTCTCGTCACAAAATTTTAATTCAGAAAGAAATGTCCTATTAATATACAAGGCCACTCCCTTTTTCTTATTTTTAGCTGCTGAAATGTAGCTTATTCCTAATTTAGGATTCATTAAGTACTTTGAGTCCTTTTCTTTAATTCTTGTTTCCTGCAAACAAATGATATCTGCTTTCTCTTTTCTCAACAACATGAAAAACTTGTTGTCTTTTATAATCTGAATTAAGTCCTTTAACATTCCAGGATACTATTTTAATCCTCATTTTTCCCGTTATTTATTTCCTCAAAATTTATATTTCTTCTTCTTCTATATACGTATCTTCAATCTCCAAATCCTGCCCTCCTCTTCTTCCTGTTCCTCCACTTCATTGTCGGATATCTCGCTAATTATCTCCTTCTCTTGATCTTCTACCTCTTGTATTTCCTCCTTTCTTATTCGACCTTCCTGTTGTTCCTTTCCAACTTCTGTTTTTCCCAAATCCTCTCCTTCCCTTTCTCTTCTGTTATTTCCTCAATTACCTCGTTCCATACCTTCCAACTCATTTTTCAGTCTTTCATATATTTCCTTCGCCCTTAAAGTACTTGTAATCTTATACCTTCTTTGTTTGTATGAATATGACAATCCTTCAATCCGTTCCCACTTGTATGTTATTTTGTATTTCTGGAGCAGTTGTGTTAAAAACTTGTCTCCTTTTTAATATTTCGTATGGGATTTCCTTAAAAACTTTTATTACATTTTCTCCCAACATTAATTGTTTTTCAACTTCTCTGAATTAAACGGTCTCTTATTCTTGATCTAGTAAAACAAATCACCACATCCCTCGGCCATCCCTTTTCCTTAGCCATTCTTGAACTTACCCTAAAAATCTTGTCCACTTCCTGCTCCATCTTTTCTATTCCCAGTAAGATGTTAAAATTTTAATAAAATTACTTAAACTTAAAAAAAAATTACTTAAACCTAACCCTAGCCCTAACACTACCTCTATCCCTACCCCTAACCATAACCCTAACCCTAATCCTGATTTCAAAGGAGGAGGTTGTGTTTCTTTACAGCTCCTCAATACCTTTCAGCAAAACAGTGGATTCTGCGGAATCCAGTGAAAATGCTGCAATCTCACTGATTGGGGTAGGCAGCGGAACCCTTCAGGCATCAGGGGAGTCAAGGAGTTCTGAGGGGTTTGGGGCAGATCAAATTCAGCCCCGAAGAAAACTTGCAGAGACTTTACAGGAAGCAATGGCTTCCCAGGAAAGGAAAGAGAAAGAAACTGAAGAGTGTTTGAAACTGGAATGCAAGAACAAAAATACCGTGAGTACTGTGGATTTGGAAACTGAGAAAGGATTTGAGGCTAGACTTGTTTCTAGTAGTGCCAAGGAAATATTAGAAACTCCAGGCAAGGAGGTTTAACAAGGAAAAAGCCAGAGGGAAGAAGGGAGGGAGGAAATGTTTGAGTTAGCTCTGAAAGAACAGCGCATGGCAGCCATGGCCGAAACAGAAACTGCCTGGAAATTCCCAAGGAACAACCTTTTTGCTGCAAAAAGAGGCAAGCAGCCATTTAGCAAACAAACAAACTCAGCCAGCAAAACTGAAAGTAAACTCTGGACTGCTAAAGCCTGCTGTAACCATGGAAACAGGCACAGAGGAGAGGGGAGGAAAAACCTGGGTCTGGCTACTGTTGAAAACTTTTTGCAGGATTCCTTTTGCTTTCATCAGTATAAAGTAACATATTGCTTGAATACAGACAAACTGGAAAACTTTTTAGGACTCTTGGAGGAATCTACCAAAGAGTTTGAATTGGAGAGTGTTTTCACAGAACCGGGGGAAGCACAGAATTTTTGCAGAGGGACTTTTATTTGAGAGAAATGCAAAACAGAGCCTACTTGGGGGTGGATTCGACCAGAGAGGTCTTCCAAGAGTTAAATGATTATGGTAGGAGCCTGTTGAAGAAGCCAGTTGAAGAAGCCAGTTGAGGAAAGAAAGCAAGAGAAGTATGAATCCCTTTTACATACTGTAAGTGGCATCAATAAATGGAATGAAGAAGTTAGGAAAGATCTGCAGGCTTATAAAGACAGGAAAGGACTTTTATTAGAGCAATTTGCTTTGAAAAGCAAAGAAGAGAAAAGCAAAGGAAAAACAAAGATTAGAGGAGACAGGGAGCCAAAGCTTCCCAGTAGAAAGTTATTAGCTGAAGAGGCTTTGAATACAAGTAGGAATCGCTTCCCGCTCAAACCGGGTAACTGTTCAGAAGAAGAACTGTATCCTGAGAGCCTATACAAAAGAAAGCATGCACAGCCTCGCAAGCCAGAAGAGACAGAGATGGAGGCTTGTGCTGGGCAGCTTGCAAGGACTGCACCCTTCAAGCCAATAAGTCTTACAAATGAATCTGAAAGTGAGGGAGTGGAGAGACTGGAGGGTCCCTCCTTCCAAGAGTGAAGGGAGAGTGGCATAGAGTGCTCTGGCATTTCTTCTCTGCTTGCTAGCAGCGAGAGCTCTGTGGAAAGCAGCAGTGAGGAGGAGGAGATGGAGGAGGAAGGCGCTGGGGGTGAAACCGAAAAGAAAAGAGCCAACAGGAAAGAAAGGAAGGAGGAAAAGGTCTCTCCCCAGGGAAAAAAAGTCACAAAGGAATATTTAATTCGCCAATATGACACGGATTTCCAAAGCGTGGAGGAGGGAGAAGGGGCAGACCGGGAAGGAACTCTTTCGGAAGGTTCCAAAAATACAATCCTTTCCCGGGAAAGGCAGATCTCAGCAGCCTGGACAGAATGTCTCTACACTCCTTGGAACAAAGCGACCAATATTATTTTGCCAAAAGACTTTGACAAGTACAACACGCTTAAACTCTGGGGGTACACGGTGGCACATGTTGCCCTCCTGGGCTCTAAAGAATGCTTGCCCAGTTTCAAAAAGTACAGTAGAGATAAACTTTGGGGTATCTAGAGAAGAGTTTCCTTTGCTGAAATCGGTGCTGTCAGGATTGCAGGTGGAACAGTCTCAGGAGCAGGTGTCCTACGCCAGGACTTTAGCCTTGGAGATTGTCGAGTATTTGCTACAGGACAGGAAGACAAAGACATCTGTTATCGTTCTGCCGGACTGGCTGAGGGAAGACCAATTGATGTAGACCTTTCAAGAGATCTATAGGACCTGGGAATGTGCCCCAGAGAACCTGACTCCTTTGGTTTGGACACAAATGGACAATACGTCCAAAATGGTGACCAGAGGAGCCTGGATGGAGTGGCTCTTAATGGTCATGGCAGACTTAAGAGAGCGCAGAAAGATTTCCAAGCGGTCAGGTTTAGATCCAACGGAAGAAAAGGCTAAGGGAACCAGACAACAGAAAATTAGGGAGAAGTTTAGGAATTGGAAAGAAACAGACCTGGCGGTGCAGCTTGAGAGAAGTCCTGCGGGACGTCTGGCCTTGAGTTCCAGCCTGGGGGGTGTGCTATGGTTCCACCCCCAGCAACCGGTGAGGATCTGAGGGAGGTGAGTGGGAGGAGGGAGGTGCAGAGGATGGGGAGCGATATACAATGGGAAGGTGCAGGAAACGAAGGACATAGAGGGACTCTGAGCGACGTCAGTGATTCCGACCTTGACCAGGGGGGTCTCTGATAGAGTGAGCAAGAAACTGAGATGGGAGCAGGCTTGGGGAGATCGGGTGGATACAGAAGTGGGATTGGCAGCTGGAGAAGGTGGAAATGGTTTTGGTGTGGGATAGCAAAGAGAAGGGCTTGATCTGGATGGGGGGGCTCAGGGGACCTCAATGGAAGACGCTGCCGATTTGGGTGTTTCTTTCTCTCAGGGAGAACAGAATAATCCCCTTTTGACGACCGAGATGAGAACTAGGGAGCCGGGGGCACAGCCAAAGAGCTTATTGGAAGATGTGGATGTCTCACGTACCGGCCAATTTCTGACAAGGCCTAGAATGGACTCTGAAACTAATGTGGGATCAAAGGGAAAAAGTATAAGTCTAAACCCTCCACCAGACAGACACAGAAAGGGGAGGGAGGGAGGAAGATGATACATGTGGCAATGACACCCAAGGGGAAGCACATCGTGTAGCTTCTGCTTTGTCGCCCGGACTGTCCAGTCGGAGGACTGGTGGCAAACCACAAGAGCAAAGAAAAGACAGGAGGACGTACGCTAGTATAGCAGGACAGGGCACTGGTGCTGCTGGACCCTCAAATATTTCAGGCTTGACACAAGAGGAAGAGGAATATTTAGACAGGTTTTTTTCAGTCTCACTCTACTTTTTGTTCCACCCTTCTTTAGAAAGTTACAGCACTCTTTTTTCACCCTGTCCCTTGTGGAAAAGTCAAAGTATAAAAACAGAGGCTTCCCTTCTAGCTATGGTCTCTCACTGTATATCGTGGTTTCTGGGAACTATTTTTCCGTCTGCAGGTCTTTCCTCCCTGTCATAGATTCCCTTCTATGTATGGTGCCGACCCTTCACTCGCCCCCACTGCAGTTCCTTCTTGACTCTCCTCTGTTCCCAAACTTTTAGTACTCTCATTTGCTCTGCCCAGAGCTGCCTGTTGAATAACCGCGCCCTTATCCAAAGGGTACCAGCCCCTTAACTGGGGTAATGATGATTATCACAATTTACAGGGTGTTTTGTGTCAGGGAGCTTACAATGCCTGTCAAGAATATTCTAAACAATAAAACAATAGGCTTACTAGGTGTCTGTCAGGATTACTCCTTATGGAGCCTTGGGAAGATATCGGCTTGCCTGGCTGCGTTCTTGGGCGTTCCTCGCCCTCCACATTTGCCCCTCCTCCTCTCTCTGCCGGAGAAGCTCTTTCAGTCTTTCAGTTTTCTTCTCCTTCTCCTCTTTAACTTCAATTTCTTCCATATGCCCTCCAGGCACCTTCAGTCCCCCCTGTCCCAGTGGGGCACTTCCTCAGTTTTGTTCTCTAAAGTTTTCCCCAACTGAGAATATCTCTCCACGGGTTCGCTCCCTCGCAGCTCTGCGAGGACGTGACCAGTCTCCTTGACAGAAACACTGGGGACAGTTAGCAAGTTTGGCAATTAGAGAGCAGAAAAGTCAGAATTCTGGGGAAAAAAATGGAGTGGGTCTAAAAACGCTAAGAAATAAATAAACTAATTAAGCCCGAAGTGACATTATAGAAATAAATGAAGTTTACTCTGAAAAGTCAGTGATGAATGTAGGGAGTGGATTAGAAACAAGGATAGAAATAGAAGTGTTAAGGTAATTACAGATAGGTTATAGGTAGTAATACCGAAAAGAAAAACTTGAACTTAAAAAGGAAGTTATTTGTTTGTTAGAGTTATCTGTGTAGGTTGGTTTATGTACGATTGTTTTGTAATAGATTGGTGGTATGTAATGTTTATAGGGGAGGGAGGACTGGATAACAAAAAAGGGGTACATGGGAGGGGATAATTGGGATAATTTGTGATTATTAGGATGAAAACGTGGAGTAGGATGTTTGTGTATTTTTTGTGTATTGGAAAACTCAATAAAAATATTATTAAAAAAAGACAGTTTTTTTTTCATCAAGCTTCAGGTGTCAGGAACCCCAGGACGTGCTATGTTGTGCGCCTCAGATATCTGGGGTCAGACCCTAAGAGAGGATACAGGGCTTATATTTCAAAGAGGCTCCTTAGGGATACTTTGGATGCCCCTAGAGAAGATATTGTGGCAGTGATTCAATTACCAGGGTCTAGAGAAATCGATGTTTGTTTGGCTTCAGAAAAGGTCTACAGAGAGTTCTGGATGAAGTGCAAAATGGTGAAACATTTGAGCCCAGAGTTGTTGACTGAATATGAGATGATCCTGCTATTTAGGAGGGATTCAAAGGTCTTGACCATAAGTTTCAGAACTACAACCATCCCCAGTCAGGATGCAACACGCTGGGTGTCTAAATACGCTAGTATTTTGTCTGGATCTGATGAGAAGGAAGACGAACAGGGTTATTGGACAGGAGAATATAGGTGTGTGGTTTCTTTTAAGAATGAGGACCCTAAATATAGGCATGGAAAGATACCCAAATATTTTTTCCTGGGGGCTAGGGGGGTCACCAGGTACAGTGGCCAGCCTCAGGCTTGTTTCCACTGTGGACCTTACGATCACCAGAGATGTTTGTGCACCACTCCATTGTGCTAGTGCTGTGGCACCAGGGGCCATCCGACGGCGGCTTGTCGTAGCAGCATCAGGTACAACTTTTGTGGTGAATTGGGACACACTTATTTTGGTGTCCCCAGGCTTATTACAATCAGCAAGATCCCAAAGTCTTTGAGAAGGCCCAACAAGTAGCCAGAATGGGGAAAGAAAAGCTCAGTCCAAGAAACAGACAAAAGCCCTGAGAGACACCTTGAGAGCCAGGGGAGAGGAGTTGCTACCTGTGGAGAGGTGGGAAAACAGAAGGAGAAACCATGGTTCGGGACCTCTGTTGGAGAACAGAAAACATGAGGAAGTGAATGAAGGAAAAGATGCTGAATGGAATGAGTACCGGGGGGGGGTGCGGGAAAAAGAAAAGATGGAAACCCGCGGGAAAAAAGGCCCAAAGTGAGAGAAGGGAGTTAGGGGTCATAATAGGTTCCATGTTCTTGCAAAAAGAGGAGAGAAGAGTTGGGGAAGGACTGAGTCAGTCATTATGGAATTCAGTGCTAGAGAATTTTTGGGTTGGTTGTAAAGGGGGCGGGAGACAGAAATTTCTAAACAGGCAGGAAAAGAAAAGGGAAAAGGAGTCCAAGGAGCAAAAGGCATGGAGCGATGAGGAATCAGGGGGGTAACCAGGAAAGAGCCCAAAAGGGAAAAGGGAAAAAGGAAAGGGGATGGGAAGTGGAGAGTGGGTAGAGGGACAGACGGTGCTACTGTCGGGGGGGTTCCTGAAGGCTTGCGTGAACAGATGGTGACAGAGATTGTGATGGAGGAAACACTGGCCAGAGTTGGTAACTTCACCGCTCTTTTTTTCAGAAGAAGTAGGAGTACTTATGCAAGAACTTGATAATTTTGGGGGTTTCCCGATGCTGAGTTGGGTCTGGTTTTCCCCTCCGTTGCTGCCCCCTCCCTACCCCGGACTTCCTGATGCCCTCCCCTGCTCTCTTCCATCTCGCCCCCCTTTGACCCGGATGGCCCGGTGTTCACTTCACCATCCCTTTTTCCCCATCCATTCCACCCCTATCCCATATTAAGGGAGATACACCTTGGGTTTGCGGGGAGGAGGTAGAGGGAAGCCAGTTAGAACCAGTAAACCAGAGGGACAGGGAGGCCAGATAGAAGGAGAGGTTGTAGATTGAACGGGAAGTGAGTAGTTTTTCGATTAGTGGACTGTGCTTTTTGGAAGATAACAAAAGTAATGAGAACTGGGCAAAAAGTGGTGGAGAGAGGAGCCGATGCCTTTCCGGGTAAACAGCCATGATAACATGCTGCCCCTGACTTCCTCACGGATGTCTATGGGCAGATTCAACATAACAGGGTTTTGGGCGTAGTGGTTTCAGACCATAGAGGGATTTATGCGAGACTTGAAGCATTCCATATACTGGGAAATGGTTGGCGGGGTTTTTTTAGCCGCAGTTGGAAAAAAATGCAAAGAACCATTTGTCTGGATATTTAAAAGAAGTGCCCAGGAACATTAAAATTTTCAGGGCCAGAGGATCCCCTTTGGTCTGTGGGACATTAAATGGAGTTTTTCCATCAGATATATTTTTTAAAAAGGGAAAACCCAAACCCTGTGTCTGAAGGAAGCAGAACAAATATATCCTAGACTTTTGTGTCAGAGACAAGCCTCTGTTAGAAGAAAGTCAAGCTAAGGAGACTACCGAAGGTTTTTAAAGGGACTGCCCGTCGGCCACAGCCATTTGGAAGATAGCCGCTGCCCTTGATTCGGAGGCTGTGACGTCTGGCTTGCAACCGGAAAGCAGTTTCAGAGAATCACGTCGACCCCGGGGGGGGGGGGAAGAAAGAGAGGACATAATGGGAGGACTGTTAGTTTTTTTTGGGGAATTTCCCTTTCGTCAACTGTAAGACTGGTTAACTTGTACGTTTTGCTGGCTTTGGTTTTCCAGAGAAAGAAAGAGTTAGTTACAGAGACACAGCGGATGTTAAGGCTGCTGTTATTTTGTAGGGAACAAAATAAAAACTCTAAGTGAAACAGAAAGGGGCAAAAAGTCTTCAAAGAGATGGAAGGGGGTTCTGGCCATGATTGGCAGAAACAACACCTGGCTTTATTTAGGTGCAGGTTATACAGTTTACAGACATAAGTACGTTAGTAATTTATTAATTAATTTTAATTTTATTTTAATTTCTATTTTAATTTCTATCTCAATCATATTTAAAATTTAATTGTAATTTCAATAATATTGTTCTTTGTTCTTTATATATAAAATTGCGAAATATGTAAAAAAAGTTTAACGGGGAAAAATAACAAAGAATAGTTTAATAATAAATAATTGTACTGAAAATTGTAATGCTTGTATAAAAATAGGTGTAATTTTGAAAAATTTTTAAATAACTTTTGTGATTTTTTGAAAGAATGAAATATTGTTGTTTTGTTTTAATTATGTCATTCCATTAGTGAATTTGTATTATTTTACTAGAGGAAAAATTGTTTTTTGGGATGTTAAAATTTTAATAAAATTATTTAAACCTTGCCCTAACCCTAACCCTCACCCTAAAGCTATCCCTATCCGTAACCTTGAACATAGGATTGGGGCTAGGGCTATTTTGGGCAAAGAATTGGGTTTTAAAAAAAAATTTTTTTTTTTTTTAGGTTTAAGTAATTTTATTAAAATTTTAACATCCTACGAACACGTTTGCCCACAGTAAAATAGTACAAATAGTGCAATTAGAATAGTACAAATTAAAAATGGAATAACATAATAAAGTTATCAGAACTACAATATAACAAAATATTACACTTTTTCAAAAAAAGTACGCAATGTTGTTTCAATTTTCTAAAATTACACTTATCTTTATACAAGGATTACAATTTCCAGTACAATTATTTTTCATTACCACTATTCCTAGTCCTGTTTTCCTGTCAAACTTTCTTACATATTATGTACATTTACGTATAAAAAACAATGAACAATACTATTGAAATTAAAATTTTAAAAATTTAAACTATAATTAAGTTATAATTAAGCTAGAATTTTTTTCTCCAACTCCCCAACTAAGAAATCCACGCCCATGATTTCACAGTATATGGAACGCTTCAAGTCTCAAATACATCCCCTCATGGTCTGAAACCACTCCCCCAAGACCCCTTTTTTGTTGAATCTGCCCATAGACCTCCCTAAGGAGGTCAGGGCCAGCATGTTTTCCATCGTGACTGTCACCCAGAAAGGCACCGGCCCCTTTTTCCACCATTTTTCCCATCCAGCTCTTCTTACTTTTGATATAACTACTAATTTAGTTCAATCTCCAACCTCTCCGTCTCTCCGGCCTCCCTGTCCTTCTGACCCCACTGGTTCAACTGGCTCCTCTCTACCCCTCCGGCTGACCCGAAGGTGTAGTCTCACTAATATGGGATAGGGGTGGAATGGATGAGGAAAGTAGGGATGGTGAAGCGGACAGGGGGGATCCGGGTCAGGAAGGCAGGAGGGGAAGAGTGCCAGAAAGGGCATCAGGTGGTCCGGGGTAGGGGGGGGGCAGAAAGGGGAAAGGGATAAACAGAAACCCGACTCGGCATCGGGAGGCCCCCAAATTTCTTTTACCAAAGTCTTGCAAAAGAACTTCTACTTTTTTGGGAAATTAACGCGGTGAAGCCACTGACTCCGCGCCAAGTGTTTCCTCCATCACAATCTCCGTCACCATCTCTTGGGGCAAGCCCTCAGGACACCCACCTAACACCAGCACCGTCTGTCCCTCTACCACCGATTCTCCATTTTCCCCCCCCCCTTTTTCCTTTTTCCCTTTTACTTTGCTTTTTTCCCCTTTGGTCTGCCACCTGATTCCTCATCGCTTCATGCCTTTTGCTCCTTGGACTTCTTCGGCTCCTTTGTCCCTTTGCTTCTCCTGCCTGTTTAGGTTCCCTTTGTCTCCCGCCCCCTCGACAGCCACCAACAATTCTCTGTCACTGAATTCCTTAGGGACTGACCCAGTCCTTCCCCAATTTTCTCCTCTTCTCAAAAATTTGGGAAACCCATTAAAGATCCCCCCAACTGCCTCTTCCCTCACTTTGTCCTTTCTCTGCGGGTTTCCTTCTTTTTTTTCCCCCACCCCTCCCCGGACCCCATTCCATTCCCGGGATCTTTTCCTTGACTCGCTGCCTCATGCTGTCTGTTCTCCAACAGAGGTCCCCCAACCATGGTTTCCCTCTCTGTTTCCCGCCCTCTCCACAGATGGCAACTCCTCTCCCCCGGCTCTCAAGGCGTCCCTAGGGGCCCTTGTCTGTTCCTTGGACTGAGCTCTTTCTTTTCCCCTTCTGGTTTTTCTTGGGCCTTTCAAAGACTTTGGCATCTTGTTGGTTGTAAAGGCCTGGGGACCCAAAAAAAAGTGTGTCCCAATTCACCGCAAAAGTTGACCTAATGCTGCTGTGACAGGCTACCGTTGGATGGCCCCTGGGGCCACAGCGGGAGCACAGCGGAGTGGTGCACAAACGTCTCTGGTGATCGTAAGACCCACAATGGAAACAAGCCCCGGGGCTGCCGCTTTCCTGGTGACCCCTATCGGCCCCCAAAAAAAAAGTACTTGGGTAGCTTTCCATGCCTATATTCGGGGTCCCTTCTTAAAAGAAACCACACACCTATATTCTCCTGTCCAATAACCCTGTTTGTCTTCCTTCTTATCAGGTCCCGACAAAACGGTAGCGTATTTTGACACCCACCGTGCTAATCCCAGCGGGGGGTGGTCGTGGTTCTGAAACTTACGGTCAAGACCTTTTTATCCCCCCTAAATCGGGGCCCTCTCATATTCAGTCAACAACTCTGGGCTCAAACGTTTTACCGTTCTGCACTTCATCCAGAACTCTCTGTAGACCCTTTCCCAAGCCAAACAAACATCGATTTCCCTAGACCCTGGCAATTGTATCACTGCCACAATATCCTCTCTAGGGGCATCTAAAACCCTAAGGAGCCTCTTTGAAATATAAGCCCTGGATCCTCTCTCAGGGGGTTGGGCCCCCGATATTTAAAACGGGACCATAGCGCGTCCTGGGGTTCCTGACATTGGAAGCGTGATGAAAAAAATGTCTAAGTATTCCTCCTCCTCTTCCGTCAAACCTGAAATATTGGAGGGTCTAGCAGCGCCAGTACTCCGCCCTGCTATACTAGCGTAGGTCCCCCCCTCTTTTCTGTGTCCTGGGGTTTGTCCCCAGTCCTCCCACCGGGCAGGTCAGGCGGAAAAACAGAAGCTCCAGGAGGTGCTTCTTTTTTTGGGGGTCATTGCCACGTGTTTTCATCTCCCTCCCTCCCCCTTTTTGTGTGTTCGGGGAGGGTTTAGCTTCGTTTTTTCCCCTTTTATGTCACATTAGTTTCAGAGTCCATTCTAGGCCTTGTCGGAAAACGGCCGTTACCGGAGGCATCCTCCAATAACCTCTTCGGGGCCCTCCCCCGGCTCCACAGTTCTCATGTCGGTCACGGAAAGGGTATTGTTCAGGGTTTTTTCCCCCGAGGGGAAAAAAAACATCCAAACCGGCAGCATCTTCCATGGACATCCCCCCCCGGCCCCGCATCCTGACCAAGCCCTTCTCTTTTCTCTCCCCCACCAAAACCATTTACCCCCTCCAACCGCCAAACCCATTTTCCCCATCCACCCCATCTCCCCAAGCCTGCTCCCATCTCGGTTTCTTGCTCGCCCCTATCAGAAACGTCCCAATCAAGGTCGGAATCGCTGACATCGCTCAGAGTCCCTCTACGTGCCACATTTCCCGCACCTTCCCGTTGTACAATGTTCCCCATCCTCTGCATCTCCCTCCTCCCTCTCGCCCTCTCCCGATCCTCATCGGTTGCTCGGGGGCGGCCGACAGGCGCCCCCCGGCTGGAACCGGGCCACACATCCCGCAGAGCTGCTCTCAAGCTGCGCCGCCAGATCCGTTTCTTTCCAACGCCTCAACTTCTCCTTGATTTTCTCTTGTCTGGTTCCCTTAGCCATTTCTTCCGTTTGGATCAAAACCCGACTGCTTGGCAATCTTTCTGCACTGTTTTAAGTGTGCCGTCACCATTAAGAGCCACTCCATATAGGCTTTCTGGCACCATCTTGGCCGTCTTGTCCATTTGTTCCAAAACCCAAAAGGGGTCTGGTTTTCCGGGGGACATTCCCAAAGGGCCTATGGATCTCCTGAAAGGTCTTTATCAATCGGTCTTCCCTCAGCCAGTCCGGAGAATGATAACAATGTTTTTTTACTTCCTGCCCAGTAGCAAATACTCGACAATCTCCAAGGATAAAGTCCTCCCTAGGGGCACCTGCTTCTGAGACTGTTCTACCTTGTAATCCCGACAGCACCGATTTGGGGAAAAAGGAAAACTTTTTTCTCCAGGATACCCCAAAGTTTATCTCTACTATACTTTTTAAACTGGGTAGGTCTTTTTAGAGCCCGGGAGGGGAAAGTGTGCCACCGTGTAGTCCCCGAGTTTCAGCGTGTTATCCCCGTCAAAGTTTTTTGGCAAAATTTTATTTGGGGCTTTTTTCCAAGGAGTGTAGAAAACATTCCATTTCCCGGGGTCTGAGATCTGCTTTTCCTCGGAAAACGTTGTAGTTTGGAAACCCTTTCCCAAAGATTTCCCTCCCCTTTTGCCCCCTTTTCCCCCCCCCACGCTTTGGAAGTCCGTGTCATTTGGCGAATTAAATATTCCTTTGTGACTTTTTTCCCGGGGGGAACTTTTCCCTCCTTCCTTTGTTTTCCTTTTTGGGTCTTTTCTTTTGGGCTTCACCCCCAACACCTTCCTCCTCCATCTTCTCCTCCTCACTGCTCTTTTCCCCAGAGCTCTCGCTGCTAGCAAGCAGAGAAGAAATGCCAGAGCACTCCATGCCACTCTCCCTTCGTTCTTGGAAGGGGGGCCCCCCCCCCTCTCTCCACTCCCTCACATTCAGATTCATTTGTAAGTTTTATTGGGTTGACGTTTCAGTCCCCGCAAACTGCCCCACACAAGCCTCTTTCTCTGTCTCTTCTGGCTTGCGAGAATGTGCGTGCTTTCCTTTGTGTAGGGTCACAGGATACGATTCTTTTTCCGAACAGTTTCCTGGTTTGAGTGGGGGCAAACCCTATATGTATTCAAAGCCTCTTCAGCTAATAACTTCCTCTGTGAAACTTTGGCTGCCTGTTTTGTCTGATCTTTGCTTTTCCTTTGCTTTTCTCTTCTTTGCTTTTCAAAGCAAATTGCTCTAATAAAATCCTTTTTCCCTTTATAAACCTGCAGATCTTTCCTAACTTCTTCATTCTGCTCATTGATGCCACTTACAATCTGTAGAAGGGACTTTTACTCCCTTGCTTTCTTTCCCACACTGGCTTCCTCAACAGGCTCCCCGCGATAATCATTCCAAAATCTTGGAGGGCCTTTTTATTGAATCCACCCCCCAAGTATGCTCTGTTTTGCATTTCTCTCAAACAAAAATCCCTCTGCAAAAATTCTGTGGCTTCCCCCGGTTCTGTGGAAACACTGTCTAATTCAAACTCTTTGGAAGATTCCTCCAACAGTCCCAAAAGTTTTCCCAGTTTTTCTGCATTCAAATAATATGTTTCTTTATACTGATCAAAGTAAAAGAAATCCTCCAAAAAGCTTTCAACAGTAGCCAGACCCAGGGTTTTTCCTCCCCCCTCCTCTCTGCCTCTTTCCATGGTTACAGCAGGCTTTAGCAGTCCGGAGTCTACTTTCAGTTTCGCTTGCTGAGTTTGTTTGTTTGCTAAATGGCTGCCTGCCTCTTTTTGCTGCCAAAAGGTTGTTTCTTTGGGCTTTTGAATATATTCTTTTTCCTGAATGTCCTTCTGGAGTCTAGAATCCACTTTTAATTCTCCTTGCAGTAAGTTTGTGCTGCCCTTCCAGGCAGTTTCTGTTTCTGCCATGGCTGCCACGCCCTGTTCTTTCAGAGCTGACTCCAGTGTTTTCTCCCTCCCTTCTTCTTTCTGGCTTTCTGCTTGTAAAACCTCCTTCCCTGGAGTTTCTAATATTTCCTTGGCACTGTTAGAAGCCAGTCCAGCCCCAAATCCCTTCTCGGTTTCCAAAACCATAGTACTCACAGTCTTATTGTGCTTGTTTGCCAGTTTCAAAACCTCTTCAGTTTCTTTCTCTTTCCTTTCCTGGGAAGCCATTGCTTGCTGTAAAGTCTCTGCAAGTTTTCCTGGGGGCTGAGTTTGATCTGCCCCAAACCCCTCAAAATTCTTCTTTTGATGTTCCATCCTTGACTCCCCTGATGCCTGAAGGGTTCCACTGCCTACCCCAACTAGTGAGGTTGCAGCATTTTCACTGGATTCAGGAGAATCCACTGTTTTCTGGAAAGTTATTGAGGAGCTGTAAAAAGCACAACCTCCTCCTTTGAGAACAGAGATAGGATTAGGGTTAGGGTTAGGGTTAGGGTACCTTAGGGTGTTACTGTAGTTTGTAGCCCAGACTTGTGGGATATTAGATATCATTTTGATATCAATAATTTGGCCTTCTTTACTTATTCCATTCCACATGCTGTGAGGTCCCTGGACAAGCTCACATACAGGCATGGCCGCTTATTGCTGTAATATTCCACACAAATACAGGTAGGCCAGAAATATCTGTCCCACTGCTTCAGGAGACCTCAACGCAAATACCGCATTATGTATGCATGCTACTTACAAAGAATTTCCTGCCCTGAGCAGGCAGCTTGACAAGTCAAATATTCAATCGTCAAGCACTCTATGTTTGCATACTGGCTACTCTATTGACAATTCGGATTTAACTCAATCATGCCAAATTCTGACCTTTTGGAGGCTTTGTCTCCAGCCTGAAAGTCATTGTTTTCCCCAAGTATGGACTAGCCTACGGCCACATTTTCCCGTATAAGAACTCCTGACTTTGAGAGCTTCCTCAGACTGCTCCCGACTTTCATACCGCCTTGCTGCCACTTTGCTTGGCGAGCCTTCCCTTCAGTCCCATGTACTGAGAACCTTCATATCCATGAACTCTGTCTTCAGACTACCCGGGCTTCAGGACAAGTGTAGTATTACCCATACCAAAACCTCCTCTAAGAATCCTTCTATCCAACTCCAATCTTTATTTCTCTAGTTATCTGTGTGAGTGTGTTGCATACACTTTTTTGATTGTATTTTAATAAAAACAACAATTATTATTTCACTTCTGTTTGCTCCTTGAGTTGGCCTGACCCCGTAGGCATTGGGTAAAAGATCTCGCTCCATTGCCCTGCCTCTCACACTGCTAACTTGTGCTCTTTGCTAATTTTCCCAACTTGTATAATTTGGAGAGCATTTAGGTGTCCCTCACCGGACTCCCAGAAATCAGGGTAACGAGGGCTAGGGCTAGGTTAGGGCTAAGGTTAGGGCTAACCCAAACCCTAGGTCTCCTCTCTTAAATAAATTACCTGGCAGATCCCCTGAATGGTATTTGGCCTATCTGTTAGGAGACATAAAGAAATCTGTAACAGAAACTGTTGCAAAATTTCTTCTTGCTGCTGTTCAGACTTGTAAAAATATGATTAAGACACTTGCGTAGTATGTTGAGTCTGTGATTATATGCTTCCTTTTGGTTTGTCTGTTCTGTGGTCTGTTTTAAAGACTTTTTTTACAATGGATTTCACGTGCTTTTAACAGTCTATGACTTCCTAATTAAGAATACTTGAATTACTATCTTAATTATAATATGCGCCCCATTTATGTGTTTTCTTTTAAGATTCATATGTTTAACTGATTTTGGTTTTAACAATTATACTTTTAACTTTTGTACCATCTATGCTGTTATTTTTTGCTTGTTTTATTGGGTCTGTGACTGTGCAAATATCTATCTATATACATTTTGGTCCATTCTGAGTCAGAAGAGAAAACTGAAGAGATCACCTGAGAAGTGCTGGGACTCTTGAAGGACACTGGCTTCAAAGCCAATTGGGAAAAGGCTCAATTAGTTTCCACCTAAGTCAAATACCTAGGGCTCTGTTTAGGTGTAGATGGTCATGCCCCAGGTGCCCAGAGAGTCGAAATAGTCTCCAAACTGCCAGCCCCCACAGATGTGCATTCCTTGAGTTCCCTCTTGGGCACATTCAATTTTTCTTGGGACTTGATAGAATCCTTCAGTGTCAAGGCGAGGCCCCTATATGCACTCCTAAAGAAAATTCCCAGTGGGGATGGGGACCTGCACAACAGTAAGCATTCGTCCAACTTAAAGATCTGATGAAAGCTCCCACTTTAGCTCATCCTCATGTCTAAATACTTTCTAATTCAGCTGGCCACCTCAGATAAGAACATCTGAGCAGTCCTATCTCAACCCTACAATGGCACTCAGTGAGTTATCGCTTACGCCTCTAGAAACTTATCTCAACCAGAGACCAAATTCAGTCCTTGTGAGAAAATTTGTCTTGCGCTACTCTGGGCTTTGACACACTGGGAATTCATAATTGGAGGTGCCCGTGTGGACATCCAAACACCCCACATGCCTCTTAAATACATATTATCAGGGAAAGTCCAAAATGCCAAGTAACAAATGCCAGGATAGTCAAATAGACTCTTGCCTTGGTAATTCTTGGGGTGGATTTTCAAAAATGGTCCCAAGCAACGCTGGCTCCCTATGGTTTAGTTGTGACTGGAGGCACACGAGTGTCCTTGGCCACCTCTGATGAATAATGACTGCCCTGTTGAGTGGGGATACTTTCTGGAGGAGGCACAGTTGCATGGATTTGTCTGTTGGTTTTGTGACGGATCCTCTATGCACGTTCATGGAAGCCCTACGACTGGCTTTGGAGCAATCCATGTATTTGATTCTTTTTTCAAGACAAAGGCTGAACACACTCCGGTCAAGCGGGTGAAGTAGAAATCCTTCATGCTATCTTGGAACATGAACCACTTGACTGTCCCTTAGCAATCTATACCAATTCGGACTGGACTGCGAAAGCTGCTAGTGTTTGGTTCCCAACCTGGTTGCAAAATGCTTTAAAATCCTCAGGTGGGAAACCTATTGCTCATTTGGAAAAGTCGGTGAGAATTGTCACCCAAGAAAGAACTGCCTTGACCTGGATTGCTCCTATAAAGGACACCAGAGGAGTGCTTCTGCCACTTGCCTCTGGAATAACTGAGCAGATGCTCTTGCTAGGGAAGCTGTCCTGCAAGATGATAGAGCCCCTATAACTCCCATCAATGTCAATTCAAAATAATCCCTTGTTTCTCCCACCTTTGATCTAGCTACCTTGCAGAAAGGAGGTCCAGAGATTTCTGAACTAGCTAGGAAGGGCATTGATCTCTCTGGTCGATTTAAAATAGAACAACTGGGAGGAGTGTTTTGGGCAGTGGATTCTGAGGGTGAATGCCATTGGATTGTCCCCACAGACCCATGCAGAGATGTGATCCAGTTCATACACGACCAGGGTGTTACTCCACTGGAAAAATCGTATCCCAGGGTCAATTTTGATATTAAAATATGATTCAATGTGCCTGAGAGGTCACCCAGATAGGCACATAGACAGCAATGGTCAAAGACTGAAAACCAGGTCTGGCCAGTAAAATCCCCAGTCACGTATCCCCAGGAGACCTCAAGATATGTTGTTACCCTGATTTCATGGGGGACACCTAAATGTGCTCCAAATAGTGGGGAATGGGAATTATCCAGAGTGTGAGCTATAGCAGACAAGAGGCAGGGTAACTTAGCGAGATCGTAAAGCCCAGTTTTTACGGGGTCAAGCCAAACCAAAAACCACACCAAATTGTTGAAGGAATGATTTTTATTTTATTTTCATTAAAAATAAGTCACTGCGCATGTTCACACTTTCGCACTCACACAAGAGCTAAAAAGAAATAAAAGAGACGAAAATTGATAGGAGATTTTAGAGAGGTATTCTTGGGGTATTCTGCACCTGGTCCTGAAGATGGAGACAGCAGCAGAGTGAGAGGAGAAACTCAGCATGTGGAATGCTGAGGGGATTGCTGGATGGAGTGATGTGGAGCCAAGAGGAAACTGGAGCGATCTGAGGAACCTCTTCAAAACAGGGGTTTTTATATGTACCTTGGGGGCTGATTCTTTCCCAGGGAGAAAAATGGGTTGAGGAACTAAGACAAAGCTCCAAAATGAGCATGATTTGAGCACAAAGCTCCAAAATGTCAGAGTGCTTAATTTGATTAGATTTGCTGGGGTTCGTCAAAAGCCACAGCAGTACGTAAATTGCTCTCGCTTGACAGGCTGTTTGTCAGGATTGCTAATCCTATCAAGATGGCTTCTCAGGGCAGAGACCTCTTTGTCTAATTTAATGTATGCATGTCTGGAGGGCTCCTGGGGCTACTTAGAATCATAGAATCATAGAAATGTAGAGTTGGAAGAGACCACAAGGGCCATCCAGTCCAACCCCCTGCCATGCAGGAAAACCCTCAAAGTACTCCCGACAAGTGGCCATCCAGCCTCCACTTAAAAACCTCCAAAGAAGGAGACTTCACCACACTCTGTGGCAGCACATTCCACTGCCGGACAGCCCTGACTGTCAGGAAATTCCTCCTGAGGTTCAGGCGGAATCTCCCCTCCTGCCGCTTGCATCCATTGCTCCTTGTCCTGGTCTCAAGAGCAGGAGAAACAAGCCCACTCCCTCCTCGACATGACATCCCTTCAAATATTTAAACATGGCTATCATGTCCCCTCTCAACCTTCTCTTCTGCAGACTAAACATACCCAGCTCTCTAAGTCTGTCCTCATAGGGCATGGCTTCCAGGCCCCTCACCATTTTGGTTGCCCTCCTCTGGACCTGCTCCAGCTTATCCATATCCTTCTTGAATTGGGGTGCCCAGAACTGGACACAGTATTCAAGATGAGGTCTAACCAATGCAGAATAGAGTGATACCAATACCTCCCTCGATCTAGACACCATACTCCTATTGATGCAACCAAGAATTGCGTTGGCCTTCTTGGCTGCCGCATCACACTGCTGACTCATGTTCAGCTTGTGGTCTATGAAGACTCCTAAATCCCTTTCACACGTACTGTTAGCCAGCCACGTGTCCCCCATCCTATATTTCTGCATACCATTTTTTCTGCCTAAGTGTAGGACCTTACATTTCTCTCTGTTGAAGTTCATTTTGTTAGCCTTGGCCCAGCTCTCCAATCTGTCCAGGTCCTTTTGAATTTTGATCCTGTCATCAGGCGTATTAGCAACCCCTCCCAATTTGGTGTCATCTGCAAATTTGATCAGCGTGCTCTCTATTCCTTCATCCAAGTCATTAATGAAGATATTGAACAGCACCGGGCCCAGGACAGAACCCTGTGGCACCCCACTAGTCACTTCTCTCCAGGATGAGAATCTGTCATTGGTGACCACCCTTTGGGTACGGTCAGTCAACCAGTTACAAATCCACCTGACAGTAGCCATGTCCAGCCCACATCTTACTAGCTTCTTTGCAAGAATGTCATGGGGAACTTTGTCAAAGACCTTACTGAAATCAAGATATACTATGTCCACGGCATTCCCTTCATCTATCAAGCAAGTAACTCTATCATAAAAAGAGATAAGATTAGTCTGGCATGACCTATTTTTGAGAAATCCATGTTGACTTTTCGTAATTACGGCATTGTTTTCTAAGTAATTAGAAACTGACTGTTTGATGATCCGCTCCAGGATCTTTCCAGGTACTGATGTCAGGCTGACTGGGCGATAATTATTTGGGTCCTCTTTTTTCCCTTCTTGAAGATGGGGACAACATTTGCCCTCCTCCAGTCTGCCGGAACTTCTCCGGTCCGCCAAGAGTTTTCAAAGATTATAGCAAGAGGTTCCGCAATGACCTCTGCTAGTTCTTTTAAAATCCTAGGATGCAATTCATCTGGTCCTGGAGACTTGAATTCATCCAGTGTGGCCAGGTATTCCTGTACTACCTCTCTATCTATTCTGTGCTGCATTTCCCCCACTTCCTCACCTGCTCCCCAACCGCCAGGTTGCGTGTTTTTATCCTTTTGGGAAAAAACTGAGGCGAAGAAGGTGTTGAGGAGTTCTGCCTTTTTCTTCCTCCTGTTATTAATTCACCATCTTCCTTGCGCAGTGACCCTATCGTCTCCTTCTTTTTCCTTTTGCTGCGGACGTATTTAAAAAAGCCCTTTTTATTGTTTTTAATGTCTCTGGCCAGCCTAAGTTCATTCTGTGCTTTAGCCTTTCTGACCTTCTCCCTACATCTCTTGGCTACTTGCTTATAATCTTCTTTGGTGATTTCCCCTTCTTCCATTTCCTGTACATGTTTTTCTTAATACTTAGCTCAGCTGAGAGCTCTTTAGTCAACCATTCCGGTTTGTTCAGATGCCTTCCATTTTTCCTCCTTAATGGCACAGTTTTAGCCTGTGCCTTCAGTACCTCCCTTTTAAAGAACTCCCATGCATCCTGAACTCCTTTCTCATTGACTATTCTTGACCACGGGATTTCAGCCAGCAGCTCCTTCAGTTTACAGAAGTCTGCTTTTTTAAAATCTAAGACGAATGCCTGGCTACACTTGCCTTCTCTTCCCCACTGAATACAAAATTCTAATAGGGCATGGTCACTCTCTCCTAAAGATCCAACCAGTTCTACGTCATTAACAAGGTCTTCCCTGTTGGTCAGGATCAGATCCGGAATATTTGATCCCCTTGTCGCCTCTTCCACCTTCTGGACCATGAAATTGTCTGCAAGACAAGCAAGAAACTTGCTGGACCTTGCCGCCTTTGCAGAGTTTGACTGCCAACATATATCCGGGTAGTTGAAATCTCCCATTATTACTGTATCTCTCCTTTTTGAATGTGCAGTCATTTGGTCTATGAAAGCGCCATCGAGGTCCTCAGTCTGGCTTGGAGGTCTGTAGTAAACCCCCACTATAATATCCCTATTGTTTCTCGCTCCCTTAATTCTTACCCAGATGCTCTCGACCTGGCTTCCGGTGTTCAAGTCATGGATCTCTTCACAGGTGAAAACATCCTTGACATATAAGGCTACTCCTCCTCCTTTCTTATTTGGTCTATTTCTACAAAATAGGCTATACCCCTCTATTCCTACATTCCAATCGTGAGACTCATCCCACCAGGTCTCAGTGATGCCTATCAAATCATATTTATTTTGCTGTACTAGGAGTTCAAATTCATCTTGCTTGTTTCCCATACTCCGTGCATTAGTGTAGAGACACTTAAGTCCCCGTGCCCTTTCTGCAAGTCCCATAGCATTTTTTCCACCCCTCCCACGATTGGATGCTATTCCTACTTGGCCAATATCATGTGGGCCTTTTTCCCCTGCACTTGCCGAGTCCTTGTCCTGAATAATCATGTCTCCCTCCCCAGTTGTACTTAGTTTAAAGCCCTCCTAATCCTCCTTGTGAGACTGTTTGCAAAAACGTTCCTGCCAAGTTTCGTGAGGTGCAGCCCATCCCTTGCCAGAAGCCCATGTTCCTGGAATTTCAAGCCATGATCCAAAAAACCAAACTGTTGGCGGTGGCAAAATGTGCGGAGCCAGCTGTTGACCTCTACTATTGTCCTTTCCCTTCGTGCACCATATCCTTGAACAGGGAGGATTGATGAAACGACCACCTGCGCACCAAGGTCCTTAAGCTTTCTCCCCATAAGCTCGTAGTCCTTTGTGATGTGGTGAAAGCTGCGCTTCACCGTGTCATTGGTTCCAACGTGAACCAAAACGAGGGGCTTATGGTCAGTGGGCTTGACCAGCCTGGCTAGCCTCTCTGACAGATTGATTACTGGCCAGACCTTGTATTTCCTAATTGTGGCCGTTTGGCCATGCCTGCCTGTGTGCTGTTCCAGGGAACCCTTTCAGACATGTGGAGATGATTTTGATATTAATAAATATTAAATTGTTGACCCCAGGATAGGGCCAGTTCACTGCAGTAACAGTGTAAACCAACAATAAACAAAGGGTCTTCAGCCCCAAGATACTGACTTGAGGGGATTAGCGTTTCTACCCCAAGTTGAGCAAATATTCCATCAGGCGAGGACCATTTACGTGAAGTCACACCACTAACTAACACAGCTGAAGATCTTGAGACTTTGGCAACACTTTGCAATCCCATCACACAAGGGAAATTGCCATGGTGGAGCTTCGTTAGTGCTCCAACACCCATTGTTCTCCCCAGGAAAGGATTATCTCATCAGGTACTTTTTTCTCACAAATAGTCACAGTTTTTGAGCAGTTCTTTGGATCACTCCTGGTCACCCCAGCAGACCGTTGCTCCATCCGTTGACTGATCCCCTCAGCCCTCTCCGTGCTGAGCCCCACTACACCCCTTCAATATTCTCCTATCCAGTTTCCTCTCTTTTGCTTCTTAATAGGTCTTGAGCAATAAATTGATGCCCCTTCTGCCAGATTACATTGAGATTCCAGAAGACAGAATGGAATTAATGGGCTGTATCTTTAGAACTTCTTCTAAAATAGCAATAGAGAGAGATCTTCCACACAACATAGTTATTTGCTTCACAAGAACCTTGGTAAAAGAAAAAATTTTGCAGACTAGCTACCAGAAAAAGCTTCTCTTAAAAGATAGGGAGGTGAGAATATTTAAGGATATTTCCTTTCAAATTCTCAAGAAATGCCAGAAATACAGACCATTAACTAATTTCCTACTCAAAGACCAAATCAATTACAGATGGGAAAAGCTAGAAGGCCTCTCTTTTTACTATAACCAATGAAGACATAAGATTAATACAGCAAAAAAAGCCAAGGAAATATTGACTAAGCTTATGAAATATTTTGAAAAATCTACTTGTTTGGGTGAAGAGACAAAAATAGATCAGAAAGAATCAAAAGAATCAAGTAAACAAACCCCAACTACTAATCTAGAATTTGAACTACTCAGAGAAACAGAAAGGGAGGAGGAAGAAGGAATTACAATAGAAAGCAAACCAGAAGAAAAAGCATCAGTTCAAAGATTAGAAGATGTTGAGAAGGAATAGATACAAAGGAAACTGGACAAATATCTAAATTTGATCGTATATAAATAAACATTACCAAAGATGACCACTGAAATATATTCATGGAGTGTTAAAAGCCTGAACGCCATTTTTAAGAGAAGACAGATATTTCACCTTCTAGAAAAAACTTCTTGACATTATTTGTCTCCAAAAAGTTTGTGTCTGATCACAAGATTTAAAGTATGCAAGGAACTCCAAATTGGGGAAATGCTTTGCTTCAACTTTTGAAAAAAAGAAAAGAGGAGTTCTGATATATGTATTAATAATAAATATACTGCAGTCGAGATTTTTAAAAATAATAAAGAACAATATCTTGGAGTGGAAGTGAACTTTACACAGACCAAAGTATTGATTGTAGTAGTTTATGCTCCTAATGGTGCAAAAGGCAACTTTTCTGTCAACTTTCATACTGAGATTACGAGTTATATTCAAGAAAGAGGTCAAGACAATGTTATCATACTGGGTGATATGAATGGTGTTATCAACCCATCATGGATAGAACTTTACAGAGGAAACCTCAAAGTAATTAAGGCAAACATTCAAAGAGTTTTTTTACTATGATGGATGACCTCTCTCTCTTGG
The DNA here is from genome assembly GCA_948472985.1 of Iguana delicatissima. Classification (NCBI taxonomy): domain Eukaryota; kingdom Metazoa; phylum Chordata; class Lepidosauria; order Squamata; family Iguanidae; genus Iguana; species Iguana delicatissima. The sequence goes on along the minus strand of CAOKZL010001948.1, from coordinate 209,943 downwards.
ATACCTGGAGATATAAAAATGGAAATTCACAAGTCTATACATTTTTTTCAAATAGATACAATTCAATGTCCAGAATTGACTTGATATTGACTTCAAAAGTTCTTTTTAATAAAATAGCAAAAATGGACTTATGACAAGATTATGTGGATCATAATCCTGTACAAATAGAACTGAGAGCCAAGACAAAAATCTTGGAGATTAAATGATGTCATATTCCAACAAGAAGATTACATTTTAAAAACTAAGACAGCCATTAACAACTACTTCAGAGAAAACATTTCTCTGGATATATTGAATAAATCAGTCTGGGATGCCAGGAAAGCGTTACTTAGAGGTTGTTTTATCAAGTGGACAGCTAAATTAAGGGAAAAAAGAGATGAAAGAAAACAAAAAATATTGAGTGCTATGAAAGAACGAGAAAAACAATTAAGAAATAATCCAACAAATACTTGGATCCAACAAATACTTGGAGAATTTAAAAATTTACAACTCCAACTAAATGAGGAAAATCTATTAAAAACTGAGAAACAAATTAAACAAGCTCTTTTTTGAACAAGCCAACAAACCTGAAAAATAACTATCTTATAAATTGAGAAAAAGAAGGGGAAGGAAAATAATTTCAGAGATAAAGAAAGATGGGATCAAGTTGACTGATCAAGATGACATTAAACAAGCTTTCTTTGAATATTACAAGAAACTTTTTGACGCAACTCCACTTATATATTATGAGGAGCAAAATATGTTTTCTTACTTAGAGAAAAGTGATCGCTAAACTCTATGAAGAAAACAAAACCTTATTGAATCAGCTGATATCTATGGCAGAAATTATAGAAACTATCAGAAAACAAAAAGAAGACAAAGCCCTGGGTCCAGATGGCTTCACAGCCAGATTTTATAAGACTTTTGAACAAGAAATTTCCTTACCTTTCAAACAAACAATTAATGAGATCTTAACCATCAGCAAACTGGAAACTTGAAGTGACACTAATGTAACTTTGATCCCATCCCAAAGGAGGGGAAAGACCCTACAGACATTAAAAATTATCGACCAATTTCCGTATTAAACATAGACTATAAAATATTCACTTCAATCCTAGCAAACAGGCTGAAAAAAATATTCTCAATGGTAATTCATGAAGATCAAAATGGATTTTTACTGAAAAGATCATTGAAAGAAAACGTTAGTGTTACCCTGTTTACTGGGGGTCTCATGAGGGACACCAAAATGTGCTCAACTAAAGGGGGAAAATTAGCTCAGAGCACTGCTTTAGCGTTACGAAAGGCAGGGTTAACTTAGCAGGAACTTGTAACCCAGTGTTTACAGGGTCAGGCCAAGTCAAGAAGGAGACAGATTGGAAACTAATAAATGATCTTTATTAAATACAGGCACACAATGTAAGCAACACACGCACACAGATAACTAAGGAAAATAAAGGTGTGAGTAAGAGAGCGGGATTTTCAGAGGGATAGTTGGTTCGGGTGATACGACACCTGTTCCTGAAGCCCGGGAGAAGATAGAGAGCGATGCTGGGCTTCGGTGTATCTAAGCACATGGAGCTGAGGGGAAGCTCGACAAGCAAAGCGGCAGCAAGGCGGTTGGAACTCGGGAGCGATTCAAGGAAGGTCTCAGAATCAGAGATTTTTATAGGGAGAAGTGTGACTGCAGGCTATGCCTTACTTGGGGATAACAGTGAGTTTTGGGTGTGAGACAATATCTCTGAGAGGTCACAATTTAGCATGATTGAGTTAAGTCCGAATTGACAAAGAGGTAGACTGTATGCAAATGCTCAGTGCTTGGCATTTAATCTTCTAGCTTGCCAAGTTACCTGCTCAGGGCAGGGAGTCCTTTGTAAACAGTGTGCATACATAATGTGGTGTTTGCCAGGGAGGTCCTGAAGCGGTGATCTGGCTATTTCTGGCCTGCCTGTATTGTCTTGGGATGTTGCAGCATTTGACGACCGAGCCTAGTTCTGAGCTTATCCGGGGGCCTCACAAACACATGGAGAGGGGTGGTAGAATAAAGCCAAATTATGATACCAAAGTGATATCGGGTGCCATTGCCAGGTAGGCCTAAACTGCAGTAACATTAAAATTGTCTTAAATATAATTGAATATTATGAGAAGTATAATGAAAGAAAGCTTGGAATGATATTTCTTGATGCTGAAAAAGTATTTGATATGGTGAACTGGCCTTTTTTAAAAGCTGTATTAGACAACATGAATGCTGGAACAAACTTTACTTCCTGGGTTGAAGCAATTTACGACAAAGAACTCAACTGGTGATCAACAGAGAAAAAACAAGACCCATATTTGTAGAAAAGGGAACTGAAAATAAAAATGCTGACATGGTCTCTCAAAGATTAAAAGGGAAATCAGATGATGAAATTCAGAAAGAATGGCAAATTGTGGGTAGTTGCTGGGTGACGTGTGATAGAAGTCTGTAATTCATGGTACTATGTATTTAAAAGATTGAGATGATTGCGGTTGTTATCATGAAGCTGGAAAATGGTGAATGTAATACAAGTTCTAACGTGTGAAATAGCTTTAAAATGCAGTACAATGATAAAGCTAGCATATGAGATATTGAAAATGAAATCCAGATCAGATTGGAAGTATCAAGAATATGTCAACAGAAATAACAACGAAAATTAATTGTTTTATTCGTGAATTTTTAATAAAATGATTATAAAAAAAGAAAAGGGAACTCGACAGGGTTGTCCTTTGTCACCCCTCCTATTCATAATTGTACTGGAAATCCTCAACAATGCCATTCATAAAGATGCTACTATCAAAGGGATACAAATAAAAAACCCATCAGTATAAACTTAAAGCATTTGTTGACGACTTAGCCCTCTTTTTGGATGACCCAGCAAGCTGTTTGGAACATCTTATGCATGTGATAAATAATTTCAGTCAATTTTCAGGATTTAAGATAAACGAAGGCAAAACCATAATACTGACAAAAAATATAAGAAAAGCGGAAGAAGAGACACTTAGGAACATTTCCAGTTTTAATATAGCCAAGAAGTTAAATATTTAGGAATTTGGATTTCAAAATGTAACAATTAACTTTTCTTTTTTAAAAAAATCATTTTATTAAAAATTCACGAATAAAACAATTAATTGTTGTTATTATTTCTGCTGACATATTCTTGATACTTCCAACCTAATTTGGATTTCATTTTCAATATCTCATATCCTAGCTTTATCATTGTACTGCATTTTACAGCTACATCACATGTTAGAACTTGTATTACATTCACCATTTACCAGCTTCATGACAACAACCACAATCATCTCAATCTTTTAAACACATAGTATCATGAATTACAGATTTCTATCACAAGTCACCCAGCAACTACCCACAATTTGCCATTCTTTCTGAATTTCACCATCTGATTTCCCTTTTAATCTTTGAGAGATCATATCAGCAGTTTTATTTTCAATAAAAGTTCCCCACCATTGCTCTATTGTAAGTATTTGCTGTGATTTCCATACCTTTACATGTTCAATGCGTGCTGAAGTTATCATATATAATAATATTCTCCAATATTTCTTGATATTAGTACCATCAGCTATATCTGTCATATTCAACAAGTATATTTCAGGCATCATAGCAAATTGTACCTTCAGTATTTCACAAATTTTGTTGTGTATTCCAGTCCAGTATTTCTTGACCTTTGAACACGTCCACTACATGTGGTACATAGTGCCCATCTCTTTCTGACATTTCCAACATAGTCCAGTACCTGTGTTATAAATTTTTTTTAGTTTATCTGGAGTTAGATACCATCTATATAACATCTTATAATAGTTCTCTTTCAGATTCTGGGCCACCATAAATTTATTTGTCTTTTCCCAGCTCTTTTCCCAGAAATCTAACTGGATTGTATGTCCAATATTCTGTGCCCATGTGACCATAGCCTCTTTAACTGTTTCTTCATGCTTCTGCTGTTGCAAAAATTCTTGGCTAATATGAGCTAATAGATGAGGAGGGTTTTCAAACAGCCGTTTAATCACTCCAGTTTTTTCCTTTCTTTCTATACTGTGTGTCTTTACATCCATCTGAAACCTTTCAGTTAGTTGCCTGTAAGGAAACCAATTTAAAACTATCCCTTCTTGCTCTAATTTTCCTCTTGTTTTAATCTGAAGATTATTTGAATCTTACTTCTCAATTATGTCATCATATCGAAGCCATTTCTCAGATTCAGTCCATTTGCCAAGGAAAGCCTCTTGAGGGGAGACCCAGGCGTGTAGCTGCCTAATGTTTCTGGCCTTATATTCGTCCCAAATTTTTAATAACGATTTCCTGATATAATGATTTGTGAAGTCTATTTTTGCTTTATCATAGAACATATAAGCATGCCAACCCATCCTTAGATCTACTCCCTCAAGTGCCAACATTCTCATATCTTGTAGATCTATCCAATCTTTTATTCATGTAAAAGCTGCTGACTTATATCTGAAAGTCAGGTACTCCCAAACCTCCTTGAATTTTTTGATCCGTCATGATGTTCCATTTAATCCTAGGCTTTTTCCCTTGCCATATAAATCTGGGTAATTCTCTTTTCCATTGTAAGAAAGGTTTCGTATTCGTTATTACAGGAAGATTTTGAAAGAGGAAGTTCATTTTTGGTAAAACATTCATTTTTATTGCCGCAATCCTCCCCATCATTGACAGATGCATTGAAGTCCAGCTTTCCAAGAACTTATTGTTTTATCTCTTTAGTATCAGTTTTTAACTTTGTCACATCCATTGTTATGTTTTCCAACTTCTTGGCCAGTTTGTCTATTTCTTGTTTCATGTCAGCTCTCATCTCCTTTCTTGTTTCTTTTATATCATGTCATATATCTTCTTTCATGCTTTTAAATTCTTCCATCATTTGTAACATGAAATCTTGTGACTTCTGGGGTATATCAACTGATGTCCTCCTAGATGCCTGAGAAGTTGTTGTTGTCATTGTGGTTGTTGCTACAGTGGCTGCCGCTCCCTTTCTTGTTCTTGGGTCCATATTACACTCCTTTTGAAGTATCCAATATTAATGTATTAATGAAGAATGCTCCAAAACTTAAACTCCACAATTATTATATTATTGTATTGTTTTGTCATCTGAACTTTGCAATATTAAGTTTCCAAAATATCAAACTAAACCCTCAAAAAAATGCTTTCTTCAATTTACTTATATTTGTATCTTGTAAGATATAAAATCATATGCAAAATTATAAAATAAAAATTATAAAAATTTCATTATGTTAATTACAATCACAATCACAATCTCAATCTCAAATTACATTTCATTAAGTACAAAGCTTTCAAAATATTGAATGAAAATATATTTTATATGAACTGTTTTATATGAACTATTTAAAACTCTAATACTCTATTTTCAGTAAAAATCAATAAAATGTTTAAAATCTATGAAATCTATAAAAGCTAAGTACTATTATATTCAGTTCATTTCACATTCATATATTCATACAGTCAAGTTATACCATCAGTGTTCAGTTCATGATTTAGACTATATACTATATTTGATACAAAGCAAAATTTATGTTCAGTTCATTCAGCAGTGACTGTCTGAAGGCTATACCTAGGCCCAGAAATGTCTGAAGGCTATGTCTAGGCCCAGAACTCTCATTTCCCCCTCGCAACCGAAGTTAAGACTTCTTGTTCTCAGCACTATTGCAAACCTCGTAAAGAAATCCCAAGCTGCTCCACTGCATGGGGGTAAAATTCTTAGTGTCTTGTGTCCTTTCAGCTCTCCATAACAAAATTCTCCAAGTGTATTTTTAGATCCACATTCAGTTCTCACAATCCAAAAATAATAGACTCAAAAAAAGAAGTTAAAAATTCATTAAAAAGTTCAGATCAAACACCATGATACTCCACTTGCAGTCCAAAAAAAAAAAATTAAGAAAGAAAAGACAAAACTCCCCAAGACATCTGGATATTTCCCATCTATTTTCTTCAGAAAAACAAGAAAGGAAATGCCTTATAATCCAATATATACTCCCGAGTAGTCCAAGTCCAAGTCCAAATCCAAGCTTAATTCCACAAGAATACTAATAGAATTCTAGTATCAGGAAACAGTCAAAATCCAACAGTAACTCTTAATCAAAATTTATAAGTTTCCAATAAGTTTCCAATCTGGTCTCTGTACGAAAATAGCAACCAACTCAGAAGGTCAAGTAATCCTCCCAGTATTTTACAGTTCAAAAATCCACGACGCCTCTAACACGTTCCTTTCCAGGGAGAAATAAAATCCCCCTGAAAAATCCGAAGAAATCAGAAAAAGAAACTGCTCCAGCTGACTGCTCCAGCTGGCTGTAATTGTCTGCCTTAAAATAGAAGCCATGAAAAAGCCATAAAAAGCCATAAAAAAAACATAAAAAGGTAAAAGTAATCCATCACCTCGTACTTACTGTCAGCTGGGTGTCCTATTGTTACATCTCTGTCCAGCGTTACTAGTCCACTATTTTGTTGCAGTTTGAAAATGAACTTTTCAAAAATAATTATGAGAATAAATGGAGAGAGATAAAGAAAGAATTGGAATCCCGGTCCAGATGCCATCTTTCACTTTTGGGTAGATTAGCATCTATAAAAATGAGTGTTCTACTTAAATTTAATTTCTTATTCATAAACCTACCTATTATAACGAATTGAAAACCATTCATCCAATGGCAAAGAGATTTAACCAAATTTATTTGGGAAGGGAAAAAGCCACGGGTTAAATGGAAAACCCTCTCAGATTTGAAAACTAGAGGAGGTGAAGGTGTTCCTGATTTATACATTTACTACAAAGCTGCAGCAATGCAGAATGGATAGCAGAATGGATCATACTATGAAATGATCAACTTTTAACATTGGAAGGAGCTGATTTAAGAATGGGCTGGTATGCCTATATCGGATACAATAAAGAAAAAGTGGATAAAGCTTTTACACATCATTATATCCAGAAAGCACTATTAAAGATTTGGAAGGATAACAAAATATTGACTTTCAGATGAATCCCATTATGACTTTCACCCCAAGAGGCTTTTTTTGGAAGGTGGAAAGGTACATTAGAATGGCTGGGATACAAAGATCTAATTGACATATCCCCCGAGAATATGATAACAATAAAGTGTAGACAAAAATTACAAGACGAAGGCAAAGCATTAAACTGGTTCCCTTATCGTCAACTGGAGGAGAGATTTCATATGGACATTTTTTTTGCAAGGATTGCAAGGATTTGAAACCACTCCAGAGATGAATGCGGTGACAAAACTTTTGTTTGAAAATCTGCCTCATTTCATGGCAAGACTATACAGGATCTTACTAATTAATGACAGAGAAGATGAAACAATTAAAGAGGAGATGATTAAATGGTCCCGGAATTATCTCACTGGAAAACTCTGTCGTGGGGTCTACAATTTTGATATTAAAATATGATTCAATGTGCCTGAGAGGTCACCCGGATGGGCATGTAGGCAGTAATGGTCAAATGATCGAAAACCAGGTCAGGCCAGTAAAATCCCTAGTCACATAGCCCCAGAATACCTCAAGCTGTGCAAACCCACAATAAACAAAGGGTCCTCAGCCCCTGAGAAGCCAACTTGAGGGGATTAACGTGTTTGCCCCAAGTTGAGCAAATATCCCCTCAGGCGAGGACCATTTACATCAGTGGTTCTCAGCCTTCCTAATGCCACGACCCCTTAATACAGTTCCTCATGTTGTAGTGACCCCCAACCATAAAATTATTTTTGTTATTTATCATTTATTTATTTGTTTGTTTGTTTGTTTGTTTGTTTGTTAATTAGTTAGTTATTTCCAACATCGAATAGATTGGAAACAGTGCCCTAAATCACTGCTCTGGATAGACCTCTAATGCCTAAAAACTGGTAACCCTCCTCTTTTTTTTAAGCACAGAAAGCATCCATCAATGCCAGAATTAAGGCAGTAGTTCTAGTTCTAAATATTAGGTTTCCACAGTTCAAAAAGCCAGTCACTCCCAAAGGCAACGTCAAAACAGCCCACATTTTACATGAGGCGCAGGGAAGAAAGGATAGGGAAAGAGGAAAGATGGCGGCGGCATAAGGAGATGCGTTTTGTTTCACTCCCTCCGTCCCTTAAAGGGAACGTGGCTGCTTGGACACTCTCACTCCCATGTTGCACGGGCGCCCCTTCCTTCCTCCTTTCATCCCTCTGAGGGCTCAGGAGTGGGGTGTGATACCTGCTGTAGCTCCTTGACCACGCTACACCAGCGAGCCCCTCTTCCCACCTCTGCCCCCCCCCCCGGCAGGGAAAGACGAGGAAATGTCCCCACACCTCCTCTCACCTCCTGCCAGAGTGGGGTCTCCTCTCACCATTTCTGCCCCCCCACCCGGCAGGGAAAGACGGGGAAACGCCCAGCATGCCTCCTCTCCCCTCCTCCCAGTGCAGGGTCTCAGAAACAGCGCTCCCATTGGCTGTGAGGCCGCCTTCTTTCAAAAGGGGGTGGGGAGGGATAGAGGAGCGGCGACCCCTGTGAAATGGTAATTTGACCCCCAAAGGTGTCGCGACCCACAGGTTGAGAACCGCTGATTTACATGAAGTCACACCACAACCAAATGCAGCAGAAGATCCTGAGACTTTGGCAACACCTTGTAATCTCATGATGCAAAGGAAGTTACCATTGTGGAGCTTCTTTCTCGTTGCAATATCCATTGTTCTCCCCAGGAAAGGATTAGCCCTCCAGGTATCTTTTCCCCTACAAATAATCCCAGCTTTTGAGCAGTTCTTTGGATCACTCCCGGTCATCCCAGCAGACTGTTGCTCCACCCGTTGAGTGATCCCCTCAGCCCTCTCTGTGCTGAGCCCCACTTCTCTGCTGTTTTTCCCAGACCAAGGAATTCAGGACAAAGGTGTAGTATTACTCCAGCTACACCTCTTCAATATTCCCCTATCCAGTTTCCTCTCTTTTGCTTCTTAATAGGTCTTGAGTGAGTGTGTGAGTAATTACATTGCTGCGTGAGACTTTCCTTCAATAAAATCATTTATTGGAAATTTTTGTTTGGTGTTTGGCTTGGCCTGACCCTGTAAAAACTGGGTAAAAGACCCCGCTAGGTTACTCTGCCTCTCGCATTGCTATTGCTTGTGCTCTGGCTAGTTTCCATTCCCCATCACGTGGAGCACATTGAGGTGTCCCACAAGGGACCCCAGAATGTTTGGCATTCCATTCAACTTGACCATTGGGAAGCAAGTTGGAACTCAGAAATTTACCATGGCACAAAATTGTAAAGAAAACTATTTTAAGATTTTCCATAGGTAGTACATGACTCTCAATAAACTTTAAAAAATTTACAACATGGGCAGGGGAGAATGTTGAAAATGCCACACAGAGGTGGGTATGTTTTACTATCTATAGTGGACATGCCCGAAAGCCAGAGACTACTGTTCCAGAATTCATAAAACAGTTGAAGAAATCCTGCAGATAAAGTTGGCAAAATCTCCAGAAATTTTTTTGTTAAATATGGTACATGAGATTGATTACAAACTTTGTAAGAAATATTGCAGGATATTACTATATATGGTAACTTCTGTTACCCTGCTTGCTAGGGGGCTCCCTTAAGGGATTCCCAAAATCTGTCAAAATTGTGGGGAAAATCAGCTCAGAGCACTGTTTTAGCTATACGAGAGGCAGGGTAACTTTGCAGGACCTTGTAACCCAGATTTTACAGAATCAGACCACGCCAAGAATTAGGCAGGTTGTTCAGTTTAAAGATTTTATTAAACCCTCAGTAATTAAAGCAAACAACAACAAACACCCTGACACATTCATTCAAGAGCTAAAGAAAAAGAAAGTAAGGAAAATTGATAGGGATTTTGTTTGGGGTTTTCAGAGGCAATACTTTACCTTGATTTAATGCCCAAGGGAGCCAATGTTGAAAAACTGGAGATTCAAAGCGATGAAACTCAAAATGGGGGAAGGGGGGGTGAGGCAAGACAAACTGACAGGGATTCAGGAGGAAAATGTGAATGAACCCACGAACAGATAAAAACATGGGGTTTTTATAGAAAAAATATACCTGGAGGGCTAGTTCTCTCCCTGGGAGAACAATAGTATAGGAGGCTAGATCAAAAGCCTTTAATGACCAACATCTCCGGCTAAATGTTTTCTCAGTCCTTTGTGAATGACACTGACCAAATGCGACAAAAGGCCCAGGTAGAGTGAAATTGCCTACATTCAGCAGGCTGATTGTGATTCTATTGAGCTGCCATATCAGTGCAAAAGGGCCCTTTTGTCTGTTTGATGGTCCTAATGTCTTCCAGGAATCCCTGGCCCACGTGACAGATTTAGTCGGAATCACCTTTGGCTTGACCAAAGTTTTAACTTCCTGCCTGCGTGCACTTTCAGTGACCCTGTCAGACACATGAAATGATTTCTAATATTAGCCATGTGGAGATATCAATTTGATGTGATAAATTAATAAATTGTAGACCCTGGGAGAGAGCTGCTGGCTGTACTTACACTTCTGCAAGAATTGTGTATATAAAATGGTGGAAAAAAAGAAGAGATGCCCAAGACAGAACAATGACTCTACAACCTAGCAGAAATAAAAATGGCAGACACTCTAATTCAATGGTTCTCAACCTTCCTAATGCCGCAACCCTTTAATACAGTTCCTCATGTTGTGGTGACCCCCAACCATAAAATTATTTATTTATTATTTACAATGCCTCCCCCGCAGCTTGTCCTCCAAAAAAGGGGGAAAAAACTTGCAAGCTGCATCTGCCACTAAGCCCGTCATTGCGCACTATCTTCTTATCTGTATTCTTTCTTTTCTTTTCTTTCCTCTTTCTTTCCTCTTTTTCTTCCACTGCTTTAATCCTTGTTTGTCTACTATCTTAGAAAATCTTTTAAAGTCCCACTCCTGATTGCCTTAGTCCTTTTACTTCCTCCTGTCGTTTTACGAAGCTCTCTTCACCTGCATTCAAATTCTACGTAGTCTTTCTAATTCGCAGTTCTCTTTATTCCATTATTTTTATTCTTTTACTCTTATTCTTTTGCTTCCTCTTTGACTTTATGTGGAAGTGCTACTTTCTTCTTCTTTCATCCTTTTCCATCTTATTTCTTAATTAACACGTTTTCTTAAATATATTTTCTTAAATGTGTTCCCTAGTATTTCTGCACTTACTGCTTCACTCACTGCTTTTCTGCTTTTCTGTTTGCTCTTTTCATCTTAATTCGTCTTGATATCTCTTAATCTCTTAATGTTCTCAATCCCTCACTCAACATTGGATTTTAGCTTACATTCAGCTTATATTCTTAAGAGGCATGCAGTAAGTATTTATTCAATGTTCATACATGTTAGAAGTCAGGAATGAGTTAACTTAGTCTTGTTGCTTCACTGCCATAGCAACACAAGTGGTAAATATTGTCCACAGCTGGGGCGCTGTGAGCCGGTAGTTTGAAGGCTGTGAAACCTGCTCTAGCTACGCTCTCATACTATGCTTGCTTGTTTTGGCTACATAATATGTACATTGATATGTTATGTCTTTGCATGTACTTTCACACGAAATGCTGTATGATCTCATTGTTTATGCTATGGTACAAAAGAGGCTGTCTGAAAAAGCCTTGTGTGCCTTTTTCTCTTCGCTTTGTTGCTGCTTCTGTTCCTGTTGTTACTCTGTGTCTGAGACATGGGGGTCACTTAGCTGTCTGTTTTGACACTATGCCTGCAGTAAAGCTGTAGTTAATTAGACCCAAGGTTGTCTGGCTGTTTTTTCCTGGCAGCAGCATGGGGCTTTGCTGTGTTTTTCAAGCCAGCCTGTTTGTGAGTCCAGCTGCTTTTCAGCTGGCACCCCGGTTTTCTCGACAATACACACGTTTTTTGTAGCTACTTGTTGCTCCTCCTTTCAGAAATCCAGTTAACTAATGTAAAGACCATGAGAGCTCCGTTCATGTGTGCTCCTTTTCCAGGGATTTTTCCTCCCCCTTAAAGGGACCTCGCCCTCTCAGTTTCTGTTTTGTAGAGCCAAACCCATGTTGTTTTTACTTCACTAGCTTATACAGGACAGTAAACAACCCAAATAATAAAAAAGAAGCCAAATTCATCCTTCTTTCTTCCTCCAAACTTAAATTAAAAAGTGGTGGCGAGGATTCTTCTCCTCCGGAGCCCTTTCAATGTAATGGCGGCTCGATAGACCCACTCTGTGTTTTCTCAGTGTTGAAGTTTGTTGTTTTTTGTTCAAGCCTAAACGTGGGGTTTTGAGCCCTTTGCTGGCACCTCTGAACCCGCTTTTCCAAGGGGGTGTTCCTCCCACTGTTTCTTTCTTAAACAGTGGGTTCCCAACCTTTTAGGGGATCAACTCTCCTCCAATTCTGGAGGGAGACGACCATGCTCCTCACCACAACCACTGGAAAGCCCCCACGGAAAGCCAAAGGGGGCAGGAGGACGCGAGCGCGTACTCGCGCTTGCGCACCACCACTGAGGAGGGAATGGAGCCTAAGACCATTGGAAATACATATTTTCCAATGGTCTTAGGCGAACCGCTGCTCTTGTAGCAGCCAAGAAAGTGGCGAAAACCAGGTTTCAGGGAAAAATCAAAAAGCCAGCTTTATTACAATACCTTGCGCAAGGGGCAACAGTTAATTCAGAGCTGTTGTGTCGATTAATTGAGGTAGCATCACTATATACCTTTTGCATTCTATGTCAGCAATCAATCATTTACTTAGCCCGCCCATCACTGGAGAAAAAGATCTTTGGTTAACTTTCCATTACATCATTGACTGGCATACACGTGTACAGAAGAGAACAAAAGGGTTAGTTTACAAGGTTACTTAGAGTGATACAAATTAATGGTTACAGCCAAAATGAGGGAGTATGCTTACTCCCATTTAGTTCCCAGACCTCTGGATGTTGCAAGGCTATTTCTAAAATTTGAGATAAGACAGACATCTGCTATTTACTCAGAAGCACAATTCAATTCGCTTATTTTTCCTATTCAAGTGGCATTGGACTTAACCCCTTCACTCTAACTCAAAGAATAAAGGGAAGACCAGACGATAATGTTATCAATGAATGAAATCAGTTACCTTCAACAATTATCCTCAAAATTTAAACTAGAGGCTAGCTGATATAGAAATCTATAGTGCATAAATAGATTAAACAAAGAAGAAAACATGAAACTATACTTGGCAATAAATAGGCAATAAATAAGTAAATAGAATACTTATTTATTAATTTTAATCAGGGACAACTTATAAAATTTCAATATTTTTCCTATTATTGGTAGCACTACTATGCAATATTTGTAAAAACATATAGGTCTTAGGAAGGCAAAGAGGAAGATTGTGAAGATATGTATAAGTGTTTAGCTTGAGTTTATAACTGATACTACTATACAACAGATTATGTATTTTTCTTTGTTTTATTGTTTTGGAGATGATGATGATGATGATGATGATAGATTTGCATATTTTGCTTTGTTCCTAATCAATTTGTATTCCAACAGGAATTCGGACAAGGTCAGCCAGACATCTGACATTTACCAGCTTCACTCAGAAGCAAGATCCAAGACTAAGGCTTGATGTCAAGTTAATTTGGCATGCCTCTACAGTATACATATTTTCAGTCTACACAGTATAGATATTTTCAGTAATGTGTGTGCGTGTGTGCAAAGCTTTGTCCTTTGTCTTGTTGCCAACTACCATTTACCAATAGATAGGAGTTTGTGTTAGGACAAAGAAGATTTTTATATTCTTCCTGGTCCTGGTCTTCCAATTGTTGGAAGCCATTTGATACTTTAAAATGTATTTGTGTATGTGTGTTTAGAAAGGGTGGAAGTGTAAAATGTTAGGCTTTTCCTCTTTACTTTTAAATGAACTTACTTGTCTGTGAATCCTGTCCCATCTTTCCTGTTCCCTAAATTAGTGATCTTACTGTTGCCTCAATGAGGAAGCTTTTCAGGAAGACAAGAATTTGTCTCTCAATTCTCAATTTGGCTCTAAATTATTTTTAATTGGAAAATTCACGATGTAATATTTTCATCATTCATTTTCCAGGGGGGAATGTAAGCCATGATTTATGATCCTGATCCTCTGACAACAGGAGGGAGATATTTATTGACTAATAACAGACCCTATCTCAGGGAAGAGAATCATTTGATGTCTGTTGAGCCAGAGGTTAACCGGATGGAAACATAGATATTCAGGTCTAAAAGAGTGAAACCCCCCTTGGTGTACATCTGACCAAGTAGCCCCTGTCATGTAGTCAGAGGAAGACCTCAGAAAAGGCATGTATACATTTCAAATGGATTGACTGCAACTTTGACACCTTGACAGACTAAATCTCTCCTGACTGAAGTTAGTGATCACAAATCATGGGAACTACAAAGCTGAGGTCCATCTGCATAACCCAGTTTCTGTCCTTTCCCCGGAAAAAGGTCTGTCCAAACCCAGGGATGTTCTGCCCTATAATTGTGTTCTGTTTTTGAGATTTTTGTGGATATTTCTTGCTCTCACTCTCTCTTTCAGATCCCTTTGTTCATTCTATCTGTTTGTTTGACAAGCTGTCCTGTTACCCTGTGAGCTGGGGGTCCCAGGAGGGGTGCCCAAATAACCAACAACAACAACAACAACAAAAGCTGGAGAAATTAGTTGGAGCACTCACTTAAGCTAGCAAGAGGCAGGGTAACTTTGTGGAGATCTTTTACCCTATGTATACAGCGTCAGGTCAGAAGAGCAGTCAGACAAGTTTTAAAGTAACAAAATGGCTAGTTTTATTAACAGGCAAACAACAAATAAGACAACACATGCACACAGCTAACTAAAAAATAGGAAATGAGAGTTTTGGGGAAATGGGGTGATACGACACCTTTCTCGTAGTCCTGGAGAAGCTGAAGATGGTAGGGAAGAAACTCAGCGTGGGTTGCTGAGGGGCGCTTGTCGGGCAAAGCAGCAGCAGGGCGGTCTGGAACTCAGGAGCGATCCAAGGAAGCTCTCGGAGCTTGGGGTTTATATAGAGGAAGTATGACCGTGGGCTAGTCTGTACTTGGGTGAGAACAATGAGTTTTGGGCAAGAGACAATGTCTCCGAAAGGTCAGATTTTACATTATTGAGTTAGGTTCGAATTGACAATAGGATGGCCGGTATGCAGATGCAGCTCGCTTGGACAGTTGAGCTTTTAGCTCATCAGGGTGCCTGCTCGGGGCAGGGGTCTCTTTGTGTTAGTGTGCATCTTTAAGTAAGGTGTTTGTTTCGGGAGGTCTCCTAAGCAGATCTGGCAGTTTCTGGCTTGCCTTGGTGTAAACAGAGACGAGTCAGCATTTAATAGCCATGCCTAGCTTGGTGCTTGTTCGGGGGCCTCACAAACACTTGGCTGAGGGTGGCAAAACAGGACCAAATTGTGATATCAAAATGATTTCTAATGTCTACCAAAGCCAGGCCAGTTCACGGTGATAACAATCCCCCCGAAAATGGGCAATTTGACACAAATTGATCATTTTCCAGTTAAATATTTCAAAATGAATTTAGAGCCGAAAAGAGGTCTACCGATTCCAGGGTCATATCACACCTCAGGAAAAGGGCATTTTTGCAATATTTCTATCTAGTAAAAGCAATCCCTAACTAACAACATCCTAACCCTAATCACATACACACATCAGTCATAAATGCACAGTGGCAATGAACAGAATGCAATGATGGCTGATCAATGAACAATGAGCAACACATGAGGAATGTGGGCAAATCCATAAGCAATTTGTAATCCAATGAGGAGTATAGCAATGCGGGCAAATCAATAGTCCAATGTAGTCCAAGGTGAATGGTGGAAGGAAAGTTCATAGTCCGAGGGAGGTGAGGTGCAAGCAAGAATCTCTGCACACACACACACCCCGAAAACAGGAAAGTTCGGAATTTGGAGAATGCAGGCACAGTGGTGGCTCCAACCATGGCAAAGAGTCCGGAAAAGGTTGGAACATCGGCAAAATGTCCAAGTTCGTGGTCGAGCTAGCCAGAGCACGCTAGCTCTTTGCAGGATGAGGCTTGCAAGGCGGCAAGTGGAATGGCCCATGTGGAAACCAGGTTCTACAGTTCGGAATGCGGGTATCACAGTTCATGAAGTTCATTGGGGAGCGGCTGGCTGGGGTCCCCAACTGCAGCAACCGGAACGAGTTGTCATCTCGGGTTTGGTCCCTCGACTGGAACCGTGGTGTGTCTGGACTCACCCCCCCGTGGCACCCGGGGGTGGCGGACAAATCCGGGGATGGCCTCGGCTATCTGGAACCGTTGACCTATTGCTCTCGGAAGGAAGGACTGACATGGGCTACAGCCAATGCAGACATTCAATGTAAATTGAGTGGCACTGAGCCTGTTGGGAGCTGAGTTCAAATTGTGAAATCTAGGGATGATGGGAGCCTCAGTCAGTCTTTAACAAAATGCCAGGGAAAGGTGCTAACATGGAGGAGACAGGGTGACTGCCTCAGACCTTGGTCACTGTAAGGTGTAAGATGGTCTAACCGCACCTCAGTAGAGGGGGCCTCCATGCGGAAGGTACCACCTGGGGTGGATCGGGCCTCCAACCAATATCATGATGTAATATAAGGTGGGGGCTTGTTTAAAACAATCACACATAAGTTGCTTCTGCTGAAGCCCCATTTGCAATGGCAATGATGCCCACTAGCTCAGCGTGACTAGGTTGGGCTCTGGTCTTAAGCTGAACTAGGTTATACTCTGGCCTTTGCCTGGCAGCGAGGACTCCCAAACCAGTTGTAAGACAGACGGTGGAACCAATCCGAGACAAGCGCAGGCTACGCTTGCTCGTTGCCAGAGCAGACGCTGATGCTACCGGAGATTGTCCAGGATGGTTGGGCCTACGTATGCAAATGTCCTATTAACATATGCAGATTGGGGACAATGCACCAGGACCAGGCGTCTTGCCAATTGTGTGGGTCTCTGGCCCTTATGGAGTGTTGGAGAGTGGACATACACTTTGGAACATGTGACCGAATTGCGTAACAAGCTAGGGAGCAGCTAAGACTGTTCTCACCTTAACAGTCCAAGCACGCAAAAAGAATGGGGAGAGAGGCCTCTCCAACACAGAGACCATTCTGGGCTGTAGACCGGTACTGCAGACCTGGTTCTACTGAGAGGGTCGTTAGACCCTCGCCGTCATGCCCATAATTCCCAGGGACGCCATTACACAAGGCATTCTCTCAAATCCAGAGGATACCGGCGTACCGGTTGGACTCGTATCCCTTCCTCGGGGTATCAGGGCTGACTCTGTAGGCCCAATCTACCTCAGGACAGGGGGACCTCGGGTCAGCCAACCCGTTGGTATCCCACCCAAAATGGTAAAAAAAAAAGAAGGAAATAACTAGCAAAGGAAAAGCAAGTTAGGAAACACCAAAACAAGCAAAACTATGTACAGAACTATGTACAAAACTATTTACAGAGACCAGGAGCTCAGAGGGGTCACCACTCCACCTCCGCTCCACAAATCGGGGCTGTTCAACCATTGTCAAACGCCTCGTATACGGAGGCAAATGCCTCGGACAAATTAATGGCTGGCACTTGTTATACCCCTGACAGGCCCAAAAAAGCCATGTCCTGAGAATCCTAATTATTTTATATAAAATATAAGTGAGCCATAGAGATACCAGAAGGACAGGTAAACAGGAGATTTCTGTCTTCTGTTTTACATCCTGGGGTGATCTGGCAATTTTGGCTCAACAGGCAACTTGAAAGGAGTTTCTGCAGCCATCAAGACCATTACTCTCTGAGAGAAAATAAACAATGCAAAGCAGGCTGGAATCTGACACCTAAGGCTTACATCTCCAGAGAGAGGTACTATCTTACAGGATACAACAAGGATGTATTTTCTTTGAATTTGTTTGAATTTCCTTTGAACTAAAAAGGGAAATAATCCATCTTAATAAAAAGATGGGACATCTGGCTTCTCCAGGCATGATCCACAGTATATATATCTAGACACAGCTCCTCATTTCTTTGCAGTTCTTTTTGGAGTTTATTTTGGAGTTCTGTTTGGATTTTAAAGGATGATGCAGTTGGAGTTTTAAGAGCTAAAGTGGGAAGTTATCTTAGAACTGCAAAAACAATGGAGCTGGAAAACAGCTCATATTTGCAAAACAAAGAAGCTGCTAGCGAACTCCCCTCAGCATGGCTGAGATGTTTTCTCCCAGCTGAAGACTTCTGGTTTTGGTATCGTATGTCATCAAATCCTTTCTGTTTCTCTTTCTCTTTTTCTTAATTTTCTTCTCTTTCTAACTTTATAGTCTTGTATGTTTGATTGTAGGGTGTGAAGCTGAGTGATTATAAGAACTTTAACTTTTCATGTTTGTTGTAGTGAGTGTAGTTAATTGTAGGGATTTTTACATTTACGTTAATAAAATACTTAAATTTGAACAATTGGTGTGATTTTGACTGGACCTGACCTGGTATGCATTTGGGTTCACGATTCCTTAATTACCCTGTCCTCTTTGCATGTCTAAAGCAGTGCTGAGCTAATTTTTCCCCACAAGAGACAATTTTGACAGCTTTTGGGAATCCTTTTAAAGGAAGCCCTTGTATCACAAACAGATTGGTGGAATCCAAAGCAAACAGGAAACACACTTCCTTACAGCTCAAGGAAGTCTGGCAAAACATGGTGCTTACGTTGGGTCCTTGGGCACCGGGATCTTCTTGCTCTGGGGTGACCTCCAATACAGGATCAACCGGCTGACCCTTCCATTCCGAATTAAAGTGGAGGCTGGCATCTAACCCAAGTGCCTCCTGAAATCGTGGCCAGATGGTGATCGAGACAGAACCAAGAACTGTCTTGGTCCTTCTCAAAATCACTAGGGTAAAAAGGCATTGGGTGCCACTGACTGTAAAAGCCAGCTGGCACCAGAAAAACTTTACGGAGGGGGAGGCAGTAGCCAGGTCCACCTCCATGTGGCATTTGGAATTCTCCATTATTGGAATCTCCCAGGCAGGACTACAGCAAAGGGGAGTAAGTGGAGTCAAGTTGGGGGGTGCCAGGGCGAGTGCCGTTGTTAACCTGGGCTCTGGCTGGCTCCTGCCTATCACTGCTTAAATCCCCAATCCCTTTTGAAATTTCCTGGAAAGATGGCATGGATAGGAAGGATTCTCCTGGCCATGGCCTTGAGAAAATCCTGGGGGAAATTGCTGGTTTCTAGCTGGGGACTCAGCTAGAGCTTAGGAAGAGCTTGGGAAGCTTGGGGCTGACTTCCACTGGCACTGTGCTCTCCCTTTCCTGACACTCACACTGGCTGGCAATGCTTGATGACTTGTCTGGTTCTCTGGGGGCTTCCTCCTGAACCTTAGCCTGGTGAGATCCTTCTTGGTGCTGTGAAAGCATCACTGTCTCAAAGGTGGTTGGATTCACACTTGGGGCTGTGTCATCAGGAGGGGCAATCTGCTTGGTCCTGGTGCGCCCTGGGCGCTTGTGTTCTCTGGTGGGCTTAGGTTGGGCTCCCCCCGCCGCCATATCCAGGCAACCGGATAGTGTCTGGGGTGGGCTCACCCTGTCTCATCAGATTAAGGAGCAGCACTTTTGGCGCTGCTCCAGAGTCTGGAGGAGGGGTGGCAGGAGTCTTGTCCCTGTAGGTCCCAGTGCCTGCCGTCACCACAGATCTGTCTGTTGGGCCTCAATCGAGCCACAACTCGCTGGGAGAGATCCTGGGACTGAGGGCACCCCTATTCTTGGAAGTCCAAAGTCGGGTAGTATCCAGCCGGGGGTGAGCCGTTTGTCACGGCTGTTCACCACCCGCCAAAATCTGTTTGTCTAGAGCTTCGATAAGCTCCGATGTGGGCCGCTTGTCGAACTGGCTCATGTCCAGTCCGAACTGGCGCAACATGCCCCAGATCTTGACTCTGTCCGAGGAGTACGTCTGGGCCAAGGGATCGTACCCACCAGACGTTTCCCAGGGAGGACCAGACTCAGGAGACTGTTTGGGGGCATTGGGCTGATAACGGGAGTCCCTTCCCTGCCACTGCCTATTGTCCTGTCAGGGAGCGGGGCGTGAGTTCCAATTCCCTCGCGGAATGGAATTCGGTGTGGACTTCCTGTGCTGGGAGTGGGGCCCATAATTGGAGTACGTCACCTCCGAGATGGGTTCCCAGTTCCATGTGTCTCTCTTGTGGGCTTTTGGGGAGGACAGAGGGAGCCAGCCTCTCGCAACAGGTCTGCAACCCTGCGGAGGTTGTTCCCAAACTCTTCCCATGACGTGGTGGCCGGATCCACCAAATCCAGGGCCATCTTTGTCTCATGGTTCAAGCCCCTGTACAACAGAGTCCTGAACTCCACGGTATCAAAGCTGTACCCGCGAGCCGTCAGGGGGACCTTCTCGACCAGAATGTCGAGTAGCTGCTTCCGCACCACATAAACCTCAGGGTTCTCACGAGGACCCTGCTGCTCCATGACGTAGAGCACACTCGCACTCTGTCTGGGCCAAAGGATCCTCACTACCTCTCGCATCCAATCATGGGCCTCAAACCTAACCAGGCTCGAGCTACCATGGCTAATTCAAGGGTAGGGAGCTCTGAAGGGGACATGCAAAGTCGGGCCAACTGGGTCAGGTCCTGGCCATTGGCTGTTGGGTGAGAATGTGTCACCGCATTTAGCCACATGATGCCTGTGGACCGGTTCAAAGGACCCAATTGGTCCATGATTGCCTTAGCCTCAGTGGCACACCAGGGGACCCTAATCTCAGTGATCTGTGTCTCCTGGGTTTCTGCACTACCTTCAGCTGCGGGAACAGTCCTGCGTGTCATGGACCGCATCTCTACTGGGTGGACTGGGACCTTAGGGGCATCCCAATCTGGATTGTGAGGAGAGGAAGCCAGAGCATCCTCTGGCAACATGTTCTCAGACAAGTCTGGAGCAAAACTTGGGAGCAGCTGCGGGCACACCACCGAAATTAGGGCCTTATGTGTCTGGAGCTGACTTTCCAGTGCAGCAATTTGCTTAAGGCAGGCTGCATGACTAACAGCCTCTTGCTGTTCCTTCACCTGCCCAACCATGAATCAAGCCGCAGATCGTGCATGATCAAGCTCAGCCTCTAAGGTGTTGGCTTTTTCCTCCCAAGTCCGGGCAACTAGGGTCAGCTCACCAAGCTTCTGTGCTGAGGCCTGTGCGACGGACGCCAAAGTTACCTTGTCCGCCCGCAAGGTCTAGATCTCGGCTTAAAGTTGGGCATTCTCCTTCTCTACTTCTGCTAGCCTCCCCTGGGTCTCAACTAGGGCACCACTAGCATCTCTGTCTGCAAGCCAAAGTCCCCAAGCTGCCAACGAATCCTTCAAAGGCCCGAATGGGTTCTTTGATTTATGCGCCAGGGTGTACGCTTCTCGGAGAGAGGTAAAAGAATCGGCCGTCTGGAAGACAGAGTCCTTCCAGGGGCACTTTCCTTTACCCAAAACCCATCTCTCCAGTTTCCCTCGGACCTCTTCCTCACACATGAGGTCCTTCACAGCAACGGGCTCTCCCTAGCCATACCTACACTAAACAACACAACAACAATTCACCAACACCAATATGGGACCAAGACCTGGAGGAACGGGCAGTATCACCTAGACCCCTGGGGGAACTAAGGAAAATGAACTCTCTGGAACTTCTCTAGGGAAGAGGGAAGGGAACCAATCTCCAGCCTGCCCAAACAAAGTTACTTTTGTACACTCAGACCCGATTCTCCACCTCGGCAGCACTGAGGACAGAAGGACGAGGCAACAGTTCAGGGACGGGGATGTCACCTAGACCCAGGGAACCCTCAGGAGCGTCTCCGTGTCTACTTGAAGGGGGGTAACAAACTCAATGGAACTTACTCTGCCGCCTGGCCAAGCAGCGGGGGAAAAGGGGCAAAGAACCAAGAACTGAACCATCTCTAACTGGTTTTCTGGGTGAGGGGTATCTCCTCTACCTTGGGCTAAACCGCTAAGCACTAAAGCTAGGTCGGGATTCACCATCTGCTCCTAACAAGCCGGCAAATTGGGACACATCCGAGAAATGAGAAGCCAGGACGCACCCGTGCCTTCTCCAATACTACCAAGCAAAACCAAAGGGGTAACTCACAAGGGGAAATGGAAGAAGTGGAGGCTGCTCCTTCCGTACTTTTCGTGTGCCTTGCTGCTAAGATGTTGAATGTGTGTGGACTGTTCCTGACATGCTAGGCCTAAAACACGTAGAATACCAGCCCACGATAGACCCAAGATAGGTAGGTGGTTCCCTGGACAAGACAAAGAAAGACGAACAGATTTCCACCCGATAGAGTTACTTCACACACACAGAAGTCACGCACACACTTACCTGGCTACCAGTGTTCTAGAACAGCTCAACTGACCATTCCCTAGGTCAGTACAGCCCGATTAGAGGAGGTTCATGACTCCTTCTCAAATTAGGGGTACCAGGGTTGCCCGTGTTGCTCCACCACTCTGTTACCCTGTGAGCTGGGGGTCCCGGGAGGGGTGCCCAAACAACCAAAAAACAACAACAAAAGGTGGTGAAATTAGTGATAACAGTCCTGTGTTTTCCTGAAACAGCAGCCTTCAAGACTAGGCGCAGTATATTCATTTTGTCCCTTTAACTCTTCCCTTTCTTAAGACTCCTAAACTCGGTGGCCCTTGTGTGCTTGCGTGAATGAATGCTTCGTGTGTGAGAGTGAGGAATTTTGCCAATTCTGCCATTTAAAGACCATTTAAAAGTGTTACTTTGGTGGAGAAACCCTATCCCTGGGTCTACAATTTTAATATTAAAATGTGATTCCATGTGCCAGAGAGGTCCCCTGAAGGGGCACGTAGGCAGCAGTGCTCAAAAGACTGAAAACCAGGTCAGGCCAGTAAAATCCCCAGTCATGTAGCCCTAAGAGACGTCAAGATGTGTAAACCCACAATAAACAGAGAGTCCACAGCCCCAGGAAGCCAACTTGAGGGGATTAGTGTGTCTGACCCAAGTTGAGCAAATATTCCATCAGGTGAGGACCATTTGCATGCAGTCACACCACAAACTAACACAGCCGAACATCCTGAGACTTTGGCAACACCTTGCAATCTCATCACACAAAGGAAATTACCAGTGTGGAGCTTCGTGCCCACTGCAACACCCATTGTTCTCCCCAGGAAAGGATTAGTCCTCCAGGTACTTTTTCCCCTACAAATAGTCTCTATTTTTGAGCAGTTCTTTGGATCATTCCCAGTCATTTCAGCAGACCATTTCTCTGTCCGCTGAGTGATCCCCTCAGCCCTCTCTGTGCTGGGCCCCACTTCTTTGCTGCCTTCTTGGACCCAGGACTTCAGGACAAGGTACAGTATTACCCCAACAATACCTCCCTCAAAACTCCCCTATTCAATTTCCTCTCTTTTATTTCTTAATAGCTCTTGGGTGAGTGTGTGTGTGATTGCGTTGGTGCGTGAGACTTGCATTCAATAAAATCCATTATTTGGCAATTTGGTCTGGTTTTTGGCTTGGCCTGACCCTGTAAAAACTGGGTGAAAAGACCCTGCTAGGTTATCCTGCCTCTCGTATTGCTATTGCTTGTATTCTGACTAGTTTCCATTCCCCAGCACGTGGAACACATTGAGGTTTCTCCCAAGGGACCCCAGAAATCAGGGTAAGAAAAGGATACCTGACTTCTCTTTTTCTCAGGCAGTCTGACCTTGTAAACATAGGATAAAAGATCTCGCTGCATTGCCCTGCCCTCCGTTTTGCCAAGTTGTGCTCTGCTAATTTCCCCAAGCTTAGTAAAATACAAGTGTTGTCTAGGGACCCCAGCAGCCAGGGTAACACCTCTACCATGTTAACTTAGCTGTTCAAATACCATATTGCAGAAAGCTTTTCTATTTGAGTGTTGGAAGGGGTAAACTGGGCAGAGCCTGGGAACCGAGGTCAACTGGTACAGCCTGGTGATGTGTTTTGTAAGAAGGAATGCAAACCTCTGGGAGGGGAAGCAGGAGTTTTTATAACTGAAACTTGTACTTCTTCACTTCTGGTAAAAGCATTGTCTCTATTCTACGTCTGATCTTTAATGAAACCTTTCTGGATTAATCCATGAAGCCCTGGTTATTGATTTAGACTGAGACAGAACATTACAATTGATGGCACATACATATACACAGTATATGAAACAGCTACTTTGACTGTGCATGATACTGTTTTATGACTCTACTGGTTGGCACACAGGGGCCCTCATTTTGCTGTCAGGGAGTGATAGAGATCTAAAGCATGGTGTACTGAGTAAGAAAAGGGATTTGATTCTGGAGGAAGAAGGAAAACCATTATTACTTTCCAGTAAGGAGTTTATGAGATTGCTTTTGTAAATCACTGTTAATAACTGTTCACTGGAACAAATGATAGTACAAAGCTGCAAAAATGACTACATGCTTCACTGTGTCTTATTTCCATGTACACAATGTGTAGCATAACAAATATTATAACTGTCAAAAGTCCTGAAACCATAATGCTATGAGGAAGAGTTAACATGCAATATATCTCTGACAAAGTAATGTTTTACTATTATGTCTGTGAAAGTAACTTTTTAATGTTTACAGCATGTACAACAAATCCTGACAGCCTGCATCCTCTTTTGTTAGTTCTTATAAAAATAAGCTTTCAATATCAATTGCAGCTTATCTGGAAAAATGCAAAACACAGAGCAGGTGAAGGAAAGCTACAGTTATCTTATGTAATAATCAGGCATCTTGAATCCAGTTGAGACACATCAATTTCTTCACATGAGCTCCAAAATTATGAGAAACTGCAATTGTTAAGGCCCACAGCCTTAACACACATATTGGCCCTTTCCACACGGGGGATGGGGGAACGGGGCAGCGCACGCAGGGACGGATCTTACCTGAAAACGGGTTGCTCCGTCCATGCGGGGAGCGCGCATTCGCCGCTCCACACGCTGGCGAGTTTCGGCGGTGTTCGGCGGCGCCCAAAATGGCGGCCGGCGACTTCCGGCGGCGCTCCGCCAATCAGGGCGGTGCGCCAGCCGGAAGCCCGCCCCTGGGCAGCTCTGCAGGGACGCGCTAGCGCGTCCCTGCAGTTTCACACGGGGCACTGCAACGGGTTAGCGCGCTCGCGTTTCGTAAAAACCTCATAAAATGTGGTTTTTAAAAAACACGCCGCGCCACCCCTTGCGGCCGCGCTAGCGCGGTTTGAGGTGTGGAACCTCCACTATTCAAACCGCTCTAGCGCGCTCCACGGTGTGGACGACCTCCGGATGAGTCACCCTAAGCCGTTTTTTTTTCCCCGTGTGGAAAGGGACATTATTTAGACCAGTGGTTCTCAACCTGTGGGTCCCCAGATGTTCATGGACTTCAGCTCCCAGAAGCCCCAGCCACTATGGCCAATGCTCAGGGCTTCTGGGAGCTGAAGTCCATGAACATCTGGGGACCCACAGGTTGAGAACCACTGATTTAGACAATCTAAGTATCCAATGCAGTGGCTAGTTCCAGATTATTTACCTTAGAGCTGTACCGTTGTCAGCAGTAGGGTAGTGAATCGACAGCCGTTTCCGCACGACACTGTTATAGTGGTACTATTTGACTTTCAACTTCCTGTAGAATTCTGGGGTTTCTAATTTACTGAGGCCAAACAGCTCTCTGGCCGAGAATTCTAAATGCTCCTCCCTAAACTACAAATCCCAAGAATCCACAGGATATTGAAAGAGGAATAATAGCACTATAATAATGTAGTGTAGAAGTGGCCTAAGTCTATGTACTACAACTATCATGCAACTGAAGCTATCATCCCACATTAGAAGCATTCAGGTAGCAGTCTAAGCATTTACTTCCACCACTGATGTGGCTTTCTTAAAAAAAGTAGAACTGTACAATTTTCCAGTGCTCTAAATGATGTTATCAAATGTAGCACGTTTGGATTAAATATCATATTCAAGTACCTTCAAAGCTTTATGTGGAAATCATTTTACTGGAATATTTGTAATAAAATAATGAGAATAGCATATATTTACTTTATATTTAACAAAAATTTGTTAAAGGATGCTCTTTTGAGGACAATACGTAAAGAGAGCCATACTTGATCTATCTTACACAATAGTTGAACATTCTTTTGCCGAGGCCTAACTAGTACCTTCAGTTTCACTCTCTGCACTTAATCAGTTCTATTTCAAATTGGGGGAAAAATAGAGAATCATAGAGTCCAATCGCCTGCCATGCAGGAAAACATACTCAAAGCACCTCCAGCAAATATCCATCCAAGCCTCTGTTTAAAAACCTCCAAAGAAGGTGACTTCACAACACTCGAAGGCAGCATATTCCACTGTCAAATAGCTCTTACCATCAGGAAGTTCTTCCTGACATTTAGGTGAAATCTCTCCATTGTTCCATGTCCTAGTCTCTGGGGCAGCAGAAAATAAGCTTGCTCTATATTCAACATGACATCCTTTCAAATATTTAAACATGGCTATCATGTCACTTCTTATCCTTTTCATCAGGCTAAACATACTTAGCTCCCTAAGCTGCTCCTCATAGAGTATGGTTTCCAGACCTTTCACTATTTTGGTTACCCTCTTCCAGCTTGTCAATTGTGGTGCCCAGAAATGGACACAGGATTCCAAATGAGTTGTAACCAAAGCAGAATAGAGTGGTATTATTACTTCCCTTGATCTCAATACTATACTCCTATTGATGCAGCCGAGAATTGCATTGGCTTTTTTAGCTGCTGCATCACACTGCTGACTCATGTTCAGCTTGTTGTTGACTAAGACTCCTAGATCCCTTTCACAAGTACTGTTTTCAAGCCAGGTATCACCCATCTTATATCTGTGCATTTCATTCTTTCTTCCTAAGTGTAATACCCTACTTTTCTCCCCAATAAATCCATTTTGTTAGGTTTGGCCCAGCTCTCTAATCTGTCAAGGTCATTTTGAATTTTGATCCTGTCCTCTAGGGTATTAGCTATCCCTCCTAATAATTGGTGTCATCTGCAAATTTGATGAGCATGCCCTCTATTCTATCATCCAAGTCATTGATAAAGATGTTGAATAGCACTGGGACCAGGACAGAATCCTGTGGCACCCCACTAGTCACTTCTTTCCAGGATGCAGAGAAGGTATTGATGAGCAGTCTTTGTGTTCAGCTGGTCAGCTAATTACAAATTCACCTAACAGTAGCTTTTTCTAACCTACATTTTACTATCTTGTTTGCAAGAATATCACGGGGGATCTTGTCAAAGGCCTTACTGAAATCAAGATACACTACATTCACAGCATTCCCTTCATCCACTAGCTTGTAACTCTATAAAAAAAAGAGATCATATTAGACTGTAATGACTTATTTTTGAGAAACTCATGTTGACTTCTAGTAATCATGGGATTCCTTTCTAAGTGCTTACTGTTCAATGATCTGCTCTAAGACCTTTCCTGGTATTGATGTCAGCTGACTGAGTGGTAACTTTTTGGGTCCTCTTGTTTCCCTTCTTGAAGATGGAAATAATATTTTACCTCCTACATTCTACTGGAACTTTTCCTAATGTTGAGGATTATTCCCAGTGGTTCTGAAATTACTGCTGCCAGTTGTTTTAATACCCTTGGATGTAGTTCATCTCACCCTGGTGACTTGAATTCATTTAAAGCAGCCAAATATTCCTGTACTACCTCTATCTATTCTGTGCTTCATTTCCCCGTTACATCATCTGTCCCATTTTCTCTGGATTGAACACTGTTTTTCTTTTCAGAGAAGACTGTGGCAAAGAAAACATTGAGTAGTTCTGCCTTTTCTCTGTGCCCTGTTACCACTTCTCCATCTTCTCCCTGCAGCAACTCAACCATCCCTTGTTTTTCCTTTTGCTGTAGACATAACCAAAACAGCCCTTCCTATTGTTTTTTACCTCTCTAGCAAGCCCAAGCTCGTTCAATCCTTTAGCTATTCTGACTTTTTCCATACACATGCTGGATATTTGTTTGAATTCATCTTTGCACACAGTCCTTTTAAATCTTAGTTCAGTTGACAGTTCTTTAGACATCCATCCTGGTTTCTTTAGACACCTCCCCATTCCGAATGGAATCATTTGAAACTGTGTCTTCAATATCTCACTTTTAAGAAACTCCCATCCATCATAAAATCCTTTCTCTTTTAGTATGCCTGACCACAGGATGACACCTAAGTTTACTGAAATCAGCCTTCTTAATTTGAATCTGACTACACTGGGCTTTCCCTTTCCACTGTATAACAAAATCCAGGAGAACATGGCCACTCTCACCTAAGGATTCCACCGCTTCCACCTTATTAAGTAGGTCATCACTGTTGGTTAGGATCAGGTCCAAAATAGCTGATCCCCTTCTTGCCTCTTCCACTTTCTGGACAGTGAAATTGTCTGCAAGGCAATTGTCTACAAGGCAAGCGAGGAATTTATTGGACCTGATATTCTTGGCAGAATTTGACTTCCAACAAATATCAGGATAGTTTAAATCTTCCATTACTACTATCTTTCTTTGTTTCTGAATGTGTGCTCATCTGTTTTAGCAAGACTTCATCTAAGTCCCAGTCTGGTTTGATGATCCATAATAGAGACCCAAAATGACATCCCTCTTTTTCCTCTCCCGCTTAATTTTTACCTTGATGCACTCAACCTTGCTTCCAGGATTTAAGTCATTGGTCTGTTCACAGGTGTAAAAATCTTTGACATATAATGCTACTCTCTTCTTGTTTGGTTTATTTCTCTGAAATAGATTGTTTCCCTCTAATAGTACATTCCAATCATGAGTCTCATCCCACCAGGTTTCAGTTTTCTGCTTTGCTGTTTTAAGAGTTCAAGTCCACCTTGTTTATTTCCCATGTTCTGTACATTAGTGTAGAGACATTTAAGACCATGGGTCATTACCCCTAGATGCTTATTTGCAGAGTAGGGCCGAATTGCAATATCAAAATGATATCTTTGGTTCACCAAAGGCCAGGCCAGGCCATGGTGGTAACAAAATGTCTACATTGTTGTTATCTTCATTGCATTGCAACTGAACATTATCATTGTAATCTTTTAAGCTAAGAAGTTATAGTTCTTTTAAAAAATATAGATTTGTTGCTGAGGCAGGGTTTTTAGGAAATGGATAACAGTCATTTGCAAAGCAGGAAGTATGTCTGTTACATATATACCCATCTCCAATGCACTCCAGATCAAACTCCTCCCGCTGATCAGAAAAGACAGAAAAGCATATCCTGGGAAAGGTAAAGTAAAAGCTTTTATTTTGGGAAAAAGAAATCTGCTTCCTGAACCAGTACTTTCACATTCGCATTCTAATATATATCTCACATGCAGGAAATCTCTTTTTGTTTTATTGTCAAAAATAAACAATATTGACAATGTCATTATAATGCTTTACTACACAGATTGCTTTCACAGAGAGAAGGTTACACAACAGAAAAAAAGCAGCTTTGATTTACTTACTTTATAATAAGTCTTACAACTATATACATTAAGTCTCATTGTAATCTATTTGTTTAGTATTAAGATGTTAATTATTTATTGTACACCCACCATCACCACCGATATCTTTGGTTCACCAAAGGCCAGGCCAGGACACTGTGATAACAATCCCCCCCCCAAAAAAATGGGCAATTTGACACAAATTGATTATTTTCCGATCAAACATTTCAAAAGGAATTTAGAGCTGAATAGAGGTCTCCAGATTCCGGAGACGTATCACACCAGGGATTTCACAACATTTCTAACTAAATAAAGCAGTTCCTAACTAAACAATGTCTCAACCCTAGCTACACATACAGGAATAACAACTGTACATTTTGAACAAAATCCAATGATAAACAAATGAACAATTGGCAAAAGGATTGGGACAAATGGAGGATGTGAGCAATTTTCCAAAAAGGTGGATAATGCGGACAATAAACAAATGAACAATAAAGATGAATGCGGGCAAGTGAGGCAACTGGCGAACAATGGAATCCAAGGTGGAGGGGAAAATGTGCAAATTTAAAGTGTGGGATTGGGGAATTTTTAATTTATCATGCGGGCGAGCAACTAGTCCGGTGGTGATGAAGGCAAGGCAAATGCCGAGGTCCCAAGGAGTGAGGCACAAACAGTCTCTGCACCCCACCTGGAAACAGGAAAGTCCGGGGTTGGAGAAGGGGCAAGTTGGGGGGGCCCCAATGGGGCTGGAACCATAGCAATAAATTCAGGTTACTGGCCAAAATTGTCCAAGCCCAAAAAAATGAACTAGCCCAGACACGCTAGCCCCTTTGGGGGATCAGGTTTGCGAAATGGAAAACCGGAATAGTCCAAATGGGAGGTAGGCGTGATGGGGGCAGTTAGTCCATGAAGCTTGTTGGGGAAAAACGGCTGGCTGTGATCCCCAACTGCAGCAACTGGAAGGGGATGTGTCCAGGTTTTGGGGGTCTCTTAAAGGGGTTTGGTGTTAATTCCCCCCCCCACACACAGTGCTTGGGGTATGGACGGGTCTGGGGATGATCAGCTTACAGGAAGGAGTGATCTGTAACTATTTTAAAAGAAAACTGACACCAGTTACTACCGATACAAATGGTTAATGCAAATTTTTGGCACGAAGCCTCCTGGGAACCAGATTCATGATTTAAAAAGGGTTGGGAGGGGAAAGGTTTAAAAGGAAAAGGTTTAAAACAGTGTTTTTGGGGCCGGACTTTTCACGATTAGGGGGAAAATCAGGAAACCCGGGATTCTACTCACTAAGCCTGGAGAGGCCATGTCTACCCCATCCCAGCAGCACCAGGAACCCGGGTTTGATGAAGGCTCCATTTGCACTCTGGGGCCCACCACACAGGGCCTACGCTCACCCTTCCCTCTCTTCCAGACCTGAAGCGGGAGCCCCAAAACCCCTATGATGTAAACCAAGGGCTTGGGGTGGCAGGGACTAGCAGTTAGATGCTAGTTTCAGGGACTGCATCCCCCCCAAAGAAAACACAAGCGGGACTCTGAGGCAGGCCGGGAAAAGATTGGCCGCCCATGGATAGGCTTTTGAAGCCAGTCGGAATACTAATACAAACATTACTTATACTAACACTTTATACTATCTTTAACTATTTAAAATGTTACCACTTACCCTTGGGGGCCCTTTTGGGGTTTTTCCCAGCTTGAAGCTGGAAGATCTTTTTCCGGGGCCCACGAGCCAGTACAATTAGACAAATAACAAGTGCAATCTGAAATATTATTAAGACTATTACTGGGTGCATGGCATATCGGGCGATTTGTCGGGTTGGGGAAGTAAACCAATTAAAATGCCCCCACCGAGAATGTTTGGAGCGGCCTCTAATTCTACGGGGTTTTTACAACCTTCTGGGCAGAATGGTCCTCATTTAAAAAATTTTGACGGAAGGCATGTGAAACCTCCTTTACTTGGTTTGCCAAATTAGTGAAATTCCTGAGCCATGAAGATTAGGGATTTCGTTGCTAAGATGGAACCCGTCAAATTTCCCTATTTCGGGGTGGGGACCGTTTTCCCAAAGAAAAGCCCTCGCCTTTCTTGGGGGGATATATAAAAATCTTGCCCAAGAAAATTTTAAAATTACGTGCTGGCCGCAGAAGCAAGGATTACCGGCGGATCGGTAATCCAAATGGGGGTGCCACTAGGCACTAGGGTCACACCCTCACATGGAGTACGAAAACAAAAACAGTCTTTATTTGGGCGGGGGACATTACTGTGCAGTTGACGGGGCCCAAAAAACATACTCAGAGATATTACTATGCCCAGAACTATCAATGTTATGAAAACATTGCACCCAATGCTCCCTAACAGACATCCGGACAACCCAAGGGCGTACCATTGGACCAATGGTACAATGTTAACGGTAGAAAAGTAAAATTGACGGTATAAGTGGGAGTCCTAAATGGGATAGTGGGTGTTGTTTTTCTGGATCCAAAATTTTCATGGGCAACGTCTACCGTGAGAGTTAGGCTCTGCCAGGTGGGTCCCTTCGTGGCCAAAGCGGGGGGGTGTTCCAGAATTCTGGGATCGTTTTTAATAGGCTCAGGAGCTCAGGGTGTAGTAAGTCCATGAGACTGACCTGGATCACCTGAGCAGCAAAGGCGATCATGTTGCTTTGCAGTTTTGGTACATTGTATCGCAACTCCCAAAATCGGGGGTCATGTTCTGAACACGGGGTTTGAGGTCGGCTATTATGCCTGTCGGCGCCAACCCATTGGGGGCATTTAGTTTAATCAAATCCATGCCCTTTGCCAAATTTGTGAGACCTGCAGCAGAAGATGTTCCTAAATCCTTTTTTTTTCCAAATTACGCCTAGTTTATTTGCCAAAATTTCTTCATTATGGTATTGAGAATGGTGCCACCAGTTCCAATACTTCCTAAAATAGTTTCCAGAATGTCTTGTTTAGGGCGAGAGTGTGGGTGGGAAAAGGGGAAAAGGCCCAAATTTTTCTCCCAGTGTTCCCATTGTTTCCAAGCTAATTTCAAATGGGGTGCACAGGTCAGGAGCACTTTAAAAATGTTGACGACGGGGAAACACCATCGTCGTGGCGTTTTAACGGGGGAAATAGGCTACCATTTCTAATATCTTTGCAGATCACAGAACTACCTACATACATGGCCGGTTGCTTACCTGAATGAGCCCCCACTCTAATTTTGGGACACCATTTTTTCCGGGCCCCTAACGTGAAACCCCTTTTGGGGTCTTGGTGAAATTCTGACATTTTAAACATGAACGTCTCCCATTTTGGGATGACACTTGTCCATGTCAAATGTGACTGTGACCAGTGCTTCCTTAAAGGGGTTCTCTGAATCACTCTAACTGTTGAAAGGGGCGGGCCCTTCAGTTAACATGTCCACATTTTATTTTTAATATTGGGGTTTGGGCCAAAGGGCCAATGGGGGTTTTTGGCTTCCAGCCATTGGGAATCCTACCAGGTGTGTGAACAACTGAAAGGGATACCATTTTGATACCGGGGGTATAACTTTTTTCCCAGAGCATGGCTTCTTTTTCCCCGGGTGGGGGTTTTTCCCAGTGGCAGATAGCGCATCCTTTTTACTCCCAAAGTCTGTGATATGTAACTTAACTCTGGGGAAATTCTCTTCCAGAGGTGTAGCCAGACAACAAAAACAGTGCAGCAAACCACATCGACGGGTCCATTCCGTCTCCCTGTGGGGAACGGGAGTTTGGAATCTCCATCAAGACCCATAAAAGGGACATTTAAAAAAGGGAAAGGGGGGGAGAGGCCTGGGCCATTCCTCAAGGGGGCTTCCATCCCATGAAGGGAGGCAAAGTTCTCCCTACACGAGGCATCTATCCCCAGGGACTTCCCGGTCGGGGGGTTTTTCCCTTTCCAATCCTTTAGTAGGGTTCCCAAAAAGCCCAGCGGGGAGCACCACAGCTATTTCCTGGGTGGGAACCCATTTTCCCAATCCGGAGTGGAGGTCTGGGTTAAGCCTAGGGGCCCCCCCGGTACAACCAAGTCTTGTCCAGTAGGATGGTGACTGAGAATGTGCCCCAAACTAGTTCCCCATCCCACAATCACCAGTGCCACAATCAAAATGCTGCAAGGGCCCTTGAAGGCAAAGCACAGCAAAGCATCCAGAAAGGGAGGTGGGCTGTAGCCAAAATTCCCCTCCCGCACATGCCTAGTGTTGCCGGGAGCTAGCAAAACTACACTGGGGACGGGAAAATGGCGGCACCACCCTGCACAGCCGAAACTACCTGTGGTCCTTGCACTCCAAACCCCCGGGACCCACCCCCTTCCTCCCAGGCAATGGGACCGGAGTCTTGCAGGAGAACGTTTCCCCAAGGGCCCCCCAGTTATCGCCACGGCTTTTCCAAGCCGAAAACCTAAACACAACGTTTCCAAAGGACGTGGAATGCCTTTCCAGGTTACCCCAAAAGGCCCCCCCTCGCCATATCCAGAAGACTGGACAGGTTTGGGCATAGGCTTACTGGAACTAACCGGTTAAAGGGGGCCCGGGGGTTACCCAAGGGTGGCGGGAAAGGGTCCCCCCCTCGGTCTGGGTCCTCCCTTTTCACCTGGGGTTTCCTCCGCCTGCGTGGTGTCCCTCCACCACAGGGTTTTGGGGAACCGGGGGCCCCAAAGGGGCCCATCTCATTAAAATCCAATCCCGGAAAATGGAGGGGCTTTTTCTTTTGGGGGGTTTCCCATCTGGGGGGGTTTTTTTCCCCGCTGAGCACAGCTTTCCCCCAAATCCTAGCCCTATCCGTGGGAGACGGCTAAGGGGGGGGTTGTACCCAATTTTTCTCTGGGGAAAAACCCGACTCAGAAAACTGCTTGGGGGCAGTGGGCTGCTGTGAAGGGTTCCCTGCCTTGCCGGGCTGGCTGTGGGAGTCCCTTCCCTGCCACTGCTTGTCCCTGGGAGTGGGTGGTTTCCCCTTCCCCCTTTTGGAACAGAAAAGGTACCGATTTCCTATGTTAAGGGATCCTAATTGGAGTAAGTTCCTTTATACAGGTTCCCCTTCCGGGGTCTCCCCTGTGGGGCCTTTTAGGGGGGGCGCAGGGGGGGGGCAGCCTCTCTCAAAGGCGGCCAAACCTGCCCAAATTGTTCCCAAGCCTTCCCAAGATGTTGTGGCCCTTCCCCCAAGCCCAGGGCCCCAAATTTGTCTTAGTTAAACCCCCCTTTTTAAAAAAGAAATCTTGAAAATTAGTAAAAAAATTTCCCCCAAGCTGTTAGCAGCACCTTCTCAGCTAAAATGGCAAGTAGCTGCTTCCATGCTACTAAACCTTTAGGGGTTTTACGGGACCCCCTGCCCCAACCCCCAAAGCCAAATGGCCCCTCTGTCCAGGCCAAAGGATCCTTACGACCTCTCTCATCCAGTTTGCCCTTGAGCCTAACCAACCTCGAGCCACCACGGCTGATTCAAGAGTTGGAAGGTCCAACGGGGGACATGCAAAGGCGCGCCAGTTGGGGGAGGTCCTGGCCATTGGCTGTTGGGTGCGAATGTACACCCCGTTTAGCCACATGATGCCAGTGGACCGATTCAAGGGTCCTAACTGGTCGGCAATTGCCTTTGCCTCAGTTGCACACCAAGGGATTCTGGCCTCAGTGACCTGAGTCTCCTGGGTTTCTTCACCACCACTGCTAGTGGGTATGGTCCTGCGTGTCATGGGGCCGCGTTTTTCAACTGGGTGGACTCAAAATTTGGGGTTCCCAGTCCAGTTTGTGTGGGGGGGAGGGCCCAAATGGGGCTGCTGGCAAAGGGTCCTCTTGGGCAAAACTAGGGGGGCAGCTCTGGACACACTGCTGAAACTAAAGCCTTACGTGTCTGAAGCTGACTTTCCAGGGCAGCAGTTGCCTTTTGGCAACTGCGTGACTAACAGCTTCCTGCTGTTTTTTTACCTGGGTGACCAAAAATGGGCTGCAAAACTGGGCATGATCAACTTTGGCCTTAAAAGGGTTGTGCTTTCTCCTCCCAAGTCTGGGCGACTAGGGTGAGGTCACTTAACCTTTTGGGGTGAGGCCTGCGCAACAGATGCAAAAGTTACCTTGTCTGCTCACAAGGTCTCAAACCCCGGCATGAAGCTGGGCATTCTCCCTTTTCCATTTTTGCTAGCCTTCCCCAGGTTCAACTAGGGCACTGCTAGCATCTCTGGCTGCAAGCCAAAGTCCCCAAGCTGCCAACAAACCTTTGAAGGCCTGAATGGGGTTTTTGATTTAGCGCCACGTGGGTTCCCGGGAGAGGCGAAAGGATCGGCTGTCTGGAAGACAGAGTTTCCAGGGAAAACTTTCCCTTGCCTAACACCCATCTCTCCAACTTTTTCCCTGGACCTCCTCCTCACACATGAGGTCCTTAACTAAAAGGGCTCCCCTTTAGCCATCTCTACCTACACTACACAAAACCCAAAAAACAGCCTTTAACACAACTTCCTACAAATACAGGACCAGGACCAGGACCTGGAGTGGGGGGGGTCCCCCCCAACCCCCAGGAGAGCTAAGGGGGAAAAGAACTCACTGGAACTTTGCTAAGGAAGAGGGAAAAGGAACCAAACTCCAGCCTGCCCAAACAAGGTCAGTTTTGTATGCCCCCAGGCCCAGTTCTGCACCTCCAAAAGCACTGACGACAAAAGGACAAGGCCAATGGTTCAGGGACGGGGGGGCCACTGGGGGCCCGGGGGGAAAAAACCCCTAGGAGCACTTCCGAGGCTCACTGGAAGCGGGGTGATGAACTCAAAGGAACTTACTATGCCGCCTGGCCAGGCAGCGGGGGAAGAGGGACAAAATAAACTGAACCATCCCCATTCTGGTTTTCTGGGTGAGGGGGGCCTCCTCTACCTCAGGGGTAAACCGCTAAACTCACAGCTAGGTTGGGATTCACCACCCAATCCTAACAAGCTGACAATATTGGGATGCCCCCAAAACTGGAAGGGTGGGGCCACCACCCGGCCTTTTTCCCAAATTTCCCAAAACCCAAAACCCAAAAAACCCAAAGGGGAAAATCACAAGGGGACAAAAGAAAAAAAAGTAGGGTTGCTCCTTCCGTGCTGTGTGCCTTACTGCTAAGGTGTTAAAGAGTGTGGACTGTTCCTAACATGCTAGCGTCCTAAATTCCCGGGTCCCAGCCCCGAAGACCCAAGATGGGGAGGTGGTTCCCAGGACAAGACAAGAGAGGGGTACAGCATCCCACCCAAAAGAAGTACTGCACAATCACACAGAAGTCCCCCACACTAACCTGCCTCCAGGTTTTAAAAACCCCTCCCCACTGTTCCCTTTAAATAATCCCTCCAAATTTGGGGGGTTCCGGTTTCCCCAAATTGGGTTTGGGGGTTTCCCGCATTGCTCCACCACTCCGTTACCCTGTGACTTGGGGTTCCCATGAGGGGCACTCAAATAACCACAACAACCACAACAAGATGGGGAAAATTAGCTGGGGCACTCTCTTGGCTAAAGAGAGGCAGGGTAACACAGGGAACCCCTTTTTTCCCCATGTCTACAGCGTCAGGTCAGTGAGGAGGCAACTAGTCCAAAAAAACAATTAAGATTTATTAAAAAGTTATTAAAGAAAAGGACAAACACACTCCTAACTAAAAAAGGGAAAAAAGGTTTAAGGGGGAATGGGTAATTAAAGGGGGCCCGTTCTTTAAATCCCGGGGAAGCCAATTTTAGAAGAGGAAACCCCCCGTGGGGGCCGAGGGGGAACTGCTGAACCGAGCGGCGCAAGGCAGAAAGAAGACCAAGCAATCCGGCGAGAAACCGAAGAGCTCTTGGAGCGGGGGGGTTTTTTTTGGGGAAAGAATGACTGCAGGCTAGTCTGGTCTCGGGGGGAAAACAATAAGTTTTTGCTTAACCCCCAAAAAGGGTCCCAAAGGCGAATTTGAAAATTAAATTAAAGTCCAATTTTACAATGGATGGGGTATGTAGATGCGGCTAGCTCCCGTTAAATACCTAGCTCACCAGGGTGTCCTCTCAGGGCAGAGTATCTCTTTGTGGTGACTGCATCTGTAATGAAGGTGTTTGTTTGGGAGGTCCCCAAAACAGAGCTGGCAATATCTGGCTTGGTTTAAAAGGGGAAACAGTAAAAATAGTAGCCATGCCTAGCTTCGTGCTTGTTCGGCGGGGCCCCACAAACACTTGGCTGATGGCAGAGTAGGGGCCCAAAATTTCAATATCAAAATGATATTTTCTGGTTTAAAAAGGGTAGGCCAGTATACAGTGGTAACAAAATGTCTACATTGTTGTTATCTTCATTGCATTGCAACTGAACATTATCATTGTAATCTTTTAAGCTAAGAAGTTATAATTCTTTTAAAAAATATAGATTTGTTGCTGAGGCAGGGTTTTTAGGAAATGGATAACAGTCATTTGCAAAGCAGGAAGTATGTCTGTTACATATATACCCATCTCCAATGCACTCCAGACCAAACTCCTCCCGCTGATCAGAAAAGACAGAAAAGCATATCCTGGGAAAGGTAAAGTAAAAGTTTTTATTTTGGGAAAAAGAAATCTGCTTCCTGAACCAGTACTTTCACATTCGCATTCTAATATATATCTCACATGCAGGAAATCTCTTTTTGTTTTATTGTCAAAGGGAAAAATAAACAATATTGACAATGTCATTATAATGCTTTACTACACAGATTGCTTTCACAGAGAGAAGGTTACACAACAGAAAAAAAGCAGCTTTGATTTACTTACTTTATAATAAGTCTTACAACTATATACATTAAGTCTCATTGTAATCTATTTGTTTAGTATTAAGATGTTAATTATTTATTGTACACCCACCACCACCACCAAGTGCTCCTACTTGGATTAAGGCTTATGTGGTTCCCTTAATGTGAAGAAAGCTGTCACTTCTTGGAATATTTCACCTTCAAGTCATTGGGAAAGTTGCTCTGGGAAAAGACATTTGACAGCTTGTAGATCATTATATTCATCCTTTCTTATTTTTCCAACATATTTTCTAGCTATTTTATAAATAAAATACTTTTTAAAATAAATAAGTAGAGAGTTCCTATTTATTTTCCTTTAGTTGTTGTTTGGTACTTAGATATTAACACCTAGGAGTCAACCCCACAATTAAATTCATTGACAACAGAGTTGTCATATTTAACATTAAATGTTAAATATTTCTGGAAACATTGTTTTGTATTCATGAAACTGGGTAGGGAGTGTGTATAGAGTATGTCTATCTGGTTGTAAGCAGACTTAGGCAAGGAACATTACGTGAAATAAGAAAAAGATGGGATGTGTAGATATTTTCTTTTAGTGCATTGAATTATTCTAATGTCTTCTATTCTTTTCTTTTTTTATGTTGTCATTTGACTGAATAAAAAGAATAATTAAAAAAATGCATTGACAACAGAGTTTAGAAGAATTCAGTTGTCAATTAATTTAATTGTGGTGTTGGCTCCTGAACTCAATTAAGTGCTGTTTTAGTTTAGATTGCAAAAAAAAAAAAAAAATCTGTCCAAAGGCACATGAAGGGGAAATACCAGAGACATTGATGGGCTTCTCTTGCTCCTTTTCTCCTCTAGACTGGCATACAACTGTCTAAATTTGCTGGAAAACAAGAAGTCACGACTGCTTCATCTTCAAATGTAAAATGTAAAATGTCTAGGGAAATGTGTGTGATCTTGAGCAGTAGTGACATTAGCCTAAGGTGGATTTATTTATTATGTAATCATGCTTGGAACTGGACTGCCAAGGTGAAAGCACTAAATGGGTATATTTCCTATGAACAGAGAACATACAAAAAGAATAAAAGAAATTAGATCTATTGGGTGGGTATTCTAAATTAAATCTGCTACATAATAAATGAAAATTGTTTCATATGGTTAAAATTCAGGTTTTCCTGTTTGACTCCAGTTTGGTTGTAAAGCAGAATTTGTTTGAATAATTTCTTGAGTACAAGAATTTTCTTTCACAAATACTCAGCATGGGAAATGCAATTATGTGGTCTTTAATACTTCACACTCTGCCACAGTCTTGATCAAGGTGGGGCTTCCTTATCCCTTTTATGCATGAGTTCTCATTTTCTCCAGTGCAAGTGCAGTATTTCTGAAGCAAATATCAACCCCAACCAGTCTGAAGCTGTTTTAATTACACTTACTGAAGAAGTATGGCCATTTCTGCAGGCTGTCATCATCCTGCATTGGGGACAGGAGAACGATGGGACTCAGATTATGCTTATGCATGACGTCGTCTGTGTCCCATCCTTCTTCCATCCCCAGACAGCTTGATTATGTCACAAATCATTGACAGGTTTTACCCATCAATGACTGGCAATGGCGCGGTCTTCCTGCCACCCTCCCACACTTACCTGAGCTGCAGAAGAAAGAGGTGTGACCATCACTCCTCCTCCATTTCCACAGGCAGCTGGTATGGAGAGGAGCACTCCTGTCATGGTTTCTTCCCAGGAGAGGATCTACTGGGATCCCTGCAGGGTACTGCTGGGATCGGTTAGAGTGAGGAAAGGGCCTAAGTCTCATGTTCTAATAAACATGCTTAGCAAACATGTACTGCATTTCCAAACTCAGATTAAGCAACAGAAGATTCTAATCAGATGTGCATGTTCTTTTTATTTCCCCAGAAATGCTTTTTCTGATCAACCTCTTATTCTTTGCTGTTGTGCTTCAGCAATTTCTAGGACAGGTATGAGCTGTAAGACAAAGGCTGTACTGAACTGCTAATGACTATTTCTTAATTGCTTAGGATTTAACAACTGTTAAATCTTAAAATCTGCTCTTCTGTTGTGGTTATAATTTGGGGATGAGGTGAAATTTTTCCGATGGCAAGAGAACTGGAGCAATTACCAACATGTTTTTCTACTGGAAACCATGTTTTGAGATACTTCTGGTATTTGAGCAAATTCAAATGACTACTGTCATTAAAAATGGCAGCTGCTTGTGCCACACACCAGGAGCCACCCTTACAGATTGTTGTTGCTGTTATTGTTGTTGTTGTTGTATGCCTTCAAGTTGTTTCCAACTTATGGCAACCCTAAGATGACCCTGTCACAATGTTTTCAGGGGCTGAGAGTATGTGAAGCACTGAAGGTCTTACAGTGGGTTTCCATGACTGAGTGAGGAACTGAACCCTGGTTTCCAGGGTCCTAGTCCAATGCTCAAACCACTACACCATGCTGGTGAACAGATTTATTTATTTATTTAATTATTTAATTATTTAATTAATTTGTATGTCATCTTTCTCCCAGAGTGGGACCCATGGTGAGTTCCAACAATAAATTAGACACATTAAGAACATTAAAAACATATAAAATTATAAAAACTTAAAACCATATTCAAATTTTAAAACAAGTTAATAAATAAAACTTCCCAGCTTATATAAAAGTCTACTTAAAAAGAAATTTATTAGTCTACTGGCAAAAGGAGAACAGGGAGGAGGTCAGCCTAGCCTCTCGTGTAAGAGAATTCCACAGAGTGGGAGCAACCACTGAAAAGGCTCTCTCGCATGTCCTCACCAGGTGAGTATGGAAAGGTGTCAGAACTGAGGGGAAAGCCTTTCCCAGAAGATCTTAGGGCACTAACAGGTTTGTATGGGGAGATAGGGTTTTTCAAATAACCTTTATATCAGCTGTGGGCAAATTGTGACCAGTAGGTCACATGCAGAACCTGAGCCACATTTTTATAGCTCCTGAAGATCCTCACATGTCCTCCAAGCCTTCCAGCCTCCCAAATTTTTAAAGAAAAATTGGGATTTTAGAGAAGTTTTTGCCACCAAACCATGTAGAAATCCTCCCAAAATATGTGAAAACAGACAAAGAGACTTACACACATCCACCATGAGCAACCTCATACAATGCCTTAGTTTTCCTCTGCTCTCTCTGTTAAAGATGGCAACATCACTGCGACAGGGATTGCAGAGGAAAATCTGAGGCATTTGGGCTTGCTAATGTTCAGCCTGCAAGGGTTTTGGGGGAAAATGGTTCCTGGCCCCAATGCAGTTATTGATTTATGTAACAGGGCTAAATGAAAATTGGTAGCATGAACTGCCCTTGAGAAGCCTCAGTAGTGGACTGACAATAATAGCATATCCTGTAGGCAAAAGAAAATGATGACTTTTCTGTGGAGTTAGAAATTCTTCAAAGTTGTATTTAAGCAGCATTCTGTGACATACCACCTTTTCAGATATTGATATAAAAGACACTAGGATATTGCTATCAACAGTGTCATCACACACAGAATAGGAACGCTTAAAATTAAATAAATATCTGACATCCCTCCTTTTTTTAATTAACTCAGGCTAACTCAGTTACAGTGGGCAACATTTCTGCAAAGAAACAGAAGGAAATAGTTGATCAACACAATGCTGTGAGGGCAGGAGTAAAGCCAACTGCTAGCAATATGTTGAAAATGGTAAGATATAACTCCCCAGTGTTGCTAGATACTGTTGAAAAGTGGCTTTTTGAAGCACAGCTTCTACCCACCTGTAGTTAAAATGTAATGTTCTTGAGGAGACCAGTGTGCGCAAATGTTTTGTCTGAGAAGTTCTGATGTACTGCACATAGGCCTCTAGTAT
Source organism: Iguana delicatissima (assembly GCA_948472985.1). Taxonomy (NCBI): domain Eukaryota; kingdom Metazoa; phylum Chordata; class Lepidosauria; order Squamata; family Iguanidae; genus Iguana; species Iguana delicatissima. Next base: position 168,029 of record CAOKZL010001948.1, on the reverse strand, counting down.
ATCAGCTGTAACCTTAATCTTTCCTGCGGTCCCTATTGATTTTCACTGCATTCATCTGCCAGCTCTTCCCCCGTGGTCCCGCTTTTCTATTCCACTCAGTGTTCTTCTCATCTTTTCCTGTAAGATACCCATACTTGTGGGGCTCTCTGGGGGACACCTTGATTTGCTCCAAAATTGCAAAAGTTGGCTAAGTGGAACACTGCTTAGCGAAACAGAGGGCAGGGCAATGCAGTGAGATCTTTTATCCTATGTCTACAGGGTCAGATTGCATGAGAAGGAGAGAAGTCAAATGTTCAGTTGAAAGTATTTTATTTAGCAAAATTGGCAGAATTTACACACACACACACACACACACGCGCAAAACAGTCACACACACAAGCACACAAGGACTACTGAGTTTGAAAGTCTTAAAAGCGGTAAAAGTTAAGGGAAAGAAAGCAATTATACTGCCCCGATCTTGAAGAATGTAGTTTGGGAAGAAGCGAAGATAGATCAGCAGACAAAGAAAAAGACTGGCAGGAGCCTTAAAACTAGCAGCTTGACAGATGCTAGTCAAAGTGTAAGTTCTCCTGAGAAAGAGAGCAAGCGAGTGAGAAAGTGAGAGAGAGTCCCAAAAAGGAGATCCAATTATAGTACAAAACATGCCTTGGGGGGCAGAACCTTTTCCTAGGAAAGGACAGAAACTGAGTTATGCAGATGGACCTCAGCTTTGTAGTTACTGCAATTGTGATTGCTAACTCCATTGGGGGGCACTTAGTCTCTCAAGATGTCAAAGTTGCGGCCGGCCCATTTGATATGTACATACGTGCCTTTCCGAGGTTTTCCTTGGATACATGACTGGGGGTTATTTGGTCAGACCTATGCTGGGGGGGTTCAGTCTTTAGACCTGGGCATCCACATTTCTGTCCTGTGAACGTCTAGCTCAATAAACATAAATAACTCACCTTCCTGAGATAGGGTCTGTTAGCAGGCAACAAACATCTCACTCCCACTGTGAGCAAATAGCAAACACTTCCTTTCATCAATAGCATGGGTTACAGGGGCACTGCCTCAGCCAGTCCTCATTTTCTAGTTGTGGTGCTATCAATACAGGACCTTGGGACAACTAAGCTTCACCCAGAGCAGGAGAAGGAGGGCCCCCAAATGTATGGGCTGCCTTGTCACATGTAGAGATAGTGCATTATTATTTCTTAGCCCAGCTCTCTTTAACTTTCTTCTTTCATGCCATTACTGATGTCTTTGGCTGGTTCCAGGTTTCAGAGGGTTCTTTATACATAGGAAGTTAGGATGTTATCCTCTTTCTCCTTCTGTCAGCTGCTTCCTCATCTTTTTCAGAGGTTGGAAGAGGCTCTGTGTAGAATGTCCTTTTGCAGAAGGTTCTCTTGGCTGTCTTCCAGACAACTTAAAATTTAAGTAGACCGTAAATGCTGGATGTTCCAGTTATTTTTAACACGATGGTGATGGTCTCTACATTTTATAAGTTGACATTTTAACTGTCACTGTCACTGGTATTTTTCCCTTTAGAACTTAATGTTTTATACCACCTTTTCAGATAATTGTATTAGATTTTATACAAGAGAATTCAAGATAGTCTAATAATAAAATAAATTAAATGTTAGTCTCTCTTCTAATTTCATATTTTATTTTTTATCTCTCATGCCTTCCTTCAATTCCTCACATCAGCCTTTAGTTACTTTTTTCTTTTATAAGTCCCATCTTGATCTTTCTATTCTTTCCAGCTTCATTGTTTCTAAGAACAAGCTGTGCAACCTCTAGGTTTTCTAAACTGCTTTTTAATCTGAACTGGATTAATTTTTTTCAACCACAAGACTATATAAATATTTCAGATATTTTCAATTCTTTTCTTCTTTTTTGTTTTTGGCTTTTTGACATCATTTTTCATTTTTTCATCTTTTTGTAAACTTCTTGGTTCTTGTTCATGCAGCCTTTTATCTTACCAGTGATCCCTAATGAACATTTCTTTACTTCATTCCCTCAAGCTGTAGTGATAAAATACAGGTATTTAGTACACAAATCTGTAACTAAATCTTGTTGATCTAGTATAACCTGAAATAAAGTGTGTGATGGAGATGCTAAGGAGTCAGAAATAATTTTATAACATTCTGAGACTGTAAATAATAAAATGTTCTCTATTTCCTTTAATAAACTATTCCTAGTGTTTGGAAGTGTAGAAGCAGAATCCAGAATCCATTACTATAATGATATTATAGTAAGACACATGCTTGATGCTGACATAGAGAATTCGGTCTTTGTAAAAATCCTGAAGGCAGCTTAAAATCAAATATTACAAAACCTTTGCCCAACCCCCCTAGCCAGTCCTGAAGGGGGAGGCTAAATGAAAGACAACACACTGGAGCAGGCTAAGAACCCATAGTGGGGTGAAGAATATGTAATTCAGCAAAGGCAAATTCTGCATCTTGGGAGAGATAAAAGCATTGCTATTAGATGGGAGACACCAGTCTAGTCACTACAAGAGTGGCACATGTTAGCAGCCTCTTGATACAATTAACTTCCTTTCTCTCCAAAACCTGAATGAGGAAATTTTATATTGTTCTCTCTGTGGTCTGCTGTATTTTGCATTTCATGATGCAATTAGAATGTTTTTCATCCCTCTTTTTTTTTAAAGACATGGGATCAGAAAGCAAGTGAGACTGCTAAAAAATGGGCTGGAAAATGTAAAGGAGAAACAAGTCCCATAGAGGAGCGAGTTGTGGATGGTGAGTTGAGTGACATTATTAGGGACTCTTATTATATCACATATTATACAGGGGGGAAATGAATTTGCAATACTGGTTCCAAGCAGGAGATGTTGGGCAAGATGCTTTCACTGGGATTCCCCAACACGAGTGTTCCTCCCTCCTCTGTTCCTCCTGCTTCTTGCTACTGTTGATGCTTTTTGTCTAGATGCAACTGGCACCATCTTCCAGAGAAAGATGACAAGACACCTGCAGGTTATCACTCCTTCTCCTTCTGTAAGGACCAAACTACATGCAATATTTATTGAACTATTTGGTTCTATTTACTATGTAATATTTTTCAAAGTATTTATATTATGTCCTATATCTCATGCTGTGGTACAGATAGCATAACATAGATATAGAGCAATTTTTAAAAGTTTAAACAGCTAAAAACAGTCTAAAACACTGCATACTGTGTAAATCACATTAAACTCATAGCCCATTCAGGACATCATTCCTAGGCCTCATAGGCATTGTTGAAAATGATGATGATAATGATCCCACATTTTCCTCAAAACTGGGACTCAAAGCAGCTTATAATTTAGAAGAGGTCAATACTGCTAAATGTACAAAAAGTGAACATTAAAATGGAATTAAACTATTCACAATATTAAAAAATTTAAACCTACACTTTAAAAATACAACTAAAAATGAAAAGCAATTAGTAATTGGTTGGTTTGAAACAATATAGCATCTAGGGCTGTTCTTTAAAAACTTCCTGTTTCAAAAATCCCTTTGGGATAAAAAGGTCACAGGACCTCCCTAGGAAGGGAGTTCCAGAGTCAAGGGGCTGTTACCCTGTGAATTGGGGGTCCTGGGAGGGGCGCCCAAACAACCAAACCAAACTAAGCAAAAATGGGGAAATTAGCTAGAGCACTCTCTTGGCTAATGAGAGGCAGGGCAATGCAGCAGGATCTTTTACCCTATGTCTACAGCGTCAGGTCAGTGAGCAGGCAAATGGTTCAAACAATAATTAAGATTTATTAAACAGTTATTAAAGAAAAGCACAAACACACTCCTAACTAGAAAAGGAAAATAGAATTTGAGGGGAATGGGTGATACACCACCTGTCCTGCAGTCCTAGAGAAGCCTGATTGAAGAAGTGGAAACCTGGCGTGGCAGCCGAGGGGAATCTGCTGAACCGAGTGGCAGCAAGGCAGAGTGAAGTTCGGGCAATCCAGCAAGAGTTCCAGAGAAGTTCCAGCGAGAGTTCCAAAGAGTTCTCTGAGTGGGGGATTTTTACAGAGGAAAGAAAAACCACAGGCTAGTCTGGTCTTGGGCAAAAACCATAGGTTTGGGGTTGGAGACAAAGCCTCCGAAAGGTCAGAATTTGCATGATTAAGTTAAAGTCCGAATTGACAATAGTATAGCTGGTATGTAAATGCGGCTAGCTCGGCAGTTAAGTACCGAGCTTGCCAGGATGTCCTCTCAGGGCAGAGGATCCCTTTGTGGTAGCGTGCATATGTAAATGAAGGTGTTTGTTTCGGGAGGTCCCCTAAAGCAGAACTGGTGATATCTGGCTTAGTTTAGTGAGAGCAGCAAGCAGTAGCCATGCCTAGCTTCACGCTTGTTCAGCGGGCCTCACAAACACTCGGCTGGTGGCAGAGTAGGGCCGAATTATGATATCAGAATGATATCTTTGGTTCACCAAAGGCCAAGCCAGTACACGGTGGTAACACGGCTGCCACTGAGAAGGCTCTGTCTCATCTCCCTTTCAACAGTGCTTGTGACAGTGGTTGGACAGAGAAAGAGCCTGTCTCGAAAAGCCAGAGTTTAATCTGACATTAAAACAAGGCAATTGTCAATGCCACAACTGTGGCACCACTTCAAAGGAAGGCTTTGTTACCCCAAAACATGGGTATCACAAGTGCCACCCAATGATGCCAGTGCCTCCTTGCAAAAGTGGGGAATGAATTAGCTCAAAGAGGAGGCTTGCAAGAGGGGGGCAATTTAGCAAGACCTTTTCTACCAATGTTTATAACACACACAGGAAAAGAACCAGCCAAAGATTCAAAAGTAAGCTAAAAATGTGTTTTTATTGGGGGAGGATTCACTCATGCAGGTACACAAGATACACACAGACAAACATTCACACAAGAGCTAACTAAAGAATAAAAGGGAGGGAAAAGATGTATAGAGAGGATGAGGGTTTTTCAGGGATTTATAATTGCCAGTCCAGAACTGTAGTGGAGAGCAGAAATGTATTTTGGCTTAGGTAGGACCTAAGGAAAGTTCTCATTCAGGAGCCAGATGGACAGAGTGATGGGTAGACCTTCAAGAGACTGCACTGAGCATCCTGAAATCAGGGATATTTCTACCCTGAAAATAACCTGTGGCAGTGAAGGTTCCAGATGCGAGACAAAGGGAACCTGTTGTGGACAATGGGTCTTTTGCCTGTTGGTGGGCTTAGTGCTTGATTGACAAAGACATGATGGGTGTTATAATAGCTGTCTATTGTGGGTGCTGTGAGGAAAGAGGAAGGAATCCAGGTGTACAAGGGACAGATATCTGTCAATCAGTGTCCTGGTGGGCTTCTCACAGTTGGGTTTCGTGGAAAATTCCAGCTTCTATTTAAGCCTATTATCCACAGGAATGATGTGTATTTGCCTGACAAATCACTCAGTCTTACCTGGAGGAAGTTTGGAGTTGACCTAGTCTTCTCACATCTACAGTCAAATTCTTTCTCTTGCTCGGTTTGACCTGTCCATCACCTCTCAGGCTTGAATTTGATATTAGTGCCAATTAAAGTGTGTTGCCAATTACATATGATACCAATTAGGTATGGTGCCCATCCAAACCATAATGATATTGGAGACCCCCAAAGCAGGGCCTTGCACCTTCCCTGCATGTTTGCATAATAGGCAGATGTTTGTTTAAATGATTCATTCCCATTTGGGAGAATAAATAATTTAAACAATTATCTCCCTGTTGTATGGACAGCTTTGAAAACTGTGCATTTTTTAAGATGTCTTGTAAAGGGAGGTCTCCCACCAAGACTCACTTCTTTTCACATTCCTCCCCTATTGACAAGAAGAGGAGTCTCATCCAATGTGGTATTAATTTTGGAAGATCCATTATCCCATATTGCCAAAGTGTTCTGAGTGATTAATTTATATGATCAAGCAGCTGGGTTCAAAATTACCAAATCTAAAACTAAAATTCTTACTAAAAACATTAGAGACCAGGGAAAGAGGCAACTCAAAACTGTCTCAGGACGCCAATGTGTAAATAAAGTCAAATATCTTGGCATCCAGGTTACAAATAATAATAACCAGCTATTTCAAAACAATTATTTACCCTCCTGGAAATAAGTACAGAACAAGTTGGGGAACTGGAAAAGGTTAGATTTGTTCCTATTGAGTAGAGTTTCATTGGTCAAAATGAGTGTTTTTCCTGTAATGTTGTTCTTATATCCAATGATCCCAATTGCTGTCCCCAACAAATGGTTTGAGGGCTGCAAAAAATCCCTTCAAATATTTTTATGGAGTGGGAAAAAACCGAGAGTCAAATTTAAAGTAATGACTGATTCTTGAGAAAGAGGAGGATTTGCTGCACCTGATTTAAGATAGTACTATGTGGCAGCCTGCCTGGTTTGAATAAGACCGTGGATATTGTTGGACAATAGAAGGCTTCTAATATTGGAGGGGCATGAGCTGTATTTTGGCTGGCATTCTTACTTATGGTACAGCAAAGCCGATGTACAGAAGGTGTTTCTCAACCATGCAATTCGGAAATCACTGTATAAAATATGGATTAAGTATACATTTTTTCTCTTTCCAAAATTGCCGTTGTGGGTTTCCCCAGCTGAAGCCCTATCAATAAGAGGGCTAAGAAGGGAAGGTGAATGGGTGACTTATAGAGAGATAGTGCACCAAAGAGAAGAACAAATATTGTTGAAAAACCAATTGCTGTTGAAAAAGGAAGGATATAATATACAATGGTTTCCCTATTTACAAATTAAAGATTTAGGAGGGATGTGTAAACAGGAGATATTGATCTGGAGGTTAAAGAGTTTGAAAGTTTGCTTCATAAAGAAGAAAAGCATCTGTTATCAAAGCTGTATACTAAGTTGTTAACGTATGAACTTGCCGATGAATCTGTCAAAGAGTATATGGTAAAATGGTCTAAAGATATGGGGTGCAACCATATACGTTGCAGGAAAATGCATTAAAAATGATGTTCAGGTGGTACCTCTCACCAGTAAAAATGGCTAAGATGTTCAAGAAGATTAAGAAATGATGTTGGAAGGGAGATAAAGAGATAGGAACTTTTTTCCATCTCTGGTGGAGCTGTAGTCACACTAAGAAATATTGGTATATGACCAGTCTAGAAAGCAGAGGATGCTGGGTATTAGAATTGATTTAAAACCAGAGTTCTTTCTATTGGGCATCTTCAATTTGGAAAAAAAAATTGGAAGGGAGGTTAGATAGACTGATACGGTACATGACAAAGTCGGCTAGAATTGTATTTGCTAGCTATTGGAAAAGTAGATTGGTCCCAAAAGAAGGTGAATGGTTTGAAAAGCTGTTAGAAGTTGCAGAAAAGGATAGATTAACATGTTTGTTAAATAATAAATCTAACAATAAGTATTTAAGAACATGGCACCCCTTGATAGATTACCTACAAAATCAACATTATGCAGTCAACTGATAGGTAGATAAGCATAGTTTTGATTACTCAAAGTAACAGTTTAGGAGATTGGGAACCAAATAGGATGTAAAAATGATGTTGTCCACAAAATTGTTTTTGTTTTGTTTTGTTTTTGTAACATTGAGATGGAGATACTTGGGATATACATAATCAATTTCAAAGGTAGATCAGTTTTTCCTTTTTCTATTTTTTTTTCTCTTTTCAGTAATTATATTGTGATTATAAAGCGAAGGGAAATAGTATTCAGCTGAGAGGCAGAGGTCAATTAACGATACTGATAGTGTTAGTGGGAAATGTGTAATTAGTAAACAGTATTCTCTTCATTACAAACTCCTCTCTTTTTGTTTTTGGAGGGAGGTGGGAAAAAATAATATGAAAAAGCTGTATTTTAACCAATAGGGGAAGCCCCTCCTCCTTTCTCTGTTTCTCTTTTCTTTCTTTCCTTCTTTCCTTCTTTCTTTCTTTCTCCTTTTTCTATTATCTATATTTCTTTTCCTTTTTTTTCTTTTTGGGGTCGATATTCTGAGTATTACTAAGTGTATGTATGCATGTAACTGTAAGTATGTATGTGCATGTTATGTTTGTGCAAAGATATGTGTTATGTACTCTGTAGTTCCAGTTTGTGTGGTTTATCCTATTTTCACAATAAAAATATACCAAAAAAAAGAGAGGAGTCTCATCCATTGCCAGCAGATGATGGAGAAGTCTCTTTACCCAGTTCCACTGCCTCCTCTCACCCACACTGTTCCATGGTTGGCTGGAAGAAGGGTGGGCAGCTGACCATGACGCTTTTCCATCACCAACTAGCCAGTGATGGATGAGCCTTGGTTGACTACTCTACCCTACTCCCTCCTACCCATATAGCCAAATAGTTGCTGGCAGGGAGTGGAGATGGCCAGTAACAATCCTCTTTTACTTGTTTTTTTTGATCTTTCATTGTTTTAATAGATCAGAATTATAGTCATGTACTGTTCTTTTGACCCCTAGTCTGCTTTTTCAACCATTGTTTTTCTCTGAGCACCAGTGGGTAATATTTAAGGGCTACTTTTTTCAATTATGTATTTAAGTGATGTATTTAAGAGGCAACATGATAGCCATGTTTAAATATTTGAAAAGATGCCATATTGATGAGGGAACAGACTTGTTTTCCACTGCTCCAGAGACTAGGACAAGGAGCAGTGGATTCAAACTACAGGAAAAGAGATTCCACTTAAACCTCAGGAAGAAATTCCTGATGGTCAGAGTTGTTTGGCAGTGGAATAGGCTGCTTCAGAATGCAATGGAGTCTCCTTCTGTGCAGATTTTTAAGCAGAGGCCAGATGACCATCTGTTGGGAGTGCTTTAATGTGTGTTCCTACGTGGCAGAGAGATGGACTGGATGGCCCCTGTGATCTCTTCCAACTCTATGGTTCTATGATTCACTCCAAGTCTCAAATCCTTACAAGATACTTTCAAATCAAGTCTCAAATCAACTTTCAAGTCTGGGAGCCAACTTTACACCCCAACCTATATTCCAGAATTTCTGGACAGAGTCAAATAGCCAGTTTTAACAATTTAACTAGAATCAGCACATTTGTGATTTTGCTGTGTGGAGCTTCAGAAGTGGGGAATAAAATTCTTCTTACTCCCCCTTCCTGAATCATAGAATCATAGAAATGTAGAGTTGGAAGAGACCACATGGGCCATCCAGTCCAACCCCATGCTATGCAGAAACACCCTCAAAGCATTCCCAACAGATGGCCATCTAGCCTCTGCTTAAAAACTTCCAAGGAAGGAGACTCCACTACACTCCGAGGCAGCATATTCCACTACCGGACAGCCCTGACTGTCAGGAAGTTCTTCCTGAGGCTCAGGTGGAATCTCCTTTCCTGCAGCTTGAATCCATTGTTCCTTGTCCTGGTCTCTGGAGCAGCAGAAAACAAGCCCTCTCCTTCCTCTACATGGCATCCCTTCAAATATTTAAACATGGCTATCATGTCCCCTCTTAACCTTCTCTTCTGCAGACTAAACATACCCAGCTCTCTAAGTCTGTCCTCATAGGGCATGGCTTCCAGGCCTTTCACCATTTTGGTCGCCCTTCTCTGGACTTGCTCCAGCTTGACCATGTCCTTTTTGAATTGGGGTGCCCAGAACTGGACACGGTATTCAAGATGAGGTCTAACCAAAGCAGAGTAGAGTGGTACCAGTACCTCCCTCGATCTAGACACCATACTCCTATTGATGCAGCCGAGAATTGAAGCTGGAGCCTTTTGTGTCAATGGGCATAAAAGAATCTGCAGCTTCAGAAGTGAGGAACAGGATTCTTCTTACTTCCATTTCTGAAGCTTTGGGCCTTTTCAAAAGTGGGGAATAAGATCCTTCTTACTTCCTATTACTGAAGCCTCAAAAGTTTTAGAAGGAAGAATCTTTCCTCCTCAACCCCATTACTTGGAAAGAAGGATGCTTCCTTCTCAAGCCCGTTACCTAACACATTTACTGTTCCCCTCTGAAAAACATGGGGCAGCACACTGGTCTTGCCTTCTGCTCTTAGGAAAAGTTTTAGAAGACTCCTCTGATATGCAGAGGGGACAGGCTGTTGAGCAGACCTTAACCCTGAGTCAAGCCCATTCCTTGACTTTTTTGCCATTCCCCTTGTTATCCTGACTTCTGGGGGTCCCCTGGGGGACACCTTGATTTGCTCCAAAAATATAAAGACTAGGGAAATTAGCCGAGCACTGACTTTAGCAATATAGAGGGCAGGGTAACCAAGTGAGATCTTGAACCCAGCTTTACGGTGTCAGAGCATGCAAAAACCAGACCAGCATTAAATCACAATGCTTTATTACAACAACACTCACACACACACACACACACACACACACACACACACACACAAAAAAAAGCAAGCACTCACGCAAGCACACAGGGACTATCGAGATGAAAAGAGGTGAAATAGGTTAGGGGAAAAGTGAAGGAAATGTAGAAGTGGTGATATTGTACCTGATCACAAAGTCTTTGGCCAAAGAAAAAGCAAAATGGAGAAAAACTCAGCTCAGGGAGGGGGCTGAGGGGAGTCTCAACTAACAGAATAATGGTCTGCTAGTCTAGTGTGGGAGAGCTCTGAAATAAGTCTCAAAAGGGGGTCTAGTTATAGAGCAAAACATGCCTCGGGGCAGACCCTTTCACGGAAAGAAACAATAGCTGAAACTGAAGGATAATGGTTGCTTGATAGCTGCCTGATGGTTGCATGATGGCTACCTCATGTAACTGGACCTTGTCTGGGTATGTCTCGCTTGTTGCAAGCGTTCTGGGGAATCAGGCAATCTCCCCAAGGTATTGGTGTGGCTGATGGTCCATTACCTGTGTGGATGTGGCTTTCCAAGGTTTCCTGTGGAAGCGTGACAGGGGAAGTTTCTGAGTTTTGATCTTTTGTCCAATCGTTGGCCTGGTTGTCTACACACCAGCCCAATCACCTCTGGCTTAAATGAATTTTAATATTCAAGTTATACTCCCCAGGGCTGGGTTTGCTAACAGGGGTTACACCCTCTAAGAAATGCGCCCAGACTTTGGGCTTGAGACAGATCATTATGTGACCTGTAGGCAAAAAGGGACAGAAGCATTGTTCAGAGTTGTAAGGTTTCTGGATGATCATGTTATGTTACTGAACTAAAGAAAGCAAGTCAATCACTAAAAACATACAAGTCACAAGTTCAGTCAAGTCAGTGTGTCATTTATTGCCAGGTTGAGTCCAAATCAAGTCCCTCAAGTAATCTAAGTCCAACCTGAGTCTGAATCAGTTGATTTGAGTCTACATCACTGCTTTTTCTCTCTCAAAGTATACTGGGTATTTTTGTTGTTGTTTTTTGTAATCAGCATCTGTTTTGTTTTCTACCAGTTGACTCAGTGTCATCTAGTGTTCAGCTTTGCATTTGCAAGCTAAAAAAAGATGGTTCAGCTTTTCAACCAATTTCACTTTCTGACAGTGCTCCGGTCCTGTGGGGCTCCCTGAAGCTCTGCAGGTAAAGGGACCGCCGAGCAAGGAAGATTGACCATTGTAGTCAGCACACATCAATGCAGGCACCCTTTCATTTCCATTCCCAGTCAAGAAGTATGGTCCCCAAAGCACAGGTTTTTCATGAAGGGGTCAGGGATCTCAAATATAATTTCTGGCATTTTTATGTTTAATGATCAAGTATCTAACAAGCCACTCTTCTCCTGATCCATTTTAATCTTAATCTGTGATAATTGAAGCCCCTGTCAGAGCTGCTGCTGATGAGCAGCAGCTGCTGGTCCCTGTTGCTCAGAGTGGAGATGACGAGCAGCAGCTGTTGGTCCCTGTGCCTCTGGCTGGAGATAAGTCCTGCAGCTCGAGAGCTCCCCCTGCTGCCATGGACCAAGCAGGCTCGGACTTTCCTCTGCCTGCTCCTTTAGGACAACAGGGATTCAATTCTGAAGATGGTTGGGAGCCTATGCCAATCAGCCCACAAACAAGGCAGAGACTCAAGAGAGCTGAGCAAAAGGAGGCTTCCTTGATTAAGTTCAAGAAGCAGTGACTAGCCACACCTGTGTCTTGGACTGTATAACAGCCTGCCTGGAAGCTTTCCTTTGCTTGTGGCAAACTTGTTTCAAGCCCTCCTCTTGCCTGTTCCTTGTTCTCAGCACCCAGTTCCTGCTACCTTGAATTGATCTCTTGACCCTTGGCTTTTGGAATTCTGTCTATGGCTTTTGCTTGACGCTCTGGTAAATGAACTACCTTGTGTAAAGTGCTTGCCTGTCTCCTCCTACCTGGACTTTGCTGGCTCTCACTCTCCCTTCTGTGGGCTGGCTCACTGCCCAGGTCTCTGACCTTGACATAATCTTAATTATAGAATTAAATGAATGTGGGTAAGAAGAAGGGTAGGAGGAAGTAAAAAAGCAGAAAGGAAAGGGTGGAGAGAGTGAAAAGCCAAGAAAGAAACAAGAGACAAATTTGAGGAAACATTTTTTCATTATCTAAGAACCTAGCACTAAATACTAAAAACAGCAAGGGAGTTCTTCTGAAACACTCCACATACTTTCATATAGCCTACTGAGAGACATTCTGAAAAGGGCCTGGCTGCTTGAGGGCCTTGGTTTTCTGTTAAAGAAACAAATTATTCTCCCCATGCATATGCTTTTCAACACCATTTTTTTTCAATTCCCTTACCCCCCTTCATTTGCAAAAGTAGGCATTCTTCTGTTCCACAAATCCAGTTACCTAATCTGTGTTCCAGGAAGTTTTCTCTCTCCTCCTCTTTCCTTTTTGCTGTTTTCTCAAAGAAAGCACAGTCTGTTGTTAGTTGGCCCAACAACAGATTAGTGATACCTTTCTTCAAATTTTAATATTTTCTCCAAGGGCTTTATCATACCAGCTTTTTGCCCCACAGCAATTTTATTATTTAAGGGGGAAAAGCATACCAATAAAGAAACATTCACTGTCATACTGTCTCTGCAATAACACTATGCTGTTGGTTTGATGATGCATGTTCCTGCAATCAGTTGTTACCCTGATTTCTGGGGGTCCCGTGGGGGACACCTCAATGTGCTCCAAATATTGAGGAATGGGAATTAGCTAGAGCACAAGCTATAGCAATGCAAGAGGCAGGGCAATGTAGCAAGATCTTGAATCCAATATTTATGGGATCAGGTTGAGTCACAAACCAAGCAGAAGTAAATTAAAATTGTTTTCTTTATTTAAAAGACAGTCACTGCACACTTATGTACTCACTCACACAGACCTAAGAAAGTAAAGGTAGGAAATTGATAGTGGATTTTGAGAGGGATTTTTCAGGGCAAATACTACACCTGATCCTGTAGCCCAGGTAGTCAGAAGAAGGTCTGTAGGAATGGAGATTCTCAGTACGTGGAAGCTGAGGGGAAGGCTCGGTAATGGAGTGGCAGCAAGGCGGGATGGAAGCCAGGAGCGATCTGAAGAAGTGCTCAAAATCAGGGGTTCTTATAGGGAAAATGTGCCTGTAGGGTAGTCCGTTCCCAGGGAAAACAATGGGTTTTGGTTTGGAGACAAAGCTTCCGAAAGGTCGAATTTAGAATGATTGGATTTTGACGGCGCTGTCAATAGCGCAGACTGTACGCTAATGGGGAGTGCTTGACAGTTGGCTATTCGGAAGCGCTAATCTTGTCAAGCTGCCTGTTTGGGGCAGAGAATCTTTTGTATGCTTCATGCATACTTAATATACTTTTAAACTGTACTTGCCTGGAGGTCTCCTGAAGCTGCTTGCCAGAAAATTACTGGCCTGTCTGAATGGTCTAGTATATTTCAGCTTGTTTGGCCGTGTCTGTTTGCATGCTTGTCTGGGGGCCTCGCAAGCATGTGGAGGGGAGCAGTTGGGAATGGCCAGTCTCTTAATATTAAATAATAAGCCTTGGGTTCGGACTATAAACCACAGTAACAATGTCTTCTGTATCAACCCACCGACTCTGCCTCCCTTCTTGTGTCCACACTACCTAGCATATGTGCTATATTTTTTCTTTTCTTTTTTTTCTTTGCACAATTTCAGCATGTTAGAAGACTTCCTCCCTGGCATTTGAGCACTATATTTTCCTGTTGTGCCACCATTTTGGCATTTCACTCTTCCAAAATCACAGTTGTCCATAATGGTGTAATTATGGTGTGCTGGCCACCAGCAGGGCAGAGCAAGTGCACAATTATATCAAAAGAAAAAAAAATGAGCTCACCCTGCTTGGAGATAGTGACTCAGAAAGGGAACAACACTCACTGACACCATATAACTGCCACAATATCAGCCAAATGACACCACTGCACCAATACACAATAGTGGAAATGCAGTCTTATTGGAGCCATTTGCTGATATTTCCTGTGAATGAAAAGAGATAACTCAATAATGGGAATGCAATTCAACAAGAAGAGAGTGATCTTGTCATGTGATAAAGAGAGATTAAAACCAGAACTAGCCCAATGCAATTGTGCAACAAACCAGCAAGTGATACAGCGCTAATTTTTCTATGACAGCTAACTCTCCTGCTTTTACTGAATGTGAGAAAGGGAGAGGCACTCATACAAAGAAATTCTAACAATTTAATTCACTAAAACATATTTTAAACTTCAGCATTAATTTGAGAATTTAGCAGGTCAGGTGAAATCTCTGGAAAAATTCAGTGAAATAATGATTTCATGAGTTAATGTCAAAATCCTGCTTTAAGCCAGCAAAGCGGTAGAAACATTGATATTTTTTGGCAGGACAATTAAGCTGCCAAAAGTTTTCCTCTGCCTATTCCTAACTCCCTACAGAAGGCACGTTTTTGAATTACAGTTGCACTGTAAAATTCTATTTGGATGCAAATTCTAATTAATTAATTTAGTAATCACTTATCTCTTTTTATGATAGAGTTACTAGCTTGATAGATAAAGGGAATGCTGTGGATGTAGCATATCTCGATTTCAGTAAGGCCTTTGACAAAGTTCCCCCATGACATTCTTGCAATGAAGCTGGTAAAATGTGGGCTGGACAGGGCTACTGTTAGTTGGATTTGTAGTTGGTTGACAGACCAAACCCAAAGGGTGATCACGAATGGCTGCTTTTCATCCTGGAGAGAAGTGACTAGCAGGGTGCCACAGGGTTCTGTCCTGGGCCCAGTGCTGTTCAATATTTTTATCAACGACTTGGATGAAGGAATAGAGGGCATGCTCATCAAATTTGTAGATGACACCAGATTGGGAGGGGTTGCTAATACGTCAGAGGACAGGATCAAAATTCAAAATGACCTGGATAGATTGGAGAGCTGGGCCAAAGCTAACAAAATGAAATTCAACAGAGAGAAGTGTAAGGTCCTACACTTAGGTAGAAAAAATGGAATACAGAAATATAGGATGGGGGACAAGTGGCTGGATAGCAGTACGTGTGAAAGGGATCTAGGAGTCTTACTAGACCACAAGCTGAACATGAGTCAGCAGTGTGATGAGGCAGCCAAGAAAACCAATGCAATTCTCGGTTGCATCAATAGAGTATGGTGTCTAGATCTAGGGAGGTACTGGTACCACTCTACTCTGCTTTGGTTAGACCTCATCTTGAATACTGTGTCCAGTTCTAGGCACCCCAATTCAAGAAGGACATGGTCAAGCTGGAGCAAGTCCAGAGGAGGGCGACCAAAATGGTGAGAGGCCTGGAAGCCATGCCCTATGAGGACAGACTTAGAGAGCTGGGTATGTTTAGTCTGCAGAAGAGAAGGTTAAGAGGGGACATGATAGCCATGTTTAAATATTTGAAGGGATGCCATGTAGAGGAAGGAGAGGGCTTGTTTTCTGCTGCTCCAGAGACCAGGACAAGGAACAATGGATTCAAGCTGCAGGAAAGGAGATTCCACCTGAGCCTCAGGAAGAACTTCCTGACAGTCAGGGCTGTCCAGCAGTGGAATATGCTGCCTCGGTGTGTAGTGGAGTCTCCTTCCTTGGAGGTTTTTAAGCAGAGGCTAGATGGCCATCTGTCGAGAGTGCTTTGAGGGTGTTCCTGCATGGCAGGGGGTTGGACTGGATGGCCCATGTGGTCTCTTCCAACTCTACATTTCTATGATGCTATGATTTTATGATAATTAGCATGGACCACAAATTCTAATTAATAAGTACTTCAAATTCAACTTAATTAATTGTGTCATGAATATTCATAAAGCTATGCTAAGCAATTTGGGGTTTATACCCATAGCCATAACCATAGCTCTTCTCATTGCAGGAGACTATTGTGGTGAAAAGTGTTTAAAAACTTCCAAACCCACTCCATGATCAACTATAATTCAAGACTGTTCTGCTTTTCATTTCAGGAATTTACTGTGGTGAAAATCTTTTAGCAACTTCTAAACCTACCTCTTGGTCAAATATAATTCAAGACTGGTCTGCTAAAGCAGTGAATTTCCAATATGGTCGTGGGCCAATTAATGACATTAATTTAAGTGATGTCTATACGCAGGTATGAACAGAAATGTACAAATTGTATGTTATAATATACAAAAGATTTGACATTATGAAGTACTTAAGCAATTTTTGTGTTATCTTGCAGCAGGTTTTGAAATGCTCATTGGTCAGGCTTTAAAGTGGGGAGGGAAACTGGTGGTTTTCCAGGTGTTGCACTACACCACACTTCAAGGTAGCATATTCCACTATCGAACAGCTCTTAGTATCAGGAGGGTTCCTGTTTAGGTGAAATTTCTTTTTCCGTAGTTTGAATCTATTGCTCTGTGTCCCAGTCTCCAGAGCAGCAGAAGACAAGTTTGCTCCATCTTCAACATGACATTCTTTCAAATATTTATACAAGCTATCATGCCACTCCTCATAGGACATGGCTTCCAGGCCTCATTCTGCATGTAGTGGCTATTCGTTTGAATTCCTCTTTGGTGATTTCTCCCATTTTCCATTTCATAGCCCTTTTAAATCTTAGTTCATTTGAAAGTTCTTTAGACATCCATGCTGGTTTCTTTAGATACCTCCCATTTTTCCTCTTCTCTTTTAGTGTGCCTGATCAGGGATGACACCTAATATTTCCCTAAATTTACTGAAATCAGCTTTCTTCAAGCCTAGAATGCGTATCTGACTATGCTTGGCTTCCCCTCTTCACTGCACAACAAACTCCAGGAGAACTTGGTTGCGCACCCCTAAAGATTCTGCCACATCCACCCAATCTTCGATATGGTTTTATCAGAAAGATTTAAGAATAAATCTTTGTGAATAAATAGACAAATGATGACCAAAGTGTTTTTTTGCCTGGAAAGCAAAGATGAAAGATAATATGGGAATAGTATTGAAGTAATTCAGAAGTCACAATGAAATACAAGGAGCTCTGATTTTCTTGGATGTAGAAAAAATGTTTCATAATTTGAATTGGTATTTCTTGTATAATGTTGTTGAACTGTTGAATTTTAGTTCTAATGTATTTGCCTGGATAAAATCAATATACTGAAATCAATTAGCTAAAATAATAGTTAATGGAGATAAAACCAAGTGCTTTGCAATTCAGAAGGGAACGAGACAAGGATGCCTTCTATTCCCACTTCTATTTATTTTAGCATTAGAATTTTTGAATGCAAAACAGAGGTTTGTAGACAAGAGGTTGAAATTAAAGGGGTTAAAATTAAAAAGGCAGAATTTAAACTAAGAGCATTTGCGGATGACTTGGTATTATGTTGCAAGACCCATCAAGTTTGACACTGAAGTTACAAGAAACAATAAAAGAATTTGGAAAGCTAGCTGATTTGAAGATAAATAGGAACAAGACCAAATTATTAACAAAAACCATGAATATACATGATAGAATTGAACTTCAGATGAAAACTGAATTTACAATGCAAAAGAAAGTTAAATATTTAGGAATTAATTTAACCGGAACCACAAATAAATTATTTGAATATAGTTATGTGAAGATGTGGGAACAGATCAAGAATGATCTGAAGAAATGGTAAAAACTGAATTTATCACTGTTGGGAAGATTTTCAGCAATAAAGATGAATGCTCTTCTTGTGATCTTATTTCCTTTCCAAATGATTCCAATTTTAACTAAAAAAAATACCATTCAAAACATGGCAGAAAGACTTATTGAAATTTATATGGGGAGGCAAGAAATGTAGGGCAAGATTCAAGGCTTTACAAAAGAACAAGGTGGTCTTGGGACTTCTGATTGCCATGTCGGCACGATTGGCAGCTGGAGCTAGACAGTCCCAAGCTGTTGCAAATCCTGACAGAATTACCAACATCAGAGCCTCAATTATTGAGGCCAAAAAGCTCCCCTATGTAAGAGGGGCTTGGAATGGCTCACTGAATCTAGTTACAACCCACCACTGGTAGAGAAAAAAGAGGAGAAAGCCAAAGCAGATGGGATCTCAGACAGAGCTATCCTGCACAATGCTGGCTGCAACTTTGTTTTTAATTTTCAACAGGATCTGTGAGTACCCGATTTCTAACCTGACAGAGAGACATCCGATTGATAGATTTTTCAGTGGATAGACCAGTGTTATGAGTGAAAAAGAAATTTTGGAGTTACCTATGAGAAATCGTGAGAAACAAAACTGTATTTCATATGAGGAGCTGGAGTGCCGAATAGAGGACAGAGGACTAGGAAAACTAGCTACTTTAAGTTAAGAATAAGACAGTTAAATCTGGAAAAAAATGGGAAATATATAAAATAGATGGAGGAGTAGGCTTAAGTGGTGGAGCAGAGTGGCAAAGATGAGGAGATAGAGTGAGAAATAACAAAAAAGAAACCAAAACTGACAAGGCTAGTAGATAAGCGGCGGAAAGCGGTGAAAGAGGAAAAATGGTGGAGACGGACTGAAAATAGAAGGAAAATGGAGAGGAGGCAATAGAAAGAATTGAAAATGGAAAAGAAAAAAGGAAATCAGAGTTTAAAAGGTTTAGAACCTACAATAAACTTTTATAACTCCTCTCAAATTTGTTGAGTAATGGAGTAATTGAACAATATTAAACACAATGCTTAAGAACTTTTCTCCTCTGTTCTGAAATTGACACACGTGGACGGTTGAAGGAGAAAGAGACTGAACTGAGAAGTAATATATGTTATTAGAGAAGGACAAAATTCATCAACAGAGATTCCCACGTGCTGAGTTGTGAAAATAGTGTAGGACTAACCTCAAGCAGAAGGGCGAAGAATTATAAGAATAAGAGAGAAAAGAAAAGAGGAGACAACAACAATATTATTGGATAGGATACGTGTCTGAAGAAGAGAAGAGTTGTAAAGCTTTTTTTCCTTTTGCTTTTTTCCCCTTCTCCCTTTCCTTCTAAATAGCAAATTGCCACATATTTGATTATCTACAAATTAATAGTCAATTAATTAATAGTTTAGGACTCTGCTGATGAATGGAATGACAGTATTACATTATAAAGACTGTTATTTGTAGAAAATAACTGGAAAATTAATTGTTGGAAAGGGGAACTGATTGATTTACTGAATGATATACTTAAACAACCTACTTTAATAATTTATTTGATAAAGGACTGACAGGACTGAAATATTGCTATAACCATTTAATATTTATACAACTGTATAATATATACTTGAAATCTATATTTAATCAATAGAAATGTATCAACATTTATTAGTATAGAATAACTATTTAATTAATTAGCTATAGTAAAATAAATTAATTGGTGGAGATAAGTAATTTTAAAAGGAGAATTAATTAAATATTTGATTGTCAGCTAATTAAATTAATTGCTTATAAACTGAAATAAGATAGAAATCGTACTGTAGAATTTATTCCCAATTTTAGTTTAAATCTATTAATTATAGAAACATTGATAGAGATTGATTAATTGTTAATATTATTAACAAATTACAGTATCTTTGATTATTTGGAAATGTGTAACTTAAGTATTGCATATTGAGTAAAAAAATGGCTACAAGTCAAAAGAAACAAACTCAGGTACAACTTCTTTCACAAATAAAAACACAAGAAAGAAGAGCTTCACTTGAAACTAGAAGTCTTGAATCAATAAAGGTTCTAGAAGAAATTCAGAAACTTCGAGAAGGTACAATGGATGAATTAAAAGCTGTAAAGACTGAAATTAAAAGTACAAGAACTGAAATTAAATTAGACTTCAAAAGGGAAGTTGAAAATTTAAATCAGAACTTTCAAACAATGTCCCAAAATACTGAGATGTTAGATAAGAAGATAAAGACTCTGCAGGAAAGAACCCCAAAACTTGAAGCACAGTCAGAAAGTATGAAGAAAGAAAATTTGAAGGAAAAAGAAAGCTATATGAGATTTGAAATGAGACAAAGAAATAAATGTTTGAAACTGAGGGGTCTCCCAGAACAAGAAAATGAGAATTTATATACAGGAGTTACAGAATTGCTTGCATTATT
Source organism: Iguana delicatissima (assembly GCA_948472985.1). Lineage (NCBI taxonomy): Eukaryota > Metazoa > Chordata > Lepidosauria > Squamata > Iguanidae > Iguana > Iguana delicatissima. Next base: position 147,778 of record CAOKZL010001948.1, on the reverse strand, counting down.
TATTGGTCAAAGAATAGGGAAATTTGAGCTTGAGCTTAATAAGATGTTTCACATTGACTCTTCCATGGCAAAGAGGAAAAATCTCCCACATGACATAGTGGTATATTTCACAACAGAAAAAAAAATAAAGATTTAATTCTCAAGTGAAGTTATAAAGAGAAATTGATAGTGGAAGGCGATGAGATACATATTTTTAAAGATATTCCCCCTCAAGTACTGAAACAAAGAAGATAATATGTCTTTTTAACTAAAAAACTTGCAGAGATGAAATATAAGATATACATGGGAATTTCCTCAAGGTGTGTCTTTTTTCTTCAAAAATCAAAATTATAAGATCTCTTCAATTCAACAAGCTGAAGAATTTATGAGAAGGAATTTGAAGGACTACACCCAAGAACAAAATGAAGGAAAAAAGAAAGAAAGAATAATGAGGAGAAAAGGAAAGGAAGGATCAAAAAGAGAGGAAGAAAACTTAAAAGACGATACTGACAAGGAACAGAGTCTGCCAAAAATAGGATCCAGAAGAAATTCAGAAAAAAGAGAAGAAAGCCCAGTTATGGACTAAGATTGTAAGATTCCTAGCACAAGAAAAATAAAATAAAACAAAAACAATAATAATGACAATACAAGATGAAAATAATATCATGGTATGTTCAAGGAATAAATTCTCAATTCAAAAGAAGGCAGGTTTTCCACCATCTAGAGAGACACAAAACTCAGATTATTTGTTTACAAGAAACACATATAAAAGCAAACCCAGAGAAATTTTTAAAAAATCAGGAACCGGGTGAGCGCTTTACTTCATCATATGAGAAAAGGAAAAGAGGTGTGGCAATATATGTCGACAAGAAATTACCAGCAAAAGAAATATTAAAAGATAAAGAAGGAAGAATTTCAGGAGTGGAAATTGTTATAGAAGGAAGAAAGATCTTAATTGTGGGAGTATGTGCGCCCAATGAGAAAAAAGATGAATTGTACAAAAACTTGTCAGATTTGTTGCTGATGTCTGAATATTAGAATTTAATACTAACTGTAGATTGGTGTGATTGATACTGGATAAACAAGTACATAAGAAGAACAAAAAGAAGACACAGGGCAAATTGCTGAAATTTTTTTTTTTTTAAAATGTATGAAACTCATGTTATCCAATGTGTGGAGAATCACACATCCAAGAGAAAAAGATTTCACCTATTTCTCTGATGTATACCATACATGGACCAGGACTGATATGATCTGGATTTCAAGGCACCTGTTAAAAGAGATAAAACAAGCAGAAATCCTACCTAAAATAATGTCTGATTGTCATCCAATATCTTTAAAGTTAAAAGAAATAAAAAAAGAATTTTGCTGGAGACTCAATGATAGTTTACTTAAAGATGAGGAAATAGTGAAAAGAGACAAAGAGACACTGAAAGTTTTTTTATCCAACAACAATTTTGACAGAATAAAGCAAAAAAGGAAAATTATCAGAAATTGATTCAGGAGCTGCAAAGAAAGGAAGAAGATTTCAAAAGAAACCCGCAAAAGATGGAACTTCAAACTGAAATTAAAATATTACAGAAAGAAATGGAATAATTCACCTTGGAAGACATTGAAAAGAAGTTGAAATATTTGAAACAATACCACTTTGAACAATCAAATATAATAGGAAAATGGATGGCATATAAGTTAAAGAAAAAAAAGGAAGAAATGTAATAACAGAAATCAAAGATGGGAAGAAAATTGTTATAGACCAAGAAAGAATAAAATAGATATTTGAAAAATACTACTCTAATCATTTTCAGGAAAAAAATATATCAAACAGCCAGCCTCAGAAAATAAGAGATTACTTAGCAAGACAAAATATTAAGAGAATTTCATAAGAGCAGTGGGTATTATTAAATAAACGTGTCACAGCAGTAGAATTTCTAGAAGCTATTTGAGATCTAAAATTGGGAAAATCCCCTGGACCGGATGGCCTTACCACTTTATATTATAAAATATTTCAAGAACTTACAAAGCACTATGATCAAAGAAATAAAGGATCAAGGAAAATCTAAGACTTGGGGTGAATCTAATGTTCTTATCCCTAAGGAAGGATGGGACTTAAAATATTTTCAAAATTACAGACCACTCACATTACTGAATACAGACTATAAGATTTATGCATTGATTCTGGCAAAAAAGGATGAAAAAAGTTCTACAAGAAATCATTCATGAAGATCAGACCGGGTTTCTACCAGGAAAATATATGAAATATAATGTAAGAGCAGTTTTAAACACCACTGAATGTTTTGCTAAAAACCCTGGGAAAAAGCTGGCTACAGTATTTCTTGATGCTAAGAAAGCTTTTGACAATATTTCATGGGCATTTTTGAAGAAAGTTATGGAAGAATTAAGCATTGGAATTATCTTCAAGGACTGGATCGAAATAATTTACCATGATCAAACAGCTACTCTGATAACCAATGAGGAAAAATCAAAAGCTTTCTCCATAACAAAAGGAGAATGTCAAAGATGTCCTCTTTCCCCACTAGTCTTCGTCATGGCATCAGAAATATTGAACAGAGCAATAAGAGAAGAATCAGATTAAAGGAGTGAAACTGAAGAAAAAAGAATTGAAAATTAAAGCATTCGTGGACAATCTGGTTGTATTCCTGGAGGATTCCAAAGATTCATTTCAGAAATTATTAGAAATTTTAAATGATTTTGGACATGTTGCAGGTTTTAAAATAAATAAAGAAAAAACTTTATTATTGACCATGAATATGCAAAAAAAAAGAGGAATTGAAAGTGGTCTCAGGATTTCAAATAGAAAAGTTAAATATTTGAGAACAATAGTTACTAAGAAGAACCAAGAATTATTCATTAACAATTATCAGAAGATATGGATTCAGATTAAGAGAGAACTTCTTCAATGGAATACATTCAATCTATCTTTATTAGGCAGAATAAATGCAATGAAAATCCATTCTCCCAAAATTTATATTTCTGTTCCAGAACCTGCCAATAATTATGAATAATAAATCTTTCCAAGAATGGGAATGAGAATTATCTAAATTCATCTAGGTGGGCAAAAGAACCAGAATCAAAATAAAGATACTACAAGATTCCAAAGAAAGAGGCGGCTTAGATGTACTCTCCCTGCGATTAGATTACCAAGCATGCTGTCTAGATTGGATTAGAGACTGGATAACTTTGCAAAGATCTCCTACAGTGGATTTAGAAGGTCAAGATAACCAATTTGGATGGCATGATTACTTATGTTATGACAAATTAAAAGTAAAAAAAGACTTCAATAATCATAGTATCCAGAAGGCCCTTCTGAAAGTATGGCAGACAGTCCAACAAAAGTTCTACAGCAAGTTACCAGTTTGGACCTGTCCTCAAGAGGTGTTTAAAATCAGTGAAACTAAGAAGGGCCAAGTACTATCTTATAGTGAGTTATTAAAATGGGAAAACAATGTGCCAACAATGAAAAGCTCACAGGAGCTAATTTTACAAAGAGATGAATTTAACTGGTTCCCTTTAAGGCAACTTAGGGAAAGGTTTAAAATGGACAATAATTTGAGAGGTTTCAAAAGAAATGAAAATGATTTAGGTTGGCCACTGACAAGAAAACAAAAACAATATTAAAATTATACACATTATTATTAGAAAGAGATATGGAACAAGAAATAATAAAAGAAGCAACAATTAAGTGGTCTCGGAATGTAGGTCATATTATTGAATTGGAGAAGTGGACCAAGGTATGGAAAAAGGACATTAAATTCACACTAAATTTGAACCTTTGAGAGAATTACTACAACATTTTGCATAGATGGTACATGACACCTCAGAAATTGAAAAAAATAACTAAAACTGGAAGCGGGTTATGTTGGAAGTGTGGAGATGTACTTGGCTCCCATTACCATATTTGGTGGACATGTCAGCACATGAGAAACTTTTAGAGAAGAATCCATGAAATAATTCAAAATATCATCAAAGCAAAATTTGAAATGAAACCTGATCTATATTTATTAAATATAACAGATCCACAGAAAGAACTGACTGAAAATAAAAAGATACTCTTATATCTGATAACAACTGCCAGACTCTGTTATGCATATCATTGGAAAAAGAAAGAAGGACCCAGATCTTCACGTTTGCCTTGGATTAAAAAATGGATAACTTTAAAAGACAATAAGTTATTGAATTTGGAGGTCATAACTTAAGATTTGGATGACATGTTTACTTAAGGTATGATAAAGTTAAGGTCAATGTGTGCTTTAATAACCATTGTATCAGACATGTCTTATTAAGACTTTGGAATAAATGTAAATTGAGATTGTGTACAAAAACATCTCTTTGGATTTCTCCAGAAGAAGCTTTTTATAGAACAGAAATGAGAGCTGATCAGTGCTGGTTGACATATGATGATTTACTAAAGACGATGAATCAGAACTATGAATGAAATCCATACAACAGTTACAAGAAGAAGGTTTTCACATACAATGGCTTTCGCACAGACAATACTATCTTAGATTTTTGGAAGATAAAAAGAATAGAGACTTTGAAAAGGATAAAACTGAATTTGAGTTTTTACTTTGTACCAGTGATAAACATTTGATTATCAAGTTATATAATTTTTTTTTTATTGAGGATAGACATGGAAGACAAACAACATAAAGAATATATTATCAAGTGGGCTAAGAATTTTAGATACAGTATATCCATGAATCATTGGGAAAGACTTTGGACCAAAGAAATTAAAAATATACTTTGCTATGGCCTTCAAGAAAATTAATACAAAATGATGTTTTGCTGGTATCTCACACCTGAGAGACTTTCAGAGATGCATAATGAAATGAAAGATAGTTGACGGAAATGTCAAGAATATGTGAGATCTTTGTTTCATACGTGGTAGATCTGTGATAAGGCTAAAAAGATTTGGATCGAAATACAGAATATGGTTCAAAGAATTTTGAAATGTCAAGTTGTTCAGAATCCTGAACTGTTCTTACTAGGCATGTGGAGAGATGATATCAATATTGGTAAACAACAACAGAAATCACTTCAATATATGTTACTGGCAGCTAGACTTGTCTATGCAGAGTATTGGAAGAAAATAAAGACTAAACAATGGCTGAATGGCTTAATAGATTGATGACAATTGTAGAGATAGATAACTTGTCAGCTAAATTAAAGGGAAATTCTGATGAAGCATTTACTTCAGAATGGAGATTTTTAATGGATTATTTAAGGGAAAATGAGGGTGAATCAATGACCTTAGAGTTTTGAACTTGCATATTCCTGTCCCTTTTAAATTTTAATTCTATTGTTATCATGAGAAAGACATTATGAAAATTAAATAAGATTATTGATTGTTGCTATTTTAATATATTTAATATAGATATGGTGTGTTTAAATAGAGGTAATCGACACTGAGGATTAATTAATGTTATTTGGAAGTAAATAATAATATCCTGTAGCAACTAATGATGTTGATATTTAAGAAGAAACTAAGAAATTTAGAATTTAAGGTAGTTAATTAGTATAATTATAATGACCAACAATTTAAAAAAAATTAAGTAATGACTTTAAGTTAAGCACAATTATATAAGCAGGAGCTGTTTGCAAGAAGTGCAAAAATCAGTTTTAATTAGTTGTACTCTTTAGTTTAGTTTAGTTAATTTTGTTTAGGTTAAATATGTTTTGGGTTTTTTTGTTTAACAATTGTGAAGTTGTGTGTAATTGTGTGTAACTATTAGTTTAATTAAGATTCTTTTGTTCTTTTTGAATGTACTGTTTTGATTAGTGTTTGTGTTTTTTGTGTTTATGTTTAAAGCTTTTAAACTTCTAACTAAAGAACTAGAACATAAGTCCTGTTGAAGTTCTTTCTGTTTCGTATTGCATCTCATTACTAGTGAGTTTCCTTGGTTTGGCTCAATAAGACTAGCATTCTGAACCTTTTCTTCAAACCCAGCTTGTTGTTCACAAAAAATGCTATGGATATTTTGTGAATTATTGTAACACTCCTACTTAATTTTATGTGAATTTCAGGGGAGATGGGGTTCCTTAGAAATTGGCATTCTGATTTGTTTCTCAGAATATGGATTACAATGTGAAATAGCTATCAGACTATGGTTTCTGTGAAAGTTTCACAGTTTAGTACAGGGGAAGTATTCTGTGATTGTGTAATTACAAGAATTGTACAGACTTAAATTATGGATTAAAATTAATTTTTAATTTCTCTTCCCACCTACTTTGTATTCATAGCTGGTTTGGTATAATTCACACCGAGTTGGATGTGCAGTTGTCCACTGCCCGAAAAAAATTATCCCTTTCATATATGTTTGCCATTACTGCCCTGTGTAAGTATCACTTTTGAATATGTTTTCAGTTCATGTGCCCTTTGATGAAAGTACAGATACTTTCAATCCTTAGAATTTTTTTTTCTAAAAAAATAAACTAGGAAATACATATGGTGACACTTCTAAATAATTGTCTGTGAAGTGTTCTCTGTGTAGGGGGCTTTTTAATAAGGGAAAATGTAAAGATACAGCTACACTTTCAGCTAAATTATAGGACTCAGAAATACTTTATTGCAAAATAGTTATGTTTTTGAACAAATGCAAACAAGGTAGTAAAATCTGGGCTAGACAATGCTACTGTTAGGTGGATTTGTAATTGTTTCACTGAATCCAAAGGGTCCTCACAAATGGCTCCTCTTCATCCTGGAAAGAGTGTGATGGGGTTTTATCCTGGGTCCAGTGCTATTCAACATATTTATCCATGATCTGGATGAAGGAATAGAGGGAATGTTTATCAAATTTGCAGATGACATCAAATTAGGAGAAGTAACTAATATCCCAGGGGACAAATCAAAAATCAAAATTGCCTTAACAGATTAGAGAACTAGGTCAGATGAATTTCAATAGGGAGAAATGCGAGTGACCATACTTTGGCAGAAAAAAATGAAATGCACAGATACAAGATGGACAACACCTGGTTTGAGTGAAGGAGATTGCATCTCATTACTAGTGAGTAGTGGACTACAAGCTAAACATTACTAGTGAGTAGTGGACTACAAGCTAAACATGAGTCAACAGCTCGTTGCAGCTAAAAAAAGCCAATGAGATTTTAGGCTTCATCAATAGAAGTAAAGTGTCTAGGTCGGCGGAAGTAATAGTGCCACTCTGTTCTGCTTTGGTGATACCTCACCTGAAGCATGAGTCAACAGTGTGACTATGACCTTGAGGACCAGGGCTCAATTCCCTGCTCAGCCATGGAAACCTACTGGGTAACTTTGGCCACATCACGCACTCTCATGGCTGAAAACCTTGTGATAGATTAATCTTAGAGTTGCCATAAATCGGATATGATTTGAAGGCACACAACAAAAACAAAATGACAAGTCTTCCCTTTTAGGAAAACTTTCCCCTAGCAACAAAATGGGAGAATCGGAGAGGATGGTACTGTAACTCAGGGAACCTCTTTATATGAAAAATCATAATATCAAGATGAGAAGATAGATCTTATAATTTTATTCAAAAATATTAGGAATCTAAAGAACTATTTTCTACTTTTGTTTCAATTTCTGGCACTGGAACCTTAAATTATAAAGATATTGTTACCCTGACTTCTAGGGGTCCCCTGGGGGACACCTTGATTAGCTCCAAGAATGCAAAGATTGGAGGGCAATAGCGGAGCACTAGCATTGGCAGAACGAGGGGCATGGTAACCCAGCGAGACCTTCAACCCAATTTTTATCTGGTCAGACCAATCAAAAGCCAGCCAAAGATTAAAAAGTAAGCTGAAAATGTGTTTTTATTGGGGGAATTCACTCATGCATGCACACAAGATACATACAGTCAAGCATTCACACAAGAGCTAACTGAAGGAGAAAGGGAGGGAAAAAATTATGGATAGAGAGGCTGAGAGTTTTTTGGGCTCTATAGTTACCATTCCAGAAGAGTAGCAAAGAGCTTGAAATGTGACTTAGACTTCTGTCTAAAGGCAGACAGATCATGATTTAGAGTAACTTAGTGGAGTCTTGCATTTCATCTGACTGCAACTGGCTTCTCAAAACCAGGGGTTTATGTAATCTCTTTTCTTCCCTGAAGGGGTATGAGTTGATTGCTCTCCTAGCCTAGTTAACAATGGGAGTTGCAACACAGACAATGGGGTCTGGAATGGACTGATTGGTTTCAATGTCTTGGTTGAGGAGGGGTTATGGGCTATCTGCAGTAGGATATGCACACAGTAAGGGTCCTGGGTACCTTATTGTTTTCTGATGTTGGCATTGATAGGATTAGCTCAGAGCCATTATGTCAGGCTTTCTTGGTTAATTTCAGAGAACTTTTGACCTGGCCATGCTAAGGTCACATCTGACCTACTCCCAGCCAGTGTCCCTTTCCACATGGCCTCGCCAACCATAAGTATAATTGATATTTTATTGCCAACACATCTGCCAATTAATGTATTTTGCTAATTAGACCACATCAAAATGTGGGGGTGTACGGCCTGTTAACAATCCCCCCCCCCAAAATGGAATTTCTGTGGTGAAATCACAGAATTTCATTTTTCCTTGGAGAAGGTGCTGTACACCTACAATGTATTGAATTTGGAGGATAGAACACACAGGTGCATAATACAGACAAAGGAGGGTTAGAGTGAGAGCTATCTTCCTTCTGTTAATCCCTGCCGTCTATAGCTTGGTTGATTTGGCAAAAATGTATTCAATTCAGTAAAAAATGTTTCCAGGGCAGAGGAATGAAGGAGAAAGATTAAGGAAAGAACATCTAACACCATACAGATCATGATAAAGATACAATATACATATCTCACTGGCAATTAGAACCTCAAATTCAAATGCAGTACAGACATATCAATAACTCAGAGGAGTAGCAATGTTCAGGTGGAAAAAAAATCAACTTAGCAAAGTCTGTTCTGAGTTCAAATCTTAACAACTTCAGGTTATAGGTATACCACATTTCCACAAATCCTGTAAAGTTGGTCCCAAACTAAAAGTTGAGCATATTGAGGAAGGAAGAAGAGAAAGAGAGGGGGAGAACAGGGACATCTAAATACATGCATACATTACACACGCAGAGAGGTTACACTTCAGCAATTGAAGCAGGAATTCACATACATACAGCAACAATTAAAGGCAAACACATCCACATTTAAAGGCAGTGATCTGGCTAACAAGGTTTCAATGAAGGCAAAAGTCCATTTGGCAAGTTGCTAAAAATTAGATGGCAGCAGCTACAAAATGAGAGTCGAATACGTCAGGTAGAGAGAAGAACTTTATTTCTAGAGTCCAAAACAGTTCACAGGCCTTGTGTGTATTTGGAGTTGGATGACATGCTTTGGTTTCATGAAAAGCAGTCTTTTGCAAATTTGGAGAGGTGGAGTGAGAGTTCCACCCCCCCTCCTTGTATCTGGAAAAACTGGGCGCAATAGGAGTGAGCAGCATTTCTTGGCTTCCGGGCCTTCCTGGATCAGCAATTGCCTCGCATGTTGAATCAGTGTATGCTTGTGGCTTGCTGTCTCAGGCTGGTTTGTAGACTGGGCCAACATCTTTTCAGTGGATCAGGACTTGAGATGAAGTCAACAGGGTTCCTGTATTTTCAGGATGAAGCTGAGAGAGATGTTAGTAGTAGGGCCACACCAGCCTAAGGCTGGGGGCCATGCTGTGCAAATGCACTGAAATTGTAAGGAGATTGGTGTTGCCTTGCCTTATGAGTATGCAACACTGAGAGAGAGAAAAACCAGTTTTTGCAGACTAAAGAAAAGATTGAGCCTTGGCTGCATTGGCCAATTCACCAAGAGCTCTCAATTTTAGGAGCTGGCAGCTCGTCCAATATGCTAAACCAGCAAGACAGAAAACGAACAAAATTTGAAATGACAGAATGACACTCTGTTCATGTTTCAAACCATATTGCTGTTACCCCAAAATATAGGTGCCACAAGGGCCACCCTGCAATGCCAAATACCTCCTTGCAAAAGTAGGGAATTAATTAGCTCAAAGAGGAAGCTTGCGAGAGGGGGGCAACTTAGTGAGATCTTTTCTACCAATGTTTACGGACACACACAGGAAAAGAACCAGCCAAAGATTCACAAGTAAGCTAAAAACGTGTTTTATTGAGGGGAATTCACTCATGCATGCACATAAGATACACACAATCTCACATTTACACAAGAGCTAACTAAAAGAGAAAGGGATGAAAAATTATAGAGAGGCTGGGGGGTTTGGGGGATTTATAATTACCAGTCCTGAACAGTAGTGAAGAAGTTGAAATGTGGTTTGGCTTAAGTAGGACCTAAGGACAGTTCTTATTCAGAAGCCAGTTGGACAGAGTGACGGGTAGACCTTTGAGAGACTGCACTGGGCATCCTGAAATCAGGGATATTTGTACCCTGAAATTGGCTTGTGGCTGTGAAAGTTCCAGACGCAAGACAAAGGGAACCTGTTGTGGACAATGGGTCTTTCACCTGTTGATGGGCTTATTGCTTTGATTGACCATGACATGATGGATGTTGTAACAGCTGTCTATTGTGGGTGTTGTGAGGAAAGAGGAAAGAATCCAGGTTTACAAGGGACTGGATATCTGTCAATCAGTGTCCTGGTGGGCTCCTCACGGTTGGATTCCCTGGAAAATTCCAGCTTCTATTTAAGCCTATTATCCACAGGAATGGTGTGTATTTGCCTGACAAATGACTCAGTCCTACCTGGAGGAATTTTGGAGTTGACCTATGCTTCTCACATTTACAGTCAAATTCTTTCCCTCACTCAGTTTGACCTCTCCGTCACCTCTCAGGCTTGAATTTGATACTAGAGCCAATAAAATGTGTTGCCAATTACATATGATGCCGATTAGGTATGGTGCCCATCCAAACCATACTGATATCGGGGACCCCCAAAGCGGGGCCTTTGTTGCAAAAGGGGGAGAAGTTTAAAATCTACAACTAAAACTAGTCACTACAATGAAGTATATACACAGAAAGGCAAACTTTGTTGGAGTGTGTTTCTTCAAGACGGCTGCAAGTGTTACCCTGTTGTCTGGGAGTCCCGGAAGGGACACCTAAATGCGCTCTCAATTAGACAAGTTGGGGGAAATTAGCCAAGAGCAGAAGCTAGCAATGTGAGAGGCAGGGCGATGCAGCGGAGTCTTTTACCCAATGTCTACGGGGTCAGGCCAAGCCAAGAAGCACACCGGGTTGAAATAATAATTGTGTTTTTTATTAAAATACAGGCAAACAGTGTATGGAACACAATCACACAGAGAACTATAGAAAAATAAAGGTTTGAGTGGGACAGAGGGAATTTTAAGAGGGATTGTTGATGTGGGTGATACTACACCTGTCCTGAAGCCCGGGTAGATCACTGCAAAAGTCTGAAGGTGCGTAGTCTCAGTACATGGGACTGAGGGGACAGCTCGCTAAGCACAGCAGCAGCAAGGTGGGATGGAAATCGGGAGCAATCCGAGGAAGGTCTCAGAATCAGGGGTTTTTAAAGAGGGAAATGTGACCACAGGCCATCCCGCATTTGGGAAAAACAATGAGTTTCGGGATGGAGACAAAGCCTCAGAAAGGTCAGAATTTAGCATGATTGAATTAAGTCTGAATTGACAATAGATCAGACAGTATGCAACCGCAGAGTGCTTGATTGGTGAGGACACTTCTAATCAAGCTGCCTGCTCGGGGCAGAGAGTTCTTTTGTGAGTTGCGTGCATGCCTAATCGTGCATTTGCCCCTGAGGTCTCCTGAAGCATCAGGATGGCTATTTCTGGCCAGCCTGTATTATGTGGAGTATTACAGCAATTATCAGCTGTGCCTATCTTGCGAGCTTGTCCAGTGGCCTTGCAGACACGTAGAGAAGGGTGGTGGAAGAGAGCTGAATTATTGATATCAAAATGATATCTAATGTCATTTCAAAAGCGGCATGGCAGCGACAATAACAAGAGCCCATGAAGGGAATTAAGGCAGTTGCCTTGCTCCTTGGATGTTTCACAGAAGAGAGGGTTGCCCAGTCTGGAGGCTTTCCTTTCTAGTCCTTCGGATGTGCTTGTCTGTGGGTCTCTGAAACTGCTTGTAAGAGTGGCAGAGCCCACTCAGTGTCTATTAGCATTGCCTTAGAGTAGAGGCTGGTACTTATCCAAAATGCCTCCTGGAGTGATGTCTTTTGATGGTGGTTCATGATGGTGACTGAGACAGAGCCATGGACTGTCTCAAGATCATCAGGGTAAGAATGTATTGGTGGCCATTGAAAATGAATGTAAGCCGGCACCAGTATGGCTCTGTGGAGGGGAAGACGGTAGCCACATCCACCTCCCTGTGGTATTTGGGGCTCACAGATGCAGTTGTTGAAATCTCCCCTGATAGAATGCAGTTAAGGGGAGTATGTAGTGTCAAGTCAGGGTGTGCCAGGGTGAGTGCCTTTGCTAACCTGTGCTCTGGTTGGGCAGAAGCATTTTGCTGCTTGGATCCCCAGTCCCACAGGAAATTCCTTTGACAGAGAGCATGGTGAGAATGGATTCTCTCTGCCAGAGAGTCAATGAAATCCTGAGAGAAACTGAGAGACAGCAGTCTCAGAGAGGGAACCACCATGAGTGCTGGAAGCTTGGGATTAGCTTCCACTTGATGCATGTCCTCCTCTTCCTGGCTCTCACACATGCTGGCAATGTTTTGTGCCTTGTCTGATTTTATGGAGGTTACTTCTTGAACCTTAGCCTTGCACAAGCTTTCTCTGTGCTCTGAAAGCACCACAGTCTCAGAGGTGGTTGGATTTGCATTTCTGGCTGGATTGAGCCAGATGGGCTTTTTCTGATCTAGGCAGTAAGGAGACTGGGGAAATGCATTCTCTGGCAGTGATTTTACTAGAGTGTACACAGGGAATGGGGGCAAAACCTCAGAACAGACTGTAGTGATTACAGCTTCACTGGAGGGTAGCTTTTGGTGTAGTTCTGCACGCTCCTCCTCAAGCCTGGTCACTCTGTCCTGGAGTGCCTGCATCTGCAATGAGGCAGTTTCTAATTTGGATTGGGTCTCCTGTGCTGCAGATGAAAGTGCCAAGTTGTCTGCCAACAGGGAACAATTTAGCATCTGAAGTGAGTCTAATTCCTTGGCCTGGTGTCCCCCCACCCTCCGTATCCAGTCAAATGGATGGAGTTGGGAGTGGGCATACAATGCCTCACCAATTTGGGGTGCAGCACATTCAGTGCTGCCCCAGAGTCAACTAACAAAGTGGCAGGAGTCTTGTCCCTATCGGTCCCTATGCCTTCCTTCACCCAGAATCTTCCTCATCTGTCAGGCGTCAGCTGAGCCATGACATCTTGGGGGACACTCCTGGACCAAGGACCCCTATTTAAGAGACTCCAAATTATGATAGTGCCCAGCGGGTGGAGGGGCATGCATTACGGCATCCATGGGCTGCACACCTTCTGGCTGACAGTGCTTGATCAGGGCGTCTAAGAGCTCCGAAGTCAGCTGTTGGTCAAACTGACTTATATCAAACCCTACCTTTCACAAGGCCATCCAGAGCTTTGCTCTTTTCTCAGAATAGCTGCCTCTTGTTGGGTCATATCCTCCAGATGGTGCTCAAGGAGTGGAGTTCCCTGGTTTGCTAAGTGGTCCTCAGGAATCCCTGCCTCACCACGTATCCTGCCTAGGCTTGGGATCCTGCTTTGGTGGAGGACAGGCATTCCAGTTTCCCTTGGGAGCTGGAATAGGTGCCGACTTTTGGTGCTGGGAGTGGGGCCCATAGTTGGAGTATGTCACTTCCTGTATGAGTTCCCAATTCCCATGTTCCTTCTTGGGGGACCGTTGGGTGGCCTTAAGGGCTCCATTCTCACAGTGGGGGTCAGAGACCCTCCGGAGATTGGTATCAAAGCCAGCCCATAGTGTGGTCTCAGGACTTACAAGACTCAGGGTCATTTTAGTTTCATGGTTCAAGTCTCTGTAAAGGAGTGTCTTAAACTCCACATTGTCAAAATTCCAATTTTCTTGATCTTTCTGAACCTTGTCAGCCAGCGTATCCAGAAGTTGCTTCCTGGCTACATAAGCCTCAGGGTTCTCTCTGGAGCCCTGCTGTTCCAATACATGGCCACAGGATCCTGATGATTTCTCACATCCACGCATGGGCATCTAACCTCACCAACCCTTGGGCAGTGACAGCAGATTCCAAGGTGGGAAATTCTGAGAGGGACACGCACAGCCGGGCCAGTTGGGTTAGATCCTGCCTGTTGGCTGTGAGATGTGAATGGATCATGGTGTTGAGCCACATGATCCCAGTAGACTTGTTAAGGGGGCCAAGCTGATTGGCAATCGCCTTGGCCTCGATTGCTTTCCAGGGGACCCTGGTCTCTATCTCCTGGGTCTCTTCCTCTGTTTCATCCTCCCTTGCAGTCGCTTTCTTCCTAGTCTCGACAGAGAGGTCTCGACCTGGTCTTGACAGAGTGAACAGGAGTGGTGCTCTCCACCCAGTCGGGGTTATAGGAGTCGGACGCCATTGCGTCCTCAGGCATTAGTTTCCTAAGGGCGGCAATGGGGAGAGAAGGAAGAAACTCCAGGCAGACCACTGAAATGACTGCCTGCTGGGATTGCAGTTCCTTCTCCAATTCCTCTACCCTGTGATGGAAAGCCATGCAGCTGACCATCTCCTGTTGCTCCTTATACTGCTTCACTATGAACTTGGCTGAAGTTTTAGATTGATCCAGTTCTTCTTCTACAAATTTGGCCCGTTCCTTCCAAGTCTGAGCTTGGAGGGTCACCTCGCTTAGCTTTTGCTTGTGGTGTGCGTAACAGACCCAAACGTTAACTTGTCCGCTTGTACAACCTCATTCTTGACTTGAAGCCAGGCAACTTTCTTGGTTATTTCCTCAATTTGGGCTTTGGTGGCCACGTGAGTGCTCGAAGCATCTAGTGCAGTAAGCCAAAGTTTCCATGCCATGAGGGCATCCTTGGAAGTCCCCAAAGGGGTCTTTTCCATGCGGACCTTCATGTAAGCCTGTAGAAGGGTGGAAAAGGGACTAGGAGTTTGGAAGCTGGAGTCCTTCCACGGACATTTGCCCTTGTGGAGGACCCAGCATTCAAGCTTGCCTGCCACCTTCTCCTCCTGCATGAGATTCTTCACTTCCATTTTTCCTATGCTTAGTTACACGAGGGACGAAGCTTGTAGGGATGGGGAGGATCACCTAGACCCCTGGGAGAGTTTAGGGAGATGAACACTACAGAACTCTGTTAGGAAAGGGGATGAGGAACCTAACTATAAGCTGCTCAACAAGTATCCTTTTACAAGTCTAAGCCTGGACTTCCTCCATTCTGGCTAAGTGCAAAAAGGGGTAGGGGTCAGATTCAGGGACTGAGGGGACCACTCCGATCCTTTCTGGGGATCTTCACCAAGACCCTGCCTAGATGTGAAGGAGGAAAATGAACCCTAAGGAACTTACTGTGTCGCCCAGCCAAGGAACATGGAGAGAGGGAAAGGAACCACACTGAATCTGCCCTATAGTTTTTCAGGTGAGGGGGTCCTTCCTCCACCTCAGGACAAACTTCTAAAACCCTACTTTGGATGGGACTCACTGCCCGTGCCTTCAAAGCCTATGGGACTCATCACCTGTGCTTTTAAAACTCTATGGGGCTCACCACCCATGTCTCCTACTCTGATGGGAATCACCACCTGCAGTTGCACTTGCCGAACTACACCAAGACGCAGCGGGTGCTATGGACTATGATGGCCTACCATCTAGTGCTCAGGATTCCACTGCACAATAGACCCAAGTTAGGGAGAGATTCCCAGGACAGCTTGTGTACAGCCCTTCGATCTGCTGTGATTCACTGCTGCACTAGTGACCATGTAGGTGCAGCTGCCATACAAAAACCAAGATAGAAAGAGGAAGAGGTTCCCAACCCCAACAGTAGCCCTGTGTTTTACTCACTCCACAATTGCATACACACATGTCTCCTAACACTCTAGGCTTTTGGTTGGTCATTCCCTGAGTCAGCACCAACCTGCTTTGCATGGGTCTCAACTTCCACTCAGATTAGAGGAGCCGGGGTTGCCCACATTCTCCACCACTCTGTTACCCTGACTTCTGGGGTCCCCTGGGGGACACCTTGATTCACTCCATCATCAAGGTAACAATATGAAGGCATGATATGAAGATAAAGGAAATGCTTCAACTGATAAGGAACATAATTGTGATAAGGGAAATACTTCTCTGAACCTTGCATTCTTTTATCCATCTCCATTCGTATTTGTGTGAAATAGCAAGGGACATTTCAGCAAAGCACTGCAGCCTGTTCAGAGAAGAAGTAAAATGAGTAAGGGAGATGTGTGAGGAAGACAGAGTTCTCCGAAATGTTGAGATTGAAATGAGATAAGCCAAAGTTTGTTCTGCAAGAGACTGGAGCTTTTCCTATTGTCGTAAGGTTTTTCTTGAAGAAGTAATCAATCCATTTTGCTCAGGCATCATAATCATTTGTTTAAAATAATGTTCTCTGTTCATTGTCTGTTCTACTGCCAGTGTACAAAACTGACTTGATATGGGAGATTATGTAGCTGGCTATCATACAATCCAACTAAGACATTTTTTTTTGATACCCACCTACAACCATGGATACAAGGGCTACTCCAGTACCAGGAAGGGTTCCTTCATTTCAGCTATCCTCAACTTCTGACATAATAGATAACTTTTGCTGTTTGTTCTATATCCGTAATCAAATTTGACCAATCAGGCAGTCCTTATCTGCCATATATATATATATATATATATTTTCATGAATTCTTCATAACATATCCACTTATTTTGGGTACAACTAACTTTGTGTCTTTGAACAGGATAGCACTAAGAGCTCTTCCTTGAATTCGTATCTTGCTGTGTGGTGAAATGGCCATCCCATGTCAATGGGATGTACCATATTTGCCCGTGTATAAGATGCATCTGTGTATAAGAAGCACCCCATTTATACAGTGGCAAATTGTATTTGCTGTTGTATAAGAAGCATTGGCATATAAGACAAACCCCATTTTCAAACAGTATTTTTTTGGGGGGAAAAGACTTTTACACCAGTAAGTTCAGTAATAACTTTCTGCAGGATTTAATCTTAGCTTGCATTCTCATCACATCTTCTGAACATGTATTTAAACAGGTTTACATGCACCAGGAAGTGATGCTTCTGTCCTGGCAAAGGCCCTTCACAAGGCACCTGTTATTTTCCAGGCTCATGGACAACATGAAAAACAGCTACATTTGAAGCTGAACAAAATACATCTGTGGACAGCTTAGCTGATTTTGTGTAATTGTAACAGCTGAGAACATAATAGCTTAGTGTTTTGGTTTATATGTCAGAGTTAGTATGAAATAACTGTTCCTAAGATCTTTTCCTCAGTCATTTCTTTAAGAGTTATATCTTTGTGAAAGCCTTAATCCTGTCTGGGTCAATATGCATACCTTGATTAGTTAGCTTTTCCTTTGCTGTATTATTATGCAAAACTTTTTTTTTCCTGTTTCATTTTAGCCCAGTTGCCATGGCTCTCTGGAGCATGTTGTTGAGTGTCATATTCTTCCATAGGTTTGCCCTTAATCAACAACAAATGACTGACAAACACCATGATTCTTTTAAAGTCTGCAAATATCAGTGGAACACTTAAAGTAATACCTTTCATAGAATGTGTTGAAAGTATATACCTGTATACTTTTTCAATCCAAGGGTACTTGCCAGACTCCTGCAGATATGCACCAAATACTTGTGAGGAAGTTTTTTGATGTCAAAAGTTTGTTTCTTCTAGGATTGAACATCGGAATCACAGAATCATAGAATCAAAGAATCTTAGAGCTGGAAGGGAACAATAGGGTCATGCAGAAATACACAACTAAAGCACTTCTGAAAGATGCACATCCAATCTCTATTTTATAGTCTCCAAAAGGTCTCCTACACTCTGAGGCAGTGCATTCCACTGTTGAACAGCTCTTACAGTAAAAAAGTTGTTCCTGTGAAAAAGTTCTTCCCAATGTTTAGGAGGAATCTCTTTTTTTTGTAATTTGAATCCATTGGTTCACATTCTAATCTCTCGAGCAGCAGAAGATAAGTTTGCTCCTTCTTCTAAATGACATCCCTTAAAATATTTAAAGATAGCTATCATGTTATCTCCCAATCTTCCCTAAGCTCAGCCTCCTCAGCTTCCTCAGTCATTCCTCATAAGGCTTGGGTTCCAGACTTTTGATCATTTTGGTTGCCTTCTTTGGACATGTTCCGCTTTGTCAATGTTTTTCTTGAGTTGTGGAGCACAGAACTGGACACAGTGTTCCAGGTGATCTCTGATTATTTCTATATACATCAATATGACTTAGATAGTATACTGCCCCCAAAGGTCATATTGATGTATATAGAAATTTTAGGAAAAAGAAAAGTAAAGTTCCATCTTAATATATTGTTATTAATACTATAACAATATAGCATTAATATTACTAAATTAAAAGAAAACTTAAAACTCATCCTATTTCTGTAAGTTAGTGCCAATATTAAATACTGACCTCTTCTACCAAAACAGTCACATTTCTAAACTTTATCATGAATCAAAACTTCTTACTGCTTGTTTTCCTTTTATTCCTTTTCTTTCTTCAGATCTTAGATATATTATTACCTTCTGCCTCTCCCGTTGCCATTTGCATTTGGTAAGAGAGCCATTAAAATCATTAACATGTTCATTTCTGCCATATCCAATAATTTGATCATCCACTTTTCTTGAGATGGTATCTTAGAATCCTTCTACTTCTGAGCATAGAGCATTCTTGATGCCTCTAGCACATATTGTATTACTGTTACACATTTATCTGATCATCTTGTAGTCCCAACAAAACACTTCAGGTTTCATTTGGACTTTAATTTTCAGAATCTTCTCCATCATCACCCAAAACTTCTTAGATTTCTCACATGTCTACCACATATGACAAAATGCCCCTTCAACCTGGTTACATTTCCAGAATTTCATGGTAGAGTCTTTATACATTTTAGAAAGTTTTCCAGGAGTAAGATACCACAGATACATCATCTATAGAAGTTTTCTTTTAATGTGAATTTCGAACTCTTCACCAGATTTTCTCCTATTTATCTAACGAGATTCCATGACTCACATTTGGGCCCATCTAGTCATACATTGTTTTCTTTGTTCTTTCTCTGTTTCAAATTTCAATAACATTTTATGTATTTTTTCTATTAAATGTTCATCTTCATTACAAGATTGATTCTCAAAGTCAGTGTTATCAACTGGAACCAGCGCCCACCACCAAGACAGGACAACAGGCAGTGGTAGGGACGAGACCCCCGCAGCCAGCCCGGCAAGGCAGGGAGTCCCCCACAGCAGCCAACTGCCCCCAAACAATCCTCTGACTCAAGCTCTCCCAGGGAGACATCTGGCAAGTACGATCCCGCAGCCCAGACATACTCCTCTGATAGTGTGAGAATCTGGGGCATGCTACGTAGGTTCGGACTGGACATGAGCCAGTTCAACAAGCGGCCAACATTGGAGCTCTTGGAAGCTCTGGAGAAGCAGCTTCAGGTGGGAAGTAAACAGCCGATCAGCGCCATGACCAACGGTCCTCCTTCGGCTGGATACTACCTGAGCCTGGACCTGCAAAAATAGAGGTACCCTTGGTCCAGGAAGCTTCCCCGCAACGTTGTGGCTAGGTTGAAGCCAGACAAGTGGGGAAGGTTCTGGGTGAAGGCAGGCATTGGGAGCGAGAGGGAAAAGACTCCTGCCACCCTTCTTGTGGACTCTGGTGTGGCACTGAACGTGCTGCACCCCAAATTGGTCAGACATGGTGAACCTACGCCTGAACATGTCCAGTTCTCTGGATATGGCGGGGGGGTCACCAAGCCCGAGCTTGGATGAACATCCCGATGCCCATAGAAACATTCTGTTTCCAGTTGTGGGCTTGCGAGAACCGGGGTGAAGATGATGGCCTTTTGGTCATTGGCTTCCTCCAGGGAAACAAGCTCATGGTGGACTACGCGAACGGGTTTCTATGGCAGTTAGATCAGGGACCAGCAGAAATTTCGGCTGTGCGCTGTTGTGCCACCATTAAAACTCCTGCCCCGGTGCACTGCGTGACTAGTGACCCATGGGTGAAGGCTTTCCCAGAGGTCTGGATAAAAGACAAAATAGAGTGCGGGACTGTAAAGGGAGCCTGCATCTTGATAGAAGGCCAGGACCCCCCACCTCAAAAACAATACAAATACCCAGCTGAAGCAAAGGAAGGCATAGGGAAAACCACTGAGGGACTCATCAAGTGGGACGTAGTCACCCCTATGCAATCCATTTGCAATGCGCCAGTGCTGAAATCCGCGGCAAAACGTGGAGGATGACCATAGATTTTTGAGCCTTGAACTCTGTCACCCTCCTGTTGCGCCGGTCATGGCCAAATATAACAAAATCCTGTCTGCCATCATGGCAGGAGCCAGATACTACAGTGTCTTGGACTTGGCAAATGCGTTCCATTCGATCCCTTTACATGAGGCATGTTGGTACAAATTTGCCTTCACGTTCAGGGGCCAACAGTATGTGTTTAAATGCATGCCCTAGGGCTTTCATTCCAGCCCGAGCATTTGCCATGCACACGTGGTCAAGATGTGGAACAAGCTGCAGCGAGCTTCAAGGAACAAGCTTCAGCGAGCTTCTTGTCCTATGTGGATGATATTCTGATACACTCCAATTCGGAAGAAAAGACCCAAGAGATCACCCATGAGGTGTTAGAGATCCTCCATGACACCGGATTTAAAGCTAACAGGGAAGAGGCCCAACTGGTGTCCACTGAGGTAAAATACCTAGGACTTTGTCTAGGCACCGAAAGTCGCACTCCTGATGCACAGCGGGTAGAAGTGATCTCCAAATTGCCAGCCCCCATGGACGTGCACTCCCTGCACTCCCTGCTAGGAACATTCAACTTTTCTAGGGATTTTATAGAGTCCTTCACTGCCAAGGCAATGCCTCTGTATGCCCTACTAAAGAAGAATGCCCAATGGGACTGGGGGCCGGCCCAACAATAGGCATTCACCTAACTTAAGGAGGATTTGATGAAGGCACCAGCTCTTGCGCACCCAAATATGGCCAAGCCGTTCCTTATACAACTAGCCACCTCGGATAGGAGTATAGGAGCAGTTCTGTTTCAACAACTTAACGGCACTCAGCGTGTGATAGCATACACCTCCAGAAATCTGGACCCACATGAGACCAAATTTACTCCCTGCAAGAAGACCTGCCTCGCATTAGTCTGGGCTCTAACACATTGGGAATTTATGATTGGAGGCGCCCGTGTGATTGTCCAGACCCCCACACACACCTCTTAAGTTCATCCTTTCAAGAAAAGTCCAGGATGGCCAGGTGTCTAACGCCCGGATTGCCAAATGGACGGTTTCCTTGGTGTCATGTGGGGTGGATTTTCAGAAGCAATCGCAGGACCCACCTATGGTCTAGTTGTGACCAGAGCCATGCATGAGTGCCCTTTGAATGCTAGGCAATGGCCAGTGGAATGGGGGGCCTCCCTTGAGGAAGCTCAGTTACAGGGCTTTGCTTGTTGGTTCTGTGATGGATCATCCATGCACATGGACGGTAGCCCACGGACAGGCTATGGAGTGATCCGAGTCACAGATGCCTTCACTCTACAGGGGAAAGCCTGACCACAGTCCAGCCAAGCAGCGGAAGTAGAAGCTCTAAAGGCTATTTTGGAGCACGAACCGTTTGATGGCTCCCTGGCCATCTATACAGATTCTGACTGGACTGCCAAGGCTGCCAGTATCTGGTTACTGATCTGGCTCCAAAACAACCTTAAAACATCTGATGGGAAGCCCATAGCCCATCTAGAGAAATGGGTCCGAATAGCAGCCCAGATCGAAGAACAGATGGACCCTACATGGGTTGCTCATGTCTGAGGCCACCAGAAAAGGAACATGGCTACCTGTATTTGGAACACCAGGGCAGATGCCATAGCCCAGGATGCCGCTTTGTTGGACGATGGGGCTCCCATCGCCGCTATTAATGTTAAGCCTAAGGAAAAGTTGATCCCTCCCATGTTTGACCTGGGAGTGCTACAGAAAGGGAACTTGGAGATCACAGACTTGGCCAGGAAAGGTTCAGACGAGTCTGGCCAGTTCAAGATCTCCCAGCTAGAGGGAGTGTATTGGGCTATCGATGCCAGTGGCCAGCACCACTAGATCGTACCCAAGGACCTCCACAGTGACATCATTCAGTTCGTGCATGAGCAGGGACACCAATGACAAAGTGTGACTCTGGACAGGGTTCGGGAAACCAGATGGTGGCCGCAAATCAAACAGGATGTAGACCAGTGGGTCGACAACTGCTTGGCTTGCACCTTGGTCAATGCTGACACCTCTGGCCCCAAGGCGCCCATCCAGCACCAACACATCGAGGGTCCCTGGTCATGCATTCAGATAGACTTTATAGGCCCTCTGCCTTCCAGCCCGCATGGGCACAAATATTGCCTGACGGTCATCGATCCATTCAGCAAATGGATCGAGGCTTTTCCTCGTAGGGACAACACTGCAAGCACAGCAGCGCACTTGCTCTTTAACAACGTCTGGGCGCGGTGGGGAGTGTCATGTGACCTTGACTCGGACTTAGGGGTACACTTCACTGGTGAAGTTACCCAGGAGTTGTGCAAGGCACTGGGCATTCGCCAACTCTTTCACATCGCCCACCATCCTCAGAGTTCAGGACAGATCGAGAGGATGAACCACTCTTTGAAGGAAGCTCTTTGGAAGGTGGTGTGTTCCTCCGGCAAAGATTGGGACACGAAGCTGCCGATCATTCTGATGGCCTTCCAAGGCACGGTGGCATCCCACGGCTTCACGCCGCACATGGTGATGACTGGGCAGAAGATGATGCTGTGCGAGACATTTTGGATAGAGACCAGCCTCCCCTCCGGTTTGGAACCAGTGGTTCTGGTCAGCGAGTGGGTTACCCTGCATCCTGTAATGCTAAAGCAGTGCTCTGAGCTAAATTTCCCCACCTATAGTTGAGCACATTCAGGTGTCCCTCATGGGACCCCCAGTAAACAGGGTAACAGTCTTGTTTTTGGTGTTTCCTCTTAAAATCTGTATTTTGTTGGATGAAAGACCTTTTCATAACTGCTTTGCTTGTTTCCCAGACAGTTCCTATTTTGGTTTCTTTGTTTAAATTATATTCAAACAATTTTTAAGGGTCTCTTTTCCCTTTTTCAGGGTCTTCTAATCTTTTATTAAAAGGTATTTGGCAGATATTTGGCATTTGATATCGAACATATGGCAAATACAATGAAGGATATGGATGTGTTGTCCAAAACGTTCCCAGATCACAACCATGTTCTACTAAATCTAAAGAAGAAAAAGACTCAGTTTAATTGGAGATTAAATGAGGAATTAATTAATAATGCTTAATAATTCTTGATTTAATCACCAATTAAATTGAGACTTTTTCTCTTTAGATTTAATAGAAAAAGGTTGTGATCTAAAAATGTTTTGGGCAACAGTTCCATGTCCTTCACTGTGTTTCCAAATATTTTGACATCAAAAACATCAAACGTGTTTATGTCTCTCTGAGAAGAAAGTAAATTCTCCTGCTTATCCATATAGCATTCTCCAGACATCTTCTAATTCCAAATTGTCATTCAATTCAAAAACGATGTCATGTAACTTTACCGGTGACTTTTCTCTGATAGTCTATCAATTCCAGGATCCAGCACTCCATTAAAATCTCCTAAGAAAACAAATTTGTCATATGTTTCCAGAATTCTCTGAAGTACTTTTTGATAAAATATTACTTTGTTTTCTTTTGGCACATAAATACCCACCACCAAAACTTTTCGGCCTTTGTAATTGCATCTGGACTCAAATTGACTGTCCCTCTATATCTCCAAATACTTTTTCTGGGCCTAATGTTGCCTTAGCATACATCACAATCACTCTTTTTTATTAACTGATGATGTAAATTCTTTCCCTAATTACTGATTCTGCAAGTATTTTTCATTTTCTTTCCTAATAAGGGCTTCTTGTAAATAAATCATATTGAAATTTTGTTTTTCAAAGTAATGAAAGTCTCTCTGTCACTTCCCAGCAGACTTGACTACCATGACATTCCAAGATAGATACTTCATAACCATCACTCAAATTTCTTTGGCAAGACCAGAGACAGATTTTGCCTGTGCCAAGTCACTTTTCTCTTCTTCATCTTCTCCCACCCCTTCTCCACCTCCTGCATCTTTGTCAGATGGTGCTGGAGTCTCTCTGCATAAATTCTTCTTCTCTGAGATCTTTTCCACACTTCATTAAGAAATCTCTTGCCTCTTGAACCTTATTCAAGATTAACTTTTTTTTGTCTGAATCTCAATATTAGTCCTTCATATTGCCCTACATGAAAGGATTTTTATATTGTTTCAACTTTAATATCAGGAAGGTGTAGTTTCTCCATTTTTTAAACAAAAATATCTGTGCCAGAAGGTCTTTAAAAATAATAATTTCTTTCCTACTACTCTGTAGTTTGGATTTGAAATATTACTATAGAACTTGGTCTTTTATACATTTTTTCACAAAATGCACTATCATATCCCTTGGTAAATTCTTTTATCTACTAATTTTGGAATCAATTTGATAGATCAGTTCCAGCTCTGCAATTACTTCTTCTCTTTGAGTTTGTAGAAAATCTGCCAGTGTTTCACAAATGCAAACTCTAATGATGCCATCTTGTCTCTCCTGTTAGGCCTCTTATCCTCAAGGATTTTTCTCTCTCCTTCATCTCCAGAACAGCCATGGCATCCAGATGCTTTTCCTGTTGGCCATCTAATCTTTTGGATAATTCCTCAGTAGATTCTTCAGACTTGTATATTTTTTTCTCAGTAGCATCTAATCTGTTGCTTATCTGTTCCATTTCCATATTTATCTGAGTCAGAGAAATTTTTTATCTCCTTCATGTCTAATCTTGATCTCTTCTTTCACATTCTGCCCTTCAGTTTTCACATTCTGCATCTGCTAATAAGTGTTTTCTATTTTTTCCTTCATCTTTTTCATTTCCTGCAAGAGCATCTTAGCAACTCTCCAGGTTGATGAACAGAACCTCTTGAAGATTGTGCCTTCAGATCAGCTGCCAGGGCATCTTTGCTTTCCCTCTTGCTGGAAACAATTGACACATGTCAAAAATTCCTTTTCAATAGAGTCTCCCTTTCTCCATTACAGGTCAGTACAGCACAGCTTGGTCTGACATTCTAGCTTTATTCTCACTGAAAACAGTTCCCAGTGTAAGGTTCAGGACATCACTTGCCATTTTTGTTTCAAACAATGTGGCCTTGAGGCTTTTCGCACAGTAAGTAATATTTAAGTCTGTTATTTATTATTTTTATTTTATAGACATTTATTCAATTTTTAAATTCTTTCAATAGTAAAAGGTAGTACTGGCCCCAGTTCCCTGCTTCATGGCTCCTCCAAGTTAATTTTAACTCTTTAATTCTAATTTAATCCTTAATTTCTAAATATCTTTCTACATTTTCAAAGGCAAGGAGAAGTTCTTTTTTGTATCTATTGTTTAGAGATGGCTCATTTTGTTGCACTATCTCTTTAAATCAGTTCCATATCAGCCCCTGCTACCACTTGGCAGCTGTATGGTATCTCTGGAACTTCACTGCTTCTAAAGCTTAGGAACTGAAGTAAAAAGGCAAAACTCACTTTGAAATTTGGTAGATCATCGTTGCTTGCATTGATCCCATCTGTTTTAGTGTGAGCGTCTTAGGTTTTGAAGATGGAGGTGAGCTCAAGTAGTAACCAAGCACCAGAGTGATGATGGCCCTGGTCTTCTCCAATTCATCTGGTGCTGGAAACACCTGGATCAGCTGTCTTGACCTTTGTGAGCTCCTCTGAGCTTCCTGTTCCCAGAAAACTTCCAATTTCCCAGACCAGCCCTGGCACCGTGCATACAGGATCTCTTGGCGTAGTCCCTAAGACACCCTGTTTCACTCCACCATTTCTTACTGGAAGAGCTTTGGTACACATATTAAATTTTTTCTTCCAAGTGTCTTTCAACATTTGTGTAGTTCCAATTGCAGTTATAATGTTTGTTTGAATGTTGCATTGTCTTGAGTGATTTGAGCATTATGTGGAGGCAAACATAAATTGAGTTGTAGGTCCAGTGGACAAGGTGCTTAAATTCTTGTCCTGTGTTTAAACATAATGTTTACTGACTTTTGAATCAAAACCTCATTTCCTGCTGTTTTCAGGGGTTAAACCTGGGATAAAAAGCATTATATTTTTTATCATGTATTTTTCCACTAATCCAGTTTCTTGGTACTTTCTATGGATTGTCTGTGCCCCAGCGTGGTCTCAGCTTTGATCCTGCCACACAAGTGGGCAGGTGTTGGTGTTTTATTTTTATTTTTTTTTGAACTGTCACACACACACACACACACACACACACACCTTTCCAGCCTGGGGTGTTTGCACATATGGGCCAACACACGATAGTTGCCTCAAAAAAGCCGAATGTGGGGAGTAGGTACAAAGGTGTTGCTGCTTTGGTGATTCATGGGCTTCAGGGGCTGGCTGCTTTCAGGGAGATCCTTTACTGTTGTTGCTGTTTCCAGTGAATCAGACTCCTAGCCTTCCATTCTAGCATTTTGTAACAATCTGGGGGCTTTCATCGCCTCTGCTTCCCACATCCAGTAAAGTAATGACCAGGAGGTCTCACCTGGCTCCCTCATGCTGTTCAGTTACTGAGGGGAAAAACCCAGACCCATCCCTTTTCTTGTCGAAGTGAAAGGATAGCTGGAGAGAGAGCCTTTATCTGAGAATGAATCCCACTGAAGTCATTTGGGTTTACTTCCAAGTACACACATATAGGATTATACTACGTAAAGCAAAGATAATGAAGAAGACTGTGCACAAATGAAGCAGAAATAAACTGGTGTTTAACTAGAGATGCAACAGCAGAAAGCTCAAGAAGAAAGATAAGCCCAAAACCTTATAAATTGATATAGAAAAAAATTAATGAGAGAGCACGACAAAAGAAGGAGATCTAATGCAGACACTTAACAAATTTATGAGTTTATAAAGTTGTAGGGCTTCTGATTAATTAATACCCTATAATTAGGAATCTGTATAATAGTCAACCCTACATTAATGAAAAATAATTAATGAAAGACAATTGATGAAAGATAATTAATTTTCTTGAAACTCAGATGACCATCAAGAGCAGCAGAGTAGCAAAAAACAGTAGAACAATTATTTAATCAGAAGCTGAAAAAGTTCTATACCCAAATTGTATAAAGTCAGAAACAAATTATCTATAACATAATAACTCAGTAGTGCTTAGGATTAGTAGGGAAATAATATTATTAAACTTAAGTTAAACAATAAATATTAAGTTAATAAATAAAGTTAATGATGAAATAGAGCATATGTATTATGAAATAACTCTGAGCTTTTACTTTGAAGTCCAACTGCTTCCGATACTTTAAGGCTCAAAATTTAATGTAGGAAGATTGTCGTGTTTGCCGGCATATAAGACTACATATTATAAGATGCACCCCATTTATGCACAGGCAAATACTATTTGCTAACATATAAGACACACCAGTATATAAGATGCACCCCATTTTCAAACAGTATTTTTTGGGGGGAAAGTGAGTCTTATACGCCAGCAAATACAGTAATTGGATCTTTCTCCCTTGAGACAGTTTCAAAGTCTGATCGGGTTTTGATTATAAAATAAGTTCCAAATCCACGTCATCCAATATTGTCAGGAGCTAAGAGAATCAAACCAAGGAAAATGCTATATTTTCTCTTGTCTGTGTAACCTACTGTCAGCAGTCAAAAAATCAGTCAATGCAGTTCAAATATCCACGCTGAGGTTTATATCCCAAAGCACAAAGAGGAAAAGAAAAAATGCAAAAAAGCTTCTTATTTTCACATTGCAATCACATGAAATGTTAATTTCCACTAAACTGTTCTGCTCAGTTGTTCTGTCAAAGAGTTTAGCAACAGTCCATAGTTCTAGACAGCTTAGTTCTGTGATTCTGTAACCATATATTATTTTACATAGAAGATCTCAAAAGCTGGGATATGTCTCCTAACATAGTAAAAGGAGGCTGTTGTTAACACTGGAAAGGGAATCTAGGTTGCTTGATCTCAGCAGAGGGTTGTCTCTCCTTCAAGCAGTTTGCTGCCATTTTGCTGAAACAGTGGCCATTTTCAGACATACATCTTGGGATGTCTATAAATCAAGATATTTTAAGTTTGTAAGAAGGCAAAAAAAAAATTTTTTTTGCATGGAATTATCACTGACTCCAGTCTCAGGTAAGTCTCCAGTCATCTAGTCTTGTCTTCTTTAGACATCTTTGTTAAAAGCAAATCCCTGTGTGTTACTCTAGCTGTTCAACCAAGTTATGGCTGTCAGTAGGTGGCTTTGATGGCTCTTCAACAGTTTTGGCTGTCTTTCCATCCTGTCCCTATCCTTCAGGACAGTGACTAGGGACACGATTTAGGTCCACTCCAAACCCCCTCAGGACCTTTCTTCCCAGAGAGGTAACTCAACCAGTTTAGATGAATCTAATCCTGGCTAAACCACTTGCAACAACTTCCTAGTGACAGCTGTTGTCACTGGGCTGTCTCCCACGACACCATAGGACCAGAAGGCACAACTTGTATTTGTCTACATATTATTGAACTACTAGTCCCGTGATTCCTTATGCTGACTGGTGCTGATAGGAGCTGTAGTTTAACAAGAGGGCTAGAAGTTGCTATCTTTGAATTGAATGCCCTATGAAGTAGGTTGTTTAAATACATAGCTGCTTAGGATTGTATAGCTATAACTTTTCTGTTTCAGTCTTATTTGCATAGTTCTATAGTAGCATGTGCTAGATCCAATAATCTTTAGACCAAATCAGCCTCTATTAGAACTCTATTAGAACTGTCACATTGGAGAAGTGTCACAGACATCATCTACCAATATCCACCCAGGTCTTCTGGAGGTCTCATTGCACAATATAATTCTCCTGTGTGTAGCAGTGGGGACATAGGTGCAGGCTTCTCTATTCCTCCTACTTTTCGCCAGCCACTGAATGATCATGGGGGCTGCTATAGCAGTGAAACAGTGCATCTCAGGAGACTTTAATCTTTGCAGAAGGGGCAAGAGAATAGCAACCTCTGCAAAAACCAAAAAGGACATATTCAGGCATACATTGGATTAATGCTTGCATATATCATTAAGAGAACACCACCCTATGTAAGTGATCTAATTCATTCTGCACAATATGCTTAACTCTAAGAATAATACTTGAATAAGAAATATTGAGTATGGCTTAGGGCCAAACTATCTGAAAGCCTGTATCTCCTCAAATGAGCTTGCCCATGTCTTACAATTTTTTTCTCTTCACCCCACCACCCTCCCAGGCTTAGCTGGTAAGAACATGGGAGACAGTCTTCTTAGTGGCTTCTCCTAAATTTTGATATTTCTTCCTGCAAGAGGTTCAATCTGCCCATCTCCTGTCTTTTCTCTGACAGGTAAACACGTTCTTGTTTAAATAGGCCCTCAGCTATACAGGTGGAGTGATGTGCTGATTTGCAATGTGTATGTAATGTGTATTTATTTAAGTTAACGTTTTAAAAGTAGTGTTTTAATTGAATGTCTAATATAATGTTTTTAAAACTTTTGTACTCTATATTGTTCCAAATGTTCTGTTTTAATTTACATTATAAGCTTCTTTGGGAATTATCATATGTTGGTTTGCTGCATGACTGCACTGGCTTAGTTCTATTTTTGATCTCTCTTTATCACATGACATTGTCGCTCATTGTCACTCCCATTTTTGGATTCCTTCCCATCATTATTAGGTTGTCTCTTTTCATTCATGGGAAATACCCATGCGAAAGTAGGTAAGGTCAGTGGGGTAGTGCAAAAAACTGATTGTAGGAATGTGTATCACCAAACTGGCATCATAGTGGTGTTCCAGAGGTGTTGTGATAATGACTGTTTCTATATTGGTATGTTTTCATTTCCTTAAATAGTATGATTGCTGTAAGACAATAGGCTGATGTAAGACCTGTTTGAGAAATATGAATCAAATAAATAAAAAATAAATATTTGTAATTTCAGGGGGAACATAGTACAATCACTGCGAACACCCTACAAAGCAGGCAAACCATGTGCAGACTGCCCTAATCACTGTGAAAATAAACTTTGCAGTAAGTTATTGATGGTATAAAGCAATTTATCTGGGTGATGTTCGGATTATAATTGACAGTGCAGAAATTGTTGATGTAGTTGAAAAGGTCAAGAATCTTTTGCAAAGCTAGTTCTGCTTATAGAGATGGCTCTTCACAACAGTAATGGGCAATGTAATTTTATTGTTATTGTTCCAGGAAAGGCCCATTGTTTGGTATATTGCTAAAAAGGCTTTATCAGGGGAAGCAGACCAGGGGTGAAAGTCATGAGAGACATAGGTTGCCTGTAGCCTATGGCTTTGGTCTCTTGGTTGCCTCAGCCTTCCAAAGGCCCTCCTCCCCAGCAGCCAAATTCCAAAATTATTTTTTCAGCCAAATATGTGCTTACGGGCAAAAATCATGTTCCCAATGCATTTATGCTGAAAATAATTTTGCCTACAATGGAAAATGTATTTGAAAATTATCAAAGGTATATAGAACATCATCTCTAATTTCAAAAAATCATGGTGATGAGTCTGGGCAGGAGCAGAAAGACCCAGAAATGTCCATGTCCATACATGTCTACCTCTGTTGTAGACAATCACTATATAAAGGCATATTCAGAACTTGGTCCTGAGTTTTCTTGAAAAAGCCATCGTTTTGATACCACCACAAAAGAGGCCTTTTTAAAAATGAACTTGATTAGTAATGAACTGCCTCTTGGAACAGGATCCCAAGCAACATCCTCTGTTAGATTCTGAGCTACAGTATCCCCCAAAGTAGGACTCTATAGGTAATAAAGTTTAGCTCACTGTATTGATCCTGTGAGGAGATAGAGAGCTTATAGAGGAAGCCCAAAGTGGAGTAATAAGTCACATAATATCAGCTGACAAAGAACTATGGTATTATGCATAAGTTTTTGAATGTTTTGAAAGTCAGTTCCAAATAAAATAAACCTGAAGAGCAATGGCAAGGTCCTGTCATTAAGGCAGGATGTTTAAGATGAAGCCAGCAAAGAGTTTTAATAAGAATAATTCATCTTGACTGTAGTATGATTAAAAGAATATATTGTGCAAGCCATAGAGAACAAGAAAGAATTAAATAATTTATATGTTTCTTTCATTTGCATCTAATTTTGTATTGTTTTCATTGCTTACAGCCAATCCGTGCAGATATGTGGATCATATTGTGGGCTGTGATAAACTGCAACAGATGTCCAATTGTAATGAAGATTTACTGGGGGGGAAATGCCAAGCAACCTGTAAATGCAAATCAGAAATTAAGTAATACACACATGAAGACCACAAATATCACTCTTGAGAAAAGTATTCTTCACTGACAAACATGGAAACTGAATATGAAAAATAAATTCATTTCTCCATCTAACTGGTCAAAATTTGGCGTTTACTATTGTTGGTGTAAAATGAGAATGAGAATAGTATTATAATTCATATCCTGTCCTTCCCCTAGTCTGGGACTCAAGGCAACTTAACAACAATTAAAACAAACATAGCTAAAAAATGATTTCATGTTTAAATGTAATTAAACTATCAATAAAATTAAAACCAGTTTGAAAAATTACCATTAAAAAGAAAACAACAGACAATCCCATTATACAAAGCCACTTAAGCAATCAATATACAAAGGCCTGCTGAGACAAAAAAAGTCTTCACCTTTGAGGAAAGATAGTAAGATGTCAGCCTAAACACTTGGGACCAGTCACTAAGAAAGCCTTGTTATGTGTTTCCACCAGATATCCCCAGGAGATCTCAAAACACAGGCAGGCTTATAATTAGGGATCAGCCAAATGAATCTGCAAATCCTCAAATCCTCTAATAAGGATTCAAAACTTGTGGATCCGAATCGT
The DNA here is from genome assembly GCA_948472985.1 of Iguana delicatissima. NCBI lineage: Eukaryota > Metazoa > Chordata > Lepidosauria > Squamata > Iguanidae > Iguana > Iguana delicatissima. The sequence goes on along the minus strand of CAOKZL010001948.1, from coordinate 115,770 downwards.
GGAGTGGATGCAAATCAGCTCTTTCGAATCTACACCTCCTCTTCTCCACAGCTGGTGTGATTGGGCTGGGGCTGGTGGGAGGAGGTGGCAGGGAGCATGATTCCTTCCCACCCACCCACCCACCCCCACCACGATCAGGCCCAGGGCATGCAGGAGGAAATGGAGATTGCACTTCCCGTTGTTTTCCCGGCTGCCTCAGCCGTGATAGGCTGTGTGGGAGAAAGCGGCAGAGAATGAGATCTTGTGGTCCCCATTGTTTTCCTGCCAGCCCCCACTGCAATCTGGCCTGGGGTGCACAGGAGGATGCGGAGATCATGGTCCCCGTTGTTTTCCCGGCTGCCCTAGCTGTGATCAGGCCTGGGATGCATGAGAGGAGGTGGTGGGGAGTGCAGTCTCACCCTCCCTGTTGTTTTCCTGCCCACCCTGGGCTATCCTGCTGGTTGGCAGCAGAAGGTTGCTGGGAGCACGATCTCACACTCCCTGCTCTTCTGCCCCACTTGGGGAGGATTTGAAAGATTTGAGATTTGTGAGATTCGTCGATTCTCAGAACCTTCCAGGGATTCAGATCCAAATTCGGATTCAGATTCGGAAAATTCTGGATTTGTCCCATCCCTACTCATAATGGAGAATATGGACCTTCAGATAACCTGGACCTAATAGGTATATGTCTTTGTGGGTCATAACCTGCACTTTAAAACAGACAAGCAGCCACCGAAGCTATTGCAACAATGGAGGTGCTTGACCCCTGTAGTCAGCACCAGCTAACAATCTGATCATATCTTTTTGGACCAGGTGAATTTTCTGAGCACTCTTTAAAGGTAAACATCTTGTCATCTTAGCAGTGGGCTGTTGATTGGTAAATAGCTCAGAAATGGTGGTGGCAGAGAATAAATTTGTTTTTGCTATCTGCATTGCCACAGAGAAGTCCTTCAGATAGGCTCTAGCCCATGTTTGATTGGACCAGCTCTGGAATATTCTGCCTATGTCACCCTCCTCACTGCCTCACTTGCTACAACACTGCCCTAGAAAACTAGGTGGCTGGATTGGCACCACTTTGTAAGCAGGGATGCCTGGGAGCAATTATTTTACCATCTTGGACATTTCCCTTTTCCAGAAATCATCCAGAACTTCAACAGAATGACCTGGCAAGGAAGCAGGAAACTCCCCAAGAGCCATCAGGAATCCATAAGTCTCCTGGAGCAGACCATCGCAATGAGTCCCTCACCTCTGCAGAAATTCTGAGTCCCAGCAAGTCTAAACTTCACTAAGTGATCTATCTATGAAAACTATAGACAGTTTCTCCAAGCTCAGATCACCATCAGCCCTCATGCCACAGAAAACAAGATCCAAAGTATGACTAGCAGCAAGAGTAGGACCTTTTAAAAGCAAAAAGCTATGATTTTTTTCCCTTTAAGGATACAGAAAGGTTTAAAAGGACAGTAGACTGGAACTGTGCTAACAAAGAGGCTAGATTCTCTGATCATATTAATCCTGAGTATTTTTCAGTAAACTGAGCAGTTTAAGATATGTTTACATAGTGCATAAATCTGATGATAATTAGTTGGTTTGTCAGCTAGTTTCAAGTGTAGTGCCAACTTTTTTATTTTTAAATTTAGAAACCAGGTCCCAAAAAACTTAAATGACAGAAAAACTTCTTGTTGAATTTCATGTTTCTCTCTGGGATGTTCTTAAACTTCAGTGATGCTATTTCACTTTTAAAAAGAGCAAGTCTTCCCCTAAGCATGTTCCAAACACAATGAGCTATTGGATTTTTTTTAAAAAAAAATTAATTTGTGACTTCCAGTCTGATGGTGGAGCAGACGGCCACCTAGGACGATCACTGTCACTAGGTTGTCACCACGAGCGATTATTCCAGGATCCTTTTTATACATTGAAACAGCGGTTCGTGATCTTATAAACCTAGATCACTAACTGCAAGAACCTGGGTAAGTTACTCCTCCGGAAAAAAGGAGCCCAGAGGGGGTTTGTTGGGGACCCAAATTCGCCAGCTCGCTAACCTGAGGTGCTTTCTGCACTGGGAACACAAACGGATGAAAGCAACAGGGTTAAAGAACCACCACGACTACTTGATGTTTGCTGTTGATCCCTTCAACTAAGTGACATCAAGACTTTTTTGAATTTTTTACAGAAGACAAGAAATTTTGAAATGGTAAAGTTGCCTGACGCCTGGAACAGGAGGGTAACTCTAACAGTTTTGGCATCAGAGTTCACAACATGGACAATGATACTGACTTAAAGCTTCTCCATAACAGATACGAGGACTGGTCATATTATAGAACAGCTACTTGTATTTTTTTTTTCAGGGGAACTCTACTTTTCTGATACGAACTTTAAATTAAAGACTATTAAAGGATTTCTCCATCCCAGAAAATCATCTCATTATTCTAGAAAACTTGTCATTATTGAGGTACCTGTCTTCCTTTTTCTTTGCATTTTTTATCTTTCCTTGATACTGGAGAGACTTCTGTGTAAGATCTCAAAGGTCTTAAAAGACTGTAGAGCTGCCAAACGCCACCATAATTATGCTAGTTTAAAGCTATTTTCTTTTTCTCTTTTTGGCTGCTACTTTCTTCTTTTTTCTGCCTCTTTTTTATGGAATATTTTGGAGTAATAATAAAACTATAATTGTAAACGAGCTTATTTTTTGGATCCTGGCAAGTTGAACAGATTGCTAGATGGACTTATAGAGGGGGCTTTTTCCACACGGAGCTATTTCAAGAAATACAGAGACATTGTAGACGTAAACAGACGTTGTGGAAATTAAGACTTCAAGTTTCAAATCCCAAATTGACAACGAACACTGGATTGGACTGGACTGGATTAGATTAAACCAAATAATAAATAGACAGATGAAAATATATAAATATTACCAGCTCCAGTTTGAATAACACCAAGGACGTTTTAGTGTAGGACTTTTAAAAGGAGTGTGGCTCTAGACAAGGGCTAGATAATAACACATTAAGAATAGCAGAAGAAATCAAGACAACATCAAAGAAGAATAAGGCAAGAAAGAAGAGATACATGAGGGAAATTTATTTATTAATTAATTTATTTATTAAATTTATTTAATAAAGAATTTATTTAACTTATAAATTCTATTTCTTTATTTTCTTATTCCCACTATTAATATTGATAGATCTTGTAAATTTACTTCCACACCTAAATAATGTCCTGTGGGGTCAGAAAAGACTTCAATCCATGAAATGAAGTTTTCTCCCACTTGTACTTGCTTAATAGTTGTCTTCAAGAATGACCAATTGACCATATCAAATGCCTTTTCAGCATCAACAAATACCATAGCTAGCTTTCTTTCATTGTGTTTTTTGTAACATTCAATTATATTTAAAACTGTCCTGATATTGTCACGCATCATTCTCTTAGGAGTACTTTTTTAAGTCTCTCTGCCAAAATAGCGGCAAAAATCTTGTTGTCCGTTTTTAATAGTGAGATGGGTCTGTAGTTCTTAACGTCCATTGCATCTCTTCCTTCTTTTGGAATCAAGACAACATTAGCTTCTTTCCATGTTTCTGATACTCCATTCCTTCTTAATCTCATTTATTGTTGTTTGAAGTGGAGTTGAAAGTTCATGTTCCAAAATTTTGTAGTACTTTGCTGTAAAGCCATCAGGTCCTGGGGATTTGTCATTCTTTGTGTTCCTGATAGCTTCTACTATCTCCATCATCGATACTGATTTGTTTAGTGTCTCTCTCTGTTCTTCTGAGAATCTGATTTTATTCTTCCTCTCCAAGTACTCTTCCAATTCTCTTTGATTTTTTTTCGAGGAGATATTACTTAATAACTTTGTGTAATAAGAATAGAATGCTTGTTTTATCTCCTCTTGCTTTGTTGTCTTTCTCTTCCTCGTTTTAATCTCTGTTATTATATTTCTTGATCTTCTTTTTCGCAATAAATTGGACAAAAGTTTAGAGAGTTTGTTAGCCTGTTCAAAAGAAGTGTGTTTTAGTCTACACATCTGCTGTTCTATTTCTCCCAGATTTAATTGATTCAATTCTGCTTGACGCACCTTAATCTTTTGTCTTGTAGAATTATCTGTCGGATTTTTCCTCATCTGTTTCTCCAATTCTTTCATGTTCCCCAAGATTCTTTCTTCTGTACGCTTCCTTTCCTTATTGATTTCAGCAGACTATCTAATAAAATTCCCACGCATCACTGCTTTACTTGCATCCCATATTGTCTTCATTGGCAATTCAACTGTCCTGTTTTCATTGAAATAGTTAATTAACTCTCTTTTTGCTTTTTGAATGTACTTTTCCTTGTTTAAGATCTCACCATTAATCCTCCATGTCCTCTCTCTGCTCATGACCTTAAAGGTCACTTGTAACGGGAAATTATCTGAACACAAATTTGGAAGACTGTCTATTTCATGTATCTTCAAAAGCAGCTCTTTAGATGCCAAAATCATATCAATTCTAGACATAGATTTGTGTCTGTCTCAAAGAAAAGGATATCCATCTAATTGTCCATTTTTATATCTCCAAATATCATATAACTCTAAATCATCCATCATCTGGAAAAAACTTTTGGGTAGTTTTCCATTGTTTCGCGGTATCAATTTTTGTGTTGTTCTATCCACTGTAGGATTCACTACTCCATTAAAATCTCCAATAAACACGACACTTGAATTGCCTTTATCTTGTACATATCTTTGTATTTTAGCATTTATTTTAGGAAAAAAATCTCCTTTGGCTCCGTTAGGTACGCACCTAATATTCCTACTATTAATATCTTGTCTTGTTTTGTATCAATTTCTACCGCAAGATAACATCCATTTTTGTCTTAAAATTTTCATTGTGCACCATATCTTGAATTCACATATATCAATACGCCTCTTTTCTTCTGATCAATTGTAGCCACAAAGCAACTGCCTAATTTAGGATTTCGTACATATTTCAGATCTTGGGTTCTTATTCGGACTTCTTTTAAACAAATTACATCCAATTTTTGCTTTTCCAGATGATGGAAAATTTGTCTTCTTTTATATTCTAAGTTAAATCCTTTAATGTTCCAAGTGTATATTTTAAGCCCCATTTTTTCTATTTTATTAATTAATTCTATGCAGTCTGGTTTCAAGATAAATAAGGAAAAAACAGTGTATATAACAAAAAATATGCGGGAGAAAGAAGAGGTTGAATTCAAACAATTTACAGGGTTTAATAAAGGACAGAAAGCTAAATATTTAGGTGTTTGGATTACAAAAAGAAAAAATGAATTGTACCATAACAACTATGATAAAAAATGGAAGGAGATAACTCAAGATTTGGAAAAATGGACTCAACTTAAAATATCTTTGCTGAGACGGATATCAGTGATTAAAAATGAATGTGCTTCCAAAAATGAATTATCTCTTTCAAAATGTGCGTATCATTACAAATATCAAACCCTTTGTTCAATGGAAGAGAGGCATAACTAAATTTATATGGCAAGGGAAGAAACCAAGAATTAAATGGAGAATTATGATGGACCTAACAGTGAGAGGTGGTTTAGGTTTGCCAGACTTACAGGTATATTACAAGGCAGCGGCATTCACTTGGATAAAAGACTGGATAAATCTTCAAAATATGAGAATGCTGGCATTAGAGGGAGCAGCCTTAAGAATGGGATGGCATGCCTATATTTTCTGTAGAAAAGCAGCAATAGATAAAGATTTTACACATCATTTTGTAAGGAAATCGTTAATTAAAATATGGATTGATTATAAGAAGAAGAACATAAGGCAGTTACCCAATTTGGTCTCCCTGCAAGAAGCCTTTTTTGGGAGCTGGACAGACACAGGCAAATGGTTACAGTATGAAGACCTATTAGAAACGATAGAAGACTACGGCATGAAGATGAAATCAAAAGAGAAATTGGAAACTGAAGGAATAAAATTCAGCTGGTTTCCCTATAGACAGCTAAAGGAAAGATTTCAAATGGATGTACAAACTTATGGAATACAACAAAAGGAGCAAATCCATCTACTGCGATTGTTAAGAGAAAATCCATTACATTTATTAGCACATTTGTATCAAGAAATTTTACACCAAGAATGTGAGGAGGAGACAGTTAAAGCAGTAATGATACAATGGGCACAAAATGTTGGACATTCAATACAGCTAGAATGGTGGGAACAGAGTTGGCAATGAACACAGAAATTTACTGCTGCTCAAAATTTAAAAGAAAATTATTACAAACTATTTCATAGATGGTACATGACACCAGAAAAATTAAAGACAATTTACAAGACGGGTACAGGTCAATGTTGGAAATGTCAAGAGAATTCTGGCACACTATTTCATATGTGGTGGTCATGTCCCAAAGCACAAAAATACTGGAAAGAAATATGGAAGAAAATAAGTTCAATTTTGAAGATCCATTTTGGGATGATACCTGAACTTTATTTGTTAAACATGACATATATATTAGATGGAATGTCAGTTAAGAAATATTGGAGAATAATATTATATATGGTGATAACGGCCCGCATTGAGGACGCACGACTTTGGAAAAATGAAACTACACCTACTACTGAACAGTGGTGGACAACCTTTATGGAAAATAAAAATGCGGACATTCTTACACAAAGACTAAAAGGGAAATCAGATGAAGACATTAATAAAGAGTGGAAGATTGTTACAGATTTGGATTGGGTGTAGACAGAAGGCAATACATAATTCATGATATCAACTACAATACAGGGTAATAATCATTGAAATATCATGTAACAAGTAAAGTAGAGAAATATAGCAGGAACTAACGAATTATTGATTATTAACATTTTATTGCGATATGTGGTATAATAAATAGAGGAAATATTAATAATTGTAATCCAGAAAGGAAAGGAAGAAGAAATAATATTGCATGTAAACATTGCGGAAATAATTGTTTGTTTTATTTGGTGAAACTTTAATAAAATTATTTAAAAAAAGAAAAAAAGAAAAGACTTCTTGTGCCATATATTTATTATTGATGTAGATCACAACTCCTCTCTTCTTTTTCTTGTAAGTTGCATTATAGCAATGTCCCAATTTAGGATTTTTCAAATACTTTGTGTCTTTTTGAGAAATAAATTTACTTGTAGACAGATTATATCTAGTTTTGCTTTTTCAAAGTAGTGGAAGACTTGACATTGTTTATATTGTGAATTCAACCCTTTGGTGTTCCATGATAAAAGTTTTATAGCCATTTTAACAATTTTTATTTAAGAGTATTCTTCAGCTAGTTTCTACTCTATGCATTCTGTTTTACTTTCTAACTGACATTCTCCTTCTTCTTTTTCCATACTTCTATCTGAATCTGCAAAACCTTCTAACAAGTCAGATTTGCCTGAGTTTTGTTCTCTTCCTTCAGCTCCTCGAGTAGATTCATCTTGTGCTTCTCCTTTTGTCAGCTATTTTCTGTCTTCCTTCGTTGCCTTTTTTCAGATCTCTCTAGTTCTCTCTTCAGCTTTCCCCAAATATCTTTAGCCTTTTCAGTAGTGTTGATTCTGAATTGTTTTTGCTTGTAGTTAAAGAATATCCCCTCTGTCTTGTTCTAGGTATAGTTTATGTTATTCTTTAAAAGTAGTTGTGTTAGAAATCTGTAATCTTTTCATTTTTTCATAATTTAAGCGGGTATATCTTTGTAGATTTTTATTTCCTGAGAGTCTATAATTAATTTATCTTGGTAGTTTTTCTGTAGGACAAGAAGTCTTTTCTGACCCCACAGGACATTATTTAGGTGTGGAAGTAAATTTACAAGCTCTATCAATACTAATAGTGGGAATATATCCCCCAACAGAAAATAAAGAAAAATTCTACAGAAAGATCAAAAAGGAAATCACTAAATTTACTAATGAAAAGCATCAAGATAATATTTTAATTCTGGGAGATACGAATGGGGTTTTAAATCCACTAGAAGATAGAGCTTCTGCTAAGCCCATCAAGAAAAATCAAGCTAAACTACCACAAAATTGCTTTGCAATGATGGATGAACTCACATTAATAGACATCTGGACATTCAAGCACAGGGCAGAAAAAGGCTATACTTTTTACTCTGATAGACACAACTCAATGTCAAGAATTGATCTATTTTTACTATCTAAAACATTACATACACAAATCAAAGATATGGAAATTCTACCTAGAATGATGTCCGATCACAATCCAGTTCTCCTTCACTTTGTGCAAAAACAAAAAATGGAATTCAACTGGAAGTTAAATGATAACCTTCTTAAAGATGACGAACAGGTTAAAAATCTAAAGAATATCATTCAAAAATATTTGGAAGAGAACACTATAGGTGATGTCTCAATGAAGATAATCTGGGATGCAGGGAAAGTTATAATAAGAGGACATCTGATCAAAGCAGGAGCTTTGAGGGGGAAAAAGAACAACATCTACAAAATTTCATAGAAAGTTGAAAGTGAAAGAGAAAGAATTGCACAATAACATCTCATATCATAAGTTGAGAATGGAAGTCAAGTTTTCGCAAGATCAAATTGCCGCAAAAAACATGGAAGAGGTCAAAAGGAAGATGAAATATTGATGTTTGAGACACTTTCAACAATCAAATTAATCTGGTAAATGGTTGGCCTTCAAGTTGAGGAAAGAGAGAGAATAAAGAATGATACTCAAAATTACAGAATCATAGAATCATAGAATCATCCAGTCCAACCCCCTGCTATGCAGGAACACACATCAAAGCATTCCCAAAAGATGGCCATTGAGACTCCGCTTAAAAAACTCCAAAGAAGGAGACTCTACTACACTCCGAGGCAGCATATTCACTGCCGGACAGCTCTGACCATCAGGAAGTTCTTCCTGAGGTTCAGGTGGAATCTCCTCTCCTGCAGCTTGAATCCATTGCTCCCTGTCCTAGTCTCTGGAGCAGCAGACAAAGGCCCTCTCCCTCCTTGACATGACATCCTTTGAAATATCCATGAGGTCCCATCGAGATTCGAAAAGGACAAGCGGAGAAAACAGATCAAGAGCAAATTAAGAAGATTTTTTAAAACTACTACACTCATCTATATGAAAAAGACTTACCACAGGAGATGGAAAATAAAAAAAAACAAAGTTATACCTCGATAAACAAAAAATTACCCCAATATTGGAGGATCATAGGAAAATCTTAAATGCTCCATTTACAACCACAGAAATCTCAGAGGCAATTAGAAGATTGAAAACAACAAAAGCTCTAGGCCCGGATGGATTCACTCCTAGTTTTTATGAAGTCTTTGAATCAGAATTATTGAATCTATTGATGAAAACTTTGAATTTAATTAGACTGGATGTCCTACCGGAAACTTGGAAACAAGCAAACATCGTATTAATACCAAAGGAAAAGATCATATACAACCAGAAAATTTTAGACCAATTTCTCTACTAAACACTAATTACAAAATCTTCACTTCCATATTAGCTAAGAGACTAAAAAAGATTCTTTAGTCAGAGATACATCCTGATCAAAATGGCTTTCTGCCTAATAGACAACTGTGAAACAATACCAGAATTCTGATAAATGCAATTGAACATTTTGAAAAGAGAAATGAAAAGAAATTGGCCGTTTATTGATGCTGAAAAAGCATTTGATGAAGTCAGATGGACTTTCATGGTTGAAACATTAAAAAGAATGGAATGTGGAACTAATTCTTTGAAATGGGTCAAAGAGATCTACAAGGAACAAAAGGCAAGACTTATTATAAATGGCGACCTAACAAATTACTTGAATATAAACAAGGCAGGGATGCCCATTGTCTCTTCTCTTGTTCATAACTATTCTTGAAATGTTAAATAATAACATTCTAACTGACTCTGAGATAAAAGGGATTAGAATTAAAGATGAACAGTACAAACTCAGAGCCTTCATGGACAACCTTGTCTTCTTCTTGGAAGATCCAAGTATAGGAGCTAGAAAATTGTTGCATACTTTAAAGACATTTGGAGAAGCTGCAGGTTTAAAAATCAGCAAAAGTAAATCATATGTTATGACAAAAAATATGGAAAAGTCAGGGAAGGAAGAGATAATTAAGATTACTGGATTCAAAATTGACAAAAAAATAAAATATCTTGGTCTATGGTTTACAGAAAGCAGCAAAGGTTTATTTGAAAATAACTACAATAAAATTTGGAGAGAAATAACTAGTGATTTGAAAAAATGGACTAATCTCCACTTATCTTTATTAGGTCATATAGCAACAATTAAAATGAACATTTTACCAAAATTAAATTTCTTATTGCAAAATTTACCAGTCATCATTAATGATAAACTTTTCCAACAGTGGAAGAAAGAACTGATTAATTTATATGGAGAGAGAAAAAGTCGAGGATCAAATGGAAGCTACTGATAGATCAAAAAACAAGAGGAGGTTGTAATCTTCCCGACCTAAAGCTTTATTATTATGCCAATGGATTAACATGGATTCAAGACTGGATCACCTTAAAAGACAAAAGAAGATTGGCATTAGAAGGATCAAATATACAGTTTGGATTCCATGCATACTTATGGTACAGAAAGGCAAAAATAGACAAAGATTTTTGTAATCACTTTGTTAGGAAATCCTTGTTAAAAATCTGGATGGATTTAAAAAAAGACTTATAATAAAATACCAGGCTGGGTATCTCTGCAAGAAGCTTTCTTTGGAAAATGGGCTGATAAACAAGAGGACTGGATCAGATATAAAAATTTGATAACTCAAGATTTTAAAGAAGAGATCAGGATCAAAACGCATGAGGAATTACAAAATGAAAGCCTGAAGCTAAATTGGTTTCCCTATCTACAACTGAAGGAACAATTTAAAATGGACTTAAAATTAGAAGGCTTTACACTTCAAAAAATCTATAATCAATTGGAAGCAATGATTTTTACAAAAACAAAACAAAAGATTTCCCATTTTTATAAGTATCTCTTAACCTGTCATTTATAAGATGAAACTGTAAAAAATGTCATGATAAAATGGGCGAAAAATATACAACATGAAATACCATTAGAACATTGGGAAACTGCTTGGAAAAATACAAATCAATTTATTTGCTGCCAAAATTTGAAAGAAAACTTTATAAAAATGATGTATCGCTATCATCTATCTCCAGAAAAAAATAGACAAACTCTATCGGATGAGAAACAACAGATTTTGGAAATGCCAGGAAAAGATGGGTTCTTACTATCACCTTTGGTGGACCTGCCCAGTTACGAAGGAATTCTGGACAAAAGCATATGAGGTTATAAAAGAAATATTTCAGATTACATTCCCTATGTGTCCAGAATTTTTTCTGTTGAATATGACTTCTATGTTTGAAAAAACATTTCTTAAAGAAAAACAATCAAACCTTGCTATATTTGGTTACGGCAGCGAGAATAAATTTCGCAAAAATCTGTAAAACAAAAAACATACCAGACATAGACCAATGGTTATCAAAAATAATAGAATTGAAAGAATATGACTTACTCATTATATAAATGGGAAACAAATTAACCAACTGGAAAAAGATTGGGAACTTGTGATACAATATGTAAATAAGAGATGGGGTATTAAGATATAAGATAAAAAAAAATATAGAAAAATGTATATTCTAATTATTAGTATACATAACATTAATTTTAGATGGAGAATTTAAAGCTAAATAGAACTGAATTACAATATTAACTTTTCTTTACACTCTGTAAAAATTGTTTAGATAATCAAATGAGAAATGTTATGAAAAGAACCTCAAGGGAAAGGAAAGAGTGAACTCAAATTATTGAATGTATTCCAACTGAAGATAATAAGGAGTTTCAAATATAAATAGTGTTCCAGATCAATGGCAAAAGGAAGTTGATAACTACCTTTCTTTAAATGTTTTTATTCTTAATTCAATGTTTATATAGGTTTTTCTTTCCTTTATTGATTGGACAGTTCTGTATTATAATAGTACTAGATCAGTTTTCAGTATCTGCTCTGTTTTTCTCTTTTGATTTTTGTTTTTTCTTTTACCTGTGTGTGTTCTTTCGATAATGTTATAAATGCTTTTAGTAAAAAGATAATTTTTAAAAAATCTTTTGATTTGCAAAGTAATTTTTCTTTGTTTTGCAGACCTGTGAAATAGCACATTTAAATTAAAACCAATCCACTACCATGCCTGTGAATGGCCCTGTGTTATTGGCCTATTGATTGGCCCATGCCTGGGTTATCAGATTTACTATCAGAGAGAGAGAAAAAAAATCTTAAGCATGGTTTATAGGTACAGGATAAATATCCTGAAAGAAGGAGGACCATTACTTACATCCAGATACGAATATCCAAGATTACATCAGTAACATATTTGTGTAAATGTTAGCTGGAACAAGTTGAGATAATTTGGCTTGATCAAAGCATTGCTACCTTTCTTAATGCTATGTATCTATTAACATGTTTCATTGAACAGTACTAACAAGTACCCACTTTATAATCTTTCGTCTTTGCATAACAAATGTGGATATCTTAAGTGGCAAAAAGGGTTGGCATCCTAAAACAGCACACACTGTTGTCAGAAACTGCTAGCAAGCATTTTGCAGCTTATTAAGGTGCATGCCATATGCTCAAGAAGTCCTCCAGCAATGGCAATTGAAAATCCAATCAGGCCTTCATCTCTTTTGGCACTGTAAAGGAAAAGTGATTCAATCAAAAGTGTTTGAGGTTGACCCAGAAATCCAAGGGCAAGCATTTTCATAAAGTAGCCTTTCCAGAATTTCATCCAGAAGTTCATCCAGAATTTTACTGATTTGCCAGCCTATTGAACTGGGATTTGAGAATAAATCCCAATTATCTTAATACTGTTTATTTTTAATTAGACATACATAGCACTCTGTTGCTAATCCCAGATTTCTCACTTCTTCCAGTGCCTTTTAAACTCCAGGACCTGGTTTCAGATAAAGCCTCTTGCAGTTTTGTAAGACATTCTTATTTTGAGTTAAGAATTAATTTCCTAATATTATCAGTTTAAATGAGAGTTACAAGGAATAGCGAAGCATGACTTTGTATTGTCTAAAGTCAGTTGTTACTGTGAACAAGAGCAGACTGTTTGGGTAGTGGTCAAAACAACAAGACCTCTACCAGTTTTCTTGATTCAATGGTTCTACTGAAGTTGGCATTTAGTTTTACATTGTGGGTGTGAATCATGTAACCCACCAGGCATCACTGAATTGCAATTCCCAGCATTCCTCATCACCTGCTATTATAGTTAGGGCTGCTGGAAGTAGCTGTCCAAAACATCTGTTGGGCTACACAGTTCTCACTCTATATTTGTTTTATATATTTGTTTTACATGCCTGGTTCACTGTGTTTTCTTTGGGTGAAATCAATGTTCATTGTCACTTCCAAGTAATGTTCTGGAGTGATGGGCATGGAGGGGAGTGCTCAGTTCTGAGCAGACTGACATTACCAGGAGAAGGTTACCAAGGTTGTTGGCAAAAAGTGAAGGACAGGAAATGGAGACATTTTCTTTCATTTGAAAGAACTGTATTGATCAAATGTTGGACTGGGGAAAGTATATATGATTATATACTGCTAGCTGTGAAACTAGGTTATGGATGCAACTGTATTTTATTTTAACAAAATCACCTTTATTCTTAACACTTACTCAGTTACCCTGTTCTCTGGGGATCCTGGGAGGGACACCTACATAACCAAAACAATGAGTTTTGGGTGCAAGCATATATAATGAGGGTGTTTGCAGAGAGGTCTCCTAAAGCAGTGATCTGGCTATTTCTGACCTGCCTGTATTGTCTTGGGATATTGCAGCATTTGATGGCCGAGCCTAGTTCTGGGCTTGTCCGGGGGCCTCGCAAACATGTGGAGCGGGGTGGTGTGTTACCCTGTAAACTGGGGTTCCTGAGAGGGGCACCCAAATAACCAAACCAAACAAGGAAAAATGGGGAAAATTAGCTGGAGCACTCTTTTGGCTAACGAGAGGCAGGGCAACGCAGCGAGACCTTTTGTCCTATTTATACCGGTTCAGGTCAGTGAGGAGTCAAGCAGTTTAAAATACTAACAGTTTTTATTAAGCAAAGAAAGTAAAACTCGAACACACCTAACTAGAGAGCGAAGAAGAAAGTTTAGAAAAATAAGCAATACACCACCTGTCCGTAGTCCTGTAGACACCAATTGAAGATAAGGAGGGAAACCTGGCGAGTAGACCGAGGGGAATCTGTGGAGCCGAGTAGCAGCGAGGTGAGGACGAAGATCCAAACGGAGCTTCGAGTGATTTCAGTTTAGTGATTTCAAGTGATTTCAGCTCAGTCCAGTGAGAGTTCCAAAGAGCTCCCAAAGTGAGACAACTTTTATAGGGACAGAACGACCGCAGGCTGGTCTGGTTTTTGCATGAGAACAATGAGTTTTGGGATGGAGACAAAGTCTCCGAAAGGTCAGGATTTACATGATTGAATTATGAACCGAACTGACAATGGTATGCAGATGTGGCTAGCTCGGCCATTAAGTGCCGGCTTGCCAAGGTGCTTTCACAGGCAAAGAACTCTTTTGTTTAGCAATGAAGGTGTTTGTCTCGGGCGGCAACCCCCCCAAAGCGGAACTGGCTATGTCTGGTGAAAGATACTAGTCTCCCATGCCTAGCTTCGTGCTTGCCCGGTGGGACCTAACAAACAAGCAGCTCATGGCGGGAAAAGGCCGAGTTGTAATATCAAAATGATATCTTTTAGTTCACCAAAGACCAGACCAGAGTGCCATGGTAACAGTAAGGACCACCATCATTCATCATAGAACTGCCACATTTACTCTTCAACTTCCAGCTGTGTTAATTTGACTACTTGTTGATTCTGTTTATTTATCTTGTTTGCTATCTTTACTATTTTGCATTCCGTTTGAAATCTGTTTGTTATTTTCAGTTTATCTCCAGTTGTTTACCTTTCAAACATTGGCTAGTTTTTTTGTACAATGAATGGTATAGGAGAATAAGTTGCAAGAAAATAAAGCTGGTAATCATTATATATTCTCCTACATATTAGGACAATCTTATCAGTGTTGACGCTATTTGAAAGTAAGGTTAACAAGAGGGCAGGGAGGCAACTTCCTCTTTAGTAACTCAGCTTGTTCCAGTTTCTTACAAGTAGGTGGTCTTTGGCCCTTTTCACACGGCATTTTTGATGTGAAAGGGCCCCTTGAGCCCACACTCACATTTGCATGACACTCCAGGGCCTGGCAGGGACCACTCACACATTTTTTCATTTTCCGCTTGAAGCCGAAAATGCTGTGTGGTCGCTCATCACTCTGGGGCCCTGCGCACACTTACCCTGTGTGCGGAGCCTCGGGAGCCAGTCTAGTCGCGCTTCCTGTCCAGTGCAGCCTGGGAAGGTCCCAGGCTGCACTGTGAAAGCAAGAGGCAGGGCTCTCACGGAAGCAGGAAGCTCGTGTGGAGCCAAAGAAGCAGGGTAGCAACAGCCTGTCTCCAGAGGCTGCTTGTACGAGCGCTGCACCACAGTGCCAAAAATAGGTGAGTTGCAGAAAGGGTCTTTGTTTTGGCTTGGTTGCATTAATCCTCTTAATTCTCTTGCTGATCTTATTATTTTTTTTGCTTAAGTTCTTCTACTTCTTCTATTGCTTCTATCTTCTTACTCCCAGTCAATTTTGTAAGGTATAATTTGGAAGTAAGCTTCAAATATGCTTTAAAAAGAGAAAAACAAAACAAAAGCAGCAGCCAGGGCACTCCTCCAGGTTGCTCACAAATGCAGCTGAGCCCAGCCTCCAAAGATAGTAAAAAATCCAAACATCCATTTTATTTGTATAAAAACATGCAAAACATTCAAAACAATATAGAAGGAATGTTGAAGTGTAACAGTACTGAAGTGTAACAGCCTCTGAAAAGTCAAACAATCAAACAAGCAGGGCACAAAAGAAGACACAAAAAGATTTTAAAAGGACACTGGTATCAGAGATTACTGAAAACCTCCTCTCATGCCGGCACCATCATCCAATGGCAATAGCACTCAGCCTTTTAGACAATAGCATCTGGAAGATTATCAGAAGACAGCTGATTGTCTTAACTCCTCTTGATGTGAAAGGACCAAGCAAACCTCTCCTTTGTCCTAAAATCTATCTGACAAGTACAGAGCTATCAGGACATCCTAATACTAAAACCTGTTAGACCATTCCAGTCCTCATTGTCCACTCTGCAAACTTTACTCAGCTGAAAAGCCATTAACACCTTGCCATCTAGGCAGAAATTGAGTATTTAAACCCCTAGTTTTGGTCAGTCAGCTCACAGTATATTAATTGCTGGTTGCCACTCTCCTACTGTTACTGCAGCCTAGGCCTACCCGGAGATAGCACCCGATATCGTTTT
Organism: Iguana delicatissima; assembly: GCA_948472985.1. NCBI lineage: Eukaryota > Metazoa > Chordata > Lepidosauria > Squamata > Iguanidae > Iguana > Iguana delicatissima. The sequence goes on along the minus strand of CAOKZL010001948.1, from coordinate 99,460 downwards.
TGATATCAAACCATTCAGCTCTCCCCTGCCACCCCACTCCACGTGTTTGCAAGGCCACCGGACGAGCACGCAAACAGGCACGGCCGATAATTGCTGGACATTCCATTCTCCACCCAGGCAGGCCAGATACAGCCGGTTCGTCGCTTCAGGGACCTCTCTGGCAAACACCTCATTAAGTGTGCACGATACTAACAAAGGTTTCCTGCCCCGAGCAGGCTACTGGACAAAGGTTGTGCTGTCCACTGGTAAGCGCCACGCATTTGCATAGTGGCTACACCATTGTTAATTCGGCTTTGACTCAATCATGCAAAATTATGACCTTTCGGAGACATTGTCTCACACCCAAACCTCATTGCTGTCCCCGAGTAAGGCAGAGCCTGCAGTCCCAATTCACCCTATAAAAACCCCTGATTCTGAGACCTTCCTCAGATCTCTCCTGAGTTCGAGCCCGCCATGCTGCCACTTTGCCTGGGTGAGCCTTCCCCTCAGCTCCAGTAGCTGAGACCGCAGCAACCTCGGATCACTCCTGAGTTTCATCCCATCTTGCTGCTGTGTAGCTTGGCGAGCTCCCCTCAGCTAATCGAGCTGAGTTTCTTCTCTGCACCCCTGGATTTCCCGCAAGGTCCAGGATAACGAGACAGGTGTTGTATCACCCATTTCCCCTGAAAATCTCTATCCTCAACTCAAGCTCTATCTTCTTAGCTAGCTATGTGATTGTGGTGTCTTTAATATCTGTCTGTTTGCAATAAAGCATCATTTTCATTACTTTAAACTCGTGTGGCTGCTTGGCTGACCTGACCCCGTAGACATTGGGTTGCAAGGTCTTGCTAAGTTACCCTGCCTCTCTCTAGCTTAAGTGAGTGCTCCAGCTAATTTCCCCAAATATTGTGTTTCATTTTTTGGTTGCTCAGGTGTCCCTCCCAGGACCCCCAATAAACAGGGTAACACTACTCTGATTCCCAATTGTGTATTGTCCTTAGAACTGCATCAAAGCAACATCACCTTCTTCACTGTTCTGAATGTCCTGAAATCTTTCTGTCCAGAACTTTCCTCCCTTTTCCATCAGTTACCCTTCTGTGATTGCATGACTGTTTGGATCTTGTGTGTGTGATTGCAATTCCCCCAATAAAACACAACTGAGCTTACTTTTGGATCTCTAGCAGGTTCTTCCCTGCAGAAGTACTAGGAAATATAGGTGTAGAAGATTTCATTGGGTTACTTCCCTCCCACAGGCTTCCTATTTTGAATTAAAATTCCTCACTTTCACAGAGGTACTGGCACAGTGGGTGGACCTCTGAGTTACCCACATTTTGGGGTAACAATTGTACTGCTCTACCATTCAAGCAAAGTGATACCCAAAATTTTACCATATATGGAGCAACAAAAGCTAGGTTCAGAAAAGGAAGAAGCACAAGGGGTCATATCTCAGAAATATATTGGAAAACGGTAAACACTAAAGAATTTCGGAAGATAATCTGCCATGGTTCATACATTATAACATATAGCATAGATAAGCTATTCATTGTGTAACTGCTGTGTATGTGCCTTGGATCCCACTGGTAAGAAAGATAGGATATAAATGTAATAAATAAATAAAGATGAGAAATGTTGGTTCGCTCTAAAAGAAATTGGTGTGCTACAACTTCTGATTGTCCTGATATGTAACCTATACTTTGCACAAGAGGCCACTTTCACAATATGGAGAAACAGAGTAGCTTCCCATTGGCAAGTGGGTCAGACAAGGCTATATTTTATATCCCATCTGTTAATGTTGTGCAGAGCATTATTTGTAAATGAGAGAGATTTGATGGATCTCTCTACAACAGGCCTACACAACATACGGTTCAGGGGCTGCATGTGGCCTGCCAAAGGATTTTGTGTGGCCCCCATCTCCACCTTTCCCTCACCTGTTCACCTGCTGAGCCCCATTGATGGGGGCAGCCACTCTGCGCTTTGCTCTGGATTGGCAAAACTGATGACGTGGTGGGACAGTTCCTGGCTATGGTCCAGCCTCTTCCATTCACACATACAAGCATACTCACACACATGGTCCCCTCCACCCAGGTGATGCAGATAGGGTGAAGCGAGGACTCTTACGGAGTTGGTGGTATCCAAACTAGCTTGACTGGCTTCTCCAGTCACTGAGAGGCAAGGAGGATTGAAGGGAGAAAGGAAGCTCTCTCCTCACCACCACACATATACACACACACACTATTCTTTTCCCAGCCCTGGAAAGAGAGAATAGAATGACTTGTGAGGATAATTAAAAGGTCCAGAGAGTGTGAAGCAAAGGAGTAGACACTGCAGGGGAAGCGGGGTGTGAGGGGGAGCCAGCCCGTTTGTTCACTAAAGAGAGCATCACCAGAGTGGGTGGGAGGAGAACCGGCAGGAAAGGAAGGAGGAAGAGGAAGGCAAGTTGCTTTTGGTTGGTGGCACTGCAGGGTGGTCCGTCCCTGTCCCTGTCCCCATCCCCTGCCTGGGCAGCAGCCAGGCCATGTGCTGCTGTGAGCCCATGTGCTGTACAACTTCATGTCAGAGAAGCCGGATGAAATCTCACTGTGGGAACACGAGGTGCTGAGCCTCTGCAGTGAACAGGAGATGGAGAGCTGGTTTGAGGGCTTCAACAGCCAAGGTAACCATGGCCTCTTCTTAAACAGCTTCTCCATTTTCATGAAATTAGGTGGTGAGGCCTTTGTGTTGGGCTAGGCTTTGGGTTTCATGAAGGATGGAGACAAGATGTACATAGTGCTGGGCACCTTTGGGCTCAAGTGCCAGGAGAACCCATACCCTTTCCAGTGCTCCATCAAAGACCCCACCAAGCAGACCAAATTCAAGGGCATGAAGAGCTTCATTGCCTACAAGCTGGTGCCAGCCACACTGGGCAGCAGGTGCACTGGCACTACAAGCACATTGATGGGCAATATGGGCACTTGGATGGTCATCTTGGTGCCCCATTTTCCAGAGAAGCAGGCCACCAGGTGCTTTGAGGAGGGATTCATTTCCAAGTGCTGCAAAGGCCTGGCCTGGTGGATGGGCCATATATGTAGCCCTCCATGTTGGCACAGTGTGATGCCTTCCAACATTTCCTCACCTGCTTCAGCACTGATGAGAAGGCATAGAAACAGATTATAAAAACATATTTTTATAATATGATTTATTTTATTTGCCAAATAGTTTAATCATAGAATCATAGAAATGTAGAGTTGGAAGAGACCACAAGGGCCATCCAGTCCAACCCCTGCCATGCAGGAAAACCCTCAAAGCCCTCCCGACAAGTGGCCATCCAGCCTCCGCTTAAAAACCTCCAAAGAAGGAGTCTCCTTCGTTGGAGGTTTTTAAGCGGAGGCTGGATGGCCACTTGTCGGGAGTGCTTTGAGGGTCTCTTCCAACTCTACATTTCTATGATTCTACTCCACCACACTCTGTGGCAGCACATTCCACTGCCGGACAGTCCTGACCATCAGGAAATTCTTCCTGAGGTTCAGGTGGAATCTCACCTCCTGCAGCTTGTATCCATTGCTCCTTGTCCTGGTCTCAAGAGCAGGAGAAAACAAGCCCTCTCCCTCCTCGACATGACATCCCTTCAAATATTTAAACATGGCTATCATGTCCCCTCTCAACCTTCTCTTCTGCAGAACATACCCAGCTTTCTAAGTCTGTCCTCATAGGGCATGGCTTCCAGGCCCCTCACCATTTTGGTTGCCCTCCTCTGGACCTGCTCCAGCTTATCCATATCCTTCTTGAATTGGGGTGCCCGGAACTGGACACAGTATTCAAGATGAGGTCTAACCAAAGCAGAATAAAGTGGTACCAATACCTCCCTCGATCTGGACACCATACTCCTATTGATGCAACCAAGAATTGCGTTGGCTTTCTTGGCTGCCGCATCACACTGCTGACTCATGTTCAGCTTGTAGTCTATTAAGACTCCTAGATCCCTTTCACATGTACTGCTAGCCAGCCACGTGTCCCCCATCCTATATTTCTGCATACCATTTTTCCTGCCTAAGTGTAGGACCTTACATTTCTCTCTGTTGAAATTCATTTTGTTAGCCTTGGCCCAGCTCTCCAATCTGTCCAGGTCCTTTTGAATTTTGATCCTGTCATCTGGCATATTAGCAACCCCTCCCAATTTGGTGTCATCTGCAAATTTGATCAGCGTGCTCTCTATTCCTTCATCCAAGTCATTAATGAAGATATTGAACAGCACCAGGCCCAGGACAGAACCCTGTGGCACCCCGCTAGTCACTTCTCTCCAGGATGAGAATCTGCCATTGGTGACCACCCTTTGGGTACAGTCAGTCAACCAGCTACAAATCCACCTGACAGTAGCCCTATCCAGCCCACATCTTACTAGCTTCTTTGCAAGAATGTCATGGGAACTTTGTCAAAGGCCTTACTGAAATCAAGATATACTACGTCCACAGCATTCCCTTCATCTATCAAGCAAGTAACTCTATCATAAAAAGAGATAAGATTAGTCTGGCATGGCTTATTTTTGAGAAATCCATGTTGACTTTTTGTAATTACGGCATTGTTTTCTAAGTGATTAGAAACTGACTGTTTGATGATCTGCTCCAGGATCTTTCCAGGTACTGATGTCAGGCTGACTGGGCGATAATTATTTGGGTCCTCTTTTCTTCCCTTCTTGAAGATGGGGACAACATTTGCCCTCCTCCAGTCTGCCGGAACTTCTTCTGTCCACCAAGATTTCTCAAAGATTATAGCAAGAGGTTCCGCAATGACCTCTGCTAGTTCTTTTAAAATCCTAGGATGCAATTCATCTGGTCCTGGAGACTTGAATTCATCCAGAGTAGCCAGGTATTCCTGTACTACCTCTCTACCTATTCTGTGCTGCTTTTCTCCACTTCCTCACCTGCTCCCCAACCACCAGATTGAGTGTTTTTATCCTTTTGGGAAAAAACTGAGGTGAAGAAGGTGTTGAGGAGTTCTACCTTTTCTCTTCCTCCTGTTAATAATTCACCATTTTCTCTGCGTAGTGACCCTATCATCTCCTCCTTTTTCCTTTTGCTGCGGATATATTTAAAAAAGCCCTTTTTATTGTTTTTAATGTCTCTGGCCAGCCTAAGTTCATTCTGTGCTTTAGCCTTTCTGACCTTCTTCCTACATCTCCTGGCTACTTGCTTATAATCTTCTTTGATGATTTCCCCCTTCTTCCATTTCCTGTACATGTTTTTCTTAACACTTAGCTCAGCTGAGATTTCCTTAGTCAACCATTCCGGTTTCTTCAGATGCCTTCCATTTTTTCTCCTTAATGGCACAGTTTTAGCCTGTGCCTTCAGTGTCTCCCTTTTAAAGAACTCCCATGCATCCTGAACTCCTTTCTCATTGACTATTCTTGACCACGGGATTTCAGCCAGCAGCTCCTTCAGTTTACAGAAGTCTGCTTTTTTAAAATCTACGACAAGTGCCTGGCTACACTTGTCTTCTCTTCCCCACTGAATGCCAGGTTCTAATAGGGCATGGTCACTCTCTCCTAAAGATCCAACCAGTTCTACATCATTAACAAGGTCTTCCCTGTTGGTCAGGATCAGATCCAGAATATTTGATCCCCTTGTCGCCTCTTCCACCTTCTGGACCATGAAATTGTCTGCAAGACAAGCAAGAAACTTGCTGGACCTTGCCATCTTTGCAGAGTTTGACTGCCAACATATATCCGGGTAGTTGAAATCTCCCATTATTACTGTATCTCTCCTTTTTGAATGTGCAGTCATTTGGTCTAGGAAAGCGCCATCGAGGTCCTCAGTCTGGCTTGGAGGTCTGTAGTAAACCCCCACTATAATATCCCTATTTTTTCTCGCTCCCTTAATTCTTACCCAGATGTTCTCGACCTGGCTTCTGGCGTTCAAGTCATGGATCTCTTCACAGGTGAAAACATCCTTGACATATAAGGCTACTCCTCCTCCTTTCTTATTTGATCTATTTCTACAAAATATGCTATACCCCTCTATTCCTACATTCCAATCGTGAGACTCATCCCACCAGGTCTCAGTGATACCTATCAAATCATATTTATTTTGTTGTACTAGGAGTTCAAATTCATCTTGTTTCCCATACTCCGTGCATTAGTGTAGAGACACTTAAGTCCCCGTGCCCTTCCTGCAAGTCCCATAGCATTGTTTCCACCCCTCCCACGATTGGATGCTATTCCTACTTGGCCAATATCATTTGGGCCTTTTCCCCCTGCACTTGCCGAGTCCTTGTCCTGAATAATCTTGTCTCCCTCCCCAGCTGTACTTAGTTTAAAGACCTCCTAATCCTCCTTGTGAGACTGTTTGCAAAAACGTTCCTGCCAAGTTTCGTGAGGTGCAGCCCATCCCTTGGCAAAAACCCATGTTCATGGAATTTCAAGCCGTGATCCAAAAAGCCAAACTGTTGCCAGCGGCAAAATGTGCAGAGCCAGTTGTTGACCTCTACTATTGTCCTTTCCCTTCGTACACCATATCCTTGAACAGGGAGGATTGATGAAATGACCACCTGCGCACCAAGGTCCTTAAGCTTTCTCCCCATAAGCTCGTAGTCCTTTGTGATGTGGTGAAAGCTGCGCCTCACAGTGTCGTTGGTTCCAACGTGAACCAAAATGAGGGGCTTACGGTCAGTGGGCTTGACCATCCTGGCTAGCCTCTCTGTTATGTGGTTTATCTTGGCCCCAGGAAGACAGTAGACTTCTCGATTGAGCTTGTTTGATTTGCAAACTGCCAGTTCGGTTCCTCTGAGCAAGGAGTCCCCAGCCACCAGAACTCGCCTCCTCTGAGGCATGTCCAGAGTTCTTCGACAAGCAGATTCTTGCAGGATTGCCTGGGCATTGTGTTGAGGCTGGGAGTGCTGGTCTTCCTGATGTTGGATGCTGTCCTGTTGGTGTTCAAGTTCCCGTTGCCGAAGTTGGATTCCTTCTTGCTGATGTTCTGTTCCGTCCTTCTGGTGTTCCTCATCTTTCATAGCACCAAGAACATTGAAGCAATTCTGTAGTTTGAGAGTCTCTGTTTCCTTCCTGGCCCTTCTACTTCTCCGTGTGACATTCCTCCAAGCATTGCTTTCCTGGCTCACGGAACTGATTTCCTCATCTGGCAACTCCTCTGCATATCCGGTCTTCAGGAAGGTCCTCTCTGCCCTATCCAAGAACTCCTCACCTTCCCTAATAAGACGAAGATTAGAGACCTGTGCCTCCAGCTGCTGAACCTTGTAATCATTAATTATATTATAATAATTATCATATAACTAATGATTAATGTTACTGCAGTTTTCTAGCCCAGGCTTGTGGTATATTCGATATCATTTGATATCAATCATTTGGCCTTCTTTACCTATTCCTTCCCACGTGCTTGCAAGGCCCCTGGATAAGCACGCATACAGGCACGGCTGCAAATTGCTAAAATATTCCAAACTAATACAGGCAGGCCAGAAATAGCCAGACTGCTGCTTTAGAAGATCTCAAGGCAAGTACCACATTATGTATGCATGCTACTTGCAAAGAACTCCCTGCCCTGAGCGGGCAGCTTGACAAGCCGAATACTCATCCGTCAAGCACTCTGCATTTGCATACTGGCTACTCTATTGACAATTCGGTCTTAACTCAATCATGTAAAATACTGACCTTTCGGAGGCTTTGTTTCCAGCTTGAAACTCATTGTTATCTCCGAGAATGGACTAGCCTGCAGCCGCATTTTCCCCTTTAAGAACTCCTGATTTTGAGCGCTTCCTCGGATCACTCTTGGTTTCCATCCCACCTTGCTGTCGCTTCGTTCAACGAGCCTTCCCCTCAGCTCCCCGTGCTGAGAACTCTACCTCAACGGACCTTTTCCTTTAGATTTTCCAGGCTTCAGGACAAATGCAATATTTCCCATACCAAACTTCCTCTTAAAATCCCTCTATCCATCTCCTACCTTTATTTCTATAGTTCTCTGTGTGAGTGTGTTGCATACACATGTTTGATTGTATATCAATAAAAACAATTATTATTATTTACTTCTGTTTGCTCCTTGACTCAGCCTGACCCCGTAGACGCTGGGTAAAAGATCTCGCTACGTTGCCCTGCCTCTCGTAGTGCTAACTTGTGCTCTTTGCTAATTCCCAACTTTGTAATATTTGAAGTGCACTTGGGTGTCCCTCATGGGACCCCAGAAATCAGGGTAACATTAAACTGTTTTGCAAATAAAAAATGTTATTATATCATTATTATGACTTTACTTGGAAAATGAGGCGCTAAAAACCTATCTACGGCCCAAAGAAGTTTAGCCTATTTAATTTCAGCCCTTACCTACTGCCAAGTTGTGCAGGTCTGCTCTAAAATTTTCAATAGGTTTTGGACCCCAAGGCAGACCAATTAATCAGATTGTTTTGCTTTTGTTATTTTTTCCTTTTTATTGGTCTTTTTGAAAGCTGATGTTTCCCCCTTCCCCTCTTTTTGTGAAACACATAACTAGCTAGATATTTTTACTTTTTCTCTTTGGTCTTCTGATTCCTTTTTTAAAAAAATTGCTACCTAATAGCAATAGCATTTATTTCTATACCACCTATCAACTAGTGTTATCTAAGCGGTTTACAATGTATTTTAGCTAATTGCCCCCAACAAGCTGGGTACTCATTTTACCGACCTGCGAAAGGATGGAAGGCTGAGTCAACCTTGGAGCCTGGCAGGATCGAACTCACAACCTTGTGGTTGCAGTACTGGCATTTAACCACTGCGCCACCAGGGCTCCTAAAGCAAGGTGTTGCCTGGAGACAGAACTTTGCCTTCCAAATCCGTGGGGCTAATTAGTGAAAATTATGCTGCATGGAGGCAGAAAGTAGATATTGCTATTGATTACCATGAAGTCCTTAATTTAATTCAAAAGCAAGAACCAGAAGGAACTGATGCTACAGTTACATGGAAGAGAAAAGATTATTTGGCTAAATACATAATTGGTAATACTTTGGAGGCTGGTCAACTAATCTATATAAGACAGTGCACAGGAAATGCTAGGTAAAATTAAAAATGAATTTGACTTTTCATGTGAGAAATCTCAATCAATTTGGGTGAAGGAACTTGTGCAGTTTCATCTTCATACAAAAGCGGGAAGTGTCAAGCCTGTATTAGCAAACAGATTACAATTTTTGACAAACTGAATGCAAGTGGATTTCAATTTACCAATAGACAAAATGTTTGCTTCCTTACAGGAACACTGGGAACACAATTTGACTCATTTGTTTCAGTTTGAGATGGTTTAATTAGCTTAACATTCAAAGAGGCTCTTTCAAGATTTAGGAAACAGTGTATTGATCAGAGGAGCTCAGCCTCTCCCCTTACACAGAAACCAAGTGGATCAACTTATTTGGTCATTAAGAAGGACAAGCAAAAGGCTCCACTCAGGGACCAATAGGACTGTGTTACTATAATTGCAACAAAAGGGGTCACATTGCAAAGAACTGTACCTTTCCCGAAAGGTCATCAGCCAATGCTAGCTCCCAGCTGCATAATCTACAAAGCAAAGGCAGCATGGCTCAGCTGAATCTGGCAAACAACCCCACAGGGGAGATAATTTTCTTCTAAAGAAAAAGACACTGGCAGTTGATAAATACAAACAGCAATCAGATTATTGGATTATAGACTCTGCAGCCAGACTCACAGCACATTTTCTGATGCTTGTTTTGATACAATTGATAGAGATATTAAAGGAAATATTCAAGTTGGCAGTGGGCAAATTCATGCAGATCCTGGGATCAGGAAGCTGTACTTTAAACTGCCTATTGTCTAGTGGCAAAATTGCCCAAAATGTCACAGATGATGTTTTGTTTATTCCTGATTTACACTGCAACATACTCAGTGTGTCTGCTTTAGATAAGAAAGGATTTGAAATACTTCTCAAGCAAGGAAAATGCACAATTACCAAAGATAATGTACTTTTTGCTCAAGCATTTGAGAATAATGGTGTGTATGAGTTACATCTTTCAGCTCAACAAGCTAATATTGCTAAAGCACAGATGAATGAGAACAGCCTTGACCCATGGTACAGACATCCTGGACATCATGATCCAAAGACAATTCTTGAACTGCAGAACCAGATCTTGGCCACAGGAATCAAGGTGGATCAATGAGACCATAAGAGCACTACCAAGTGCATAACTTGTGTTGAACAAAAATCAGTCAGGCCTTCATTTCATCCAAGTACTGAAAAGAGAACTACCAAGATCTCATTTACAGTGATCTGTGTGGTCCATTTAATGTGCCTTCACTTGTCAGAAACAAATATGCTTTCATTTTTGTGGATGATTTTCCAAGATATTGTGTTACTTATCTTCTGAAAGAGAAGAGTCAAGCTCAAGACATGCTGCAGAAGTATGTTGCCATGGTGATAACCAAATTTGAGAGGACACCAAAGGCCATACAAATGGATTGTGGTGGTGGGTATGTCTCACATTGTACACAAGCTTTCTTGGAAGAGCATGACATTTTGCACAGAAATGTGAGTTATACTCCAGAACAGAATGGGATTCTAAAACAAAGGAGAAATCTCTCCTAGAGATGACAAAGTGCATGCTGGCAGATGCTCATCCTCCCAAAAGACTCTGGGGTGACACCATCATGATTGCAACGTATCTCCAGAATAGATTGCCAGCAAAGGGCACCATACAAGCACCATTTCAGCTGTGGCGTGGCAGACTGCCAGATATGCAACACATTATAACCTTTGGGAGCATTGCATATTCATACATACCACAACAAAAGTGTCAGAAGAGTAATAAATTTGAAGACTGGTGAAGCCACAACTAGACATGTGGTTTACTTTGATGAACAAAGCACAGTTGATAAGAGAGGAACTGTCCTAGATTTTCCAGAGGAACAAGAAACTATATTAGAATCACTGGAAGAAGAACAAACTGTCGAACCTCTCTTAGAAGAACAAACGCTGCCCTCATCTGAAACACCACAACCAGCTATACAACCTAATTCTGAACAAAGGAGTGAGGTGTGTGCTGCAGAAAGTGAGCTAAAGACAGAGAGCAGCACTTGAAAAGAAGGGGATGCAGATGGTGCTGACCTGAGTACGGGACTGGAAGAAGCTGCAGAGACAGACCTGGTTTCAGAATAGGTTCCCAGACACTCAGTGCAACTTGACAGAGGAGTACCAGCTCCACATTTGTCCTACCTTGCAAAGTCAGTGTTACCAAATGAATCATCAAGCTTTGAAGAAATTGAACAGATGCCTGTAACTGAGGCAGTTCAGTGAAGAAAAGCAGCACAAGAAGAAATAGATGCACTGCATAAAAATGAAATGTGGACACTTACAGAACTCCCATCAGGAAAGAAGGCCATAGGATCTAGATGTGTCTTCAAGCTGAAATTGGATGAACAAGGAAAGGTGGAATGCTACAAAGTAAGACTAGAAAAACAATATTTTTGGAGAAAGAGTACAATATCTAAAAAGTTGCCACAGCTTTGGGATAAAACAAAATTGTTTTTCGTGGTATTTCCTACTTTGTATTTGATTTGATAGAATACAGTTTCAGTTGTGTGAATTATTTACTCAGCCAAACGCAAAATCACTATGACATAATGGACAGAGGTGATCTTCAGTTATCCCTCACAGCAATAGAACCAAATATAGAAAAGTTTGTTTCTGGTCATCAAGCACAAGGGTCACATTGATTGAGAAATACTTAAAAGTATAATTTTTTATGTAATTGTATTTTGTATAAATTATAAAAGTTATAAATAAAACATCTTCTATTTACAAACAAAACATTTAAATAGCTACCTTTCTACTGGTAGAATGAAGGGCCACAGGAAGGAAACAAGGTTGGAAGGGGACCACAGTCAGAAAAAAGTTGTGAAACATTGCTCTAGAGCAAACAAATGGAACTTAATAAGTAATATTATATAGTGAATCTTCTGAAATTTTCTTCAGCTATTTTTCTCACTGCTTTTTAAAGTAGAAACAAAACAAGAAAAGCATTGCTGTTCTGGAGTTCCAATCATATAACACTATATATCAAACTGAGTGATGAGTGATATAGACCACCTTACTTTAAAATACATAGAATATAATATACTTTTATTCCTGTGTTGTCTAGCAATAAAATCAAACTGCGACTGAACAATAGCTTCAAAACATTTTCTAAAGCAGTGCAGTAAGCAAACAAAAAAGCAAAATGTAAATAAATACTGGGGGTAATAAATACTCTGTTTGCAAAATGATTTGGGAAATGATCCTTTTTAATATACCAATCACTTCATATCACAACATGTGAACACTTTAGATGAGAAACAGTTTCTTTCTAAAGCTTCCATTAAAGCAGTTATGTAAAGATCCCTCACATACTGTTCGTGTTTTTATACAACTCCTGGTGGGCATTTACATGTGCCAAGGCAAACTTCTTGAATTAAGTCATGCTCACAGGGGAACATCGCAATCATTGTTTTACAGTCTGGACGATTATCAGTATACTCACATGCCCGGGCTGTGAGGAATCAAACCAAAATAAAGTTAGATACAAAAAGGAAGAAATCCACCAATTTTAAAAACATTTGTATTGTATTATATGATCTTTCTAAAGACAAGCTTTTTAACTGAAATGATCCAAAATATTTGCTCCCTTCATTCTAAAGTCTTCTTGTCTGGGTGACAGAAATCTTGTCATATATGTATTTATGTAATGTACTTTATTTAAAATACCTGAAAGCTAGCCCAGGTGATACTAATTCTGTGGCCCATTAATTAGTAATAGAGAATCAAAGGAACCACATTCTTCCATTTGTGGCTCAACTTCATTGGCTCCTGTATGCTTCTAAGATGAATCTGTTAACATTTGTTCTAAGGCCTTGCTCCCTTCAGAGGTTCATTTTGCAGTTATGAAAAATATGTTTTTCTTTCTGGTAGCAACAAATAGCAATCTTAAATTCATATATTCAATAGACTCATTGTTTTCAGTGGAACTCACTCCCAGATAAGTCTGCAATGAAAATGACAGATTTTTTTTCCCCAGAGTGAAAATTTACAAGCTTAGACAAGGGCTGTTTCCAGATGAGGATTACTTGTGAAAACATTGGGGTTGACCTTTTATTTGTGACACAATAGGATGTGGAGGGAAGAAATAACTAACTTCCTTGTTTAATGACCTACAACAGTCTTAAAGCCCACCTTGCTCCTGCAAACCCCACCACCACCACCACCACTGGGTGTAGCGAGTGGGGAGGAGCAGTGAAGAAATGTCCTTCAGTTCATAGCAATGACTGGGGTATCCCCCAGAAACACACAGGGGGCCTCCAGAAGTCACAGAGGATTTCATTTTTGTGCCTTCAGCCATTGGCACATGGTAGAACACTCCCCCTCCACCCCCACTCTCCCCCAGCCACTAAATGCCCATAAAGTTGGTGGGGATGGAGGAGCAAGGTGAGTCCAGCAGAAGAGAAATGGAGAGACCCAGAATTAGAACTTTACACATTCATGCAAATGTTACAGGAGGAGAGGTCATTTGTTAACAACCCTTCTCCACTTTTCCCAATTATTTTCCTGAATTTTTTCTTAAGGAGGAAAATCCATTAGATAATGGAAAAGAGGTTCAATCTCCTTATGCACAAAAGGTCATTTGTTTTTTAAGAAGTTTAATTTTGAGTCAGAATGTATTTTAGAAGATGAGCGATATAGCCACGTTTTATTTTCTATCATTCCATTTTGTTTTTCATATAAATAAGGTGGCACCATTTTCTTTTGGTATCATTTTAACAACTTTTAAAACATACCCACTGGGATGCATTGGAAATTTCCATTCTTTGCCCATACATCTACACCACACCTACTAGCATGGAAGGAATATGCTGGGACCTACATTGAGGATGTGTAGTTTTTCTCAAACAAGTTTGAAACTTACAAGAGAATGCAACAACTGGGTGGCACCAGACACTCTCAGTCTGGAAACCCCCAGTGTAATATGGCTGTAAGAACTACCAGAGACTGCACTGTAGTGGCAGTGGGTAACAAGATGTTTGCAAGTTATTTGCTGTCTATGTCCCTAAAAAGTAAATATAGAAAGAAATCAGTACTGTGTCTATGTTTGGACATGTATATTGTAAAGATAGCAACTTACTGCAGAGTTTATCCTCGCAGTCATTGGGGCAGTCTCCACAGGGTGGGCCTTCTTTGTAGGGTGTTGCAATTTCTTCTACTGTATTCCCACTGAAATTGCAAAATAATGAATGTATTGATTATCAAGGTACAGTTCTTAAATAATAAGGTCAGAACACAGAAGAATCTGTAACTATGGTTCTTCAAGTGGTTTTCTGTGCTCTTACACAATGGGTTTTACGCCTTCACTGAAAGCTCCATCTGAATGTTCCAGAACTGAGTAGTTTGGCAAGAACCTCACCTCTCTCTCTAAACTCTGCATGATCCAGCCCACCAAGCTATCATCTCCTCAGTTTTGAAGTCTGCCAAAAAGCATGGACTTGAAAGAAAGGAGGTAGGGTGGGTTTGTGTGCGTGGACATAGATGACCACTCAAAGAACCTGAGTGACAGGTAAGCAACCCCGTTCTTCTTCTGTAATCTTTGTGCCTCAAACAATAGGTGACTGAAAAGCTTAGCCAAGGAAGGAAGGACAGGTCACTGCAGAACTGAAGACAAAACAGTCCTCCCAAAGTGAGCATCCTTTCTAGCTCTACAGTCCAGTCCATAATGGTGAATAAAAGTAGATGGTTAAAGCTAAGGTCATACCACATTAACCTATTATAGTGCTATTATTCTACTTCCAATGTCCTATGGAATCCTGGGGTTTGCAGTGCAAACCCCAGGATTCCAATAGCACTGTAACAGGCTAGTGTGGAAATGGCCTAAGTTGTGGCTTTGCAGAGATCTTGCAGAGGAGCAGAGCAGCTGATGAAGATGACACAGCCCTGGTTGAATGCATCCATAATGAGGCAGGTACAGGTTGCTTAGCCAGTTTATAAGGAATTCATACAGTCTCTACAAGCCATTTCAAAAGTCCTTGGCCTGATGCCTTCTTGCCTTTTCTTGTCAACAGACAAAAAGACAGTTAGATCAATGAAATGACAAGTACTCTGAGTGTAGAAGGCCAGAACACAACAGACATCCAAGAAGTACAGAGACCTCTTCAGTGGAATAGCAGGCTGAGCTTAGAAAGTATGTAAGATGATGTCTTCTGAGATATGAAACTCTGAGACCACCTTAGGGAGGAGAGATATCTGGATGAAGCACCACTTTGTTTGTCACAGCACAATGCTGCCAGTTCACCAGACCAGTGGGCTGATGTAACTGCCACTAGGAACTTTGTAAGTGTAAGGAGGCACTCATCCACTATTGCCAATGGTTCAAAGGGGTGATGCAGCAATTGTGATAGAACCAAAGACAAAGACCACAATGGTATGGGTACAGAAGTGGGTGGATACAAATGGACCAACCCTTTTAGAAATTTCTTCACCACTGGATCAGCAAACAAAGTCCTTGTGGAATCATCAGTGCTGGAAAGGCAACTGTTGCTGCTAAGTAGACTTTCAAGGATGAGAAAGACAAGCTACAATCTTTCAAAGACAGAAGGAAATAAAGTACTGTTGAGATCATTTCCAGAACTGTGAGCTCTGAATACACATCTGCAAACTCACAGAATTTTCTCTCTACAACCTTTTCATGGAGTCCTTACAAGCTGCCTGAAGTACCACTTGAAGTCCAGGAGAGTCTAATGAGTTATTCTTCATGCAGACAGGTGAAGTAGGAGATGTCCACATGGAGAATGCAACCATTGGAGTGGGACAGCAAGGTCACCATGTGAGGAAGAGCTATGCATCAACCACAAAATATTGCCAAAAGCAGATCAAACCATGGTTGTCTGGGCCAGAATGGAGTGATGAGAATAGCATCTGACTGATTTCTGGTGGTTTGGCTATCACTCTGTCAGGCAGTGGGAAGAGTGGGAACAGATAAAGGAAACACCCCATTCATCAGAAAGGAACATGTCCCCCAGTGAAACTCTGGTGGTCCTTGGCCTGGAGCAAAAACACTGACATTTGCAGTTACTTCTCAATGTGGAAAAAATCTATCTGAGGGGTCCTCCAGTGTGCCATCACTGACAGATATACTGGTTGAGACAATGCAAGAGTGTTGTTGGATCCACAAGGTGAATGGCCAACAGGTAAATTGATTATTTGACATCATGGTTGTCTCCATGCAATGCACCAGTTCCAGAGGTGCATTGCTAGGTCCAGGACAGTGGAAGAGCACCTGCTCCCTTGGTAGTTTATGTAGCAGACTGTCATTGTATTTTCTGACACAAACTACACCACTCTTCCCCTGAGAAATCTCTTGAATGATTTGAGAGATTTTAGCACTGCCAGAAGCTTTAGGGTGTTGATACGGGGTTCTTTTCATGTTCGGTCCAGTGTCCGTGAACAGTTAGGCCTTTGCAGTGTGTGCCCCAGCTTATCAACGGTGTGTTAACATGATTGTTGTGGTGGCCTGAAGGGAACGCCAACACACAGGTTGTGAAAGGACCTGTGCATCCACCACAGCAGAGAGGCTCTCACCCATGAGTCTGATCATCCTACAGAGGATTGAAATTCCTGATAAACCAACACTGGAGAAGCCAGAGCTAGAGGCAAGAGGGAGGGGTGACTGCGGTGGTGACAACCATGATGTCAAGTAATCATTATGTGTTGAACCAAACAGACAGGATAGCAAAAGACATGTGTCTCTGCTTTGTGCACTCTCTTTCTCAGAAGCAATGCCCTCCCTTGAAGAGAATCCAAAAAAACCCCTATGAAGTTGATGCAACAAAGTAGGTTGAAGAATTGACTTCTTCAGATTGATTTTGAGTCCTAGGCAAAGCAAGAGTGAGAGAGGAAGATGTAGGTCTTGATATAGTTTGTCTCTGCAGAACACCACCAAATCCAGACATCAAGGTGAGGTTAGGCAATGACATCCTGGGTTCTAAGATAGGCAATCACCACTGCCATGCATTTTGTGAAAAGTTTCAGTGCAATAGCTAATCCAAAAGGTAACACCCTCCCCAGTTGCAAAGCACAGGTACTTCCTGTGCTGAGGACAGAAGGAAATGTGGAAATGTGTGCCCCACAGGTCTATTGAGGTAAACCGGTCTCTTCTTCTTAGAAATAGGAGATGGATGTCAATGTGACCATTTTGAAGTTGGAAGGGCAGATGTCCATTCCTCAAAGGTCCAGGATGGGACAGAGACCACTGTCTCTTTTGGAATGGTGAAATAATAGGAGTAGTATCTGGTTTTCACACATTGAGGGGTGTTTCTCAATAGATCCTTTGTGTAGCAGGGTATCTGTCTCCTCCAATAGGGTTGAATATGGAGGGGCAGTTCAGAATACACCAAAGGGTATTTGAAAACTCAATTGCATATCCCATACCTACAATGGTGATAACCCAGCTGTCTGTGGTGATGTTCCACCAGGTGGTGTGGTGGGCACAGATCTCAGCCATGCAAAGCACCTGAATGCAGCAGTCCCTCCATCACCTTAGTTGCGCATTCCACTGAGTAGCATGATGACTGAATCTGTTGGGACACCAATGATAATACTTCCTGCTGAAACTGTAGGGCCACTGCCTTCTGTTCTTCAGGTAAGTGAGGAATGAGGTGGAACATTTTATCCCATGAATATTTCTGATATGCAACCATGCATGCCTCCATGTTCGACGCCCTGGCAGAGAGTGCAGCAGCAAAATAGAAGTGTCTGCCAAATATATCTAAATGCTTGTCTTCTCTATCTGGTAGTATAGAGTGAGACTTTTTCTCATCTTTCATCAGGGATGCTTTGATGATGATAATAGAATTCAGAGTTGGATGAGAGAAACATCCATTTGGTGGATTTTGTACAGTTGCTCCAAGTGCCTTGGTGTTGGTGGTAGAGAAGCTGGCTATACCCAGGCATATTTTATGACCTCTTGCAATTCTGGAAGCAATGAAATTGTAGCTGATGTAGGTGGTTGTTTGCCAATGATCTGGAAGACTGGGTCGGCAACAGCAGAAGAGTATAGACGTCCAAAACAGTAGCCCTCTCCATTCATAGAACAATGTCTGCAAACTGTTTGATGTCCTCTGCTGGGGCTTCAGGGGTAATCTCTAACACAGCTGTTGCAGGAGAGGATGTGGATGGATGTGGAGAGTCCTGAGAGGAAGAGTCCAAGTCATAATCAGAGGAACAAAGTTGGAAGTCTTGGAGTCTGTTGTGCAGATGGCTGTGCCTAGTGAGCTGGCACTGGAGGAGAAAGTGATGGGATCACAGATTGGAGCACAGTACTAGTAACAGAAGTGGGGTGACTGGCAGGAGAGGCAGTGACAAGAGTTGGCAATGGAGAAAGCCAAGAAAGTGTTACTGTGTTGGGAAGAGTCAGAGAGATGGAGCCTGTCCCAGGAACTGATGATTGAGGCTACAGTGAATCAGAATGTGGTAGGACCAGAGGTGGAGGTGGTGAGGTATTGGCCACCAATTGCTGTTCTTGCCTTTCCATAGGTGGAGATGGGGACCAATAAGATATCCAAGAAGGAGATTGAGAGGCACAGGATTGAGCTGAAGGAAGTGTATGTGATCAGGATTGATGATGGGATCAAGATCAGGACCAATGCACTGATCAGCAATAATGGCCTCTGGAGGATACCAACACAAACAGCAATCAGGATCAGGAATGGTGCTGAATGATAGATCTTTGAGGAAAATGGTAGCGATACAAGTAAAGATGGTAGCTATCCCACTAAGATGAGGAATAAGATCTGTACAACTGAGGTGTGTCCCTCCAGAGATTCTCATGCTGATACTAATTGATATAAGACACCAAAGTAAATGGTGAATCCTCATGTAGGCCTGTTATCACTGTGAACTGGCCTGGCTTCGGAGTATATTAAATATCGTGTTGATATCACAATCTGGCCCCATTTTGCCACCCTCGGCCAAGTGTTTGTGAGGCCCCCGAACAAACATAGAGCTAGGCATGGCCATTAATTGCTGAACATTCCTTTCTCCACCTAGGAAGGCCAGACTCAGCCAGATCTTCGCATTAGGAGACCTCTCCAGACAAACACCTCATTAAAGATGCATGCTAATACAAAGAGCCCCCTTCCACGAGCAGGTTACTTGACAAGCTAGACGCTTAACCGTCAAGTGCGCTGCATCTGCATACTGGTCATTCCATTGTCGATTCGGACTTAATTCAATCATGCTTAATTCTGACCTTTCGGAGACATTGTCTCTCGCCCAAACCTCATTGTTCTCTCCCAAGTACAGACTAGCCCACCGTCATATTTTCCCTATAAAAACCCCCAATTCCGAGACCTTCCTGGGATCGCTCTGAACTTCCATCCCGCCTTGCTGCCACTTCATCCACTGAGCTTTCCCCCAGTCTCCATCCGAGACTGCACAATTACGGACCTCCACTGTGATCTTCCCCAGGTTTCGGACAGCTGTAGTATCACCTAATTCAACAAACCCTCAAACTCCTCTATACCGCTAACACCTTTATTTTCTATAGTTACTTGTGTGAGTGTGTTGCACGCACTGTTTGCCTGTATTTAATAAAATCACAGTTAATTTCATATTTTGGTGTGCTTCTTGACTTAGCCTGACCCCGTAGACATTGGGTTAAAGATTCCGCTGCGTTGCCCTGCCTCTCATTTTGCTAACTTGTGCTCTGAGCTAATTTTCCCCACTTAATATTTGAGCACGTTTGGAGTCCCTTGCGGGACCCCCAGTAAACAGGGTAACAGGCCGTACTCCCCATATGGCAGGCAAGAAAATGCATAGGAAGGTGACCTTTCATGACTACATAGAGTGTATCAGTCATGGCCATGCAATGGATTGGGCAGGTGCTGGGTTGAGGAGAAGCAACCCTTGAGAAGCAACCCCACAGCTCACAGTCTGGGTCTGGCTTGAAAAAGTTCCTGATGTGAAGGCCTGCACTGGAGCCAATGACACAGGTAGTTCCTCCAGCTCAGGAACCGAGGGCAGTGATTATGAGGCTGAGGATGAAGTCAAAAGTGCTGTGGATGTAGAAGCTGCCGTCAGTACCAAATGGTCAGTGATTGA
Organism: Iguana delicatissima; assembly: GCA_948472985.1. Classification (NCBI taxonomy): domain Eukaryota; kingdom Metazoa; phylum Chordata; class Lepidosauria; order Squamata; family Iguanidae; genus Iguana; species Iguana delicatissima. Next base: position 79,409 of record CAOKZL010001948.1, on the reverse strand, counting down.
TACCAATTGCTGCCCAGAAGCCAAAGCATCAATATACTTAGCTTTCTTTTTCTCTTTGGCCTTCCTGTGGGCTCTCTATAGCTCCAGAATCCTCAGCTAAGCATCACTTCTTAAACATCTTGTCCTTCTCCTTCATGGCTGTAGGAGCAGACATTTCTATTACTAAAGGAGGGGTAACCAGCATGGGCACTGCAGAAGTGCAGGCTGAGCTGGTACTGATTCCATTGGTACAAAGGTCATTACTGAAGTCAGTTCTGAGGTTGGTATCTGTCTCAGGAAGTCTGGAAACAGTCATGGACACGGTGAACAAGGCAGTATTCTCCAAAGCCCTTTCCAGAACCTTCAAGGACTGTTCCCAACAAAAGGACTTAAACCACAATGCCTAATTCTTCAAGGACTGTGATGTAAATTGGCAGCGGATCTCACACCTGTTCACATTATGCTCCTCCCCAAGATGGCATAGACACTGCTCATGAGTGGCCAAAAGAGACACTTTTATATTGCAGGAGGAGCAACATTTGAAAAGCAAAGTAGAGACCATTAGAAAGCTAAAGACCTGGAAAGTGGGGGGGAAAGGGGAGGAAGGAGAGAGGCTAGAAATAAAAAGAAAGATTAAAGATAGTGAGAGAGAGAGGAAGAGAGAGAGAGAAAAAGAAGGGAAAGGAATATAGACTATGCTAGCACAGGAGAGAAAAAGTGATGGGGTGGAAATGAAGAAAAGCTACTCAACAGTCCAGAACAAGGCAGGCAAGAGTGACTCACATGGTGGATGAAAAGAAAGTGATGAGATGTTAGCTTGGCGGGCTGGATCATGTGCAGTATGAAGGAGGTGGGGTTCCTGCCAAGCTACTCAGCTCTGGGACATTCTGGTGGAGGTCTCTGCGCAGGTGAAAAACCATTGTGTGAGGCACAATGACCATGAAGCAGAAGAACATTGATAAGCTAGGGCCAAAGTACATATGTCTCTCCGGAGGAAGCTGCTTTAGTTTTTTCTTAATTGATTTTTTAATTAAATTTTAGTAGCTACCTGGATGCCTGATTGGGATTGATAGATTATAGGCATGGAATTTTTTTCTTATAAATGATAGGTCACCTTTTAAAATTATTAACTAAAAAATTGTTTGAGCTTTGTTTAAACTGTCCTTTTTATTTAAGTGATGGACTATACATGTGTTTAGTGCATCACTGGAGGTTGCATGAATCCTTAAAATGCAGGATTGGGCTTCTTTCTCCTCCTGTGGCTTCTAGAACCCTCCCCTTCCCCAGCACTTGGAGCTAATTTGGAGGGGGAAAATGTGGTTCTTTTTTTAAAAAAATTGTTGTTTTTGATTTTTGTTGGTCCACCCCACTCCCCAAAAAAATCACCACTGTCTCAGCAGCCCACTACCATTTCTGAGAGAGAAGAGCTCATGGGAATAATGCTGTGTCATAATTCAAAACAACTGGGCTGCTGAGAGCCTCCAAGGTACTGTCTGAAGAAAAGAGAAAGACAGAGGGAAAAATTAAATTAAAAACTTTGAGCCATATCCTACTTAAAGACGCGACCACTCACCTCCACAATTCTCAGAAGCTACCTTTCACAAATCGCAGTTTCTGTGGAGATTGATTCAACCTTAAAAGACCTTCAGCTCCTCTTTTGAGTCTGAACATCTCATCACTTGTACAAAGCTGTACCTATGGTTTGTATTAGAGCCTTCACGGCTCTATTTTCCTTCAAAATTTTCCTTCAAAAAGGATTTTGTAATAGGAGGACATTATCTAGCAATTTCACATGCAAACTGAAGATCCAGGCTGAAGGCGGAATAACCCCTGTCCACAAGAACTGCTTCATTTATCTGCCAATGCACCATTTCTCTGGCTCATGGTTCTGATTTATTTGTTGAAATGGATAGGGAAGCCCCATCACTCAGAGACTCTTCATGTGCATCACTGCGTGTGCACACCAGTTCTAAAATAGAACAAATGGACAATTTATTCCTGATGGATACTTACGCAGGGCAGAAACGGCAAACATACAAGAATTTGTACTCTTCTTTTGAGCAGAAGGCAACTGTACATCCAATTAGATATGAGTTATACCAAATCATCTATCAATGTAAGAGGAAAGATCATATTAAAATTCAATTTCAAAGCAGAGTCCTAGAGTGTTTGAAGCAGTGTGAAGCATGACCAATGAGTCTTCACAGCTCATGTAATGTCCATAGTGCATTGCACTCTGGTCTGATCAATATACTGAAAGGTAGTATTTTCCTGTCATTATTATGTATAATGCATGTCTTCATAGGCTGAAATGTGAAGCACACTTGGTGGATCTATATCTTTTATTGTGTCCTATGGCACATTCTGAGCAATGGGAGCATGTGATTAGTTTTGAACACTAGCTTGGTAATACACACACACACACGGAATTGGAGAAATGGGTTCAACCTACAGAATATCTATATATTCATTCCTAATTGCAGCTGCTTCCCATTCAACCAAGTTAATGTAATGTTGACATTTACCATACTAGACTTGCAAGTGTCTAGTTCTCTTTCAAATCCAAGTTTGAAAGAGAAAGAGAACCAAACAGTAAACATGAACAGCAGAGTATTCTTGAGAATTTTCTTGTGCATTTTCTTAAACAACTTTTTTTCCCTCACTAATACCCAGTACCTGAACAGAGTTTGAAATGATTAAAAATTAGTCAATCAACACTCACTAAATTCCTTTGACTGAACAAACAGGTGGTTTGAACAACTGGAATTAGTCAAGAAGAACATTTTTTTCATATGCATATGTGTGTGTGTGTGAAAACTAAACTCTCCTTTTTCTCTTAGAATTTTTGCATCCTTTGACATTACTTTCATAGAATCATAGAATCATAGAAATGTAGAGTTGGAAGACACCACATGGGCCACCCAGTCCAAACCTCTGCCATGCAGGAACACCCTCAAAACACTCCCAACAGATGGCCATCCAACCTCTACTTAAAAACCTCCAAAGAAGGAGATTCCACTACCCTCCGAGGCAGCATATTCCACTGCCGGACAGCCCTGACCGTCAGGAAGTTCTTCCTGAGGTTCAGGTGGAATCTCCTTTCCTGAAGCTTGAATCCATTGCTCCTTGTCCTGGTCTCTGGAGCAGCAGAAAACAAGTGCTCTCCCTCCTCTACATGGCATCCCTTCAAATATTTAAACATGGCTATCATGTCCCCTCTTAACCTTCTCTTCTGCAGACTAAACATACCCAGCTCTTTAAGTCTATCCTCATATGGCGTGCCTTCCAGGCCCCTCACCATTTTGGTCACCCTGTTACTGCAGCCTAGGCCTACCCAGAGATAGCACCTGATATCATTTTCGATATCAAACCATTCGGCTTTCCCCTGCCACCCCTCTCCACGTGTTTGTGAGGCCACCGAAGAAGCATACAAACAGGCATGGCCAATAACTGCCAAGACATTCCTTTCTCCACCTAGGCAGGCCAGACACAGCCGGTTCGTCACTTCAGGAACCTCTCCGGCAAACGCCTTATTAAGTATGCATGATACTAACAAAGGCTTCCTGCCCCGAGCAGGCTACTGGACAAAGGTTGTGCTGTCCACTGGTAAGCACCGCGCATTTGCATACTGGCTACACTATTGTTAATTCGGCTTTGACTCAATTATGCAAAGTAGTGACTTTTCCGAGACATTGTCTCGCACCCAAAACTCATTGTTGTCCCCGAGTATGGCAGACCTTGCAGTCCCAATTCAACCTATAAAAACCCCTGATTCCGAGATCTTCCTTGGATCACTCTGAACTTCCATCAAGCCTTGCTGCCGCTTTATCCAGCGAGCCTTCCCCTCAGCTTCAGTAGCTGAGAACTCAGCAACCTTGGATCGCTCCTGAGTTTCATCCCGTCTTGCTGCTGCTGAGCTTGGCGAACTCCTCTCAGCTAATTGAGCTGAGTTTCTCCTCTGTGCCCTTGGATTTCCCGCAAGGTCCAGAACGACAAGATAGGTGTCGTATCACCCATTTTCCCCAAAATCTCCATCCTTATCTCAAGCTCTATCTTCTTAGCTAGCTGTGTGATTGTGGTGTCTTTAATATTTGTCTGTCTGCAATAAAGCATCATATTCATTACTGTACATCTGTGTAGCTGCTTGGCTGACCTAACCCCGTAGACATTGGGTTGCAAGATCCTGCTAAGTTACCCTGCCTCTTGCTAGCTTAAGTGAGTGCTCCAGCTAATTTCCCCAAATATTGTGTGTTGTTGTTTGGTTGCTCAGGTGTCCCTCCTGGGACCCCCAGAGAACAGGTTAACAGAGTGGTGGAGCAACGCGGGCAACCCCAGTACCTCTAATTTGAGTAGGAGTTGCGAACCTCCTCAAATCAGGTGGTACTGACCTAGGAAATGGTCAGCCGAGGTGTGTAGAATACTGGTAGGTAGGCAAGTGCATGCGTGACTTCTGTGTGTGTGAAGTAACTCTATTGGGTGGAAATCTGTTCCCCTCTCTTTCTCTGTCTCGCCCTGGGAATCACCTCCCCATCTTGGGTCTATCGTGGGCTGGGATCATAAGTGTTGAAGTTTTAGCATGTTAGGAACAGTCCACACTCGTACAACACTCTAGCAGCAAGACACACAAAAAGCACTTAAGGAAGGAGAAACCCTCCTCCTTCCATAGCCCTTGTGAGTTTTTGGATTGCTAAGGTTGGAGAAGGCGCGGGTGCGTCCTGGCTTCTCAGTTCTCGGGTTCGTCCCGACTTGCTAGCATACTACGTGCGGGTGGTGGTTCCCGACCTAACCTAGGATTTAGAGGTTTAGCCCGTGGTAGAGGAAGGTACCCCTTGCCCAGAAAACCAGTTAGGGACAGTTCAGTTTTGGTTCCTTGCCACTTTTTCCCTGCTGCTTGGCGAGGCGGTGTAGTAAGTTCCACAGGGTTCGTCTCCCCGCTTCAGGCAGGCCGAGTACTCCTGAAGGTTCCCTGGGTCTAAGTGACCTCCCTGTCCATGAACCGTTTCCTCATCCTTTTGGTCCCAATGCTGTCGAAGTGGAAAACCGGGCTTGGGTGTACAAAAGTGACTTTGTTTGGGCAGGATGGAGATAAGTTCCCTTCCCTCTTTCCTAGGATAGTTCTGCAGAGTTCATTTCCCTTTTGCTCCCCCCGGGGTCTAGGTGATCCTCCCCGTCACTCCAGTTCCTGGTCCCGTGTTAGTGTTAGGAAGTGTAGCTGTGTTGTGTAGAAATGGCTGAGAGCAGCAAGGTTACTGTTAGGGACCTTATGTGTGAGGAAGAGGTCTGAGGAAAGCTAGAAAGGTGAGTGTTGAGTAAAGGGAAATGCCCCTGGAAGGACTCCATCTTCCAGACAGCCGATCCCTTTACCACACTCCATGAAGCGTACGCCCTGGCACATAAATCAAAGAACCCATTCCGACCCTCCAAGGATGCTTTGGCTGCTTGGAGACTTTGGCTTACGGCCAGAGATGCTAGTGCCACCCTAGTTGAGACCAGGGGGAAGCTAGCAGAAACTGAGAAAGAGAACACCCAGCTTCAAGCTGAGATTGAGGCGCTGCGGGCAGACAAAGTAACTTTTGCGTCTGTCGTGCTGGCCTCAGCCCAGCAGCTTAGCAACCTCACGGTAGTTGCTCAGACATGGGAAGAGAAAGCCCATGTCTTAGAGCAGTGGTTCTCAACCTGTGGGTCCCCAGATGTTTTTGGACCTCAGCTCCCAGAAGCCCTGAGCATTGGCCATAGTGGCTAGGGCTTCTGGGAGCTGAAGTCCACAAACATCTGGGGACCCACAGGTTGAGAACCACTGTCTTAGAGGCTGAGCTGGATCGTGCCTGGTCTGCAGCTAGATTCATGGTTGAGCAAGTAAAAGAACAACAGGAAGCAGTGAGCCATGCAGCCTGTCTTAAGCAAATTGCTGCACTGGAGATTCAGCTCCACACCCATAAGGTGTTGATTTCGGCCGTGTGCCCGTACCTGCTCTCAACTTTTGCCCAAGGCTTTTCTGGGGAGCCCTTGCCAGAGGATGCTCTTGCCTCCTCTCCCCTTAATCTGGACTGGAGCGACCCTAAGGTCCCAGTCCACCCAATCGAGGCATGGTCCATGACACGACAAACCACCCCCCTTGGAGAAGGCAGTTCAGATAGGGCAGGAACACAGGAGATGCAGGTGACTGAGACTAGGGTCCCCTGGCGTGCCATCGAGGCCAAGGCAATTGCGGATCAACTGCGTCCATTGACCCAGGGATCATGCGGTTGAACGTGGTGACACACTCTCACCCGACAGCCAATGGTCAGGACCTGACCCAGCTGGCCCGATTTTGCATGTCCCCTTCGGAGCTTCCTACCTTTGAATCGGCTGTGGTGGCTTGGGGCCTGTTTAGGCTCGAGGCCCACGACTGGATGAGAGAGGTAGTGAAGATCCTTTGGCCCGGACAGAGTGCGAGTGTGCTCTACATCATGGAGCAACAGGGTCCTCATGAGAAACCTGAAGCTTACATGGTGCGGAAGCAACTGCTCACCATTCTGGCCAAAAAGGTCCCCCTGACTGCCCACGGGTACAACTTTGACGTCATGGAGTTCAAGACCCTGTTGTACGGAGGCTTGAACCATGAAACAAAGATGGTCCTAGGTCTGGTGGATCCGGCCATGACATCTTTGGAGGACTTTGGGAACAACCTCTGTCGGGTTATGAACCTGTTATGGGAGGCTGGATCCCTGAGACCTCCCACCAAAGCCCAGAGATGTGACGCCAGGAATTGGGAACCCATATCCAAGGTGACATATTCGAACTATGGGCCCCATTCCCGACACAGAAAGATGGTGCCGAATTCCATTCCACATGGGAATTGGAACTCGCACCCAGCTCCCCGACAGGACAACAGGCAGCGGCAGGGAAGGGACACCCGCAGCCAGCCAGGCAAGGCAGGGAAACCCCCCCACAGCAGGCCATTGCCCCCAAACAGCCCTCTGAGTCTGGTTCTCCCCGGGAGACGTATGGCGGATACGATCCCATGGCCCAGACGTACCCTTCGGACAGAGTGAGAATCTGGGGCATGCTACGTAGGTTCGGACTGGACATGGGCCAGTTCGACAGAGGGCCAACCTCGGAACTTTTGGAAGCTCTGGAGAAGCAGGTCCAATTGAGAAATAGCCAGCCTGTGAATGCGGTGACCAATGGTCCCCCTCCAGCTGGATATTACCCCAACTTAGAGCTCTCAGGATAGAGGTGCCCTCATCCCGGGATATCTCCTAGCAAGTTGTGGCTCAACTGAAGCCCAACAGATAGGGTAGATCTACGGTGACAGCAGGCACTGGGACCTATAGGGACAAGACTCCTGCCACCCCTCCTGCAGACTCCGGAGCAGCGCTAAAGGTGTTGCTCCCTAACTTGACAAGACAGGGTGAGCCCACCACGAACGCTATCCGTTTGCCCGGATATGGTGGGGGGAACCCAACCTAAGCCCCCAGAGAACACAAGCACCCAGGGCGCACTAGACATAGACAGATTGCACCTCCTCCTGACTCAGCCCTGAGTGCAAATCCTACCACCTTTGAGACAGCCGTGCTTTCAGAGCACCAAGAAGGATCGCGCCAGTCTAAGGTTCAGGAGGAAGCCCTCACAGAATCTGACCAGACACAGCACATTGCCAGCATGTGTGAGAGCCAGGAAAGGGAAAGCACAATGCCAGAGGAAGCCAGCCCCAAGCTTCCTGAGCTTGTCATTCTTCCTGCTCCAAGCCCCTGGCTAGAAACCAGCAGTTTCCCCCAGGATTTCCTTGAAGCCTTGGCCAGGAGAGTCCTTCCACTCCACACCATCTTTCAAAGGAATTTCAAAAGGGACTGGGGACTCAAGCAGCAGAATGCTCCCATCCAACCAGAGCACAGGTCAGCAAAGGCACTCACCCTGGCACATCCTGAATTGACACCACATGCTCCCCTTTGCTGCATTCCATTGGGGGAGATTTCCACTATAGCTGTGAGCCCCAAATACCGCACAGAGGCGGACCTGGCTACTGCCTTCCCCTCCGCACAGCTGCCTTGGTGCCAGCATGTCTTCATGCTTAGAGGCACCCAATTCATTGTTACACTAGTGATTTTGAGAGGGGCCAAGACAGTCCTTGGCTCTGTCTCGATCACCATCCGGCCACGATTTCAGGAGGCACGTGGGTCCAAGACCAGACTCCTCTTTGGTTTGGAAGAAAGGGTCTCAAGCCAGGAGTGGACATTGCCACTCTTGCAAGTAATTTCAGAGACCCACAGACAATCACATTCAAGAGAATGGAAGGGTCAGCCACTTGATCCTGCATCAGTGGTCATCCCCAAGCCAGAAGATCCCGGTACCCAAAGACCCAATGTGAACTCCATATTTTGCCAGACTTCCTTGAATTGCAAGGAAGTGCCAGCCATTAATTTGTCTGAGGCATTTGCCTCCATATACGAGGCGTTTGACAATGGTTGAATGGTCCCTGTCCACACGGAGCAGAGGCAGAGTGGTGACCCCTCGGTGCTCCCAGTCATTGTAAATAGTCCCGCCATATAAATAGTTTTGATAGTGGTGTTGCCTCTTGTCTTTCTCTGTTTAACAAAAAGCCTATCCGAGGGCGACCAATCTTTAGGTCTTCCCTCAGAGTCCAGCTTATATTTGTGAGGTGGTGATACTGCTGCCTCGGGGCCAGCATCAAACCCTCAGTCCTGTATTGGCGAGCTGCCCCAAGCACTCAGTTACATCAATAGCAATAGCAATAGCATTTATTTCTATACCGCCTATCAACTAGTGTTATCTAAGCGGTTTACAATGTATTTTAGCTAATTGCCCCCAACAAGCTGGGTACTCATTTTACCGACCATCATCAGGCTTGGAGCTTCATCTCTGGGTCTGAGCAGGGATGTGTGTGAGTGCACAGGCCCATGTTATTTGGACCAGAGTGCGAATGGGACTTTCATCACCGGGGATCCCATTGTGCTGCTGGGAAGGTAACATCAGCCACTCTAGGCCAACGAGTTGATGCGGGTCCCGAAACAGCAATCTCACTACCTTGACCAACAGCCTTCCTCCGGCCAAAACAGCTACAGACTCAGTCGCTATTTAAACCCTCACTCCTTCAAAGTCTTCTCGGTTACAGTGAGAGAATTCGAACCCAATTCCCAGTGGGCTCCTTGCCATTTATTTGCATTTGTTAATTTCATTGGCTATCGACCCTGTCAGTTTTTCCTTCATAAGCTATAGGTCTATGGTTCCCGAGAGCCGGGACCACCTCCGGACTCGTCCATCACCCCCGGGTACCGTGGGGGGGGTGAATGCCGAGACATCACTGTTCCAGCCGTAAGCCAGGCCCAAGACAACAACCTGATCCTGCTGCCATAGTTGGGGACCCAAGGCGAAGCAATCCAGCCACTCCCCAATGGACTTTATGGATTACCTTGCCAGTATCCTGGATTTTAAAGAACTTTTGCCATTTGGACTATTCCTGTTGCCGACGCTTTGCAAGCCAGCTGCTGCAAAGAGTTAGCGTCCTCCAGCTAACTTGCCCATGAACTTGGACATTTGGTTGCCGTTCCTGCTCCACTACCTGGATGGACTCTTGTTTTGCTCATTGGTTCCAGTTACAAGACTTTTCTTCTTTCCGGGGGTGGGGGGGTGCCGAGACATTTGCTGCACATTCCATCATCCACATTGGACTACATTGCTCCTTGGATTACCTTCATTGCCAGACCCTGCATTGGATTTACCGCTATTAATTGCTCTTTTTTTCATTTACCCCGCTACCTTTTCTCCATTGGTGGGAGGGTTCTTTTCATAGGTTGCCATTGGTTGTTCATTGCTCATGGCTCATTGCTCACTGTTTATTGCATTGTGCATGTTTATGTGAATGTGTTTAGGTTTAGGCTTTACTAGATAGGAATTTTTATAAATTAGGAATCCCTTGTGCTCCTTGCAAAAACCCCTTGACCCAAAGGAGTGATACGACTTCTGTGCTTGTCGACCTCTATTAGATGCTAAATTTGTTTCAAAATGTTTAACTGGAAAATGTCTGATATTGTTCCAACATCGTCCATTTTTGGGGGGGGACTGTTACTGCCTAGGTTTACACGGAGATAGCACCCGATATCATTTTCAATATCAAGCCATTCAGCTTTCCCCTGCCACCCAGGTCCATGTGAGGCCACCGAACAAGCACGCAAACAGGTACGGCCGATAACTGCCAAGACATTCCTTTCTTCACCTAGGCAGGCCAGACATAGCCGATTCGTCGCTTCAGGGACCTCTCCAGCAAATGCCTCATTAAGTATGCATGATACTAACAAAGGCTTCCTGCCCCGAGCAGGCTACTGGACAAAGGTTGTGCTGTAAGCGCTGTACATTTGCATACTGGCTACACTATTGTTAATTCGGCTTTGACTCAATCATGCAAAGTTGTGATCTTTCCGAGACATTGTCTCGCATCCAAAACTCATTGTTGTCCCCGAGTAAGGCAGAACCTGCAGTCCCAATTCAACCTATAAAAACCCCTGATTCCGAGACTTTCCTCGGATTGCTCCGAACTTCCATCAAGCCTTGCTGCCGCTTTATCCGGCGAGCCTTCCCCTCAGCTTCAGCTTCAGACCTCAGCAACCTTGGATCGCTCCTGAGTTTCATCCCGTCTTGCTGCTGCTGAGCTTGGTGAGCTCCCCTCAGCTAATTGAGCTGAATTTCTCCTCTGTGCCCCCAGATTTCTCTCATGGTACAGAACGACAAGACATATGTTGTATCATCCATTTCCCCCGAAATCTCCATCCTTATCTCAAGCTCTATCTTCTTAGCTAGCTGTGTGATTGTGGTGTCTTTAATATTTGTCTATTCTGCAATAAAGCATCATATTCATTACTGTACATCTGTGTGGCTGCTTGGCTGACCTAGCCCCGTAGACATTGGGTTGCAAGATCCTGCTAAGTTACCCTGCCTCTTGCTAGCTTAAGTGAGTGCTCCAGCGAATTTCCCCAAATATTGTGTATTGTTGTTTGGTTGCTCAGGTGTCCCTCCCGGGACCCCCAGAGTACAGGGTAACAGCCCTCCTCTGGACTTGCTCCAGCTTGACCATGTCCTTCTTGAATTGGGGTGCGCAGAACTGGACACATTATGCAAGATGAGGTGTAACCAAAGCAGAGTAGAGTGGTACCAGTACTTCCCTTGATCTAGACACCATACTCCTATTGATGCAGCCAAGAATTGCATTGGCTTTCTTGGCTGCCGCATCACACTGTTGACTCATGTTCAGCTGGTGGTCTATTAAGACTCCTAGATCCCTTTCACACGTACTGCTATCCAGCCACGTGTCCCCCATCCTATATTTCTGTATTCCATTTTTTCTACCTAAGTGTAGGATCTTACACTTCTCTCTGTTGAATTTCATTTTGTTAGCCTTGGCCAAGCTCTCCAATCTATCCAGGTCATTTTGAATTTTGATCCTGTCCTCTGGCGTATTAGCAACCCCTCCCAATTTGGTTTCATCTGCAAATTTGATGAGCATGCCCTCTATTCCTTCATCCAAGTTGTTGATAAAGATATTGAACAGCACTAGGCCCAGGACAGAACCCTGTGGCACCCTGCTAGTCACTTCTCTCCAGGATGAAAAGCAGCCATTCGTGATCACCCTTTGGGTTTGGTCGGTCAGCCAATTACAAATCCAACTAACAGTAGCCCTGTCCAGCCCGCATTTTACTAGCTTCTTTGCAAGAATGTCATGGGGAACTTTGTCAAAGGCCTTACTGAAATCGAGATATGCTACATCCACAGCATTCCCTTCATCTATCAAGCTAGTAACTCTTGTCATAAAAAGAGAAAGGATTAGTTTGGCATGACTTATTTTTGAATAATCCATGTTGACTTCTTGTGATTACCACATTGCTTTCTAAGTGATTAGAAAGTGACTGCTTAATGATCTGCTCCATGATCTTTCTGGGTACCGATGTCAGGCTGACTGGGCAATAATTCTTTGGGTCCCTTTTTTTCCCCTTCTTGAAGATGGGGACAACATTTGCCCTCTTCCAGTCTGCTGGAACTTCTCCTGTCCTCCAAGATTTCTCAAAGATTATAGCAAGTGGTTCCGAAATGACCTCTGCTAGTTCTTTTAATATCCTAGGATGCAATTCATCTGGTCCTGGAGACTTAAATTCATCCAGTGTGGTCAGGTATTCCTGTACCACCTCTCTACCTATTATGTGCCTCATTTCCCCTGCTTCCTCACCTGCTCCCCAACCGCCAGTTTGAGTGCTTGTATCCTTCTGGGAAAAAACTGAGGCAAAGAAGATGTTAAGTAGTTCTGCCTTTTCTCTTCCTCCTGTTTCTCTTCCCCCTGTTCACCATCTTCTCTGCGCAGTGACCCTATCGTCTCCTTCTTTTTCCTTTTGCTGCGGACATATTTCAAAAAGCGTTTTTTTATTGTTTTTATTGTCTCTGGCCAGCCTAAGTTCATTCTGTGCTATGTTTTATGCATTTATATTAGAACTGTAGAATGATTTTTTTTATTTTAGGAATTATTATATGTTTTAAAAACAGAGAGGATATGGATTACTATGTCATTTATTAGATTATTGATATTTTATGTATAAGTATGTTTATGTTTTATAAAAACATGACTTGTAGATTTATTGTAGATTTCAATGTTGATGGGCCCTTTAGGATTTGACATGTATTGAATTAAATCATTTTTTTTTCATACCTGAGTATAACCATATATGTCTTTTTGGGGGTTAATTGCGCCAACTCCATACTTGAAGTTTGATGATTTGCGATTCCACAAGTCAATTACTTCTGACCAGGAGGTTGAATAAGTTGCCCGAACTCTACTATCACCACACAGGACTCCTGCAAGAAAAAAAATGTTCCAAACCAATCAGTGTAAATTCATAGAGATAAGAACCAATTTACATCATCCTGTCAATTTAGAGCATAGTTGTCCCATGCAACAACAAAATCCTATGTGAAAAAATAATAGTTTATTACATATTCTAATTATTTATTAGCTATGTTTTGGAGACAAGTCCTCAGAGAGCAATGACTGCCAAATGAAATTAAGCAGTGGAATGTCAGACATGGAAGTAAAAAAGTAGGTGAGAAACTCTTCTATATCATATAATTCTCTTAAGGAAAAAGATACTTTTTAAGATCTACACAACTATCACTACAGAAAGGGCCAGGTAAATGTCAACTGGAGGAAAGTTCCATAATGGCAGGGCCACTCCTGAGGAGGAACTCTGTCAGGCATGTTGGATAAAAAATGCAATGTCATTTGCTCCACTGGAAAATATCTTTGATGAACATGTGAAACACCTGGGGAATAACTAAGCAAGTGATGACACATTTCCTAGGGGACATGCAGTAAAGGCTGAGTCATGACACTGCAAACATGGCAAGGTGTTGCATCATGCTAATGGCTCAGACTGATGACCTGTAAGCAGGAGTGCATAAAAGAGAAGCGTGAATGCTTGCTCTCTCTCTCTCTGCTTGCTTGAATCTATGTCTGCCAGTATCTCTGCATGTATCTCTGCCTGCGTATCTGCTATTGATCTGTGTATCCTGTATGTAATTGTACGTATTGTAACTGAGAAGATAAAGCCTCCAGGTATTATGGATGACACACTCTGTGTCTGTGAGTAACTAACCTGTGGGTAGAGTGTCAGAGCAATAATGTATCTTTTGTTGTAGTTGTACTCTGTTGCACACGCTTTTGCTGTTTTTCAAACTCTGCTATATAAGATTGCCTCTGAGGTAATGTGTCCAGAGAGCATCAGCTTCGGAGATAATGTTGTCTTGGTGCTTTAACTCATCTCCCGACAAGGCGTTCAGTTAGCTCACCAAAATACTGGGTCCTACAATAGCCATTGGGGGGGGGTCAGGTGCCAAGCACAGAGAGATGGGAATGTGGAATAGAATGCGGCTGTAGTCAGTCTTAGACTGCTAGCCTGAGAACGGTGTGGCGGAATAACCACACAGTTCTTTCTCTCCTGAAATCATGATCTGCACAAGTGCCAATAAAGTTTGATTCGGATCACAATTTGTTGTGACTTAAGTCTGTTTCTGACAGAGTTTTAGAACTCACTGTCTTGCCAACCTCAACACAACAACCACCTTGAGATGTCTCAAGTGGGTCACAGTGATGGGGAAGATGACATCCAGACAGAGGAAGAAACTGGAGCCATGCCTTGGATCATTGAGAGATACTACAAGGGACTCATTGACTCTGGGTGTTGTAAAAGTTTACTGCATCCATGTGTATTGTCTGGAATTTGAGCCCTTGAGAAAATCTGTTAAGCTGACCCAGATGGATGAAGCCCCTCTGAAGTGGGGGGCCTGAACAGCCTTATGCATCCAGTAAATGTGGAAGTGGGGAAGATAATTGGCACCTTGCAATTCCTGGTGCCTGAATGTATAGGGTTCCATGTGGTGCTTGGTTATGACTGGCTAAAAAACCCACAACCCCTCAATATGCCGGATGCTCTGGTTTGGTGAAGCTTCGAAAAAATGAGATGAGTATTAGAACCCTGCAGAATCTGGCCAGTCCAGGAACCTCTGAGGGGGTGGCTGTGGGGTAAACCCAAGCTGAACTGGAAGCCAAAGTTCCCTTTGAGTACTGAGATTTGAGGGAGGCTTTTGAAGTTCAGGAAGCCAGCAGCTTGCCACCCCATAAGGAGCTTGACTGTGAATTGAAGCTGATTGAGGGTGCAACAACGCCCAAACCTAAGCTCTACCCTATGTCACCATCAGAGTTGAAGGTGCTATGTGAAGTAATAGACAAAAACCTCCAACGTAGATTTATAAAACCCTTCACTTCCCCAGTGGCATCCCAGGTATTTTTTTGCCCCCCCAAAAGAAAGACAAAACCCTCAGGCTAGTAGTTAATTACGTTCCTCTGAACTGGATTTGCATTTCAAATGCATCCCCAATACCTCTGACCAAAGACGTAATGGGGCAATTGGTTCAGGGGAACTATTTTACCAAATTTGACTTGGTAGAACCTTTTCATCATATTTGCATGAAACCAAAAAGTGAATGGTTGATCTGCCTTTCCACCCTCCTAGAGAACTACCAATGGACTGTGCTTCCTTTTGGACTAAAATCCGGACCATACATTTTCCAAATGTTTGTGAATAGTATTTCGCAACCATTTGTCTACCAGGGGGTTGTGGTGTATTTGGATGACATTCTGATCTACTCAAAACCCTTGACTGAGAACATCCAATTGGTTTGAAAAGTGCTCTAATGGCTTATAGATGATCAGCATTATGTGAAACTGTGCAAGAGCGAGTTCCACTTAACTACCTGGGCTAGCAGGTCGCCAACAATGGATTACAAATGGACCCTGCCAAGATGAAAGTAATACTTGATTGGAGGGTCCCCCACACAAAGAAACATCTGAAGCAGTTCTTGAGGTTTGACAATTTCTACAGGAATTTTATCCCCAATTTTGCAGAAATCGTGCTGCCTCTCACTAATTTACTAAAGGCTATGAAACCTGTAGACCCCAAAGCTCCCAAGTGGGGAGTAGCACACATAATATGGAGCCCTGAGTGCCAGCAGGCTTTTGACAGGCTCAAAGCCCTGCTCACTACCAACTACACTTCTTTAAATTAATTTTATTGTGATTACATCGTATAAAACAACATTTCTCATTGTACATTTTACCAAACTATTACTGCTATCTTCCACTCATCTCTGGATTTCAATAGTGTTATTTCATTGACTTATCAACATTATGCATCGCATTGCATTTGTCAACATACGAGATAAATCCTGCTCTTCGACCCTACTTTACATGTTCCATGATATTCAACTGATTTTTACTTCTAACTACCCATGCTACCATGAATTAAGAATTGTTACCTGTCACACCCAACCCATTTCCAGAACAATTTGCCATTCTTTGTTAATGTCATCATCTGATTTTCCTTTTAATCTCTGAGAGACTATATCTGCATTCCAATTTTCAATAAAAGTTGCCCACCATTGCTCTATTGTAGGTATCTGCTCAGTTTTCCATAGCCTTGCATATTCAATACGGGCTGTCGTAATCATATACAGCATTATTCGCCAATATTTCTTTGCAACAGTTCCATCTAACACATGTGTCATATATAATAACTACGGGTCATGTTTCTTATCAATTTGAACCCTCAATATTTTACATATCATATTGTGTATATCATTCCAATATTTTTTAGCCTTAGGACATGACCACCACATATGAAATAGTGTTCCAACATTCTCCTGACACTTCCAACACTGACCTGTTCCCGTATTATATATCTTCTTTAATTTTTCTGGTGTCATGTACCATCTATGAAAAAGCTTATAATAGTTCTCTTTTAGCTTCTGAGCTGCAGTAAATTTTTGTGTCCGTTGCCAGCTCTATTCCCAGTGCTCTAATTGAATTGGATGTCCGAGATTTTGAGCCCTCAATATCATTGCTGATTTGACTGTCTCATCTTCTCTTTCTTGATTTAAAATCTCCTGATGTACATGTGATAATAAATGAGGTGGGTTTTCCCGCAGTAACTTCAGCATTCTTCCTTGCTCTTTTTGTTCTATTCCATAAGTTTTCACATCCATTTGGAATCTCTCAGTTAACTGTCTGTAAGGGAACCAGTTTAACTTTATTCCTTCTGATTCCAATTTTTCTCTTGATTTCATCTTAAAAAGATTCAGATTTGTCTTTTCTAATATGTCGTCATAACACAGCCACTTATCTGAATCAGACCATCTTCCAAAGAAGGTTTCTTGAGGGGAGACCCATTCAGGTAGTTGCCTAATGTTCTTATTCTTGTAGTCAGTCCATATTTTAAGTAGTGATTTTCTTACAAAATGATGAACAAAGTCTTTGTCAACCGCAGCTTTCCCATAGAACATATAGGCATGTCAACCCATCCTTAAATCAGCTCACTCTAATATCAGTATTCTCGTATTTTGAAGATTCATCCAGTCTTTTATCCAAATAAATGCCGCTGCCTTGAAATATATCTGTAAATCCGATAGACCCAACCCTCCTCTTCTTATTGAGTCTGTCATGATATATCATTTCATTCTTGGTTTTTTTCCCCTTTCCACATAAATTTAGTGAAATCTCTCTTCCATTGTATAAAAGGCTTAGTATTTGTAATAATAGGAAGATTTTGGAAAAGGTAATTCATCTTTGGAACTATGTTCATTTTTATGACTGCCACTCTTCCCTTTTTATGACTGTCACTCTGCCACTGCCATTACAAGATAGTCGCATTCTAGTCCATTTCTCCACATCCTTGATTTTTTTTTCATAATCCTTTCTATTTTTTTCATAATTATTCTGAAATAGTTCATTATTTCTTTTTGGAATCCAGACACCCAGATATTTTGCTTTTTGACCTTTATTAAAACCTGTTAAATGCTCGAGTTTCTTCTCTTCTCTCTCTCTCCCTCTTTATGTTTTAAAATTCTCTTTTTTTCCTTACTTCTAATCCAGAAAATTCTCCATATTCTGCATATTCTCCATAATCTGCAAAACGCTTTGAGTTTATACTGATATTTCTTTCTAAGTCCTCTCATTGTCTTTGTCTTCCCTTATGGCATTATTAAGTATTTCCAATGTCTTGATAAATAACAGTGGAGATAGGGGACAACTTTGTTCTTAAACCTCCTATGCAATTCAATCTGTTTGTCTTTTCTCCATTAATAATCAGTATTGCCTGTTGTTGACTGTATATTGTTCAATCCAAGAGATAAATTTGTCTCCGGCTTGATCCTGTTTAATGACCCATCTTCCGGGTTTCGTGGCGGACCGCACGGTAGTGTAGAGGCTTGCCAGCCAAAACACGATTGCCCTGTGTGGGCTAGCCGACATTAAAATTGGGAACCAGAATCGGACAGACCCCCCCCCCAGTAAAGGGGGTCCAGAGGGTCTCGAAGGGGGTTCGATTGAACTTGTTGAACAGACAGGTACAGCGATATTTTGCTGTATCAGAGGATCGGAGACGAGAGAAGAGCCGAAGAGATACCACAGCCATGTTGGGCAGCCGCTTCAAAGGGCAAAGGGACACCAAAGCCTTTTTTAAAGAAGCAACAGAAAGGCAAGCAAAATAGTGAACATTTAACTTTCTTTTACGAGGGATCGAGGATCCACCAAATGGGGGACTGAGCCTGTCAGGTAGCGGAGTAAGTAAATTGTTCACAAAGGAATTGATTTGAACCGTAAACAGTGAGCCACAATTAAACAGAGTAAAAGTTGAAGATTTTGCAGGACTCTTCTTTTCTCTATTCCCTCCCTCATTCATTTCCCTGATTCATTTAAATCACGAATTTGACTTATTATAATCTGGCTTATTTAAAAATTGATAGGACTTTGTAAAAAAAAAAAGGAATGAACTTTGGAAAATTTGAATAACTGCTGTAATCTGACTGGACTTTTTAGAGAAGGAATGGACTGTTGAATACAATGCATATTGAAGGGGAGACATTGGGAAGAGTCAACTTGTTCAAAACTCATGGAGAGACAGAATGTTGAAGATGAAATGTGCCATTGATGAAACACTTAATGAACAGTTACTGGAGAAATAATAGAAAGGACGGACTTGAGAACAAAGACTTTAAAGAACTGGTTTGGAGAGGAGCTGAGAGAAATTGGGGAGACGGAGAGAGTTCATTAAAGGGACCTATTGTATGAATTTCTGCTGCAAGGGTACAAAGAGATGACGGAGGAAGAAAGAGAGGAAAAAAGAGACTTTAATGGTGTGTGATGGAATCTGGAGCATCAAGATTGCGACTACTGAGCTGGGCGTATTGAAATAATTTTGAAATTGTGATACAACTGTGTAATAATTGTAATTATGTCATTTAGAGTGCAGAATGAAATAATGTGGAAACAAGAGGGTGTTATAATTAAGTTAATGTGTTAGTATATGTTAAGATGAATTTAGAAGGTTGGTGACATAGACAATTGTTCACAGCTGTAGAAATTGGGAAAGCAGAAGGGAGGGGAAACGAGATTATCAAGGAGTAAGATCAGTAAACTGACCTTGACAGTCTCAAACGAAAAGTTAAACTTTGGAAGAAACTACAGAGAACCTGTTAAAGTGTTGAAGGAGCTCCATCTCCTGGGGTAAAAGGAAATTACAAGACTTATATACAATTAATTTTCTGAAAATAAGTTAAATGAATTAAATATGTTAAATAAATCAGATCTAAGTCTATCTATCCATTGTAAACTGGTTGCAAGCTATACAGAAAAATATAACAAGAATATTATATATATAGTAAGAGTACTATAAAATTTGATTTTGTTATACTGCTATATTTGATTTTGCTATATAGATGATATGACATGATGAACTGTATTTAAGCTTGATATATTTTGATATACTAAAGAATATAATGATAAATTATTGATAGATATTTACAGAAAATAGAAAATAGAAGAATAGAAATTAAAAGAAATTCATAGGAAATTATTTATAGGAATTTACAAGGAAATAGAAATATATATAAATATCTAAATACATAAAATCACTGTTATTGTAATATATATAGTATTGTATAGTATTTGAATAACATCATGACAACAAGAAAGAAAACAACTTATACACAGTCTCAAATTGCTATAGAGAAAATAGGCCTTCCCTGGAACAGAACTCCACATACACCTGAGATAGGAATAAAAATATTAGAGGAGCTGAAAGGAACTTCAAGCAAGGCATAACACCATCTGTTACAATTAAAACAGACATAAGAAAGGAGATGGAAGCTTTCAATAAGAAAATGGAAAAAATAAACAGAGAGGTGAAAACAATGCAAACAGAAAGTAAAAGAGGTGGAAACAAGAATGAAACAAGCAGAAAAAGACTGGGAAGAAACGAAAGAGGATCAAAAAAGACAGGGTATAGAAACAGAGGCACATGAAATGAGATACCGGGGGAATAAATGCCCGAAACTTCAAGGAATAGAAAGAGAAGGCAGGGAAAGACTGATACCTGAACTTGTGGCTTATATGGACTTGTCAGAAGAAGAAATAGAAAAGGAAATAGACTGGATCTTTCATATTAGTTCAAAAGTGGCCAGAGAGAAGAACTGGCCAAGAGACATTGTTATCTGTTTTATAAGAACAAGGGTGAAAGAAAAACTAATACAGAGAAATTATGAAGAAAAATTAACAGTGGAAGGAAAAGAAGTGAAAGTTTTTAAAGATGTTTCTTATCAAATATTAAGGAGAAGACAAGACTACAAGAATCTAACTATAACCTTACAGAGATACAATATAAGATACAAGTGGAAGATTTGAAGAGTGTCTTTCACCCTGAATTCAAGGAGATATAAATGCATGACCCCATCACAAGCAACCGAAGCTTCCAAAAAGAAGACAAATATTTGAAAATAAAAGAAAGAACTTAGAAAAGAAAAGGAGAAAAAGAAAATGGAAATGAAAAAGAAAGAAAAAGAAAAAAGAAAAAGACAAGATAGAACAGGAAGGAGGTGATGGTGAAACTGAAGGAAGAGGAAGAGGACCAAGAAGAAGATTTAGAAATAGAACAATGAAGTTTGGAAACAATGGAGAAATCCACAGAAGAAGAAGAAGAAGAAGACTAAAAAGTGAATATAAAGTGCATATCTTGGAATGTAAAAGGGTTGAACTCTAATTACAAGTGCAGACAGGTATTTTATTATTTAGAAAAAGCAAAGGCAGATATAATCTGTTTACAAGAAACGAAGATTAGAGATCGGGATGTAAAGTATCTGAAAAACCCTGAATTAGAGAAAAATGCAACGCCTCAGCTTTTGAAAAGAAGAAGAGAGGAGCGGTAATATACATTAATCCAAAATACCCCACAGAAGAAGTATTTAACGATAAAGAGGGACATTACATAGGAGTACAAGTTCAACTCCCAAACACATCGCTATTGCTACTTGGCATATACCTTCCATTGGACAATAAAAGCAAATTTTATGAGAAGATTGGTGAAGAACTGCAAAAAATACATAAAAGAGAAGAAATGGGAACAATCTTCATAATGGGAGATATGAATGGAGTTTTGGCACCAGAGGAAGACAGAACAACAACTAAAAACCAAAAAATGAAACAAGGAAAACTCCCAAGATCCTTCTTTAGAATAATGGAAGACCTATCATTAACAGATATATGGAGACAGAAGAGAGGAGATGAAAGAGGATTCACACTTTATTCTGACAGTCATTAGACGATGTCTAGAATAGACCTGTGCTTAATCTCGAAATCATTACACAAAATAGTGAAGGACATTGAGATCCTACCAAGTATATTCGGATCACAACCCAATTCAAGTTCAAATAAGTACAAAGAAACAAAATGATTATTCAACATGGAGGATAAATGACTTATTGTTAAGGAATGAAGAATATCTGAAAAAAGTAAAACAAAAATTAAGAAACTATTTCAAAGAAAATGAAACCGAGGGAATGTCAGCCTGAAGACGATATGATATTGGAAAGCGGTAATGAAGGGCCTGTTGATAAAAGTGGAATACAGAATGGAAGAAGAAGAGGATAGAAAAGATAACAAAATTGGAAACAGAAATTGGAAACAGAAAGAGGGGGAAGAGTTAAGAAGAGACCCCACCAATAAAAAAGTGAGGAGGGAGATTAAAAAATTAGAAGAAGAGATTCGGCATGAGAATACGGTGGAAATGGAAAAGAAGTTAAGAATATTGCAACTAAAACATTTTGAGAATGCCAATAAGCCAGGAAGATGGTTAGTGTACAGATTGAGAAAAAGACAAGAGAGAAATTTAATCCAACAGGTGAAGAAAGAAAATTCACATACACAGATCAAAAGACAATCATGGAGTCTTTCGGAATTATTACAACGCGTTATATAGTAAGGATAGCAACAAGAAACTGAAGAAAAAGAGACAATATTGATAAGAACAAGATATTCCAAAGCTGACTGAAAAATCTAAAAGTACCTAATGCTAACATAGCAATGATGGAAGTTACAGAAGCAATAAAAAGAATGAAGATAGGGAAATCACCAGGACCAGATGGTTTATCGGCGCTATATTACAAAGAGCTACAAGAAGAACTTTCCTTGCCAATGCAGAAAATGTTCAATGAGATTACAATAAATGGCAAACCAGAATCATGGAGGGAAGCAAATATAACTTTGATATTAAAAGAAGATAAAGATCCAGCAGAACCAAAAAGTTACAGACTGATATCACTATTGAATGTTGATTATAAAATATTTACAAGCATAATAACAGAAAGATTGAAGAGGATTGCACAAGAAATAATTCATGAAGACCAAACGGCTTCCTCCTGAGAAGATATATCAGAGATAATGTAGGCACAGTAATAAACATTCTAGAATATTACGAGAGACATAATGAGAAGGAAGGAGCGTTGGTCTTTGTTGATGCAGAAAAGGCCTTCGACAATTTGAATCACGAATTTATGACAGAATTATTGAACAGAATGGATGTGGAAATAAATTCGTAAATTGGATAAAACAAATATATAAAGACAATAATGCACAATTAGTCATAAATGGAGATAAGACAGCATCAAGAGAAATTAAAAAAGGAATATGTCAAGGTATGTCTTCTACCACCTCTTCTCTTCATAACAACTTTAGAAGTACTTTTAAGGAAGATAAGAGTAGACAATACAATAAAAGGAACAAAAAAGGACAGGAGTATAAGGTGAAAGCTTATGCCAATGATTTGGTGGTATTCCTTGAAAAGCCAAAAACAAGCATAAAATGATAGAAAATATGCAATGAATTGGGGGAGTATAGGTCTTGAAATAAATAAGGAGAAAACGAAGATCTTGACTAAGAATATAAGAAAGAAGAGAAACAGATGAATCCTATTCCATGATATTTAAGAGGAAAAGAAGATCAACTACTTGAGTATAACACTAACCAAACAGAACAATGGATTATTTGAAAATAATTATGGAAAAATGGAAGGAAGTTAAAAGAAACTTACAGATGTGGACAAAACAGAACTTATCTTTACTGGGATGGATGGCTGCAATCAAAATGATGATACTACCTAAGATAAACTATTTGTTTCAGAATCTACCAATAATTACTAATACCAAATGCTTTCAGGTATGGAAAGACTGGATACTTTATCTGGAGTGGAAAAAAGCCCAGGATAAAGTAGAAAATATTGGTTGATAGGAAAGAAAATGGAGGCTGCGGTGTACCAGACATGAAACTCTATTATTACGCAAATGGTATGATGTGGATTACACTGAGAGATGGAAGAATGTTAAATTTAGAAGGTGTAGATCTCTGGTTCGGATGGCATTGATTTGTGGTATAATAAGGCAAAAGTAGACAAAGGATTCCTAAACCACTATATAAGAAGACCCCTGTTAGAAATTTGGAAAGTATGGGAAAAGAAAACTAATATTTTAGAATACCATTGTCATCTCACCTCATGAAGCCTTATACGGAAAATGGAAAGGGAGAAACACAATAGATAGATAACATATTGGGAATATCCGGTAATGTGGAAAGAATCACAACGTATAAAGACAAGAGAAGAATTGATAAGTGAAGGATGGGAACTATCAGTGGTTCCTGTATATCCAGCTCAAGAAGAATTAAAAATGGATCAAAAATTAGAGAGACTGGGAAACAAACATTCATTTAAATGATTTTTAAAAAATAATATTTGAATAAGAAAGACCATTTGACATCACAATTATATAAATTCATGCTATAGTAAGAGCCTAAAACTGAGATCATAAAGTACTAATGACAGTCTGGGCACGAAATATAGGTCATGAGATTAAGCTGGAACACTGGAAGAAAAGTAAGATGTACAAAACTAAAGACAAGAAATACTGGAAGTGCAAAAAGGAGTGTGGCACTTTCTACCATATGTGGTGGCAGTGTGAAAAAGCAAAAAAGTACTGGAAGAAGATTCATGAAATAATTATGAAGATTCTGCATATAAAGATACCACTGAAACCAGAGATCTTTATCTTGAACATGTTACCCTGTGAATTGGGGGTCCTGGGAGGAGCGCCCAAACAACAAAACAAACCAAGCAAAGATGGGGAAATTAGCTGGAGCACTCTCTTGACTAATGAGAGGCAGGGTAACTTAGCAGGAATCTTTTACCCTATGTCTACAGCATCAGGTCAGTGAGCAGACAAAATAGTTCAAACTAGCAATAAGATTTATTAGACAATTATTAAGAAAAACACAAACACACTCCTAACTAGAATAGGAAATAGAGTTTTTGGGGAGTGGGTGATACGTCACCAGTCCTGAAGTCCTAGGGAAGCCAATGGAGGGTAGAACGACTCGGCGCGGCAGCCAAGGGGAGCTCGCAGAACAAGACGGCAGCAAGGCAGGAGAGCAGTCCGAACCAAGTCCGTTGAGCGGTCCGAGGAGCTCTCAGAACTGGGGGGTTTTATCAGGGAAAGAACGACCGTAGGCTAGTCTGGTCCTGGGTGAAAACAATAAGTTTTGTTTTGGAGACAATGCCTCCAAAAGGTCAGAATTTACATGATTGAGTTACGTTCCTAATTGACAATGGTATGGCCGGTATGTAAATGTGGCTAGCTCAGCAGTTAAGCACTTAGCTCGCCAGGGTGCCCTCTCAGGGCAGAGGGTCTCTTTGTTTATCATGCATTGGTAATGAGGGTGTTTGTTTGGGGAGGTCCCCTAAAGCAGATCTGGCAATCTCTGCCTTGGTTTGGTGTGAGCAGCAAATGGTAGCCATGCCTAGCTTCACGCTTGTTCGGTGGCCTCACAAACACTTGGCTGGTGGCAGAGTAGGGCCGAATTGTGATATCAAAATGATATCTTTGGTTCACCAAAGGCCAGGCCAGTACACGGTGGTAACAAATATGTTACACCAGGTGGCTAAAGAACATCATAAACATAAAAACAAGATACTTTATATGGTCACAGCAGCCACAATAACATATGCTAAACATTGGAAAAGAAACGCAACACCAGAATTGGAAGATTGGCTAAAGAAACTTCAAGAATATATCTCCCTAGAAAGTTTATCATGTGATATGAAAGAAGCAAGAAGGGGAGAAAAAGACCATGAAATGATGGAAGTGAAGAAATATATTGAGAATATCTGGGCAAAGATTTGCCAGGAAGAATAATTAACATGAGATGATAAGAGAGGATAATAAAAATGCTTGATAGCTGAAGAAGACAAATAGGTTTGGAATATGTAATTTTGGTGGCCAGTCAACAGTTTCATAAATTAATAGATAAAAGTGAGAAGCGATTAACCAAGTAAAAGAATGAATGAAGAGAAAGATAACGAGATGTAGAGAAGGATCTAAAATAGAAGCATATGAGGCACTCCATTAACTGAGGGAGAGTAACTGAATGTTAGAAGATGGTAAAAAAGTGAATAGAAGATCCTTCTGGGTAAAACATATAATATAGACAAAATAGAGATTGTATATCTTTTTATTATAGATTATATAATATTTACAATATATTGCTGAAATGAAAATAAGTAAATAGAATGTTAAGTATATAGACAATATATGTTTTTATACAATCAGAAAAATGAATATGACAACTAGAAATATGTATGTAAATAGTTTGTTCTTTTTTAATAAAAAGAAAAAAAAATGACCATCTTCAAGAGTGACCAATCAATCATATCATGCATCCACAAATATCACTGCCAATTTTTTTTCATTATGTTTCTCATAATACTCAATTATATTTAGCACTGTCCTTATATTGTCTCGCATCATTCTGTTTGGTAAGAAGCCATTCTGGTCCTCATGTATCTTTTCTTGAAGAACGTTTTTAAGTCTTTCAGCCAGAATTGCAGCAAAGATTTTATAGTCTGTGTTTAGTAATGAAATTGGTCTATATTGGTGGACACCTGAGTCACAAGCGTTTTGGGGTAACAAGACCATGGTATAGCTATCTTCTTCTCTGGCCCAGTTATATTTGTATGATACAGTAAATATGAGGCTGAATTAACCATGCACTTACAAGTTAGCATATAGGGATTCGGTCTTAATTGGAAGCACTAAATGTAGATGATGGCACCATGGTCACAGCAAGCTTTTGACAGCTCCACCATTTGACTCCCTGGGTTCTTAGGGAAAACTCACCACCTCAAAGCACTTGGATGGACAGCACTGTAATGGTGCAATCGTAGCAGAAAATATCTTTTACTGCTTTCAGCACAGTAAGAGCCTAACATGCTTAAATTAAATGAGTGTGTATGTATAAATACTGTTAAAATGTTATTTTAATTTCATTTTTAAGTTCCAGCTACTCATTTGTTCTTCAGTCATTCCAATACTTTTAAAATCATTGTCCAGAAAAAGATTTTCTATTACCAACTTTTTTTTAAGTGTCCCATAGCAGACACATGTAAATCTATGGAAAGTGCTTATTTTGCCCCTGTTGGTCATACAGTCCTTTCTGCACAATATGTAAAGCATTATTTAATCTATATATTTTACTTACCATCTATTATTCGCTCCTCTTTTGGAGGAGCTCTTGGAATACACTTTTGGGCCCATTGTTTAGCATTATTGGCAGCTTTCTGACTCCATTTCTTAATAAAGAAAACACAGAGAAGATGAAAATTACATTTCATATCTGTCATATTGCAACATACTGGACAGTCATAGAGCAGCTAAAAAATCCATCAGTCAGATATTTATCTGAGAAAGGATCCTCAGTCTGGATTGCCAACTTGCCTTCTGATATGGTCATCTAGTGGAGTTTAACTTTTCAAAAAGGAGAAGCTCCAGCTGTTGGATTAAAGAGGAAATATACTTACAGGACCAGTGATTCCTATCTAACTACAAGAACATGCATGGAAGTCTCATGAGCATCACCTCCATCTGAACTGTAAGTAGATAAATTAGCAATAGATACAGAATAGTAAGAGGACAGTCTGGCAAATGATCACCCTTTTCCTTAAACTCCTTAAATTGCATAATGGTGGGAAAATGCTACAGTTCTCTCCCTCATGGGGTTGGAAGGGCACACATGCAAGGAACAGTCACTCATCTCTTCAGAGCTGAGCTTAGCCCACTTTAGGGGTAGGACTTGGGTGGGGCTATGCTGTTCCTCCTTGCCTGGAGGGCAAAAGTTTTGGTGTGGGCTTGAGGTTGGTGGTTGCTTCATCTGAGGGAAATCAGAGCAGGAGGATAATGGTTGGAGGTCTGAGGGACAAATATCCAGGTGCATGTTGTGCCTGAATCTAAGCACAGACCTGGTGATGGAGAGCTGAGTGAAGAGCAGTGGAGACCAGGCAGCATCCCAGGGATGCAAAGCAAGTTGCTTCACCTTCCCAGGGGACAAAAATGATGCTGGTAAGTTTGTGTGTGTGTGTGTATCTGTGTAAGAGAGAGGGAGAGAGAGAGAGAGAAAGAGAGAGGTGCACGGGAATAGGTAGTAGTTGTGATCATGGTGGGAGGGACAAGGTCACGATGAGGGAGGTAAGGCCAAGGGCTTCATCTGTGTCTGATTTTTGTCATCTTCAGATATCTATGTTTTCTTTAGGTATAGCATCAATGGGGCTGGTTGACAACAACCTTTATTCCCAGTCCAGCTTCACTGAGTGGAAGAAGTTGGGGAGGAGAAAGTGGGGAAAGGGGCTTATAGGTGAGAATGTTAAGCTGTGGCTGGTTGCGTTTTTCATCCTTCACTGGTCTCAGTCACTGCTTTTGTCTGGCATGGGGAAGGGAGGACCATAGCTGGTCAGCCTCCCTCAAGGGATCTATGCTCAGGCTAGGGATATACAAGAGAATCAGTAAATGAGAGCTGCCATGGTGTCTGTTTTTTTTTGTTTTTTGTTTTACAACAGAGCACATTAAAAAAATAGAGAGCTGAATTGAAAGAGACCACAGCCACTATTGAATCCAGCTCCCTGTCATGCAGGAAGACACACTCAAAGAAACTCCAGTAAATGACCATCCAGACTCTGTTTAAAAACTTCCAAAGAAGGTGACTCCACCACACTCTGAGGCAGCATATTCCACTGTCAAATGGCTCTTACCACCAGGAAGTCCTTCCTGATGTTTAGCTGAAACCTCTTTTCCTATACTTTGAATCCATTGCTCCATGCCCTAGCCTCAGGAGCAGCAGAAACAGGCTTGGTCTATCTTCAACATGACATCCCTTCAAATATTTAAACATCTATCATGTCCCTCTTAACTTTCTTTTTGTCAGACTAAACAAATCTAGTTCCCTAAGCTGCTCCTCATGGGGCATGGTTTCCAGACCCTTTACCATTTTGGTTGCTCTTTTCTGGATACATTCCAATTCGTTCAATATCCTTCTTGAATTGTGGTGCCCAGAAATGGGCACAGTACTTCAGGTAAGGTCTAAACAAACCAGAATACAGTAATATTATTTCTTCTCTTTATCTTGAAATTATACTCCTATTGATGCAGCCTAGAATCACATTGGCTTTTCTAGCTGCCACATCACACTGCTGACTCATGTTCAGCTTCTGTCCACTAAGACTTCTAGATTCCTTTCACACATACTATTTTCAAACCAGGTATCACTCATCCTTTATCTGTGTGCTACATTTTTTTCTTCCTAAGTGTAGTACCCTACATTTCTCCCTGTTAAAATTCATTTTGTTAGTTTTGGTCCAGCTCTCTAATCTGTCAAGGTCATTTTGAATTCTGATTCTGTCCTCTGGTGTATTAGCAACCCCTCCCAATTTGGTGTCATCTGCAAATTTGATGAGCATGCCCTCTAGTCTATCATCCAAGTCATTAAAAAGATGTTGAATAGCATGGACCAGGACAGAACCCTGTGGCACCCCACTAGTCACTTTTCTCCAGGATGAAGAAGAGCCATTGGTGAGCATTCTTTGGGTTTGTTTGGTCAAGCATTTACAATGGACCTGAAGTCAGGATATGCTATATCCTTTCCAGGATGAAGATGAGCTACTGGTGAGCAGTCTTTGTGTTTGTCTGGTCAGGTAACTACAAATCCACCTAACAGTAGCTTTGTCTAACCTGCATTTTACTACCTTGTTTGCAAAAATATCATGGGGGATCTTGTCAAAGGCCTTACTGAAATCAAGGTATACTACATCCACAGCATTACCTTCATCCACAAGCTTGTGACAATATCAAGAGAGGGAGGGAGGGAGGGAGATCATATTAGTCTGTCCTGACCTGTTTTTGAGAAATCCATGTTGACTTTTAACGATCATGGCATTCCTTTCTAAGTGCTTATGGACAGTCTGTTCAATGATCTACTGTAAGACCTTTCCTACTATTGATGTCAGACTGACTAGGTGGTAATCTTTCAGGATGCTATTTTCCCTCCTCCATTCTTCTGTGACTTCTCCTAACATTAAGGATTATTGCGAGTAGTTCTGAAATTACTGTTGCCAGTTGTTTTAATACCCTTGGATGTAGTTCATCTGGCCCTGGTGACTTGAATTCATTTAGAGTAGCCAGGTATTCCTGTACTACCTCTATCTATTCTGTGCTGCATTTCTCCATTACATCATCTGTTTTCTCTGGCTTGAACACTGTTTTTCTTTTCAGAGAAGACTGAGGCAAAGAAGACATTGGACAGTTCTGCCTTTTCTCTGTGCCCTGTTACTACTTCTTCATCTTCTCCTAGCAGCAACCCTACCATCTCCTTATTTTTCCTTTTGCTACAGACATAACCAATTATTATTTTTAACCTCTCTAGCAAGCCTGAGGTTGTTCTGTGCTTTAGTTATTCTGACTTTTTCCCTACACGTGCTGGCTATTTCTTTGAACTCCTTGTTACTATGGTAGACTAGCCTGAGCCCGAGTAATAATATCAGCTATAAAGATTTACTGACATCTCCACGTGGTTAATATTAAAGATAATTTCACATGTCTGACTGGGTAACCAAGCAAGCACGTAGGCAGGCATGGCCTAACGGCCGCAGTTAAAAAAATCCAGGTCTGGCCAGTAAACTAATCTGTTGCGTAGCCCTAAGGAACCCCCCAGACACACCTAGTCATCGAGCACACAAAGAGTCCTCAGCCTGGAGATGCCTGCTTGACAGGATTAGCACTCTTGACAATCAGCCTGTCAAGTGAGGGCAATCTACATACTGCCAGAGCCTTTGTCCACTCCAACAGAGTCAATCAAAATCAAACGAAACTCATCAAGCTTGAGATATCTGTCACCAAGGGCTTTGTCTTAGCCATTCTCTCTGTTGTTCTCCCCGGGAAAGGGTTAGTCTTCAGGTACATTTTCCCTATAAAAACCTCTGATTTTGAGTGCTTCTTCGGATCGCTCTCGGCTTCCTCCTGTCTTACTGCCGCTCTGCTGGCTGAAGCCTTCCCCTCAGCGTCCACATGCTGAGATTCACCGCTCCTGACTCTCTGGCTCTAATTTGGCTTCTCAGACTATAGGATCAGGTTGAGTATTCCCCCATATCCCTCTTTTAATCCCCTAACAATTTTCCTCCCTTTATTTTTCTTAGGTCTGTGTGAGTGAGTGCATAAGTACACTGTGGCTTAGGTTTTAAATAAAGAAAATAATTATAAACTTATTTTGTCTGGGTCTTGACTCAGCCTGACCCCGTAAATGCTGGGTACAAGGTTTTGCTAGGTTACTCTACCTCTCTGGTGCTCTGGGCACATGCTTGGTGTAACTTGGAAACCCTCTTAAAATCGGGGTCAGACTAGGTGTCCTTTGAGGAATCCCACAGAACTCGGACAGTGACCAGGACCCCTGGAAACTCCAGCAACCTATCTGGTAACCAGGACCCCCGGAAACTCTGGCAACATATCTGGTGACCAAGACCTCCCTGAATTCTGGAACTTAAAATAACTAATTTGGCGATGGGACCCCCAGGCCCCCCCCCAAAAAATAGGGTAACATCCTCTTTGGTGATTTCCCTCTTTTTCTATTTCTTTTACATGGCCCTTTTAAGTCTTAGTTCAGTTGAAAGTTCTTTAGACCTCCATCCAGGCACCTCTCATTTTTCCTCCTCAATGGAATTGTTCGAAACTATGCCATCAATATCTCATTTTAGCAAACTCTCAACCATCATAAACTCCTTTCTCTTTTAGTATGCCTGACCACAGGATGACACCTAATATTACTGAAATCAGCTTTCTTAAAGTCTAGAATTCAAGTTTGACTATGCTTAGCTTCCTATTTCCACTGTATAATGAACTTTAGGAAAACATGGTCATTCTCACCTAAGATTTCCACCACTTCCACCTCATTAACCAGGTCATCACTGTTGGTTAGGAACAAGTCAAAACAACTGATCCCCTTGTTACTTCTTCCACCTTCTGGACAATGAAATTGTCTGCAAGGCAGGTGAGGAATTTGTTGGACCTGATATTCTTGGCAGAATTTGATTTCCAACAAGTATCAGAATAATTGAACTTTCCTATTATATCTCTTTTTTTCTGAATATATGGTCATCTGTTCTTCAAAACCTTATCTAAGTCCTCAATCTGGTTTGAGGGTCTGTAGTATTCCTGCTTTTTCTCTCTCCTTTAATTTTTACCCAGATGCCCTCAACCTGGCTTCCTGGATTTAATCCATGGATCTCTTCAAAGGTGTAAACATCTTTGACATCTTTTGACATGACAGGCTACTACTCCTCCCTTCCTGTTTGGTCTATTTCTCTGAAATATATTGGAATGTAGTAATAGAGGGATATAATCATGAGTCTCATCTCACCAGGTTTCAGTGATGCCTATTATATCATATCTGCTTTGCTGTGATAAGAGTTCAAGTTCAGCTTGTTTATTTCCCATGCTCTGTGCATCAGTGTAGAGATATCTAAGACCATGGGTAATTCCCGCTAGCTGCTTATTTGAGGTTTTTCTCCTCCTACAGTCA
Source organism: Iguana delicatissima (assembly GCA_948472985.1). Classification (NCBI taxonomy): domain Eukaryota; kingdom Metazoa; phylum Chordata; class Lepidosauria; order Squamata; family Iguanidae; genus Iguana; species Iguana delicatissima. The sequence goes on along the minus strand of CAOKZL010001948.1, from coordinate 47,626 downwards.
GGCTCTTGTACTATTTATTTATTCACTCAGTTCCCTCAACAATATTCAGATTATTATCTCTAGCACTTGATGAACTCCTGTCCTTGAGAATAGTGTCACCTGACTACAAAAAAACTGAAACGTTGTGACTTCTGGTTCTAGTGTGAGTGGAGAGGCATGGTCCTTCAGCTGCTGCTGCGGATTAGCTGAGAGTCTGCTGCTGTCAGTGGTTACTGCAGGCTGAAGAAAGACCCCAAGTGGTTAGTCCTCAACCCAGAGAAGGGTTTGGGGCAAGAGACAGGTCTGAAGCAGACAACTAGGTTTCCTCCCCTTTTGGCGGTCAACAATCTGCAAAAAGGAGGACCCCTAAGTTGAGCTTCTTAAACAAATCTCACAGCAACAATGGAGAGGAGAGAGCAACCTCTCTCCCCTTTATTCCTGCTGCTGAATTTCCTCCTGTGGCCCAATTTGGGCACTCAAATGCTCTGTGTTGAGTATTTCTTTTATCTCTCTTTTTAGAGGAAAAAAGTAAATAAAAGTAAATAAATGGAAGGCCTCAAGTCAGTTTTCCCTTAAGAAGGAGCTTTGTGTAGAAGCCAAAGCCTTTATGCTCTTGTATTTTTCTTTTTTCATTATATTTTTAAAAACTCAGTATAAGAAGCCAGAACAACCAGCTGTAAGTTCAATGGAAAGACTGATATCTCTGAACATCAATCAGGTATTTTCCCATGATGTGAATGAAAAGGAGAGAACTTAACAGCTGGAGTTTTGTGATTTAGAAATCTTGCAATAACTGCTACAATTGCTACTACTGTTAGGAACTGCTGCCGCTGTTGGCTGCTACAAGGAGTATCAGCAGCTATTAGTTTCCAGAATTTATGGGTTTTATTTGAAATCTTGAACTTTGAATCACTAAGCTTGAAAAACGACATAGTAAGGTATCTTTGAGACTGACTGAAAATCTAACAATTAATATGTTTTGTAGTATGGGCAGCAGTACCTGACTGATTGAATGGCAATGTTAAATACATCTCAACTGAATTATTAAGCCCGATCAAGATTGAGGTGGAGACTTGATTGAGACTGAGACTGAGACTGAGAAGTTAACTAAATGATACTTCTGTTGGATTTGACAGAGAGTTGAAAGTCTGAACTGTATGTAAAGTTGGATATTAAAGCAGCTAGTATGTTTCCCCTATTGTAAATGAAAGCAGAAGAATGGACAAGAAATTAAGTTTGCCACTACCCTTTCTTTTGGAGAGTTGATGAGATTATATGAAGATAAGAATTGAAGAAAACGACACCAGTGGGATTAGAGAAGTGTGGAATAAAGAAACATGTTACATGCTGTATGTTGGAATATAAAAACATGTTGCATGTTGCATTACATTGTACTGTGAATTTCAGGTATTGTAAATATGTATAACTATTTGTGTTGCATGTGTATATATGTGCTGTGTGAGCATATATATATATATATATATATATATACACATACATACACATATAGGTATATATGGCTCACTAATATAATATATGGCAACGTACTGTGATATATTGTGATATTTGGTGGAAAAAAGAGGACAAGAAAGAAAAAAGGGGGGAAGGGAAGAGAAAGAGAAGGAAGGGAAGGAGGGGAAAAAAGGAGAAAAAAGAAACTCAATTTACTTAATGATAAGCCTTTTTATAATGTGCAAGGTTAAAGTTAACCTCTTTGAATTTGTGACTGGTGAATGTTGTAATGGTGATTGTGATTTTTGTGATTTTGTGATTGATGAGTGGATTGAATGCCTGAGTAAACGTTTTACTGGGAATATAAAAGGCATTATCCAAAAGGTATATAGTGAGTACAACTACATAGCTCAAGTGTTAAAGAACTGAATCTCTTAAGTTAATTTGATATTGATAGAAACTTTGTTATTGCTACTGACATTGTCACCATTGAATTGTATGAAGTGAGTTATTTGATTGATTAGATATGTTAAGGAAAAACCAATTGAGGAGAAGTGTAATCGTTGAAATATAATTGATAAAATAACATTATATATAGTATTCCTAGTCTAGTTTCAACTGAATTTAATCCAAGATGAGATCGGGGAAGGCTAGAGGTCTAGATTCAAGAGTAAAAGAGACTCAATTGATGAACCACCCGAATATCAGAGAAAATTTATGGATTAGGTTCGATCTTATATGGTAGAAATAAAAAAGATTTGAGGGACCTAAAATTTCAAATATCTGATATGCAAAATACTCTAGATCAGGTCAAAAAGGATGTAAGCTGTAACAAAAAAGAGATTGATAACAATAAGAAAGAAATTCAAACTTTAAAGCAGAAGGTTGACTCTTTTTCAAATGATATTGAAAAACAATTGGACAGAACAGAAGTAGAACAGAGGCAGATGGATTCCTGGATGTGTATAAGGGGTTTGGAAGAAAGAAGTAATTAAAATGTAAGAAAAAGAATGGTGTGCCTTTTAGCAGACTTTCAGAGATTAAAGAAGATGTGATGGATGGAGAAATTGCTGCTGCTTATAGGGTCCAATCTGTACCAGCAAAAAAGAAAGGTCTCCCAAGAGATGTGATGGCCCAATTTAATAAAAAATCGACCAAAGATCAACTGGTGGAAGAGATTCCCCTTGGCAGACCAGGGCAAACAACTTATTTTATTAAGAGAAATCCCTACAAGAACCCTATAGAAATGAAAAGACTATGACTTTTTAGTGACTAAACTTAAGACTAATCAGATCACATTTTGGTGGGATTGTTTAGAAGAGGTAACTTTCAACTTTAAGGATCAGAGATTTAGAATAAACTCTATAGACAAGGCTCAAGATTTCTTAAGAAGATATGGACAGAAATTGACAAAATCCACTTTAGTATCATCTACAGGACCAAAGAAACAAGAGAACAAACAGACTAAAAGTCTGGAGGATAAAAGTGAAAAAATTAGAGATCAAAGAATAAAGGAAGGCCTGCCTGACAAAGAAACTGTGTCTGAGGACAAGGATTTGGAGACAAGTCTTATTGATTTGGATATAGACGAACCGATACTGATGAAATTTAAGGTAAAATGACTTGTGAGGTTCTTTCAAGGAATATAAATGGTCTGAACTCCATGATTAAAAGGAAAAAATTTTTGCATCTGATCAAGAAATTGAACCCTAATGCAGTGGTTCTCAACCTGTGGGTCCCCAGATGTTTTTGGACTTCAGCTCCCAGAAGCCCTGAGCATTGCCCATAGTGGCTGGGACTTCTGGGAGCTGAAGTCCACAAACATCTGGGGACCCACAGGTTGAGAACCACTGCCCTAATGTTTGCTGTTTACAGGAAACCCCTAGACTCTTGAAGGGACTTTGTATAGGGGAAAATTTTGTTTCAGCTGCTACAGTCAAAAGAAGAGGGATAGCATTGTTTGTCAAACCTTTTTTAGCCCAAAAATAGTTTTTTTGTGATGAAAAGGGGAGGTTTTTAGGTGTAGAATTAACTATAAATAGCTCCTTCGCACTTTTGATAGCTTTGTACGCCCCATGTAATGAAGAAAGAAAATGTTTTCAGGACTTAAAAAAAATATTGTGAAAATTAAAATTAAGGATGTCTTGGTTGTAGGTGACTTTAATGGAGTGGTTGATCTTCAGATGGACAGATTTAGAAGTTCTACAATAAAGAAGAAACAAGGAAAAATCTCAAAAGAATTTCTTAATATAGTGCATGAATTGCAACTGACGGATGTATGGAGATTTAGAAACCCCATGACTAAAGACTTTACTTTTTTCTTGAAACATCACAACTCCTGGTCTAGAATGGATATGATTTGGTTGTCAAAAGGCAGTGCCTGGTTATGTTAATAGAGTTGAAATAATGCTAAAATCACTGAGTAACCATAACCTGGTTAAATTAATATTAAATCAGTATGTGAGACTAAGAAGTTGGAGGTTGGATGAAAAGGATTTGTGACAGGAAGAGACTATGAACTATTGTAAAAAGGAATTAAATGAATTTTTCAAGTTTAACCTTCATAAAGAAATGAATATAACTACAGTTTGGGATACAGCCAAAGTATATATGAGGGGTATTCTCATACAAAAAACATGTGAAAAAAAGAGGAGAAAAAGAGAAAAAATAAAGAAGCTGTTCAGTAAAATTCAAGAGGTTGAAAACCAATTAAAAAAGAATCCCAAGAATGAAAATATAAATAAAACTTGAAAATTTTGAAGAAACAACAATCTCTAACTTTGACAGAAGAAACTGAAAAAAAAAACCTCAGATTTGCAAAGCAAAGCTATTTTGAAAATGCCCAAAAACCAGGTAGATGGTTGGCATATAAAATAAGAAAGGAAAAGAAAAGAAAAGAAGAATTATCACACAGATTAGAAATAGGCACCAAAATATTACTGATGGTAAAGAAATTAGGAAGATATTAGGAAGAAATTAGGAAGAACTTCTTCCAGAACTTATACTCTGAGCAGAATCAAGTGAATAATCAAAACCTAGAAGAATATATAAGTTCTAGAGCTCTCCCCAGAATTAATTCAGAACACAGGGAGCTACTGAATAAACCAATCGCGCTGATGGAAATAAGTGAAGCGATTGATCAATTGAAACAGGGGAACGCTCCAGGACCTGATGGTTTCATGACCTGTTTCTGTAAAGCATTTTAAAAACATTTTAAAAACCAATGCATAAGATGTTTAATTTGATAGTTGCAAATGGGTATATTCCTGCAAGTTGGAAAGAAGCAGATATTGTTCTTATTCCAAAGGTGGAATCAGAAACAACAAGTTGCAAAGATTTCAGGCTGATATCACTTCTGAATGTTGATTACAAGATCTTTGCTATGGTACTGGCTAATGGCCTCAAGAGGATTCTTCCAAATTATATAGACTCTGAATAATGTGGCTTTTTACCAGGGTGCCTGATGAAAGAGAATATGAGGGTGGTATTGAACATACTAGAATATCTTAATGTTCATAATGAGAAGAAAGGTGCATTAATTTTTTTAGATGCTGAAAAAACTTTTGACAACATCAGATGGGCCTTTATGATCAAGACACTAGAAAGAGTGAATTTTGGATCAACCTTCATAACATGGATTAAGTCCATATATTCAGAGAAAAAGGGCATCATTACAAATTAATTTTGAAAAGTCAGAGAAAGTACTTATACAAAAAGGAACGAGACGGGGTGCCCACTTTCTCCACTTTTGTTTATACTTGTTCTGGAAGTACTTCTAAGAGGTATTAGAAATCAGCAAGATATTCAAGAAATTATAATTAGGAAAGATGTTTATAAAGTCAGGGCTTTTGCTGACTATGTCGTATTATTTATGGAAGATCCTTTACCACAGATTACTAAATTAAGTAATATGCTTAATATGTAATATACATATGGTCAAATGGCTGGATTTAGAATTAATAGAGCTAAAACTAAAATCCTTACAAAAAATATCAACATTCAAGAGAAGAAGCAATGTCAAGTAGCTTCACGACTTACAGTGTGTAGATAAAGTCAAATATTTAGCTATTCAAATCACAGGTCATATCAATCAACTATTTCAAAACAATTATGTACTTTTACAGGAGCCTAGGCCTACCCGGAGATAGCACCCGATATCGTTTTTGATATTAAACTATTCAGCTTTCCCCTGCCACCCCGCTCCACGTGTTTGTGAGGCCACCGAACAAGCACGCGAGCAGGCATGGCTGATAATTGCCGAGACATTCTTTTCTCCACCTAGGCAGGCCAGACACAGCCAGTTCGTCGCTTCAGGGACCTCTCTGGCAAATACCTTATTAAGTATGCATGGTACTAACAAAGGCTACCTGCCCCGAGCAGGCTACTGGACAAAGGTTGTGCTGTCCACTGATAAGTGTCACACATTTGCATACTGGCTACACTATTGTTAATTCGGCTTTGACTCAATCATGCAAAGTTGTGACATTTCTGAGACATTGTCCCATGCCCAAAACACATTGTTGTCCCCGAGTGAGGCATGGCCTGCAGTCACACCTCACCCTATAAAAACTCTTGATTCTGAGACCTTCCTCGGATCTCTCGGCCCGCTCCAGAGTTCTATCCCACCTTACTGCCGCATCATTTGGTGAGCTCCCCTCAGCTAAACGGGCTGAGTTTCTTCTCTGCACCCCGAGATTCTCCGCAAGGTCCAGGACAATGAGACAGGTGTCGTATCACCCAATTTCCCAAAAGTCCCTATCCTTAAGCTCTATTTTCTTAGCTAGCTGTGTAATTGTGATTAAATATCTTTAATATTTGTCTGTCTGAATCATTTTTATTACTGTACATCTGTGTGGCTGTTTGGCTGACCTGACCCCGTAGACATTGGGTTGCAAGATCCTGCTAAGTTACCCTGCTTCTCGCTAGCTTAAGTGAGTGCTCCAGTTAATTTCTCCAAATATTGTGTGTTGTTGTTTGGTTACTCAGGTGTCCCTCCCGGGACACCCAGTAAACAGGGTAACAGAGTGGTGGAGCAACGCGGGCAGCCCCGGTACCCCTAATTTGAGAAGGAGTCATGAACCTCCTCAAATCAGGTGGTACTGACCTAGGGAACGGTCAGCGGAGCTGTTTAGAACGCTGGTAGGCAGGCAAGTGTGTGCGTGACTTCTGTGTGCGTGAAGTAACTCTATTGGGTGGAAATCTGTTCCCCTCTCTTTCTCTGTCTTGCCCTGGGAATCACCTCCCCATCTTGGGTCTATCATAGGCTGGGATCCTAAGTGTTGAGGTTTAGCACAATAGGAACAGTACACAGTCATACAACACTCTAGCAGCAAGACACATAAAAAGCACTTAAGGAAGGAGAACCCTGCCCTCCTTCCATAGCCCTTTTTGAGTTTTGATTGCTAAGGTTGGACGCGGGTGCATCCCGGCTTCTGAATTCTTGGGTGTGTCCCGGTTTGCTAGCATTCTAGGTGCAGGTGGTGATTCCTGACCTAGCCTGGGATTTAGAGGTTTAGCCCGTGGTAGAAGAAGGAACCCCTTGCCCAGAAAACCAGTTAGGGATGGTTCAGTTTGGTTCCTTGTCCCTTTTTCTCTGCTGATTGGCCAGGAGGCATAGTAAGTTCTACCGGTTTGTCTCCCCCATTCAGGCAGGCGGAGTACTCCTGAGGGTTCCCTAGCTCTAGGTGACCTACCTGTCCATGAAACGTTTCCTCGTCCTTTTGTCCCCAATGCTGTCGAGGTAGAAAACCGGGCTTGGGTGTACAAAAGTGACTTTCTTTGGGTAGGATGGAGATAGGTCCCCATCTCTCTTTCCTAGAACAGTTCCACAGAGTTCATTTTCCTTCAGCTCCCCCAGGGGTCTAGGTGATCCTGCCAATCCCTCCAGTTCCTGGTCCCGTGTTAGTGTTAGGAAGTGTAGTTGTGTAGAGATGGCTGAGAGCAGTAAGGTTAGGGACCTCATGTGTGAGGAAGAGGTCCGGGGAAATGCCCCTAGAAGGACTCCATCTTCCAGATGGCCGATCCCTTCTGTGAAGCGTACGCCCTGGTGCATAAATCAAAGAACTCATTTGGACCCTTGAAGGATGCTTTGGCCGCTTGGGGACTTTGACTTATGGCCAGAGATGCTAGTGCCACCCTAGTTGAGACCAGGGGGAAGCTAACAGAAACCAAGAAAGAGAACGCCCGGCTTCAAGCTGAGATTGAGGCGCTGCGGGCAGACAAAGTAACTTTTGCGTCTGTCGTGCAGGCCTCAGCCCAGCAGCTTAGCAACCTCACGATAGTGGCTCAGACATGGGAAGAGATCAAGGCGCTTCGGGCAGACAAAGTAACTTTTGCATTTGTCGTGCAGGCCTCCGCCCAGAAATTCAGTGACATTACTTTGGTGGCTCAGACATGGGAGGAGAAAGCCCACGCCTTAGAGGCTGAGCTTGATCATGCAAAGGTCTGCAGCTAGATTCATGGTTGGGCAGGTGAAGGGACAACAGGAAGAAGTGAGCCATGCAACCTGCCTTAAGGAAATTGCTGCACTGGAGAGTCAGCTCCACACACTCAAGGCTTTAATTTCGGCTGTGTACCTGGAGTTGCTCCCAACTTTTGCCCAAGACTTTTCTGGGGAGCCATTGCCAGAGAATGCTCTGGTCTCCTCTACCCTTAATCCAGACTGGAGCGACCCTAAGGGCCCAGTCCACCCAGTTGAGACACCATCCATGATGAAATGGACAACCCCCCTTGGTGAAGGAAGTGCAGTCAGGGCAGAAACACAGGAGACACAGGTCACCAAGACTAGAGTCCCCTGGCATGCCACTGAGGTCAAGGCAATTGCGGACCAACTGGGTCCATTGAATCGGTCCACCAGGATCATGTGGCTGAATGCGGTGACGCACTCTCACCCAACCTGACCTGACCCAGTTGGCCCGACTTTGCATGTCCCCTTCGCAGCTTCCTACCCTTGAATCGCCATAGCAGCTTGAGATCTGGTTAGGCTTGAGGCCCATGACTGGATGAGAGAGGTAGTGAGGATCTTTCGGTCCGGACAGAGTGTGAGTGTGCTCTATGTCATGGAGCAGCAGGGTCCTCGTGAGAACCCTGAGGCTTACATGGCGCGGAAGCAGCTACTCTCCATTCTGACTGCCCACTGGTACAACTTTGACCACATGGAATTCAAGATTCTGTTCTATGGAGTCCTGAACCACAAGACAAAGATGGCCCTGGGTTTGGTGGATCCGGGCATGACATCATGGGAGGATTTTGGGAACAACCTCTGTCAGGTTGTGGACCTGTTACGAGAGGCTGGCTCCCTCCGACCCCCACCAAGGCCCAGAAGAGAGATGCAGGGAATTGGGAACCCATAACCGCGGTCACATACTCGAATTATGGGCCCCATTCCCAACACAGAAAGACAGTGCCGAATTCCGTTCCACGTGGGAATTGGAACTCGCACCCAGCTCCCTGACAGGACAACCGCAGCCAGCCAGGCAAGGCAGGGAATCCCCCACACCAGCCCACTGCTCCCAAACAGCCCTCTGAGTCTGGCTCTCCCCTGGAGATGTCTAGTGGGTATGATCCCACGGCCCAGACATACTCTTCGGACAGAATGAGAATCTGGGGCATGCTACGTAGGTTCGGACTGGACATGGGCCAGTTCAACAAGAGGCCAACATCGGAGCTTTTGGAAGCTCTGGAGAAGCAGATTCAGGTGGGAGGTAAACAGCCGGTCAGCGCCGTGACCAACGGCCCTCGTCCGACTGGATACTACCTGACCTTGGACCAGCAGGATTAGGGGTGCCCTCAGTCCAGGAAGCTTACCCGCAATGTCGTGGCAAAGTTGAGGCCAGACAGGTGGGGAAGGTTCTGGGTGAAGACAGGCATTGGGACCGAGAGGGAAAAGACTCCTGCCACCCTTCTTGTGGACTCTGGTGCTGAACGTGCTGCATCCCAAATTGGTTAGGCATGGTGAACCAGGGCCCGAGTGTGTCCAGCTTGCTGGATATGGTGGGGGGGGGTCACCTGGCCCGAGCATGGACAAACATCCCAGTGTCCATAGAAACGTTCCATTTTCAGCTGTGGGCATGTGAGAACTGGGGTGAGGACGATGGCCTCTTGGGCATTGGTTTCCTCTGGGGAAACAGGCTCACCGTTGATTATGTGAACGGGTTTCTATGGAAGTTAGATCAGGGACCAGCTGAGATTTCAGCAGTGCACTGCTGTGCCGCCATTAAAGCTCCTGCCTCTGTGTATTGTGTGACCAGCGACCTGTGGGTGAAAGCTTTCCCGGAAGTCTGGATCAAAGATAAAATTGAGTGCGGGACTGTAAAGGAGGTTTGTGTCCTGATAGAGGGCCAAGATCCCCCGCCTCAAAAGCAATACAAATGCCCACCCAAAGCTGAAGAAGGCATAGGGAAACCATGGAGGGGCTCCTCCAATGGGACATAATAACCCCTATGCAATCAATTTGTAATATGCCCTGCGGCCGGTACTGAAATCTGATGGCAAAACGTGGAGGATGACTGTAGATTTCAGGCCTTTGAACTCTGTGACTCCTCCCGTGGCGCTAGTCATGGCAAAGTACTTTGAAATACTGTCCGCCATTGCGGCGGGAGCTAAATATTATAGCATCATCGATTTGGCGAATGCTTTTCATTCGATTCCACTTCACGAGGTGTGTTGGTATAAATTTGCCTTCACGTTCTGTGGCCAGCAATATGTGTTTAAACGCATACCCCAGGGCTTCCATTCCAGCCCCAGCATTTGCCACACGCACATGGTTAAGATGTGGAACAAGCTGCAGCCAGCTTCAAGGTCTTATCCTACATGGATGACATTCTGGTCCATTCAGCTACTGAGGAAAAGACCTGGGAAATCACCCATGAACTGCTAGGGATCATCCGTGACACCGGCTTCAAGGCCAATAGAGACAAGGCCCAGCTGGTGTCCACAGAGGTGAAGTATCTCAGTCTTTGTTTAGGGTCTAATGGTCGCACTCCCGATGCGCAGCGGGTAGAAGTGATTGTGAAGTTGCCAGCCCCCACAGACGTGCACTCCCTGTGCTCCCTCCTTGGGACGTTCAACTTCTCTAGGGATTTTATAGAGTCCTTCGCCACCAAAGCGAGGCCTCTGTATGTCTTATTAAAGAAGAATGCCAAGTGGAACTGGGGACTGGCACAGCAGTAGGCTTTTGCACAGCTTAAGGAGGACTTGATGAGAGCACGGGCTCTGGCGCACCCAAACATGGCCAAGCTGTTCCTTATTCAGTTAGCCACCTCTGACAGGAGCATAGGAACGGTCTTGTCACAACAACAAAACAGCACTCAGCGTGTGATAGCGTATGCCTCCCGGAATTTGGATCCACACGAGACCAAATTTAGTCCCTCCGAGAAGACCTGTCTCACTCTTATATGGGCTCTAACACATTGGGAATTCATGATTGGAGGTGCCCATGTGATTGTCCAGACCCCCACACACACCACTTAAATACATCCTTTCGGGAAAAGTCCAGGATGGCCAGGTGTTTAACGCCCAGATTGCCAAATGGAAGGTTTCCTTGGTGTCGCGTGGGGTGGATTTTCAAAAGCAGCCACAGGACCCACCAGCTCCCTATGGTCTAGTTGTGACTGGAGCCGTGCATGAGTGCCCTGTACCACCATTGGACATCAGTGACCGGCCAGTGGAATGGGGAGCCTCCCTTGAGGAAGCTCAGTTACAGGGCTTTGTCTATTGGTTCTGTGACAGGTTGTCCACGCATGTGGACGGTAGCCCACGGATAGGCTATGGAGCAATCCATGTCACAGACTCCTTCACTCTACAGGGGAAAGCCCAGCCACACTCTAGCCAAGCAGCGGAGGTAGAAGCTCTGAAAGTTATTTTGGAGCACGAACTGCTTAACTGCCCCCTGGCAATTTATACAGATTCCACCTGGACGGCTAAGGCGGCTAGTGTCTGGTTACCGATTTGACTCCAAAACAACCTTAAAACATCTGATGGGAAGCCCATAGCCCACCTAGAGAAATGGGTCTGCATTGCAGCCCAAATTGAGGAACGGGTCTCCCCTACTTGGGTAGCTCATGTCAGAGGACACCAGAGAAAGGGTACGGCTACCTGTATTTGGAACACCAGGGCAGATGCCATAGCTCGGGATGCTGCATTGCAGGATGATGAGGCCCCCATCACTTCAATCAGTGTCAATCCCAAAGAACAGCTGGTCCCTCCCGTGTTTGATTTAGGAGTATTGCAGAGAGGAGATGCAGAAATCCTGGAACTGGCCCAGAAAGATTCGGATGAGTCTAGCCAGTTCAAGATCTCCCCCTTAGATGGAGTATATTGGGCCATCGAGGCCAGTGGTCAGCACCACTGGATCATACCCCAAGACCTCCACAGTCATATAATCCAGTTTGTGCATGAGCAGGGACACTGAAGGCAAAGTGTGACTCTGGACCAGGTCCAGGAAACCGGGTGGTGGCCGCAAGTCAAACAGGATGTCGACCAGTGGGGTGGAGAACTGTTTGGCTTGTGCTATGGTCAACACTGACACCACTGGCCCCAAGACACCCATACAGCACCAACGCATTGAAGGTCCCTGGTCACGCATTCAAATAGACTTCATAGGCCCATTGCCCACAACCCTGCGTGGGAACAAATACTTTTTGACCATCATTGACCCATTCAGCAAATGGATCGAAGCGTTCCCTTGCAGAGAAAACACAGCAAGCATTGCTGTGCACGTGCTATTTAATAATGTCTAGGCACAATGGGGAGTGTCACGTGACCTTGACTCGGACTTAGGGGTACACTTCACCAGTGAAGTTACCCAGGAGTTGTGCAAGGCACTGGGCATTCACCAACGCTTTCACATCGCCCACCATCCTCAGAGTTCAGGACAGATCGAGAGGACGAACTGCTCTCTGAAGGAAGCCCTTTGGAAGGTGGTGCGTTCCTCTGGTAAAGATTGGGACACGAAGCTGCCAATCATTTTGATGGCCTTCCGAGGCATGGTGACGTCCCACGGCTTCATGCCACACATGGTGATGACTGGGCAAAAGATGAAGCTGCCCGAGACATTTTGGATCGATACCAGCCTCCCCTCTGATTTGGAAGCAGTGGTTCTAAATAACGAGTGGGTGAGGAGCCTTGTTCAGCATTTGGGGGCAAGTTCACCACCAAGTGGCAACCCAGTTGGGAAAGAACTTGCAAAAGATGGATAGGAGACTGGGATGGGTACATCACCCTTGCCAGTGGGTGGAGGGGCAGTTTGTCCTGTATAGAAACTTCTATAAGGACAAACACTCCCTCGCTGCCAATTGGGTTGGCCCCATCCCCATAGTGAAGTGGATTTCTCCCGCTGTTACCAGGTAAAGATTTCTAGGAAGAAGGGGGATTGGCTGAAATTCTTCCACGTCTCTCAGTTGAAAGAGTGGAAGGGCCAGCCAGTCGACCCAAAAGGCATCACAGAGCCAGACCGACTTGAGGAGCCCACCGGGAAGGCTCCCCTGAGTGTAATCACTCCTCAAGTCTCTTTGAATTACACGAAAGTTCCAGCCATTAACCTGTCCGAAACGTTTGTCTCAATTTACGAAGCCTTTGACAACGGTTGAGAGAACCTTGTCTGCATGTAGTGGAGGTGGAGGGGCGACCCCTCCAAGGTCCTGGTCAGTGTAAATAGTCACACCCCATAGATAGTTTTCCTTGCTTGGTTTGGTGCTGTTTAGATAGTTTTTCTCTTGCTGGTTATTTCTTTCTTTTCACTGTTTTGGGGAAGACCTACGGGATGGCTGTCCCAAGGCCCTCCTATCCTTTGAGGTAGATTGGACCTACAGAGTCAGCCCTGATGCCCTGAGGAAGGGACACGAGTCCGACTGGACGCCGGCATTCTCTCAGAAATGCCTTTTGATTTAGAAGCAGAAGGTATAAATTTAGAAATGAAAGATTTTGAAAAATTGTTACTTAGAGGAGATAAGCAATTGCTATCCAGATTGTACAACCTGTTGTTAAGATACGAGCTTACAGATGAATCTGTTAAAGATTACATGAAAAAATGGTCTAAAGTATTGGGCATGTAATTAAGCTGAATGAATGGGAGAAAATATGCAAAAACTACAGAAAATATACCAGATCATATATGCTCCAAGAAAATGTACTAAAAATGTTGTTCAGATGGCACCTTTCACCAACGAGAATTGCTAATATGTTTAAAAATGCCAGGAATTACTGTTGGAAATGTGAAAAGGAAATGGGTTCTTATATACATCAGTGGTGGAGGTGCAATCAAGCAAAGAAGTTTTGGTATATGATTTGATCGAAAATGCAAAAGGTGCTGGATATAAGAATTGAGTAAAAACCTGATATTTTTCTACTTGGCATTTTTGACTTGGATAGAAACTTGGAAGGAAGGTTAGGCAAACTTATGTGGCATAAGATAACATCAGCCAGCATGGTCTATGCTAGGTATTGGAAAAGTAGCATGATTCCAACAGAAGAAGAATGGTGGGAAAAATTACTAGATGCTGCAGAAATTAATAGATTAACACATATGTTAGAAATAAATCTGATGACCAGTGTTCAAGAATATGGCAGCCATTACAAGACTATCTTAAAAGTAGAGTTTAAGATAGCAACAGTAGCAGAGGAATTACTGAAAAATTATAGTAGAAGTATAAAACTTTGAGAACAAAAAATGTATACCAGTATGATCTTATCCACAAAAATGAAAATTTCCATTGAGTTATGAGTGGAGAGATTTATAGTATTACTTTTTGATTTCAAACAAAGACATAGTAGAAGATTTTGATTGACTAAAAGTTTGTTATATATGCTATGTTTGTTATTTACAGGCTTCTCTCATCTTATATATGAGGGTGTTGAAGTAACAATATTAAGAAAAAAACATATCCTCCCCGTGGGGGAAGTCCTTGTTTGGGTGTGATTTGTTTTTGAGGATGTGATATGCTGTATTTGATAGGATATGACGTGATATGATGTATGTACAGTTACATGATATAAGATATGATATGATGTATGATGTGATAGGATATGATGTGATATGACGTGATATGATGTATGTACAGTTTTATAAAAATTAAAAAAAAATAGTATCACCCTCCCCCACATAACTCAGTTTAAAGCCCTCCTGATCAGGTTGTGAGCCTCTTAGCAAAAGTGTTCCTGCCAACTGCTGTCAGGTGCAACCCATGACTCCCCAGTAGACCATTTCCATGAAACTGCAGACCATGATCCAAGAAGCCAAGCTGTTCCCTGTGGCACCATCTGTGGACCCAGTTGTTCACCTCCACTATTGTTTTCACCCTTCCTGGGCCATGTCCTTTAACTGGGGAGGTAGATGAAATGACAACCTGTGCATCAAGTTCCTTTAGCTTCCTATCTAGAGCCTTGTAATCCCTTGTAATATCCTGAAAGCTATGCCTTGCTCTGTCATTGGTTCCCACATGGACCAAAAGAAAGGGTAACAGTTCAGTGAACTTCACAAGTCTTGTCAGCCTCTCTGTGATATCACTGATTTTTGCCCTGGGGAGACAGCACATCTTTTGAGTCATCTTGTCAGGCTTACAAACCACTGCTTCTGTTCTGCTCAGAAGAGAGTCCCCTACCACCACCACCTATCTCTTCTGTGGATTGGTAGGGGCTATTCTATGTCCTGAATTTTCCAAAGACACCTGCACCTTCTCTGAGGACTGACACTGCTGCTCTTGTTATCTCAAACATACCACAACTATTGCAGGTGACCACAGCAGCTCCTTCATATTCCATATTGAATAGTCTTAAATAGGCACTGAAACAGAAACCTGGGTTGCCTCCTCAAAACTCCCTTGCCAATTACCCACAGACAATGCTGTTTGGCTTTCCCTGTTAACAGAGCTCCTGTTCAACTCTAGTAATATAACTGTGTGTTCCAGAAGCACATGCTGCTGATAGCAGTTATATATTGCTAGTGCCTGCTAGCTCCATCCAAAACAAGTAAGTGATTCAGCAGAAGCCCCACCCCCTTAGATTACATTACTCAGAGAGAATACACAGCCAGATGCAAACACAGTCATACAAGCCTTTGAAAACACACAGTCAAGGATGTCCTCCCAGACACAGCTCACCTTCTGCTCTCTCCTCAGAGGCTGAGCTTGAAAGCCAGTGGCAACAGTTATACAGAGTTATATATTTGCAGATCGCAGCTCAGTCAGTCCTGTGAGCAGTGTTCAGTGAGTGAGTTCTTCTGTGTCTTCCCTTTGTCATCATTTTAAGTTTTAAACTACTTGTTCCATTTGTGTATTATCAGATATGGATCAGTGTTTGAAAACCAGCACAGTAAAACAAAGGTGAAACATAATGTGTATAGTGACTAATCACCAAGAGTTTCTCAGGACACATCTAACACTTTAGTGCAAAATAGTAATAATAATTAATTCATGTAATGTGGTTTTTATGTAATCTGTGATGCATTTTCTTGAATTCATAGTATCTTTTGAGTTTTGAAGGTGAATATATATGCACCGTCCTGTCACTTTTTTATTCCATTGCTTTTTAATCCCATTATTGGGATTTACATACAAATTTGAAATAACGGCAACTATATTAATTGCAAACATCTTGTTAATATGAGGAATATAATTTATGTATATATAATATATAATAATATAATATATAATATTTTATTTATATAGATATAGATATAGATATAGATATATATTATATATAATAATATAATATGAGGAATATAATTTATGGAAATGGGTGCCAAGGGATATGCAGGTGAAAAAATGTTTGAAACCACTGCTCTAGCAACTCCCCCACCACCACCATTTGGTTTCATCTGCAAAATTGATAAGCACACCTCATCTAAGTCATTTATAAAAATGTTAGACAACCCTGGGCCCAGAACAGAATGTCAAGGCACCCCACTAGCCACTTTTATTCAGATACATTAATTTAGTAAATCATGATGTACTACATTGACAGCATTTCTCCAGTTTACCAAACATGTAACTCTGTCAATATATATATAAAGCTAGTTTGGCTTGGCTTGTTTTTAAGAAACCCATTCTGGCTCCTAGTAATCACAGCATTACTTTTACTATATATTTGATTTTCCCAAGTTCTGTGTTGTTTGAAGAGTTTTTACAATTTTAGAAATATTATTATTAGGATTATTATTTTTCAACATTTCTGTCAATTTAAGTACATATGAACAGAGAAAAAGTATTCTGGAACAGAGCAAGGTTCTACCTCTTTGCCATGGAATAGTCAACAATTGAAATGTGATCCTGCCATTATGTTGTATGGAACATCTAGTGTTCTATGCTTATGATACTGGCAATGCTGGCTAGGATCTTTCTCGCACTACCTGATTACAGCACAATACAGCATTCCTCTTCCAGAGGAGAGAGTGGAATGTAACTGGGTGTTTTTACAGTCTTGTGTGGGTGTATTTGTTGGTTTGTTTGTTTCTGGCCATGTGCTCTCCCTGAACACAAGGTCTAAACTGACTAACTGACTTGTTAGAGGAAGGAGCTACCAGTGGCACGCTCCAAACGCACATACAGTTTTGCTGTAAAGTTGAAAAAGACTTCGGTGCTTCTTTGGTTGAAGCCTTCCTGAATACTCTGCCTGACCACAAGATCCCAGTAGGGTAGGGCAGTCCAGGGAGAGTAACTAGCAGCCACTATATAATTGCAGCCTCAGTGCTGAAAGTTTGACAATCAGAGCTTGGCAAATAGTGGAGTTGATGTCAATGTTTAGCAGGGGAGTTTGAGGGGGAAGCTCAGTTGCCAGAAGATGTTGTTGGATACACTTGCAGCAAGTGCAAGCTGGTGGCCCTCTTGCAGGAGAATGTTCAGCAGCTGGAGGCCCATGTTTCTAGTCTTCAGAATATTAAAGAGGATGAGGATTTCTTGGATAGAGCAGAGAGGACCTTCTTGAAGACAGAATACATGACAGACATCACTGACAAGGAATCCAGTCCCCAACCCCAGGAGACAGACACTTGGAGGACTGTTACACATAGGAGCAGAAGGGTCAGGAACCAAACAGAGAGTTTCGAACTACAGGATCACTTCCTAGTTCACTCCCTTATCAATAGGTGGAACAGCAACAAGAAGTAATGGAACAGCAGCAAGAGGTAATGGGAACATGAGCAAGAGCTGGTCTCCATTATTAATGAAGAAATTGAACAGCTGCAAGAGGAAGTTGAACAGTAGCAAGAACAACAGTCTCATCCTGAAGAGAATGTCCTGCCAATCCTAGAAGAATCCGCACATTAAGCAACCCTGGACAAGCCTCAGAGGAGATGAATTCTGGTGGTTGGGAACTTCTTGCTGAGAGGAACAGAACCAGCAATTTGCAGCCCTGACAGAATGAATCGTAAGGTGTGCTGTCTCCTTGAGGCTAAAAAAACTAGTTAAGCCCACTCACCATAACCACCTCCTTTTGGTTCACATGGGAAACAATGGCACTGCAAGGCGCAGCTTTCAATGCATCACAAAGGATTATGAGGTTATGAGTAGAAAGCTGAAAGACTTTAGCGCACTTTAGTGCACAAGTGTGATTTTGTCTCTTTTTCCTGTTGAAGGACATGGCCCATGAAGGGAGAGAAGAATAGTGGAGGTGAACAACTGACTCCACAAATGATGCTGCTAGGAACGATTTGGGATTTTAGTCCACAGTCTCCATTTTCACAGAGATGGTCTTCTGGCAATGGATAGGGTGTATCTCACACCTGTTGGCAAGAATGTTTTGCTAACAATCTCACAAAGCTGATCAGAAGGTCTTCAAACTGAGTTTGAAGGAGGGAGACAGTATTATTCAGAGCAGGAATTCAGCAAGTACTGAGCAAAACAGCCCAAATGTTATAGATAGAGCAAGTAGTACTAGAGACTAAGAGTGGGAGGAAAAGCATTTTAGTAAAGGGATTGTGAGAAGGGGATATGGCCTTAAATGTCTCTACACTAATGCACAGAGCATGGAGAATAAACAAGATAAACTGGAACTCTTAATAGAACAAAATAAATATAATAGGCATCACTGAAATCTGGTGGGATGAGTCTCATGATTGGAATGTAGTAATAGGGAGGTATAACCTATTTCACAGAAATAGACTAAACAAGAAAGAAGTAGGAGGAGCTTTATATATCAATCATGTTTTCACCTGTGACTCTTCCATGCTTTAAATGCTTTAAACCATGCTTTAAATCCTGAAAGCCAGATCGAGAGCATCTGGGTAAGAATTAAGGGAGTGAGAAACAATAGGGATGTGATTGTGGGGGTTTACTACAGAGCTCCAAGCCAGCCTGAGCATTTGGATGATGCCTTCCTGTTACTGCGACTGTCTAGCCAAAGCCTAAGGTCTACAATTTCATATTGGTTATGATTAATATTTCCACATGGCACTCCATAAGATGAACTCCGCATGTCTGAAAGGGTCACGGAGAGCCTGTGTAGGCAGGTATGGTTGCATGGCCTTAATTATGCAAGCTAGGTCTAGGCCAGTAAACAACTTTTGTTGCACAGTCAGTAGTGCCCTCCAGACACAGTCGATCATTAAGCCAAAGAAAGAGGCTTCAGTCCCGAACCGACAGCATGACGAGATTAGCGCGTCCATCTATACAGCCTCTAAGCACTCCCTCATCTACATACTGTTCTAACAATTGGCAGGGCTTGCTAAAGCCCATCAATTCTGATTTTGACCTTTCAGAGGCTTTCTCTTCACTCCAACTCCTATTGTTCTCCTTGGGAGAAGGCTAGCCTCCAGGTACAATCTTCCCTATAAAAATCCCAAGCTTGAGCTTCTTGTCGGAACGCTCGTGCCTTGCATCCCGAACTGCGGCCGCTTTGTCTGGCGAGCCTCCCCTCAGCCTCCACGTGCTGAGCTACTACGAACCCCAGCATCACTCTCTATTCCCAGACTGCAGGATCTGGTGGAGTATCACCCCAGAAATCCTCTCGAAACCCCGATCAATTTTCCTCACTTTTTGCTTCCATAGTTCTTGGATGAGTGCGCAAGTTGTTGTTTGCTTAATTAAGGAAAGTTTAATAAAATCTTTAAATTGAACAACTTGCCTAGTTCTTGGCGTGGCCCGACCCCATATACATAGGGTTCCAAGATCCTGCTAAGTTACCCTGCCTTTCTCATTGCCTTTCTCAGTGGTCTGAGCTAATTCCTAATTCCTCATACTTTGAGTACATTGAGGTGTCCCTCCCGGGACCCCCAGAAATCAGGGTAACATTCCTAGAGCAGATCACCACACATTCAAAACAGAGAGATGCAGTAGTAATGGGAGATTTCAACTATCTTGATATATGCTGGCAGTCAAACTCTGCCAAGAGCACAAGGTCCAACAAGTTTCTCACTTGCCCTTCAGACAATTTCATAGTCCAGAAGGTGGAAGAAGCAACAAGGAGATCAGCTATTTTACATCTGATCCTGACCAACAGGGATTACCTTGTTAATGGAGTGGAAGTGGTGGGATGCTTGAGGGGAGTGACCATGCTGTACTAGAATTTGTCATTCAATGGGAAGGAGAAGCCAAGTGTAGCCAGACATGCATTCTAGATTTTAAAAAAACTGATATCTGTAAACTTAGAGAAACACTGGCTGAAATTCCATGGTCAATAGTACTGAAAGAGAAGAGGAGTTCATGATGGATGGAAGTATCTTAAAAGTGAGATACTGAAGGCACAATTGAAAACTGTATCAATAAGAAGGAAAAATGGGAGATGTCTAAAGAAACCAGAATGGTTGGCTAAAGAACTCTCAGCTCAGCTAGGTGTTAAAAGAAACATGTACAGGAAACGGAAAAATGGTGAAATCACCAAAGAGGAATTCAGACAAATAGCCAGGATACGTAGGGAGAAGGCCAGAAAAGCTAATCCGCAGCAAAAAGAAAAACAAGAAAATGATAGGGTTGCTGTGTGGCCAATTACTAACAGGGGTAAGAGAAAAGACAGAACTGCTCAACACCTTTCTCTCAGTTTTCTTCCAAAAGGATAGAAGTACTCAACCTGGGAGGTGAGGAGCAGGTGAGGAAGTGGGGGGGAACGCAGCACACCATAGGTAAAGGAGTAGTACAGGAATACCTAGCTACACAAGATGAGTTCAAGTCTCCAGGGTCCGATGAATTACATCTAAGAATATTAAAAGAACTGGCAGAAGTCATTTCAGAATCACTCACAATAATCCTTGAGAACTCTTAGAGAACAGGAGAAATCACAGCATAGTGGACGAAGGCAAATGTTGTCCCCAGTTTCAAAAAGGGAAAAAAGAGGATTCAAACAATTACTGCTCAGACAGCCTGACATCAATACTAGGAAAGATCCTAGAGCAGATCATTGAACTGTCAGTTTGTAATTACTTAGAAAGCAATGCTGTGATCACTAAAAGTCAACATGGGTTTCTCAAAAACAAGTCATGCTAGAGTAATCTTACCTCTTTTTATGATAGAGTTACAAGCTTGATCGATGAAGGGAATGCTGTGGACATAGCATATCTTGATTTCAGTAAGGCCTTTGTCAAAGAAACTACTAAAATGAGAGCTGGATAGTGCTACTGTTAGGTGGATTTGTAATTGGTTGACCGACAGAACTCAAAGAGTGCTCACCAATGGCTGCTTTTCATCCTGGATAAAAATGACCAGTGGGGTGCCGCAGGGTTCTGTCCAGGACCCATCTTCATCAGTGACTTGGATGAAGGAATAGAGGGCATGCTGATCAAATTTGCAGGTGACACCAAATTGGGAGGACTTGCTATTATGCCAGAGGTCAGAATCAAAATTCAAATGACTTTGACAGATTGGAGAGCTGGGCCAGAGCTCACAAAATGGGAGCAGCAGGGAGAAATCCAAGGTCCTACACTTAGGCAGCAAAAATGGAATGCACAAATATAGGATGGTGGACACATGGCTGGATAGCAGTACATGTGAAAAGGATCTAGCAGTCTTGGTAGATCACAAGCTGAACATGAGTCAGCAGTGTGATATCACAGCCAAGAAAGCCAATGCGATTCTTGGTTGCATCAATAGGAGTATGGTGTCTAGATCAAGGCAGGTAATATTACCACTCTATTTTGCTTTGATTAGACTTCATCTGATGTACTTTGTCCAGTTCTGGGCATCTCACTTCAAGAAGGATATCAACAAGCTGGAGTGTGTCCAGAGGAGGGCAACCAAAATGGTGAAGTATCTGGAAGCCTATGAGGAACGGCATATGTTTAGTCTGCAGAAGAGAAGATTAAGAGGGAACATGCTAATCATGTTTAAATATTTGAAGGGATGTCATGTTGAAGAGGAAGCAGCCTTGTTTTCTTCTGCTCCAAAGGCTAGGGCAAGGAGCAATGGATTCAAGCTGCAGGAAAGAAGATTCCACCTGAACATCAGGAAGAAATTCATGACAATCAGAGCTGTACAGCAGTGGCATATGCTGCCTCAGAGTGTGGTAGAGTCTCCTTCTTTCAAGCTTTTTAGGCAGAGGCTTGATGGTCATCTGTTGAGAGTGGTCTGATGTGTTCCTACATAGCAGGGAATTGGACTGGGTGGCTCCTGTGGTCTCTTCCAACTCTATGATTCTATGATTCTGCCACCTTAACTGCCATGGCAACATCCTATGAAGTCCTGGGATTTGTAGTTTGAGAGATTTCCAGCTGCATGGCAATCTGCTAGGATGCACCTAGCACAGCTGCAAAAGTGTGACTGCCAATTGGGGTTGGGTGCCTGTCAACTTCCTGCAAGTCAGGACGAAGGTGCTTCTTCTTTAAAAGAAGGGGACTTGCTTAAAAGAGGGGACTTGCTTAGATCTGGATTCCAGCGACTAGTGCCTGGGTAGAGGAAGAGATTATCAGATGAACTGATCCAGGACCAGCCATAGATGTCACTGATGGGACTGAGTCACCATTACACTGCTCTGGCCCCTATTGCAAGGTAAATGTTTGCCGCTGCCTTTTTAAGAGCTCACATGAGCAGAAATAAGTTTCCAGGTATTGCTTTCTAAGAAACTTGGGTAGGCTAGTCTCCAACTTTTCTATGCTATCTGTACTATAAGCACCCTTTTACTACAGATTTTGAAATTTGACAATGAGTAAAAATAAGTAAATAAGACTATAAATTGTTGTCTCTTCTGTTGCATTGTCAAAGGTGTATCGGTTCTGTATAATTCAAGTTATACTATAAATGAAGCTATTTTTAAACACTGATTTTGGCATATGAGTCTTCTGCTTGCCCCAGAGAACACAGGTCCAATTTAGTAGTAAGTTCTTTTCAGTACTGTCAAAGAGTCCATTCTCCAGATTCATCAGGTGTGAGTGCCCAGGGGTCTCAAGACTGAAATGTTCCTTGGGCTCCAGGTTGACCAGTTTTTCCCCTTCGGAATCAATACAAACTAAATCTTGATGAGCTGTTTCACCTTGAAGTGTTTTGGAGGGTGCTGCTACATGTGGAAGTAATGATGCTGGTGGTGCCACATTTTTAAAGAATCTTGAGACTAATATGCCACTCCCCTTCAGGTCTTTTCTATGTTCATACACTATCTTGGCCAGTATCCACTCTCGGAATGTGGCCACTGCCCTAGCATGTAAGCCATCAAAATATAAATACTCCACATGCACTAGATCTGCAATGTTCAAAACACCAGGAATGGATACCCTTAAAATATTCTGAAAATGATCTTTACGGTTTTCTTATGACAAGATTCCCAGAGGTTTGGGGTAGTTTGATAAAACTAACTTATTTCAAATTAGCACCAATTTCCAAGTCCCATCTCAAGAGATCGTTTCCATAGTTGGTTTAATGTTAGCTTCTGAGAGAACATAAGACCAAGGATCCTGAATTTGGGAATCTGATATTGAAGTCTGATTTGGAAGTTCCTGTGGAATGGTAAGGCAGGATTTAGAAGGCACTTGCTTTGTTTCCTTTCTAATTGATGACTTCTCAGAGTTCTGTGGGTTCCCCAACTGAACTACTGTCAAGTAAATTAAAAAGCTTTCTGAAGTCCATCTTTTCGTGATGTACTGTCCTGAGATTTTTAACATTTTTACTTTTCTTTGTACTTATTGCCTTCCTTCCACATTAATTTATCTTATGAACTACATGAGTCTGCCTTGTTGATCTACTTTTCCTAATTGAGGAGAGTCTGTTGATGTTCTTTTCAGCTCTTGTAACCTCTTTGTCGGGTTTTATCCAGGAGGTTTTGCAGATTTCTACCAAAATGGTAATAATTTTATTACAGTCAGCTAAAAAGGATTTTATATTTTCAATGTCCTCTGTTAATAATACAAGCCACTTTGCAACTAATGGGCTCTCCTCATTTGTTTCAGAGAGCAAGCTAAAGGGCTCTTCTGTGGTTACGTTAACATTGTTTGAGGAAAACTCTGAAATTTACTTTAGCATTAATTTCTCCAGTTGGTCAACAAGGGTTAACCTTGGAGTTACTGGGCTCTTCATAAAAGACAACTCAGCAGCTGGGCTAGCTAGGCAGGCATCTTCCTTGTGACCTCCGTTATTATTACAAAGAGACTCTTTAGGATTGATATTAGAATCTGAGAGCTGCTGTTTCTCAGCTGCCCCCTCATATTTCTTATTTGCATAGAAGTGAATAATTTTTGTTTGAGCCTTCACTTTCTTCAAAAGAGGATTCATGACAAATGGGGTAGGGCCATGAGTTTTATAACCATTCCAAGGTTGTCACCATGCTCTTATTTCTTTGTTAAGTTTTCTTTCTGTATTTTAAAATTAAAGTATCAGCCTATGAACCATTGCCAGCAGCCAGCCAGGCCACCAGCAACTATAGCTTCCTCCATTTCAGTCCTTCTCACTTGCAACTTTTTAGTATAAAAATCCACTTACTTCACTTGGCTCCATTGTTTTGTTTTTGTATCCACTTGAAGTTGTGAGCTCTCAATCCTTTAAATGACTTGCAGAAAGGAGAGGAAGGAGAATAAACAAACAAAATAAAAAAGCAGAGAAATGTGGGAGCGAAGTCTCCATCTTCAAAAGGGGAAAAAAAGATGAGCCAAGCAACTACCACCCATTCAATCTGACATCAATATCAGGAAAGATTTTAAATCAGATCATTAAACAGACAGTCTATAAGCACTTAAAAAGGAATGCTATGGTCACTAAACATCAACATAGATTTCTGAAAAAGAAGCTATGCCAGGCTAATATTGTCAATCTCTCTCTCGCTCTCGCTGTCTTTAACAGAGTTACAAGCCAAAATAATTGATGTAGATGTAACATATCTTGATTTCAATATCACCTTTGACAATGTCCACTGTGATGTTCCTGCAAACAAGCTAGTAAATGTGGGCTAGACAACGCTACTGTTAAGTGGATTTGTAATTGGTTGACCACCTGAACCCAAAGGGTGCTCACCAATCACTTCTCTTCATCTTGGAAAGAAGTGACTAGTGGTGTGCCACAGGGTTCTGTCGTGGGCCCAGTGTGATTTAATATCTTTATCAGTGAGTTGGATAAGGGAATAGAAAGCATGCTCATCAAATTTGCAGATGATCCCAAAACTGTGGTGAGAGTTCAGAATGATGTTAACAGATTAGAGAGCTGGGCCAAAACTAACAAAATAAAATTAAACAGAGAAATTTAAAGGAAACGTACTTAGGCAGAAAAAAGGAAAGGCACAGAGATAGCATGGGTGACACCTGGCTTGACACTGGTACATGTGAAAGGGATCTAGGAGTGTTAGTAGACCACAGGCTGAACATGAGTCAACAGTGTGATGTGGGCAGCTTAAAAAGCCAATGCAATTCTTGGCTGCATCAATAAGAGTATAGTGTCTAGGTCCAGGGAAGTAGTAGTACCACTCTATACTGATTTGGTCAGACCTTACCTGGAATACTTCTCTGGGCACCACAGTTCACAAAGGATATTAACATGTTGGAACGTGTCTTAGAGGAGAGTGATCAAAATGGTAAAACAAGGTCTGGGAGCTATGCCCTACAAGGAGTAGTTTAGGGAGCTGGGCATGTTTAGATTGGAGAAAAGCAGAAAAGAGGTAACATGATAGCCATGTATTAAATATTTGGAAAGAAGATGGAGCAAGTTTGTTTTCTGCTGTTACAAAAACTAGGACATAGACCGATGGTGTCATGTCATTATTTCTCCTAGACATGTAGAGATCTGTGGAATGGGGGGGAGCATGAGTAGCTGTGTAGAAATGATGACAATAAAAAGGAATGGTGGGGATGTAATTGAGAATTAGTGTAGACTGGTGTGTTAGAGACCAAATGGTCAGGATTGTTGGCTGGAGCAATAAATTGGCTGGGGCAATACATAGCAATTGGCCAGCTTAGGTAAATAATGTTTAGTTTTGTGCTTAGGTGATAGCAATCAGAGGGTGATTTATGAGGATTAGGCTGGGAAATGCAATGGGAAGGTTGAGAATTATAATACCAAAGGTTGGGGAAGAATTTCTAAAGACCAAAGTGATTGAAAACAGGAGTTGCCTTAACCAAAAAAAACCCCCCAAAACCCATTTGACAATTATTGGAAGGGGTGAGTAAACCTGGAAGAACCACCAATGAACGTCATGGAGAGATGCTGATGGATTAATGTATTTTGCTATACAATACAACCTCTGAAGCATGGTTTTAATTCCAGCAACATTTGTGTTACTGACCTGTTGTGTTTCCAATAAACAACATGAAAATCATTTGTGTGTTTTCTTGAGCTGCACAAATTAGCAGAACTTAAAAGATTGCTGGAGTTAAAACCATTGCTGGAGTTCTCAAACAAAAGGCTGTGTTCTGCTGCACCATGAAGGCTGTCTGCACAGCAACTGATCCAGAATCTGAATCCAGAGATGTGGAGATGGAGGATGGCAAAGCTGGGGCGGGTGATGCCCTTTACGAGAGGGAAGACAGGAAAGGAACAGCTGCTTTCTCGATGGGTGGCTGGAGTCCCCAAACCCCACAGGAAGCCTGCAGTGGTTACCAAAAGGAAATACTGTGAGACTGTTATCACCGTGAACTGGCCTGGCTTCAGTAGACATTAGATATCATTTTGATATCGCAATTCAGTCTTGTTTTGCCACCCTCAACCAAGTGTTTGTGAGGCCCCCGAACAAGCATGGAGCTAGGCATGGCTATTAATTGCTGAAACATTCCTTTTCCTACCTAAGCAAGCCAGACACAACCAGATCTTGCTTTAGGAGATCTCCCAAGACAAGCACTTCATTAAGGATGCACGCTAACACAAAGAGTCCCCTGCAATGAGCAGGCACCCTGATGAGCTGAAGGTTTTACCGCCCAGGCAAGCTGCATCTGCATACTGGCTATTCCATTGTCAATTCGGACTTAACTCAATCATGTTAAATTCTGACCTTTCGGAGACATTGCCTCTCACCCAAACCTCATTGTTCTCTCCCAAGTACAGACTAGCCCATGGTCATACTTTCCCTATATAAACCCCAAGCTCCGAGCGCTTCCTCGGATCGCTCTGGACTTCCATCCAGCCTTGCTGCCACTTTGTCTGGCGAGTTCCCCTCGGCTGCCTCACTAAGTTTCCTCTCTGCCATCTTCAGCTTCTTCAGGACTACAAGAAAGGTGTCATATCACCTATTTCCCCTGAATACTCCTTATTTTTTATTTCTTAGTTAGCTGTGTGGTTGTGTTGTCTTAAGTGTTTGTCTGTCTCGAATAAAACATCATTTTTGCTATTTTAAAACTTTCTGACTGCTTGACTGACCTGACCCATAGAAGCTGGTTTACAAGATCCCTGCTAAAGTTACCCTGCCTCTCGTTAGCTTAAGTGAAGTGCTCCAGTTAATTTCCCCATCCTTGTGTTGTTGTGTTTTGGTTATTTGGGTGCCCCTCCCGGGATCCCCATCAAACAGGATAACAAGACACTGGAGAAATCCTGAATGTTTGTCCAAACAGGATGTGCAGATGGGAGGCCAAATGGCACAAATCAGTGAGGAGCCAAGTTTGGAATGAGAAGTCCTGCAACTGTGAGAGGAACTGGGTGAAACTTGAGAAATAGTCAGAAGTATCCTATCGGAACAGCAAATCAGCAGGGAGGGGAGAACAGCGAGGGTTGAAAGGGCAGAATCTGCCCAAAAAACCCAAGGAGCAGAGCTGATAGGAGGAGCAACACACCACGGACAAATGCCGGTGAATGGCGAGGTAGCAAACAGTGCCAGACTGGGAACACGAATGATGATGGTCTCTTTAGCACCAGGGGATGACAACTCAAGGCTACTTTCAATGGTCAGGAGAGTGCTTGCCACATTTCCTTACCCAAGTGACTGGGTTCATGGCAGAGTGGAAGCACACTTTCCTGTCCAAAGAATTGAAGGTGAGGTTCATGGCGGCTCAACTGGAGGAGAGAGTCTGTGACTGGCTGGTGGGTCTGTATGATGCAGGTGCCTCAGAATTGGAATTTGTTCATAAAATTTGTTCGTAAAAAAGTTGAGGAACAGATTTGAAGACCCATTTTGTCATGCCAAAGCCAGAACGATTGACAACTATTAAATAGTGAATAGTGAAGTAGATCAGTTGTGGAATATGTAGAAGAGTTCCAAAGGCTAGCTCCCCAAGTACCAGATTGGTCGGAGGTGACAAAAATATAGTACTTCCAAGATTGGTTTTAGGCCAGAACTGTTGGAATGGACTGCTCTTTGAGACAATCCAAAAATACTGATGGGATGGATGTTGCTGGCTGGAGAAGAGGAAACCTTGTGCCAAAGATTAAAGCACTCCCAGCAGTGATATAATCCCCCAGCAAAACCAGGAGACAAAAGTAATCATGGCAAGAAGAAGACCCAGGAGATGGATGATGAAAGGGCAACAAGAAGGCATCTAGGATTATGTCTACACTGTGGGAAAAGAGGGCATCTAATAGCTAAGTGCTCAGTCATATCCAAGAGCAGAAAAAAGGAAGAGAGATAAAAAGCCAAAGCCCATGGGTGCAAATCACATGCTGAATGTGGAAACAACACGCTGGTGTCCTGGAGAGTCAGAGGGGCACAGTGAAGCTTCAACTGACAACAGTGACTATGAGGCATCAGGAAAAGCCTGCCCTGAGCGCCGAGGGGCAGGCCACGAATGACAGGCACCCAGAAATGGTGGTACAACTCCTTTCTTCAAACCTATTAACTTAAGACATTCAGGGGGAGGGAAAAATCTCATGGTCATAACAGACTCTGGGTGCACACGGAGTCTGATGAACCCATCAGTGGCACCCAGAATGAGGCTACAGGCAGAGAATTTGGAACAACCCCTCCGATGGTGTCTAGATCAAGGGAGGTAATGGTACCACTCTATTCTGCATTGGTTAGACCCCATTTGGAATACTGTGTCCAGTTCTGGGCACCTCAGTTCAAGAAGGATATTGACAAGCTGGAATGTGTCCAGAGGAAAGTGACCAAAATGGTGAAGGGTCTGGAAGCCAT
This sequence comes from Iguana delicatissima, assembly GCA_948472985.1. Taxonomy (NCBI): domain Eukaryota; kingdom Metazoa; phylum Chordata; class Lepidosauria; order Squamata; family Iguanidae; genus Iguana; species Iguana delicatissima. The sequence goes on along the minus strand of CAOKZL010001948.1, from coordinate 18,808 downwards.
GCCATATGAGGAACCGCTTAGGTTGCTGGATATGTTTAGTCTGCAGAAAAGAAGGTTAAGAGGGGACATGATAGCCATGTTTAAATATTTGAAGGGATGTCAAGGAGGGAGCAGGCTTGTTTTCTGCTGCTCCAGAGACTAGGACAAGGAGCAATGGATTCAAGCTGCAAGAAAGGAGATTCTACCTGAACCTCAGGAAGGACTGATGGTCAGAGCTGTCTGGCAGCGGAATATGCTGCCTCTGGATGTGGTGGATTCTCCTTCTTTGGAGGTCTTTATGCAGAGGCTGGATCTGTTGGGAATGCTCTAATGTGTGTTCCTGCATAGCAGGGGCTTGGACTGGATGGCCCCTGTGGTCTCTTCCAACTCTGATTCTATGATTTGTGCAAATGAATAGAAAAGAGATGGCAAAGGGGCTGGTGAAACATCAGAGCACCCCAGAATGGCTGGAAGTAGGGTCTCACTGGGAAAATATATAATTTGTGCTGGCTCCCACCGCCTGCTACCTGGTGGTGTTGGGGCTAAATTATCTAAAATTCCACAACCCCTAAGGGAGTTCATAGATAAGAATTTGAAAAGGGGTTTTATTGAGCCAGCACAGTTGAGCATGACAGCCCCAGTGTTCTTTTGGGGGGGGGATCGATCTTTGAGATTAGTGACAAATTTCAAGGGCCTTAATGCTGTGAGTACATCCAACAAATACCCACTCCCACTGATCAAAGACCTGCTGACTCAGTTAGCCACAGGCAAGATCTTCACTAAACTGGATTTGCGAGATCCATAATATGCATAAAGGAAGGGGATGAATGGAAAACAGTGTTTAACACCCCACTGGGGGCATTTCAATATAAGATCCTTCCTTTCTGGTTGCAAGGGGCAGCAGGAGTATTCATGCAGACTATAAATGGTGTGTTACATAAACCTTTGTATAAAGGGTGTACTTAGATGATGTGCTAATTTACAGTGAGAGCTATGAGGTGCACATGGCATTGGTGAGAGAGGTGTTAATGAAATTGAAAAATAATGGTCTGTACATTAAACTATCAAAATGTGCATTTCATACCAAAAGGCTAGATTACCTGGAATATAGGCTATCTGATAAGGGAACAGAGATGGACTCTGCTAAAGTGCAGTATGTGTTAGGCTGGGAACTGCCAAAGACACACAGACAACTGCAACGTTTCTGGAGTTTGCTAACTTTTATAAGCAGTTCACCCCCAATTTCACCCAAGTGGCATTGCCTTTGACAGGTTTGCTTAAAACTAAGAAAGGGAAAAGTAAAAGAAACAAAGGAGTAACAGGTGGTGAAAAACCCAAACCTAGCACAAAATGAACTGGAATAGCTGTTTAGCTCAGATCCCGTTTTAAGGCATCTGGATCCATGTCAGCCTTTTATAGTATAGGTGGATGCAAGTAACACTGTGCTTGCGGCAGTGCTTCTGCAAAAGGACTCAGAGGGAAAGGTGAGACCCTGTGCCTATCTATCAAAAAAGTTTGATCAGGCCGAGTTAAATCTGCCAATTTGGGAGAAAGAGACAGCAGCAATAAAATTACATTAGAAGCTTGGAGACATTCATTAGAAGGGGGTGCCCACCCTTTTGAGGTCTGGACAGATCACTGTAACCTAATAGTTCTGCAGACACTGAGACGACTGACTGCAAAGCAAGAGAGGTGGGAAACTTTTTTTTTTATTCAAGTTCATTATCAAATACCTGCCAGGAAAAAGAAATATTTCGGCTGATGCTTTCGCTAGACTGCTTCAGCACAACTGTGGAAAACCAGAAGTGGTAGATACCATGTTTACCCCCCAACAGCTGGGGTTGGCTGTGACCACACACAATCAAAGGAGGCAGCAAAAGGGGGAGGAACAGAGCCTTGCTATAGAAAACCAGGGGAAAGTAGACATTGTCCCTAATACAGCAGAGATCTAGATACAAATGACTGTAAAGCAGGAGGGAATGAATAAACAGGGTAAAGTGTATGCACCTGAAGAAAAACATCCATAAGTATTGCAGAGATGCCATGATGCCAGGTCAGCTGGCTATTTTCGTTTTGTGAAAACTCTTCACCTAGTACATAGGGAACACTGGTGGCCTAAAATGAGGGCTGATGTAGAGAACTATGTTAAAAGTTGTCCCATATGTGCACAGCCCAAGCAGATGGGTAGAAAACAAAAAGGTCTGCTGCAGTCGTTGTTGACGCCTCCCCACCCCTGAACACACATTAGCATGAACTTTATAACAGACTTGCTGGAGAGTAACCAGAAGACAGTAATTTGGGTAATCATTGACTTGCTTCCAAAACTGGCACATTTTGTGGGGAGCAAAATGCTACCTATTGCAGTACAGCTGGCCTAATTATTTATACAACATGTGTATAGATTACATGGACTTACCCTCAAGATAATTTCTGACAAAGGGGTAGAGTTTACCTTGAAATTTTGGAAACTGTTCCTGAGGTTGTTGGGAGTTGAATAGGCCCTGAGTACAGAACACCACCCACAATCTGATGGGCAAATAGAAAGAGTGAACCAGATCCTTGAACAGTATCTTTGGTGTTATGTAAATTACCAACAGGATGATTGGGACACTTTGTAGCCATTTGCAGAAATGGCTTACAATAAACTAGTACACCAGAGCACTGGACATACTCTACTTGAGATACTGTATGGACAGCCACTCAAGTACTTGCCGCCACTAGAGATTGTCCAAACTGACCCCACTCGAATATCTGAATGGGCAAACAAAATCAAAGAAAACTGGCCCTTGATCCATGAATCATTAGACCATGTAAAGGCTACTTATAAGAAATATGCTGATAAAAAGAGAGAACAAGGGAAAAACATAAAACCAGGGGACAAAGTTTACTTACAAAGTTTTGAAAAGTGCACGGCTGTCAAGGAAACTGGGGCTGAAATATGTGGGGCCATTTGTGGTGAAACGTGTGGTGAATGAAGTTACAGCAGAATTATCCTTGCCTAAGATTTGTAGGAAAATACATCCTGTTTTTCATTTTAGCCTGTTGAAGCCAGCAATCAAAGACATCTGAGACCAGGTGAGGCTTTGCCTCCCTTGCCAATATGGTGAGAGATGATCAACACTTTGAAATATCAGAAGTTTTGGACTCCAAGAAGAAGAGAGGAAGGCTGCAATATTTTGTGAAGTAGAAACACTTACCAACCAGCAAACAGGAATGGGTGGATGCAAAACATAAAAGCAACACAGCTTATAACAAAATTCCATGACATATACCCTCAGCAACTGGGGGAGTAGAGTTGGGGGGGCAGAATGTCAAGTCTTTATTTCTCTTAGACACATAGAGATCTGTGGAATGGGGGAGAGTATGTGTAGCTGTGTAGAAATGCTGAAAGGAAATGCTGGGGATGTAATCGAAAATTAGTGTAGACTGGTGTGTTAGAGACCAAATGATCAAGATTGTTTATTGGCTGGAGCAAAAAATAACAATTGGACAACTTAGGTAAATAGCATTTGGTTTTGTGCTTAGATTAGGCTGGAGAATGCAACAGGAGGGTCGAGAATTATAATACCAAAGGTTGGGGAAGGATTTCTAAAGATCAAAGTGATTGTAAACAGTAGTTGCCTTAACCAAAAATAATAATAATAATTGGCAATTGTTGGAAGTGGGGGTGTAAACCTGGAAGAACCACCAACGTGCTTCATGAAGAGATGCTGGTAGATTAATATATTTTGCTATATAATATAACTCCTGAAGCATGGTTTTAACTCCAGCAACATTTGTGTTACTGACCTGTTGTATTTCCAATAAACAACATGAAAATCATTTGTGTGTTTTCCTGAGCAACACAAAGTAGCAGTACTTGAGAAATGGATTCATACTACAAGAAAAGAGATTCCACCTAAATATTAGGAAGAACTTGATGGTAAGAGCTCTTCAACAGTGAAATATTGTTATGTGGTGGAATATCCTTCTTTTGAGGTTTTTAAACAGTGGCTGGATGAATATCTGTCAAGAGTCACTTGTGGTATCTTCTGTGATTCTATGTGATCTTCAAACTGCAAATAACTTTTTTGTTGTTGTTGTTCAGATGACTTGTGAAAACAGCTCTTGTGGGCAATATAGATTTCAAGTGACTTTCCAGAAGCATAAACAAGGAAACCATATTTCTAAAGCAAGAAACTCTACTCCAATTCTTCTTTAAGTAACTGTAGTAGTGGTTGCTTAAAGACATACCTATCTTTTATACATACAGTCACACAGAACATTTATCTGTGTGCAGATGGCAAGGGTAAGATTTTTATTCTTTTTGTTTTATTCTATTACCTAGTTGGTCAGCTATTTTCTGTGCCACCACACCTCTAATAGCTCACAAAATGCAAAATGGAGGGGGGCATTTTTGCAACTGCTTCAGGCCTATAACCACTTTAATGCAGCCTTGAGTGGGATATAAATCAATAAAATAAATGTTCAGTTAGAGAAAGAAACAAAAATTGCTTTAAATTCTGGTTTCAAATTCTCAAAAAAAATTCTCTTGTCTTGGAATTTGGAGTGAAAGACTGCTTGCATATGCTACAGAAAAAGCTTTAAACAATATTTAATGACCTCAGTAAATTCTATCTTACCATTTTTAGCATATTGCTGGCAGTTGGCTGTACCCCTCTTCTGATGGCATTAAATTTGTCAACAATTTCTTGCTGTATCTTTTCAGGGAGATCTGTTGCTATGCCTGGGTACTGAAAAAATATTTGAGGGAGAAAGAAATTATGCCTGAGAATTCATAAAACTTGAAATATCCATCTCCTTTTTTGCAATCATGAGCCTAATGCACATTAAAAATGTTTATTTAAACATTATTTAAACAATATTTTCCTACACCTGAAACTCAATTTCTTTCTTCAGCCCTTTTGTGTCCCCAGCACCTTCTTTTTCCTTCCTCTTTTGCCTTCCCATTAACAATAAGTTTGACTTTGGGTAGTTTGTCCTGGGAGAGAATCTGGTAGGAGCAGAAGGAGGAAGAAGAGGAGGAGAAAAAAATAAAAGAGGCAGGGGAATGTAGACATGGCTGAGAATGCGATAGGATGTAATTAATACCAGAAGTTCTTTTTTATGGACAGAAGGGCAGATTCAATGTTACCCACCACCACCACCACATTTACCATTCTCATCACTCACATCAGCAGTTCTTCTCTGGCAAGTCTAATTAACTAAGATGGGCAAATGTTAACTCTACATCTAGTTAGCCATTCCTTTCAAAGTACTACTATCATCCTCAGGCTGCACAAATTGAAACACAGCAAATTTAACTAGCTCAGACATGATGTTGTATCAGTGGCAGGAATGAGCCAACCCACTTCCCCCTTCCTCCAGTGTAATTATTAATTGTGCAATCTATATATCCCAAAAGGATTCAGTTATAGGATTTGTTAGAGTATATCTATGTTCTTGTAAATCTTAAAACTCATACCTGTCCTAGAGATTGTTGCAACACAACAGCCAAAGGCAGGAGTGAAAATGGAAGAAACATTTCTAGGGAAACAGAGAAAATGTGATTAGAACCTTTACTTGCTTATAGTGACTTCTGGGCATATAAAAGAAACCCAAGTATGTTGGCATTTTGACAGGATATGCTTCCTAGACAAGACATGCTGATAACTGCAGACTCAGAGTGGATCCACAGTGTATTTCTTCATTGTGAAGTGGCATTCTTCTGCTTGTGGTAGAGATTTTTTGTGGATAGTGGCTTTGCTATGACTGAACTATGCCATGCAAAGCTAAGCTGCTGCAACCTTCTCAGGTGACAGTGGCAGCAGATGCTATGGGACAGGGACAGCAAGAAATAGATCTCACAGAGGCAGGTACACACCATACTTTTTTCTTTTGTTTTAAAGTAGCCATGAAGACATGCCTCACAGTGAAATTCCTGCTTTCAGGTGTACCTTCATCTCCACAGAAGACAGGACTCAGAGGCTCACTGCATGAGTCCACTGGTTGTATAGCTTATGGCCCTTGGCCTTCTAGTTACCGGCCCACTTGACTGTCAAAATGTAAAGGCAACTACTTCCAGCTATAACTGCATGTGGGAAAAGAAGGAGGAGAAAGAATTAAGTTTTCATAGTGGACTGGGAAGAAGTGAGTTAAGTAAAGTGAGTGGGGGAGAAAGCAGGGCAACAGCTCTGCAATAATGTGGCTAGAGGAGGCTACAAAGTGCACCTTACCTGTGGCAACTCTGTTTGCATGATTCATATACAGTGGACTCTCTAGAGCTGTGATTTCCAGCAACTGTTGAGAGTAGTTTTGTATACAAAAAATGGCAGTGATTTGAAGCAGCCATGGACACGTCACTGCCATTTACTAATATGGGACATAATTCTTTGCATTTTTTGCCATAAGTGGTCCTAGAATCAAACCCCTACAGATACAAAGGGTCCATTGTATTTTATTCTACTTTTTACATTCCACTCTAAATTTGCCATTACTGGGCTTGTACAAAACACTGTATGAAGAGGTATGAAGAATACTTGTCTAAATCTGCGACTCAGAAAGAAGGTTCCACTCCCACTCTGACTGCTAGAAAAGTAGGCAAGAGAAACTTAGTAAGAGGAGCGCAAATTATTTTACATCTTGACATTCAGCTTATTAAAAGAGGGAAATTGCTAACTGGAATACAAGTAACATTTTGAGATACACTTATGAAAAGTTTTATCAAAACTTAATAGATCTATTAAAATGTATGCTGTATTGAATTTGCCATTGCTAACTGACAATTACTTGGGCCACATCATGTCTAGTCAGACTCCAAAATGGTAGAATCCAGTGGGAGAAAGTTAAAAACTAATTTAATTCTCTCCAGCTGACATCCATGGAATGGAAAAACAGTGAATTATGGCTTGATAGTCTCAAAGATATTTCAAGTGGCAGTGGAATAAGACAGACAATCTTCAAAAAGTGAACCGTAATTTCAATGCAGCCTATTTTGGAAAGATTCTCATTTTGGTATATAATATATTTTAGCTGTTTTGTATATTTTGTTCCTACTTTTGAGTGGAGATTGAATGACCAATGTCTGCAGTTGCTTCTTCATAATCAGAAAAAAAAACTGGCTCTTAATAATCCAGTTCTATGAATAGCTGCATTTTTCCTTTAAAAAATTATTTGCATGACATTGTTTTCACTGCAGAATTGTATTCATGAGCTAGAGGGGTTGGATATAGTGCAAGTGGCATTCAGCAGCAAACAGCCTAGTTATCTGGAAAAGCAAAAGACAACAAAACTGGAGACTAAACTGGTGAAAGAATTGAAAATGATTTGAGTTGTTCTTTCAGTACAAATTAAATCACATACAGTAACAACTTAAATAATTAAATAGTGGAAGTAATAAAAGATATAGTGATAGATTTCTGAAAACACAATAAATGAGCTGGCCACTAATACCACATAAAACCACAGTTAATCCAGTAGAAGGAGAAAAAGCAAAACCTTCAAACATTCTTTAGTCTCCGGCAACAAGTCAGACAAATTCTGATTCTAAAAGTTCACTAATAAGGATGGAAGTTTCATAACTTAGGGGTCTCCATTAAGGTACACAACTATATAGAAAGTAGTCTATATGAGGTATATTTTATTGTCAAAAGTTGATGAACAACCACCTTAAACAGTAAATACAAAATCCAAATTGATACATGTAAAATAATTTTATTACATTTAGGAGTAAGTGAGTAATTCTGGAAGCAATTAGCAGATACGAACCATTGCTTTGGGAAGTTTTTTTTTTTAATGAACTTTTTAAAAATTACCTTTACCAGTATGTTCTTTTCTGTATCTTGTGAACAGCAGGAGATCTCGGGTGCACTATTGGGCTGTGTATATATATGAATATAGATATATAGGAAGAATACTTCCTGGTTTGTGAATAAGTGCTGCCCCCGCAACTATAAAAATATCTAGATTCTCACAAAGCTGTGATTTTTTTAAAAGAACAGCTTAAACTGTGATGACAGCATAATTAAATGCAACGGGAACAGAATAGGAGGCGAAGCAGGAGGAATCACTAAAAAGGACATGCTGGTCATGAGCTGAAACAGCCAAAATCTTGTGACTTAAATAAAATTAGCACTTTATTGTGATTGTGACTGATATACAAACTTACATAATTTATCCTGGGATAGTCATAACTCCTTATGGAAAGTGACTCCACTTGGCCATACTAGCTTGTTTAGAGTATTTTCCATTGTATTGTTGAAGTTAATACTCTATTGGAATGATTTCCTCATGGTAACTTCCATATATTTATATGCTTGTTAACTGAATGTGATTGTTGTCTCATTACAAGTTGTATGTTTTCTATACAGTCCACTGTATTTTGAATACAATCAAAACTATCAGTTGTCAGCCCTATTTGTGTGTGTGTTTTTTAATATCATTTTATTCAAATTTCACATGTAAAACAAACATTATTACTGTTAATTTACATGAAATATTTTTGATCTTCCACACTGATCTAGATTTCATTTTCAACATCTCTTAACTTAGTTATGTCAATGTACCGCTTTATGCTTATAATGCTACATGATAGCTCTTGCATTTCATTCTCTACATTACAGTTCCATGGTTTACATCAGTAGCCCCCTCATTAGTTATCTTAACCATGACCCACTCATTTTCATTTAACAGTGCCCAGCAATTACCCGTTACAATCTGCCATTCCTTTTCGATCTCATCGTCTGTTTTCCCTTTTAGTTTCTGTGAAACTATATCAGCATTTCTATTTTCCATTAATGTTCCCCACCATTGTTCTACTGTAGGTATTTGTTGAGTTTTCCAAAGCTTTGCATATTCTATCCAGGCTGTTGTTATCATATAAAGAATTATTCGCCAATATTTCTTTACTTCAGTACCATCAAATACCTTTGTCATATTTAACAAATACAATTCCCGTATCTTGGCAAACTGAGCTTTCATTATAGCACAAATTTTATTATGTACATCAGTCCAATATTTCTTAGCTTTGGGATATGACCACTACATATGATATATCGTACCGATCTCTTTCTGACACTTCCAACACAGACCAGTACTTGTATTGTAAATCTTTTTTAATTTGTCTGGTGTCATATACCATCTATGAACCAGTTTATAATAGTTCTCTTTCAAGTTCTGAGCAACTGTAAATTTTTGTGTCTTTTTCCAACTTTCTTCCCAGAATTCTAACTGAATTGAATGTCCAATATTTTGAGCCCATAAAATCATTGCTGACTTGTTTCTTCTTGCCTTTCCTGTTGTATTATTTCTTGATATATATATGATAGTGAATGAGGGGGATTTTCAAACAGCCGTTTAATAATCCCTGTTTTCTCTTTTGATTCTATTCCATATGTCTTTAAGTCCATTTGAAACCTTTCAGTTAACTGTCTGTATGGGATTTTGTGTGTGTTTTTGAGAAGGTAAGACTGACAGCTTTCCCAAAAACAGAATCTGACCAATACCATAAGGCAGCACACAGTACAATTAAGGCAAAGTGAATCACAAATTATGCTAACAACTAACAGTTGAATTGCTGCAAGGAAGGCAAGAATCCCATCAACAAGGTTCCTGTACCTTTGGTTAAAAAAAAAAAATTCTGCAGGCCAATAAATGGTAACTAATTTCCCAGAGAGAAGATGAGTATTCCCACTGCATAATTACAACAGTCTAATACTATTTTATCTTCCACTGATCCATCCCACACAAACCTGAGATAGTTTGGTACGACTGGAGTTTGGTAATGCTCTTTTTAGAGAAGAAGAAGAAGAAGAAGAAGAAGAAGAAGAAGAAGAAGAAAAAGAAGAGAGAGGAAAAAGAAATGATCAAGGCCAGCTTTGATACACAGTCCCAGTGTTGGTGGACTTATGAGGCACACAGCATTCAGAAATAATGCCTTGATAAGCTCTAAAATGCTTGCTAACAGTGACCGTTAGTTCCTGGCAGCACTCTGTGTCATTTTGTGATGCCAAAACTTTTTGCCATTTAAGACAGTCACATCTGTTATGCAGAGATGAAAGGTCACACAGTGGGTACATGGAAGTACTATTATGGTACAGTGAACCATATTTTTAGGTACATAACCTTAAGTGGAAAGATCACACTGATATTCAATAAACTCTGATATTCGTTCTAGCTAATGGTTACACAAATACAGATTCAATCTTAGACATTGCTGCCTAGATGTAAGTAATGATCTTCCTCCTTCTCTATGTATAAATAAATTCTTATCATGACCCCATAAATAGATACTCAGCTAATTCCTTCATGGCTGCCTTTCCAAGTTCTTTTTCTGATTTCTCCACTCCTGTCTCCTTTTTTTTTTTTTTTTTTTGCTTAATGGCTGAGCCAAGGTGTAGGAAATGTTTAACTATTTATTACCCAGTTTAAAGTTAAGTAAATAATTAGAGTTTTTTTTTTTGGTCTTCTTAACATTTAACTGCAACCTTGCTTTTGCATTTTCCCCCTTAATTTTCATTAGTGATCATGTCAAATCTTTGCTATTTTCTGCCAGTAACACGGTGTCATTAGCAATCTTATAACTGTAGGTTTGTTCCCTCAGTTTTCCCACCTGCTTCCTCTGAGTCTCATCTACTTTCTGTGTGATATATTCTGCACATAAATTGAAGAAATAAAGTAATAAAATACAGCCTTGATTGACCTGCTTGCTAACGGGAAGCCATTCTGTTTCTCTGTGTCCCCTGACAGTGGCCTCTTGTCAAGTATACGACAATCAGATGTTGTGGCACTTCCATTTCTTTTAGAATGATTCATAATTTCTCATGATCGAACATAATCAAAGGCTTCCCTGCAATCTATAAAGCACAGCTTGGTTTTCTTCTGTGGTTCTTTGGTGTGATCATATGCTTGTGATATGATCTCTAGTGCCTCTTCCTTTTCTGAAGCCAACTTGGATGTCTGGCATTTCTCACTCCACATACAGTAGAATCCTTTCTTGTAAAATCGTGAGCATTATTTTACTTGCATGGAAGATCAGTGCAATACGCAGATAGTTACTACAATCTCTTATGTCCCCTTTTTTGGGGATTGGAACGTATATTGAACATTTTCCTTTCTCCGACCTGGTTTGGCTCCTGGTTTGGCTCCTTGTTGCCTGTTCTCCTCATCTCCTTTCACACAGACAGATAGACATATACTTTGATATTTGCAATTTTTTCACCTTTGTAGGGTCCTAACCCTAGTGAATGTGGAGGACTAACTGTATTTCTTTACTTTTCCTCTATTTTTTATGGCCTGTGGCACAATCTGACCTGCTCCTGGTCTTATTTTGTCAGATAGAATGGAACTATTCCATCTTCTGACTCCAATGATATAGTCTGATTCCTCCGCTGACCATCTGCTGATGTCAATATGTTCTTTTTGGTTGCCTGAAGAATGTGTTTTCAAGGAACAAACTGCTGGCCTCACAGAATTATATAAGTTACTCTCCCTCTTCATTTCTTCCTAGGCCAGATTGTTGTTGCTAGGTTTTCCATGGAGTCTTATCAATATTACTCTGTCAGGGTTTCCCTGACTGCTTTTGCTGCATCTTATCTCACAATTACTGCTACTGTGCTCCTTTTTTTGATTTTCCAAAAACTATTACTTGACAAATTAGAATCATAGAATCATCCAGTATGGGCCATCAGGCCCAAGCCCCTGCTCCATGTAGGACCTCCAGTAAAGCATATGCAGCAAGTATCTATCCAACCTCTTTTCGAAAATGCCCAGAGAAGGAGCGCCCACCACTTCCCTAGCCATTGCTTCCATTGCTGAACCTCCATTACTCTCAACAAATTCCTTCTGATTTTCAGTTGAAATCTATCATCTTGTAATTTATAACCAGAAATTTGAAAAATTTCCATCTTCTCAGGCAGCAGAGAACAAGCCTACACTATCCTCTTTGTGACAGCCCTTGAAGTGTTCAATGAGTGCAATCATATCACTCTTCAATCTTCCCTTCAGAAAGCTGAACATCCCCAACCTGGACTTTTTTTTTTTACTTTTTTAATTTTTATGGTATAATAAAAAATAACAGAAAAGACCACAAAGTAAAAATGCATACAATAACAATACATAAACCAAAATAAAGCAAAAGGAAACAAACTATAAAATAACAATAAGCTATCTAAAAGAAAAACAAAGCTACAAATACCAAAGTAGACTACAGAAAAGCACTAAACCATGTATAACTAAAAAAATGGTTCCCGATCTGAAGACAAACCAGAGAATCATGGTTTCAAAGTGTGTTGCATTAGTAAAAATGAAAATATTACCTAAGATTAATTTTTTATTAAGAATGTTACCAATAAAAGTATCAGAAATAGAATTGAAAAATTGGCAGTTATTATTAAATAATTTTTGTAATGTGGATAAGAAAGTGAGGATTAATAAGAAATTTTGGTACAGATCCCAAAAAGAAGGTGGATTGGGCCTTCCAAATGTATTTTTTTTATTTGATTTTTATAAAAACAAGGGAGTTTATACACAATACATATAATTCACCTTGTTTCGTGTTGTACATCATTCTTACATGTCCTCTATTAGTTCTTTCCAGACATTGTTATCGAGTATTTCTTATTATTTTATGTATTTCAGTCCCTCTTTTTCTCTCCTCCTTATCTTCCCCTTCCCTCCCCTCCCCTCCCCCTCCCCTTCCCTTTGTATAACCATTTCCCTTCCCTCCCGGTCCTCCCCCTTCTCTCCCTCTCCCCTTCTTCCTATCCTTGTTCCATGTTTTCTCCACTCCAAACTCTTTCTTTTCTTTCTTGTACTAAACCTCCTTCATGTGAAATCTCTTTTTGTTGTAGTATTCTACCTTGGTTAATATTTTTTTTCTTTTTCCTTCCCCCTAAATCCCTCCTTACTTTAAATGTTACCCTTTGCATTTCTTTCTTCTATTCTTTACCTTCTTCTCATTTCTCCTTCACCCATCAAATAATTTCTTTCCACTCCTTTTCAAATTGTTGAGTTGAGTTACCTTTCAAGTTGTTGGATAGTTTTTCCATTTCAATAATGTCCATCACTTTTATTTTCCATTCTTCTTGAGGGGGTTCTTTTTCTTCTTTCCAATATTTTGCATAATTCAACCTTGCTGCTGTTATTAGATTTAGCAATATTTTTCTTTTACTCTTCATTTGACTATTCTATTCAATCATATTTAATAAATATATCTCTGGAGTCATCTCAAATTTCACCTCTAGCAGCTTGGTTATGCTGTCATGGATCTTTTTCCAATATTTTTTTGCTGTAGGGCATAGCCACCATGTATGAAAATAGGTTCCCCTTGTTTTCCCACATTTCCAGCATTGCCCAGTTCCTTTTCTTGTTATTTTCATTAATTTCTGGGGAGTCATGTACCATCGATGCATTGATTTATAAAGATTTTCTCTTAACGTTAAACTTTGTGTAAATTTTATATCTTCATTCCATACTTTTTCCCATTTTTCCAGCTCTATATTGTGGCCAACGTTTTGCGCCCATTTTATCATGTAATCCTTGATTTTATCATGTAATCCTTGATTCAGTTCTCTTTCCAATAAAATTGCCAGAGGTGGATAAACTTATGACATTATTGAAAGGGGATACAATAGACTCATATTTGAATATCTGGAAACCTTTCACAGATCACATAAGGTTTAAAAATGGGCTTAGTAATTATAGGATTTGATTTGTAAACTAGGATAGGTTTATTACTGGTAGAGAACAAAATAATTTGTGGATGTATGGAAGGAGATAATGGAACTTACAGCAGAAGAGGATGGGAAATCATTTTAATATATTTGTACCACTGTTCTTCTACTTATATTTATGTCTATAATATGGGGGTGGGGAAATGGGACTAGTAGAAATTCCCTTTTTTATGCATCCACAATCTATATGCTGATGTAACAAAGTGTTCTTTTTTCTTTCTCTTTCTTTTTCTTTTTCTTTTGTTTGTTTTTTCCCCCCTTTTTTTCTTCTTTTTAGGGTCATTTTTGCTCATTTCTAGGATGCTTTTTGTGGGGTTTTTGTTCTGTTGTGTGTAGCTTTTTGTCTTTTTTTAAAAAAAATTAAGTAATAAAGATTATATTTTTAAAAAAGAAATAATTTTCTATCTAGTAAGTATTTGTTCTTTTTATAAAAGCAACAAAGAAAGTAAAACTATTTTCTGACTACTCTTCTTGCAATAGTAAAGAACAACAAATCTGAAATTAACAACAAGGAATATAGGAAAAGACTATCTTTCATCAGCAAATATCCTCAGTCCCTTCATAACTTTTATTTCTAATAATTCATAATCATGAACCATTTTCATAAACCATTAATCATGAATCATTTTCATCATCTGACACTTACTTCTTTTTTTACTCATTTCTATATTTAACTTCCCCTAAAAAAGGATAATCAAATATAAGAAATCATTAACCATTTACAGATGTCATAAATCATAAGTCATTTTCATGCACAGACACTTACTTCCTGCTTTACTTCTCTGTGTTTTCCCCTAAAACAGACATGCCTTTCACCAAAGCAAACACGTACAATCTATTTCTTTTGTCCTTGCACATAAACATTAATACTTCCGGTCTAATCCAGCTGAAAAGAATTTTTTTCTGGGAAGTCTAACCACCAATAAGCAAATATTTATCTTAAAAGAAGGACTTGCTCCATTGACATAAAAGATGCATTTTTAAAAAACTCTGTTACAAAATAGTTAGTTCTTATCTGACTGTTCCAGCTTGTCGATATCGTTCTTGAATTGAGGTGCCCAGAACTGGACACAGTATTCCAAATGAGGTCTAAACAATGCAAAATAGAGTGGTACCATTACCTTCCTCGATCTAGACACCATACTCTGATTGATGCAACCAAGAATTGCATTGGCTTTCTTGGCTGCTATCTGATGACTCACTCTTTTGACACTTTCAAATTAAGGAAAAATTTGTTACCCCAGTGACAGACCCCATCCAGGGGGATATAAAATTAATATCAAATATCTCTGCCATGCCAGAGAGGTTGCCCGGGGGGAGTGTAGACAAATTGGTTGAACCATTGAAACTAGATCAAGGCCAGGAAAATTCCCAGTCACGTTCCCAAAGAGACCTCAGGCTAGGCACATCCATACAAGCAAGGGGTCTTCAGCCACAAATAGCCAACTTGAAGAGATTACTTGGTTTCCCCAGGTTGAGCCACTCTGACTTTGGAAAATCCTATGAGGGCAAGGTCCATTTACATGAACCAATCATGCAAACCATCAAGTTGCTGTTGTGCGGCGTTTTTCCTTCTATTTCGGCCATTGTTCTTCCCGGGAGAGGGCCTGCCCTCAAGGTACATTCCACCCTATAATTAGTCCCCATTTTTGAGGGTCTTTTCAGATAACTCCTCGCCATGCTAGCAGACATCAAAAATCAGCCCCTGCTCAAGAAACAGATGAGGGAAAAAACAACGGACAACAAGATAAGACAACAGATGAAGGTTTATGAAGCTGAATTAAATCAACTAAATTTGCAGGAAATAGAACAACAGATGCGAAGAGTGAGATATACTTTCTTTGAACAGGCAAATAAACCTTCTAAACTTTTAGCCAGTTTACTTTGTAAAAGAAGGGTTAGAAATATTATTACAGAGATTAGAGTCGGTGATGGGAGAACTACAAAACAGGAGGAGATCAAACAAGCTTTTTATCAATATTACATGAAGTTAATGAGTTCAATCTCCTCAATGAAAAAAATAAAAAGAAATGGAAGAATATTTGGAAAAAATGAACAAAATGAGATTCACCGAGGAGCAGAAATTGATTCTGAACAAACCCATATCGATGATGGAGACAGCTGAAGCTGTTAGGAATTTGAAGAATGACAAAGAAGACTGGCAGTCATAAAAATGAACATACTTCCACAGATGAATTACCTTTCCCAAAATCTTCCTATTATTACAAATACTAAGCCTTTTATACAATGGAAGAGAGATTTCACTAAATGTATGTGGCAAGGGAAAAAAACCAAGAATGAAATGATATATCATGACAGACTCAATAAGAAGAGGAGGGTTGGGTCTGTCGGATTTACAGATATATTTCAAGGCAGCGGCATTTATTTGGATAAAAGACTGGATGAATCTTCAAAATACGAGAATACTGATATTAGAGTGAGCTGATTTAAGGATGGGTTGACATGCCTATATGTTCTATGGGAAAGCTGCGGTTGACAAAGACTTTGTTCATCATTTTGTAAGAAAATCACTACTTAAAATATGGACTGACTACAAGAATAAGAACATTAGGCAACTACCTGAATGGGTCTCCCCTCAAGAAACCTTCTTTGGAAGATGGTCTGATTCAGATAAGTGGCTGTGTTATGACGACATATTAGAAAAGACAAATCTGAATCTTTTTAAGATGAAATCAAGAGAAAAATTGGAATCAGAAGGAATAAAGTTAAACTGGTTCCCTTACAGACAGTTAACTGAGAGATTCCAAATGGATGTGAAAACTTATGGAATAGAACAAAAAGAGCAAGGAAGAATGCTGAAGTTACTGCGGGAAAACCCACCTCATTTATTATCACATGTACATCAGGAGATTTTAAATCAAGAAAGAGAAGATGAGACAGTCAAATCAGCAATGATATTGAGGGCTCAAAATCTCGGACATCCAATTCAATTAGAGCACTGGGAACAGAGCTGGCAACGGACACAAAAATTTACTGCAGCTCAGAAGCTAAAAGAGAACTATTATAAGCTTTTTCATAGATGGTACATGACACCAGAAAAATTAAAGAAGATATATAATACGGGAACAGGTCAGTGTTGGAAGTGTCAGGAGAATGTTGGAACACTATTTCATATGTGGTGGTCATGTCCTAAGGCTAAAAAATATTGGAATGATATACATAATATGATATGTAAAATATTGAGGGTTCAAATTGATAAGAAACCTGAGCTGTACTTATTAAATATGATACATGTGTTAGATGGAACTGTTGCAAAGAAATATTGGGAATAATGCTGTATATGATTACGACAGCCCGTATTGAATATGCAAGGCTATGGAAAACTGAGCAGATACCTACAATAGAGCAATGGTGGGCAACTTTTATTGAAAATTGGAATGCAGATATAGTCTCTCAGAGATTAAAAGGAAAATCAGATGATGACATTAACAAAGAATGGCAAATTGTTCTGGAAATGAGTTGGGTGTTGACAGGTAATAATTCTTAATTCATGGTAGCATGGGTAGTTAGAAGTAAAAATCAGTTGAATATCATGGAACATGTAAAGTAGGGTCGAAGAGCAGGATTTATCTCATATGTTAACAAATTCAATGCGATGCATAATGTTGATAAGTCAATGGAATAACACTATTGAAATCCAGAGACGAGTGGAAGATAGCGGCAATAGTTCGGTAAAATGTACAATGAGAAATGTTGTTTTATATGATGTAATCACAATAAAATTAGTTAAAAAAAGAGAAGAAAATCAGTCCCTGCTCCAGCTCCCAAGGGGAATTGGAACTCCCATCCCACACTGAAGCAGGACCCCAAGGCTAGGCAGGACATGTGGTGAGCCAGTGACTCCCTAGATCTGACTAGCAAATCAGAGAATTCCACTCCCCAGACTCAGGCTCCCTGATCTACCCCAGACAGTAATGCTCCCTGAGCACAGTCTGGAGGATACAACCCTATACGAAGTGCTTATTTGGGGGAAAGGGCAAAGCTGTTGATGGCCTTGAGAAAACTTGGGCTCAACATGAGCCAATTTGACCAATGGCTGATGTCGAAGCTCCTCAACACTCTGATTAAGCACTCCCAGCCAGGAGCTGTGCAGCCCATGGACGCTGTAACTCACGGCCCTCCACCCGCTGGGCACTATCCTAGCTTAGAGGCTCTGAAATAGGGATGCCTTCAGTCCAGGAATCTCCCCAGGGATGTCATGGCTCTGCTGATGCCCAACAAATGGGGAAGATTCTGGGTGAAGGCAGGCATAGGGACTGACAGGGACAAGACTCCTGCCACTTTGTTAGTTGACTCCAGGGCAGCTCTGAATGTACTGCTCTCCAAATTGGTAAGGCATGGTAAGCCCACTCCCGACTCCATCCTTTTGACTGGATACGGAGTGGGGGGCACCATGCTAAAGTATGGAAGGACATTGTTACCACAGTTTCTAGCCAGACTTGCAGGACACTAGATATCATTTTAGTAGTAGGGCTGTGTAGCTCCTGTCAAAAACGATTTATGACCCTCAAATTTGATTGATTTATGACCTGTCAGATTTGATTGATTTATGACCTGTCAAAAGTGATTGCTTTATGACCTGTCAATCTCCCTCCCCTGGAAGTGCTAGGGCAGGACATCCGGAATGGCCCGTGTCCCTTCCCCTCCCAAGGGGTCGATTGCTAAATCGGGGTTCTAATTAGGCCTCAGCGGAGCCACGTGACCCCCTCGGATACATGCGGGCCAATCAGCGGCGATTTCCAAGGTGCTCTGCCATTGGCCCAGCGGGGTCGTGTGAGCCCACCCACCACCCTCGACCAATAGGGACAGATTTGGACCCCTCAGAATCACGTGCGTCAAACTGGCCAATAGGAAGATGCCCTTTGAGAGATATAGTGTGGGGAGAGAAGCGGTCATTTTCGCATGCCTGGACAAGTCCTGCGGAGACAACATGGAGGGTACTCCCCATAGATGTGGTCCTGCTCGCTATACTCGGCCTCTTTCACCTTTCGATATTCAACCTAGAAGGCAGTCACCATTTGATGACAATGAAAACACACGCTCAACAGTCTGGAGTATGGATTCTGCTGACCAGGACCCAGATCTTGAATGCGATTGCC